>OY744483.1:330152525-331352525 GCA_963556165.1 Tipula helvola | reverse complement strand
TCATCCATGAAAACCTTTAGCATCTCGTCTTTTAATAAATTAGCGGGTAAATTTTTTTTACTCACAGCAATTGTTGAAAAATTTAAAATTTAAAAATGTTTCTGAATACAATAATATTATTTGAACTTAAATTTTTTAACAAGTCCAGCTTTTTCAAAAATCGGAGCAACAAGAACTAAAAAGTTTCCTTGACAAATTTCCTTACAGTTTAAAATCCAATCAAATCGTTTCGGGAGTTTCAATTTTGAAAAAGAGTTCAGAACTATTTCGTATACAAAATATTTAAATCAAAAGTTACTGTCATCGTTGATGAAACACAAGCGTTGTGTGGATTTGGTCATTCTAACTAGCCTATACTCTCTAAATTACCAGCAACCTGTTATAGCTTTATTTCAAAAGTCGATAAAAAATAATAATTATGAATTATAATTAAAAAATTTAATTTACTGATAAAAGCTTTCAATAAACTGAAAAATATTTCAAAAAGTTACAGACTTCAATTTACGATGTTCAATGGTAAAAAATTAACGGCATTATTTTTAAGCGACTTAAGAAAATTATAACACTTAACAAAAGCTCTGTTTAAGCTTAATAAACTGAAAATTTGTCACTGGTTAGTAGCACCAATATTCGAGTCTAACAATATTCCTTTCACTTTTCTATAAATGAAACAATTAAAAAAAAATACTTTTAAGCTTTAAGTATCAACGAAAGTTTTTTCTAATTAATCTCTAAATATTATTCTAAAATTTTAAATTATTTGTCTAATATAGAGTCTGGACATTAAAAGCACACATTTTGTTGTAATATCAATCATTTTCATATTTCCAAATATCTCATTCTACTCAAACGTAATTGTAATAATATTGTAATGAAAGCTTTCATGATTTTCTTGGTTTATGTTGATAGACAAGCCGTTAATATTTTAAGTGGCCTGGGAAAAAAATAATTCCATATACGTGAAATCATCGAGCTTTCACATTTACCAAAATAATATATTTGAACATTTAATGATCAATTTCCCATAAATCAAACCATAATTAACTTATTGAAAAATCTAACATAAATTTTCCTACTCAATTACTAATTATGTATGTTCATAAAATATAACAAAATCATGTACATAGAAATAGACCTGTATATAATAAGACAATATATTGAGGTTATGTACAATAGTATAAACCTAAAATGATGACAAGTGACCTTTAACATCTCCTTCTACACTGAATAGAGTGTATAAACAATAAAAAATAAAAAAACTTTTTCCTAAACACAATATAAAATTTATTATTTATTAGACAAGGAAATATGAATGGGTTAGTAGATAGGGTGGGGATATCCTATATAATAAAAATAAATTATTTTGATGAAAAACTTTATATAAAAATAAAAAAATAAAAATGGTTTTGTTTTTATAAATTTTCACCAGCACAAACTTTACGATATCGGCTAGGAAAAAAAATGGATAAAATATATACATTTTTATCAAGGGGTTTGGCCCCCCACATGTTTAAAAAAAAGGGTTGGTTTGCTTCCAAAAAAATATGATTAATTGATTTTGTTGTTTTTTTGTGCTTTAGTACATCTAAGTTTTGTGTTTTGTATATTCGAGATAATTACATATTTATTCATTTTGATTGTGTTAAATTTTGTGTATATGTATCGAGGGGTGGAGAGCATATAATTTATGATTACATGTAAATTAGTTTATGTATGTAATTTTAAGGTATAAAATACAACGTCATAAATTAATAATTTTCCGATTCAAGAAGATCCTCATATTCAACGATAATATAAAACAAATCGATAATTTATTATGTATGTAGTATGTCGGGGAGGGGATTTTTGGGCAGGATTATAATAACATGTCTACATATTAGTCACTCATATAACTATAATAAAATTCATAAGTCAGAAATTTATTATTATAATACGGGATGGATAATTTTTTTGGTTTATTTGAGGTAATATTCGTAAATTTCTGTTGTTTTTAAATTACCATAAAACTATTTTTGGTATTTATATGGACCTATTATACCGCTCATATGGCATAGTATATAATTTAAGCGCTGTTGTTGTGATTTTAATGTTACAATTTAATGGTTTTAAGCTGAATAATGAGTTTCGATGTTTATGTGGTAATAAAATTTGTTGGAATGACAATGTTACACTGCGAGAGCTTACATAATAAAATTCTATTATACATATTTCAAAATTAAAAAGCTCTAGCGTGATAGTAAAAATAAAATTTAATTTATTCAAATGGGATTATATTTTCATAATCTAATGTATCAAATCAGAGCCTAAATTTGTTACAGCTATGATTCAGTGAAAAATCGGTTTTCAGTCAAATTAAACTTAAAGACAAACAAAATCAAATACAGTGAAAGCTTTAATATATTTAGTTTTACAAAATTCAAATGAATGTCTCATTTTAAGCTTTAGAAACTTAAAAAGTTTTTAAAATTTAACTGCTCTCAAAATTAGAAATCTAATTAGAGCTTATATTAGATTAGCTAGAGATTAAATCAGTTTAAAAGCTTATAAAAAATATTATTTTTCCTATACCTAGCCAGCTAGTTAATACTTAGAGCATTCTTACGTAGATAGTTTTAATGGTAAAAACACAGAATTTTCTCTTTCTCCGGACCTAACACATAAACTTGCTTACAAAATTTCAAGAAGTATCGAGTTACAAACACCAAATATGGTTTAGTTTTTTAAAAGCTCGTTTAAAATAACAGCTTAAACTAATAAGGATGATTATTCACGTTAAACATAGTAAAGATTGCACACTGAAAAAGTCTAAGTAGCTTTTATTTAAATGCAAAGCTCCTAAAATCAAAAGCACAAAGTATCATTTAGTATAAGTCTAGTAAAGGTTTCTAGTAAAAGTTTCTTGAAATTGAAGGTTTTAAATATTTGGTTTTTACTCAGATTAAGCTAACTGCTATTAAAGCTGGTTCAATCAATCAGTTTCATTTCAAGAAAACATTTTTTTGTGTTTTAAAAGCTTATAATTTAAGTCAATTTTTTAGTTGCAATCCGTATTGCATATTACCTCATTCAAAATTTCTTTAATTTCATGTCAATCGTCGTCGTTAATATTTTTTGTACGAGTAAGTCAATAGAAAATAAAAGCTTACAAAATAAGTTAAATTATGTTTGGAAACCTATAACAGGTTAAATCGAGATTTACTTCATTGAAATTGCAAAAAGGATTCAGTCACTCAAAACTATTTACAACTTTAAATGATGCGATAAATTCCAATTTAAAAGCTACTGAAAAAATAATATTGCAATACCATTGTTTACCCCGTTTTTTCATTCTTCAGCCTCAAAGCTTCGCAATATTAATTTGAAATATAGAGCAACCAAAAAATTGTACAAGATATAAAAATGAAAGCATGAAAGAATTGCTCGTCAAATAATTTAAATAATTTTTAAAAGTTTTTCCGCTAGTGTAGTAAGCCCCAAATGATTGAATTAAGCTTACGTAAAATAATTGAAAGCTCTAAATAAAAAGATGCTTGCCTATTATCAAGATTTCCTTATTACTAGAATTAATAAAGCAAAGTTTTTAAAATATATAATTAGACGAATGATCAGAAAAGCTCTTTTTTAATAAGCAATCTTTAATCAAAAGCTTTCGAGAAATATTTGCTAACATTCGCAATTACGATTTAGAACAACCAAAATATGTTACAATTTAGCAATCTACCGAATTAATTATCCAGATAAAAAGAGACAATTAAATTATCAAAAGCTTCTTACAGTGGCTGCTCTAAAAATGAAAACTTTCATATTGGAGTTTGGAAGAATTAGTTACCTTTTTCGATCGAAAGCAATTTTTTCAATCAATTAATTTAAATTACATTTAGAAGATTTTCGACTAGAGTGGCTTACTAAATTATCAAATTAAGCTTACTAAAATAATTAAAAGCTCTAAATAAAAAGATGGTTGTCTATTATCAGGCTTACTTATTTACTAAAATTAATAAAGCTAAGCTTTTAAAATATTTAATTAGATATAAGCTCTTTTTAAATAAGCAACCCTTAATCAAAAGCTTTCGATAAATATCTGCCAACATTCAAAATTATGAAATAAGCCCATATTTGTGCTTATAAAAGCTTCTACAAAATATTACTTTTATCTAACTACTTTCTGATGGTGAGCTTTCCTACGCTTAATAGTTTTAGAGTTAAAAACAGTTTTTTTTCTTTCCACAGACCAATTACAAAAGCATTTAGGCTGTCTAAAAGCTCGTTTATTAACTCAATGGTCTAAAATTACATACAAAATACAAATTAAACGTTACATACAAAAAGCCTATATAAAAAGCTTAAACTAACAACGATAATTACTATTCACATTAAACAAATCTTGCAAATATCAATCACTGATCACTCAAGTAATTTTATTATACATAAGTCGTAAATATTTCTTGTAATTATGAAGCTCCTGAAGCGTTCTTATACTCCAATGAGCTTTTGAATAGGTCATTTTACTCGGATTAAAGCTTCACAAACTGCTTTTACAATTTTATTGTTGATGAAGACCTTTCGTAAGTCGCTATAATTAGAGCTTACAAAATAAGTTAAAATACGTCTGTAAACCTACAAAACGTTAAATCGAACTTCAAGGGTTTCAATCTCTTAAAACTATTAACAGCTTTAATTAATGCGATAATTTAGAATTGAAAAGCAGTGGAAAAAATAATTTTGCAAAATTAGTTTTTTATTCTTAAGCATGTAAGCTCCGCAACATTAACTTTAAATGTAGGACAACCAAAATATGTAAAAATTTAGTAATCTACCGAATTAATTATCCAGATAAGAAAAACACAATTAAATTATCAAAAACTTCAGACCATGGCGGCTTTAAACAGAAAAGCTTTCATATCGGCTTTTGACAGAATTGGTTAACTTTTTGAACGAAACCAATTCTTTTAATCAATTAATTTAAATTACATTTAGAAGCTTTTCGGCTAGAGTGGCCTACTAATTGATCGAATTACGCTTACGTAAAATAACTGAAAGCTCCAAATAAAAAAATGGTAGACTTTTTAGTTACTAGAATAAAAATCGCAAAGCTTTTCAAATATGTAATTAGGCCAACGATCAGAAAACTCTTTTTAAAATGCGATCTTTAATCAAAAGCTTTCTAAAAATATTTGACAAGTTGCTCCCAATACTTAGTTCTAATACCAAAAATGCATACACTAAATAGTATTAGTGTAAAAAACATGCTTTTCTCTTTCTCCAAACCTAATACCCAAAATACCTTTTAAATATTTTCAAAACAATTTGAAGAAGTATCGCATCGCATATACGAAATACGGTTTAGGCTTTAAAGCTGGGCTTTTAATTCAATTCAAATTTGAACCTTGTCAAAACTTATATAAAACTTACACAAAAGCAAAGGTGAAACTAACAACGAAGAGTCATTAGTCCAGGTATATTTAAATGCAAAATTTCCATAAATCAAAAGCTCAAAATATAATTTATTATTAACAGTAAACATGTCTTGAAATTGTAAGGCTCTAGTATGGAAATTGTAAGGAAGCTTTCTTATATTCGAATGTGCTTTTAAGTAGGGCATTTTACTCAGATTGAAACTATCTGCTTTTAAAATTATTTTTAAAAATGTATATCACTACTAGAACTTATTTCTTTCATTATTGAACTTAAATAAATATTTTAAAAGCTTCTCGATAGATTTTGAAGAAATCTCTACATTTTAACAATTGAATAAAATCTCAAATTGGAATTCATATTTATCCCGCTAAAGCTTAAAAGCTTCTTAAAATAGCACTATCGATTACCTTAGCTTTTTATATTCGAGTAAGTCAATAAAATACAAAAGCTCACAAAATCATTTTACTAACTTTGTAAATCCATAATACCTTAAATTCAGACTGAGTTTTAGATGTACAGCAAATATTTTAAACTAGAATAATACCGTTATTCCGATAAACTTCAAAGCTAATAAAACTTGTTTGAGCCTTAATTGATAAAATTATTTCAAATATAAAAGCTGCTCGTAAAATAATTTAACAATGTCAGATTTTTCTTATTCTCAAGTCGGGAACTTTTACGCAACATTAACCTGAAATGTGGAATAACCAAACATATGTATATGCCAAACAGTCATTACAAGGTTATTATCTAAAGCTTATTGCAGTGAAAATTTTAAAAATAAAACGCTTTCACATTTGTGTTCGACAATTACAATGAACTCGCTTTTATAATAGAGTTAGATTTTAAGCCAGGCTCGGTTAATTTTTTGAATGAAAACATTTCTTGAATAATAATATTCAATCAAAATGTCAAACCATGAACAAAATCTTTTGAAGTTTGAACCTGATTTTAACAATGTTTAATGGTTGGTCAATATCAATGTGGCCTTGCAGTTGAAAAGCTTGAAAAAAGCTGTTACCTTAAACATAAATAACGTGCCATAATCAGCACAAGGTTGTAATCTGGTACCAAAAACATTTGCCGTGTCAAACTAATATTAGCAAAATTTTCTGAGTCATCATCAAATAAGGCCAAAACGCGTTAAAGCTGCAAATAAAAATACTTTATCTAGATAAAGTAAAAATATAACCACAAATAAACGATATAAAATCGAGTAAACCTTCATCCAAATTTAAAATGAAAGCTTCCGCAAATAAACTGACGCTTTAAAGATTTAATTTTATGAAATATTCCGCTATTAATAGAAACGTTAAATGTAATTTTTTATTCAATTCAGAATCAAAAACTTCACATTGTTAAGGCTTTAAATGAATATTCGCTTTCACTTGTAAGATAACCGTCCAGAATTGGGACAGTCATTGAATGCATGCAAAATTTACTGATAACGCAAAAAAATAAAAATAAAATGTTTTGCGATAAAAATTGTACAGGGAAGTAAACAATTTTTTTCCATAGAAATACGTTGTAAACATTTATGATACTGTAACACCATTACCAAATTTTTTATCTTCAGCAATAATCAGTAGATTATAAAATTGTATGTTGAGTTTTAAAATAGTACGCGTGTTTGTTATGTCCAAATCCAATCAATACACAATCGAATATAATGGTAATACGCCTGATGTACTTTTTGTAGTCGAACGTACGAAAAAAATAAAATGTACACCCATTCTCCCTTGTTAGTGATCAAAAGTAATGCATTTTGTCGTGATCTAATCGAGCACAAATCGGCGCCTGCCGATGATGAACGGGTATATTAGGTACGATGAGAGTGTACATATACTCCAATTTAATGTTGGTGGCCATATCATTTTGAAGGGGATTTCAATTAAAATGTCGGTTCATGTTACCCGGCAATATATTAAGTCGATCACTTTGACGAATAAAAATTTTGAAACGTTATTGTGCTTGATTGATATTAGGAGGGAAAATATTTTGTTGATTAAATTTGAGAAATGCCTAGTGCTTAAGCCTAGTGACGAATACAAATTTGAAGTAATTTATTCGCCTTATTTTAAAGTGCTTCGTTCGCACGACTATAAACTACAAGGTACGAAGGAAAATGCTTGTGGCATTCAAATACGTTACCTGTATGCTACTAATGTATTCAATCAACTACTCTTCCGGAAGTTTATTGAGATTTGTCGATAGTGAAATAAAATTTAAGATATGGTTTATAAAAGTTTTTTTTATTGAATTAATCGAGCTTTATACTCTGCTAATTTCAAATTGCTAGCTTTCCTAAGAAATTTCTGTAATCAGTGAACTGGTCTAAGTATCGTCTCTCCCACCAAAAATCGTTCTAATTCCAAATTGTTTCAAGAGGCATTATAAATAAATTTTTTAAGAGCTTTAGAGCTTTCTTAGAGCTTTAGCTTTACTTTTAAAATAATTAACAATTTACAAAAGTTTGATTTATTTCTAAAGGCAATAGACGAAACGTATCTTAGAGCTTTTAATATGTTTGTATGTTCCAATCGATACACTAAGATAAGGTTTGCTAAACTGTTTACCTTATATATTTACGAAATCTGTGTTCCTAAAGGATGATGCGTTCCTAATGGATGATCTATAAGAACCTTTAAACAATAGGAATGATTTCGAAACTATTTGATTGGTATGTAGTACTAATCCTTCCAAGTTGAATAGGTGAGCTTTCATTATTTTATTAGTAAGCTTGTTAAAGTATAATTTAACAAGATAAGACTCATTTAAGTTCCAATCCAAAAAATAAAAATGCCAACCTAAGTGTCGCAAATTTTTAAATAAAAATTTAATTGCAAGAGAGCTTTCAAGCATTATTAGTGATTAAGAGCTTTCGAATATATTTATTTATTGGTTGTATTTTATATGTTGTGCCACGCTTACAAAATGAATTTTTACTTAAAATGCTTTCAAATTCGTATTGCTGTCAGAAGCACCACATTGATTCGATAGTTTATTACCACGTTAACTCCTCCTCTAACTACAGAACTACACCGAAAATTAACAAGTCATTAAGCCTAGGAGATGTTATGTATTCAAAGATTTATTTTTAAAGAGGTTATAAATAACTTTAGGGAGCTTTCAAAAGCTCAGTACAAAAAACGAGAAAATCGATTAATCCACGCAACCCTAGCCAAGATTACAACAGTATTAGCTTTAGCAGTAACTTTTTTAAATGGATTCAAATCATTAGGATTTTCAGAGCTTTTAAAACATTTTTTACAGATACTGTTAGATTTACAATCTGATTTCCTTTTAATACATGAAGAGTGTTAATAAGGGTCGGAAGGTTTGCTCCCAAACCACTAACAATTCAGAGGGTCAATTATGTACATATTCTAAGCAAAAATTGAGCTTTTCAGCTTTTAAAAATCCGGAAAATTCAACAATTTTTATTAGGTCAACATCAATATCAGACACTAATTAAATCTATAAAACATTATTTAAAAAAATTGTTAAAAAAGCTTTCAAGAAATTTATTTAGAATTATTATTGAAAGGAAACTAATATAAATTTTTAACTTGGTAATAAAAAGTTTTAAAATGCAGCTACGATTACTATTAAAAATGTAAGAGCTTTTAAACATTAATAGTGTTTCAGAACTTTCGAAAGTAAACCCAATGTACAAAATGATTGAATTATTCAGGAACAATAGTATCTTTTGCGGAGAAAGCTTAACATCTATACGCAATCAAAGTAAGCAAAGCTTGTGAAAGGTACATATTTATTAAAGCTCAGCATCAAAAAATTAATCTAATCTAAAATCGTATCGATTAAGAGGCTAGCAACTCTTGAAAACTTTTAGATAAAAGCTCAAAAACTTAAACAATATTTTGTTTTAAATATCACAATCATGTTAAACAAAAATCATATATATTCTGGAGAAAACTTTATTAAAAGCGTCCTGTTATATGTTTAAAAAGCTCCCATAAATCGTGTAATTGGAGAAACGCTTAATAAAAGTGTAAGCTTTATTTTACCAAAATTTATGTTTCAATAAAAAGGTTCAAAATAACCAAATTTAACTTAGAAATGAGAGCTTTAGATAACTTAATTGTAAAATATTTAGTCTAACTCCGATCAAATGAAATTTCTAAGAAATTAAAGAGAACAGTTTGGCCGGAAAAAAGCCTAGTACCAGTTAATTAATAACGAATCAGTTTGTTCAAAATGTAAATTGAAAGCTTAATTATAATTTTAAGAGATTTAAACAATATGATTGCTCGAATTGTCGAAATGAATCTATTGAACAAACAAATAAATTATTTTATATTGAAAATCTTCTCGTTTACAGAGCTTTCACATTGTTATTGTTAAAATAGATTAAGTTCAAAGTTTGGATAAATCATTAAATTACTCAATATAATTCCCATTTTTTACCAAAAAGTTGGACATTTCTGTCATCGCTGCTTCTTGTTTTTGTTGAGCCATCATATTCAAATCCCATGCGAGAAGGAAGAGCACAAACTCAGGCAAAGCAAAAATATTACATCAAGCTGCATAGTATTAAGTTTTAAACTGACCAACTATTTACAAAAAGTTGGTTCGTTTGAAAGCTTTGGATCAACGTAAAGTTTGTTACAAATAAGTGAGTCTCAATAAGGCTACCAAAATTAATTTAAAAAAGCTGTACAGATTCAAAAATTAACCTTGGATCAATAAAATGGTCACACTTAAAATTTATAATGAAAAATAAAGCTTCCTTTTAGCCATCGCTTAAAAGAACAGCAAAGCTTTCAAACTTTTAGATGAAATATTTAAAAGCGTTAATAAATATTTTGGAGAAAATTGTAAAACAAGCTTTAGCTAAATCTTCAACTTAGGTATTTTGATTCATAAAACAACAAAATAACACTTCAACTGTTCAGATTACATATTTTGAGGGAATGCTCAATAAGAAACATCCTTCTGTCACAGGGGCACGGAACAACTTATAAAAAATGTGTAACCATTAAGCTTTGTGTGCTTTCTTTTATATGTATCGGTTTGAAGATCCGCCAAATTTGGTTTACCAATGGGACATTTAGAAAACTTAATTGAATAATATTTATTCGAATTTTAATTAACCGCCACAGTTAAAAAATATTGAAAGCTTTACGGTTTGAAAAAAACTTTCAAACTTTCTAAATCGGTTAGGCCGGAATGCTCTGTCGCAAAAAACATCCAAAGCTTAAAGAATAATTAGTATTTCAAAACTATGTACATGTACACATTAGAAATGCTAATAAATCAAATTAATACACAGAGCAAAGAGATAAATAAGTTTTATACTGAAAGCTTTCAAGTTTGTAAAGTGAGCTTTCATATTTTTTATGTTAAAATTGATCAAGTTCGTTTGGAAATTTTGATAAATCATCAAATTACTAAAGTTAGCTTACTAAAACATGGTTTACTAGCTACACCTTCTTGTTTGTGTATAATTTAAATACTGTGTTTGGAAAGAGGCTTTGATTAATTTTAAAAAAAATTTTTTTTTACTCTAATACGAAACAAACAAACTTAAGCAAACAAACAACCAAAAAAAAAAATTAATTAACCCAAAACCATTAAACGGAATTAATTAAAATTTCAACACTTACATAAAAATCCAAGTCCTAAACGTTTTTTAAGAACACCAACAGTAATCTACACAAAAACCTAATAACAATTAAGAATACTAATTTAAGGTACACATACATATATTAAACTACTAACTACTACTTAGTCGGTAGTACATATACACAGATTAACCCAGTCATAAAATATAACGTATGTACATACATATGTTGTGTGTAGTTAAAAAAATTTAATTTAATGTTCGATAATAAAAGTTGTGCTTTAATTACATTTTTAGAGTATGTGGAAGACAGAGGCGGTAAATATCGATGATTAGCGTAGGTGATATATGTCAACGACCAAATTGTTTTTTTTTATAATACTGGTATAAGTGAATTATATTAACTATTTTTTTGGGTATGGTCTCAACCCATTCCAGTAGTTCTGAGAAATAAGCAAAATACATACATATCCTGTATTTAAAATTTTTATTATATGGCACAAAAAGGATATTATTGTTTATTTTTTTAAGACTATTAATATTTAATTTTAATATCCTTTTTACTGTGTATCCAGTTGTTGATGAGGTTATTCGGGGGGGACAAAGAGTTATTTGTATAATAACCTTACATTATACATGAACAAGACTATAAATTTATAATAATTCTGTTTCTTTATTTTACATTACAGTCGAGAATGGGGTGGAATTTGATGCGACTCGAGCTTTCTTAAAAGAATTGGATGTTACAGAACCGGTATGGATTGGTTTAATGCGACCACAAAATTCGCAACGGTTTATATGGACGTAAGTACCTATTTATTGTATAAGATGTAATTATGTCTAAAATAATAATTTTAATTGAATCCCCTAAATGACTCTTAAGTTAAAATGTACCAGAATTTGTATCGTAAAAAAATAATTATTTGAGCAAATGGAAAATTGTTTATTTGTGTAGGTTACTGTGAAGTGAAGGACGATTCTTATTAGTCTGCTATTTTAACTGGTTTTTTTACTATACAACTAAATATCGAATATTTGGGTTAAATTAGAGAAAAGTAAGCTAGTTTTAATACTGGCGTACTACATCAATTTTAACATGTAAATATGAAAGCTCAGACTGCAAACATGAACGTTTTTGTTAGAAAGTCAATCAGAGTAATGCTCTGTCAATAAATTTGATTTATTAGCACTGAAAGGCAACTTTATGTTTAAAAGTTCTTCAAATTATTATAAAGCATTAACTTTCAGCTATGGTGCAAATTGTAAACGACGATTTGGTAAACTGATATATCAAATCTAGACAAGAGCTTTCTATAAATTTTACATAAAGCTTTTTGAAAGTTTTTTAATTTAACTGTAAAAAATGTTTCTTCTTTTAGTCAAAAATATTCTACTGGAGGCTTATTCTTACAGCTTTCAAAAATTATTCCTTTGAATTCGTATAATCGTAAAAGGGATTTGCAATAGTTTCAAAATGTTCTCATCTTCACAAGATATTAAATTTTTTTACAGATTTACTATGGTAATAATTTAGAGCTTTTAATGAAAAAAGTTATTTTGACAATTTTTAAATAGCACAACTTGTTCTATGCTAAACGACAAATACCGCGTGGTAACAGGTTTCGTAAAAAGTTTTGGGAGCTTTTGGGGTCTAAATGATAAACGCGTATTAAAACGTCTGCTGAAGTTTTGAAACAAATAACATTTTTTTTTTAAATTATAATTTGCGAAACAGACATAAAATAAATAAAATAACGATGGAAAGCTTTTGAAAAAAAAATTTGCTTCTGAGAGTTTTATGTAATTTTAAATATAATGCAGTCTCCAAAAGGGAATTCGTTATTCGGTTTATAGCTTTATTATTTAAAAGCACCTATAAGCACATTAAGCTGCTCCAAAGCATATGAATAGAACTACCTAACAATATAATCACAAATTTTATTTTCGATGCAACTATTATAATAAACAAATTTCGTTATATTCTTAATTAACCAAATAAACTTGTCGAAAGCTTCTCACTTCTATGAGCTCAATGTGGAATGTGAACTCTTCTCTACTGGTAATTGTAATAAATCTAGCAAGTTTTAAAATTAATTCACATACATTTATTCAGAGCTGTTGTCGATTAAGTAAATTTCACTACAAAATACGCGCATAATTATTTGAGCTTTTAAACATAAATAAACATAAATAAACAACTAACATTAGAATAAGCAATAAATCAAAGATTTTAAAACCCATTTAAATATCTTCAAATAAATTAACGAAAAATACGAAAGCTTCTACAAGCCTATGAGACTTTATCAAAGAAGCCTAGATTTTACCAAGCCATAATCTAAAAATCGGGGCTTTCAAAAGAGAATTAGAAAAGAGGAAAAAAGTAAACTTCCCATAGATAACACATCAAACCTGTGGGAAATTACTTTTCTTCCAAACACAAATTATTAAATACCAATATAGCCTTCTTGACTTCTTGTCTATTGTTGCTAAAGATATGTAGACAACTTTTATATAAGCATTTTTGCTTTTTTCATTGAAAAACTTGAAGCTAAAATCACAACTAAAAGGCTTCTAAAAATTACGCCATGATGAGTATGGCTCTACATATACTCTAGAAGGCTCTGATATTAGTCGTAAAACGCTTTTTCCAACGTTCTTGGGAGCTTTTAGAGAAAGTGTGCAAAAAATGTAATCTAGAATGTGGCAGAACTTTTTGAAAGCTTTTTTATAATTCGTAAGAAAAATAGTAGTTCTCATAAACCCATTAAATTTTTTAATAGTTTCGAGTTCTATGTTTCGAATTTTGAGTTTTGTTATTTGAGCTTTCAGATATTCACAACTGATGCTAAGTCTATCTTCTCCTCAAAACTATTTAATTCCAAATTTTAAAAGTTTCTAAAGCTCGATTTATTTAAATCATGGTTATTCAACCATCTTATTTAATGACTTCGGGATTTGGTTTAATTGAAAGCTCTACCAATAAGCTGTTACAAAATAAAATGAATAGCACAAAATAATAATCAAAAGTTAGCGCAAATTTGTCTTTCTGGTAAAAATAATGCGATAAACAAATTTTGCTATAATCTTATTCATTCAAAAAACCTTTCCAAATACTGTTCACATCTAAGAGGTCAACGCTTAATGCGGACACAACAAAAATTTCAATCAATCTAAAAGATATTTAAAAGCGCTCAACACATGTTTTTCAGAGCTTTTTTTAGTAATCATTTTTCACTGTCATCGATGTAGTTTCGAGCTTTTAACCATCCTTTTTATAAAAAACTAATACATCTGCAAAGCTTTCGATAGCTTTTTCAAACTATGTACATACTACGAGATGTTGGTCAAATTTAAAATGTGAATTAGACTGAATCACAAGCTTTTAGGAAATCATTTCAACAAGTCTACTTAGTAAAGCTTTTTGACTTGTACCTTCCGATTTGTTGAAAGGAAAATTAATAAATACAATTTATGAAATTTGTGCTTCAAAAAAAGCGTAAATAGTTCAAATTTTCATTTATGACCTAGTACATCTTATTAATAAAAGCTATCTTGCGATCTCAAAACTAATCAGCTTTTAGTTAATTCATAGGTTTTAGCCTAGAGCTTTGCAAATGACGTCATCGACTAGATTTTCAAAATGTTGATTTTGAAACCTTAACGTAGGCTTACGGGAACATGGATATTTAGAGTATGCTAGGATAACCAAATTAAGCTTCATAAAAGCTCAAAAATAAAAAGTACTCCTGGGTTAAGGGTAACCTTTTAAAATACATTTTTTGAAAAGCTCGAGATCCTTGGCACGCTACATAAGTTTGTAATAAATTTTCAAGAAATTAAAAATCTAGTTTTACAGTTTTAAGTGTTTGAGTTTCAAATTTTAAATTTTGATTTTCGAGTTTCGAGTTTTGGGTGTTTGAGTTTTAGGTTTCTGAAACGTTCTAGTTTTAAAATATCAGTTGTCAGTTTTTGTTGTTTGAGTTTTGAGTAATAAAGCTGAAGAAACTTAAAAACCAGTATGGAATTTTATTCAATGTGAAGTAAAATATTCCCCAATATCTTGAAAAATTTCCAAAATACCGATTAAAGGATGCACGAATTGAAATTATTTCTAAAGAAATTTTTATTTACAAATTAGTCAGCAATCATATGAAATATATGTAAACGATAAAACCTAAATTAAAAAACATTCAAATTTATCTTCGCAAAAGGGGAATAAAGTGTCACATCAGTTTTCCGCACCCGACTAAATATCAATGAAATTTATTCATCAACAATTTAACTCAGTTAACGTAATTAACTCGTTTCGTTTAGTAAAAAATAAAAAAGGCAAAACGTAAAAAACGAATTTAATTTTTCACATTTTTGAGTCATTTCCACTTTGTATGGAAATTCAAAAAGTTTTTTTTTTTTTTTTCATTTGCACACAGAGCAGAAATGTACCGCACACCGCAGAGCTTGGTATATAGATAAACGAACAAAAACGACAACGAAAACGACACAAAATAACTTTGATGATAATGCTGATGACTTCATTAAAAGCTAATTAAATTAATTTTCATGAGAAATTTTTTAATCGACACACAAAAATTGTTGCGTCTATATTTATATGAGTGTACGTATGTGTATTTAGTTCTTAGTTTTTCCGGCAAAAATATTAATTATTTTATTTACATTATATCGTTTAATGATGTTGACATAAAATTTGTTGATTATATGTACAATAGGCGCGCACACACACATACCAAAAATCATTCCAGCATCAAGTCCCCCATCCATTATCCAGTATCTGTGTATAGACAAAAAATTGTTCATCAATTTTCCACAATTTGTATTGTGTTGTGTACATACTCGATAAATAATTGATATGAATACACACACACACATATATACGAAAAAAAAGGGGTTTTCACAAAATTTTCCAAAGTATTTAATTGTTTGATTGATGTTTTAGATTTTATTGAGTTTCGTACATGTGTATGTACATACAAGTAGATGGGAGCGGGTGATAGAGTGGAAAATTAGAAAAATTGAGGCAAATCGATGATGATATTTTTTTTTATTCAACATGTGTTTAGGCTATTGTTTGTTATCGATTTGTGTTTGTTCTTTTTTTAAGAGCCAAATGTAGGAACCGATTATACAGTGAAGCTTCAATCGGATTTGTAATAGTAAATATGATATGGTTCATTGTAGTTTTCAAGCAAATTGTGAGCTGAAATGCCATTAAGCTTTAAATGTGACAAAATTTCAAAAGCTTCTGTATAAAACTTAATTTAAATTTAGAAGGTTAATTCAAATCAATCGAATTTCATATTTAAACCCAAAACTAAAAGATTTTAGTAATCTTTATAATTTTGAGACAGATATAGAAAACGATCTCAAAGCTTTAATTATGATCGATAGGAATAGCAATAATTATACTCTAATAACAATAAAATTGGTTTCGTTTCTAAATTTATAAAAAAGCTTCTATAGAAAGAAGAAGTTCAAAACTTTCAGGAATTAAAACCAATTTATTCGGATGCTGATTAAAGTGCATCTAAAAAATATCTAAACGAAATTTTACCATCAGATGAGGATGGCAGCTTAATCATATCTGTGATGTTTATCGCCAAACTTTTTTTTAGCTTCAGAAATATATTTTTCAGTTTAAAATCATAGCCCTTTTAGGTTCAATGAGATTTTAAATAAAAGCTTTAAAAACTCGTAAACTTTGAGGCAATCTTTATAAAACATTTTGAAACTAAAAATTAACCATTGGATTAAAGCTTTTCGAACATAATGTATCTAGTAATAATTTGTGCCTTCAAGGAAAGTAGAGCTTTTAAAACACGTGTATCGGAGAAATTGCAAAATTACCTTTATATTTAAAAATTTAATTTAAACACCCAAACTCTTTCTTTGGAAAACCTAAATATACTAAATAGTTGACTTTTTAAGTGTGCACAAAAAAGTAAAAGCTTCTAGGGTTTTCATTTTTTTTTTATTTACTTGATTTAACACAAATATAATTTTTAATGCGAAAGCTTCCCAATTTTAAATTGTGTTACTACACTAATTAGTAAAAGCTCTCAAAATTCAATAAAGCTTTAAGACAAATTTGACAACTTTAAATTTTCTCGTTTTCACCTAATTATCTTAGGTTTGAACACAATTTGTTCTGTAAAATAAAGCTCACCATTAAAGTTGTACAATTTATTGTGAGTTAGAATGAACTTTGACCTTGAACAAGAAACAAGAAGATTGTATTGTGAAAGCTTACGTCGAATATTTATTTGTGAAATTCAGCATCAATACACTTAAACTCGAGTTTAAACGTTAATAAATCTCTGATTAAATATTTAACTGTAGTTTAAATATTGTTGAGAAATCGGGCCTGAGTCTTAAAACTTAAAGCCTATATATTAATAGAAGCTCAATTTTAAGTTTAAAGCTTTATTAAAAATATTTTTTTCTTAAATATGAATTTAAATGAAAATATAAAGTTTTTCAGAAATTGTATGTGAAAGCTTAATTCGAACACCATATTCGATTTCGTTCAGGTTTCGTCAGGCTACTAACTTTAGATGTACATGAAATGCAGTTTGGAAGATTTCGTAATCGTTTACTAAAATAAATTCAAAAACCGTTAAAACAAAAATGCGAAATCTTTCAATTTGAAACTGCACATGATTTGTTTCAATTTATCTTGAAAAATATAAGTTTCGTAAAAATTGTTTGAGAATTCTTTAAACCGCCCCCAACCTTCAACTTTCGTCCTGTTTGAAAGCGTAATTTAAAGACCATTTTTAAAGAGAAAAGCTCTAAACTGACAAGCCCTCAATAAATTGAATGAATTAAATGCGTTAAATTCAAAACGTTTGATCCAAATATTTTACCGAAATATTTTAAAAATTAATTTTATGGATAACTGTTCAAAGAACTCGGCTTACAAGTCAGCATTTGATGAAGCTTTCATTATAAACTTTAATTAAGGCAATTTGGTAGGTATTGTTAATTATTTGGTGAAAGCTCACAGTGAATAGATTTTTTTTTTCGTGAAGACTGAAAGCTTTAAATAACTTATTATTGGGGTTAAGTTGGTTGTATTGTCTGCTGTATTACTTTAACAGACAATTAAGCCGTTAATTTTGAAAGTGGTGCAAGTCCACTTTTCAAAAAATTTAAGTTAATGATAACAATAGACAAATGAAAGTATAATCTTTCTATCGATGAACAATTTATAGTCAAAATAAAAAATAAATAAACCCTAATACTTGTTCAAAAAATAAGAAAATTCAAAATCCCGTATATTTTTGCATTTATTGTTTCTCTATTCCTTCATTTTCTCGTTTCAACAAAATGTGGACTTGCCCCACTTTCAAAATAAACGGCTCAATTATTTTTAACAGAAAACTGACTAATATAATTAGAGCTTTCAAAAATATTCAAAACCAAAACTTTAAAATTCATTTTCAACAATTTCGATCGTACTTTGCTAAGTTTACGTTCACTGACCCCTTTAAAACAACCATGAAATATAAATTATGCCACAAGGATGTCAGTTTTTGTATAATTAAGCTATCCTTCCTTTAAGCTTTTGAAATGTTTAATGTTAAACCTTTATAAAATTATATAGCTTTAGATATGCTATGGGATAATGTGATAGTAAAGCTTCCCTTCCCCAGAACTCAATATTACATTTGGAAGTGTTCTAAAGCGACCGTAAGCTTTTCAGTTTCAATTTTTTTATTGACATGTTAGGCACAAATTTAAGTTCAAGGTAGTCAGGCTAATAATTATTGTTAAATAAAGCTTGTTATGTATAAATGTCAAATCTTAGACTTTAATCAGCATTTAAGCGTTAAACTTTAAAATAATATTAAATTTTGTACTAAAAAGCTTCAATTTTATTTTGCAAAAAGAACTCTCAAAATAGAGAATTTTGCAGTGAGAGATTTGTTAATTAATTTATTCTTTAGCAGGCTATCTTTTCCCATCATAGTTAATGGTTTAGTCCTAACTAAAAAATTTTACAATATTTGTAAGGAAGCAAGCACAAGTTATAGTTTTCAAGTAATCAATTTTTAAAGCTTATCTAATAATCGGATTACATATCTATCTAAAGGAGGAAGCTTTTCATAATATTGACAATTTATTTTTTCTACGTTTATCTCATATAGTAAAATGCACAAAGAGAAAATCACGCAAAGGAAACATGAAATTACAAACCCTTAATGCCCCTTCCCCACACAACAAAAAAAAATCGAAACCCTAAAAATTAATTTACAAGAAGAAAAAAATTTAAATTTGTGTTTGGTACTCTCTTTTGGTATTACCAGGAAGGTAGCATGAAGATGATATTATTGTGCTGCTACTCGGTAATTATTTTTGGTTCAGGATTTTCACTAAACCTTTTTTTTTTTTGTTGTGTGCATTTTCTATTTTCCGGCTTTATTTTTGTCGCTTTTAAATATTCAAGAAGTATCATCATCATCATCTTCATCAAATAAATTATAATTCCATTTTGGGCACATTTTTATTCTATTTAGTTTATTTTCTGTTTTGTTTTAGTCCTTCCTCCCACCGCATGATAACAAAAAAGAAAAAAAAAATCTTAACTTTGAAAACAACAACAATTTTACTGGAAAATTCTTAACAAAATTAATGCGGCAAAAATTATAATTCTCTGTTATATATATATATATATATATATATATATATATATATATATATATATATATATATATATATAAATTTACCTGTAGTTTGCACATACATAAGTATAATCCTGGCACTAAAAAACTTTTATAAGGAATAGTTTAGTTTTTATTCGGTTTGTGCTTTATCAATATTCGTAGAATATTCGATTTATCTACATACTAAACAAATTGTTAAGGAAACTCAAGTTTTAATTATTTTCCAATTTTGTTTGTTATCGTTTCATAGATACCGATTATCTCTATTCTGATTTATTGATTTATGGTTTAAAATGCCTTGAAATATTTTAAAAAATTTTGCTCTAGCTTATAAGTATTTATTTATAATAGTTTACAAAGCTTTATATTTGATTAAAATTGTTTACTGCTGCTTAGAACTGTATGGCATGATTTAAGTAGTTTATATAGGACAGACGGACAGACAACAGAAATAAAGGAATAAAGCTGGTTTTTACAAATATCTCTGGCTCAAATTAACCCAAAAAATCATAATTCTACATTTGTCCAGGGCAGCACTAGATTATGTCAAATACACTGTGTAATTTACACAGATTTTACACGTAAAAACCATATAATTTACATAAGCTGGTTAGCGATTAACACTACTCTGTTGCTAACCAGCGGGTTCAGTTACTAAAAGCACTTGCCACATGGGGCGAATCCAAATTAAAAGTAGGTGGCCGACATTCCATATTGTTTTATGGCATTCAACATGCGCTAGGTACCAGTGGGCTTATTGTAATAAATAACACCAGTTGCAATGATAAAAAATGCGTAAAATGTAGTTAAGACGGCTTAGAAAAATAACGAGGTCTGATTATAATTTCTTGTATGATACTTCCTTATGGAAACCTCAGTACGCTCCATTAGATTTTTGTTTAAAAAACGGATCAACATGTTGGATTATGTTGTAACTTTAATTTAGTGGAAGTATCAAAATTCGCAAAATCACCAAAAATTCATTGATAAAATCCATCCCTAAAATTTCGCATACAATTCCCCAATTTGACCTTTGCTTAATTTCAATTTTCCGTCATACCAAAAAATTCAATCACTAAAAACTCCCCTAACGTAACAAAATATTAATATAACATTTAGTTAACACTAAAATTCACCATAAAATCATCTCAAATTGAACACACCAATTCCAACACAGTTTCTAAAAGTCGCCATAAAACTCATAATAGTTGCCTAGAATTTAGCATTCATTTCTAATATTCATCAATATTCACTCATCAATTTTAGCTCATTTTCGAAAAAATCTTAATAAATTGCACCGAAAAATTCACTTTACAATTCACCGTAAAGATTACCCTGATATTTTCACTAAAATTCTCTATAAAATTAACCCTAAAGTTTACTCATAAAATTCTTTCAATGCGGCAAAAAGCTTCCGTAAATTCTAAAAACTTTTAAATCCTAAAAGTTAAAATTCACATTATTCATAAAATTCATCCAAAATTTTCGTTAAAATCCACTCTAAGATTTACCATAAAAATCACCTGAAGCACATCCTAATATTTTCCCATCAATTTAAACCTAATTTGTAGAAATCTCAATAAAATGCGTTCTAAAATCACGCCTAACTTAAACCGCACCACAATTATGTTCATATTTTTAAAATTCACAATAATATTCACTCCAAAATTTACACTAACTTCATCCTAAAATTCACAATTAATTTATTCTGAAATTCTGTGAATATCAAAATAAATAATTTTTAACTAATATTTTGATGAGCGTTGAAGCTCTGAAAATATATTATACAAAAGCTCTAACTCCACAACCGATATAGTTAGGCGATTCATAAATTCTGTACCAAGGCCGCGATTCAAATTAAGCTCTTCATAGCGATGCTTAAAGAGAAAAATTAAATCGGGAAGCCTTTCACGAACATTGTATGATAAAACTGGCTTTAAGCTGCGTGCTTCTTTCTTTTTTAAATGAAATTCAATTTTGAATCTTCATGTTT
Source organism: Tipula helvola (assembly GCA_963556165.1). NCBI lineage: Eukaryota > Metazoa > Arthropoda > Insecta > Diptera > Tipulidae > Tipula > Tipula helvola. The sequence goes on along the minus strand of OY744483.1, from coordinate 331,330,849 downwards.
TCATTTTTTTTACGGCTGCCACAAATAAAGCAGATCATGACAATTGTAATCTTAACAAGATGTTTTTCGGTTTGAACTTAAAACAAATCGAAAAATCGGAAGAAACTTCTAAATTTTAAAAGTACGAAGCCTAGAGCTTTAAATGAGGAAAGCTAGGGCCTTACTATGCAATTCGACGACTATTTTCGACGGCTATCGTTTTGTATAAGAAGGTGCAGGAAGAAAAAAGAAAACGATAGTTATTGTGTTCCTTTTTCTTCTTGTACTTTCTAATACAAAACGATATTCGTCGAAAATAGTCGTCGAATTGCATAGTAAGGCCCCTGGATACGTATGTAATTTATGCAGAAACCATACTTGTTTCCCATTTAAATCAAAAGCTTTATATATCGAAAATGTATTTTAGCTTTCACATCTATGGACTATTATTATCCAATTTTGCCAAGTTTTAAGCTTCAAAGCTTTTTCTAGTGGAGATAAATATTAAATTTAATGAGATCCAAAATTCTCCTAAAGTAACCAATTTGTTGATAGTAAAATTTTTGGTTTAAATTAAATGTTTTGAACAAACTTTTAAGTGAACTAATAACATTTCACAATTTTTTTAAGACTGTTGCCAAATATATCTAATTTTAGGTTCCACGCAATTAAATAGTCTATCAAATTCTACAATGATAGATTCTGATGAATGTAATGTTGCATATTGCTTTTAAAAACCCAAAATTGGTAGTGAAGACAACAAGCAGACTTAATCTCACAAAATTTTAAATTATAAAAGAAAATCTAGAAGATTTCACTAGATTTATGCTGAAACTGTGTTTATGTATCAAGAATTCCGGAGGAATACCGATTTGGAATGTTTCTCAATTTTTGAGAAATTTTAATATTGCATTTTCAAGAATATCAATTCTCAGACAAATTCTCGACAGATTTCGGTAAATTTTTAAGGGCCGCGAACTGTTTAGGGATTAAGGATTTCAAGTATTTCAGGAGGGACTAAATATTTTAAGAATTTATTAAATCGAGGAATTAGGGTTTTTTGTAAAATTGAAAATTCTTGGAAATTGAAAATTTCCAACAATTTCAAAAACATAGAAAACTTAATTTAATTTCGAAAAGCTCAATAAATTTCTTGAACTGGAATTTTTTCAGGATTTCATGAAATTTATAAATTTCAATTTGGTTTAAGAATTTAACGAAATTCAAAAGCGTCAAGAGAATAAATGTTTCAAGAATTTTATTAAATTCAATAAATTTGAAAATGTTTTCGAATTAACATATTTAATTTAATTTAACAAGCCACAACAAAATATGTTGAAATATTAAGATTTAATTAATTTCAAGTGCCGGAAAATTAATCGTGAAATTTATAAATTTTAGGAAAAATTTAAGGAATTCATAATTTTCAAGAACTTAACAAATTAAATTAATTTATTTGAAATTTATGGATTTAATTAATTTTATGGCCTGAAAAGAATTTTTAGAATTTAAAGAATTTTGAAATTTGTAGAATTTGATAAATTTTGAATTTGTTTTAAGAATTCGAAAAATTTCTTTAGCGTCAGAGAATTCTTAACAAATTCAATTTAAAATAAATTCTATAAATTTCTTTAAAAGAACTTTAACAATTGGACCATGTTTGAAATTTTTTGAACTTTGAAAGCTTTGAATTTGTTTTAAGAATTTTAAAGAATACAATAGCGACAGGGAATACATGTATCTTTCAAGAATTTAAATTTTTTGATTCTAAATAAATTAATTTTTTCTTAACAAAATTATTTTTTGATTCTAAATATCTTAAAAATTGAAAATTTTTAAAATTTTTTGAAATTTGTAAATTGTACGAGCTTCGCGGAATTTCAAGAAATCATATACAAGGAACAAAAAAATTTGAAGAAGTAAACAAATGTGTTTGAAATCTGAGTTTTCTAAGAATGCCGGAGTAAGCGCGGAACAAATATTGAACTAGCCAAATTATTCAGTGAACATTCACTCATTATTCACTGATGAATGATAATTTCACTTATTATTCGCCCATTATTCACATAGTAATCTCTCATTATTTACTGATGATGGAGGAATAATAAAATCCCTCATTATTCACTCAGTATTAATTCAATATTCACTCGTTATTCACTGGCAATCCAAACTTATAATTCACTGATTATTCGCAGAATGATAAACGATAAGTAAATAATAATTAGTAAATAACGAGTAAAGAATAAGTGAATAATGGGTATGAATGAATAGTGGATTAATTAAGAATGAATAATCAGTGGGTAATGAATGAATAATGAGTGAAAAAGTCACCTCAGCTCCTTCTGTAACGTGTAACCCCTACTACGTTACATAGGAGTTATTTTGGTGCCATCCGCGAAGACCTCTTCTTAATATTGTAGAGGTTTTAAAAGATATTTGAATTTTTTTTAAACTTACTGTTGCCAAATATCCAATTTTATGTTTCACGCAGTTATATCGCCTTTCAAGAAAATCTAAGAAATTTCACTAAATTTATGCTAAAACTGAGTTTGTATCTCGAGAATTCCAGAGAGATACCGATTAGGAATATTTCTCAATTCTTAAAAAATTTTGCTATCCGATTTTCGAGAATCTCAATTCACAGACAATTTCTTGGCAAATTTCAATAAATTTTAAGGACTAGAAACTTTTAGAATTCTATGAAATTTATAAATTTTCCATTTGTTTTAAAAATTTCAATAATTCCAGGAGTGAATAAATATTTTAAGAATTTGATTTTTAAAGTTGAAAATTCTTGAAAATTGAAAAATTTCAACAATTTCAAAAAATTACAAAATTTAATTTAATTTAAAACAACTCAACAAATTTCTTTAAAATCTAATTAATAAGATTTAATTACTATTCTGATCGGTAGAATTTTAAGAATTGAAAAAAATATTTACGATTTCATGAAATTTATAAATTTTGAATTTGTTTCAAGAATTTTAAAAAATTCAGCAGCGTCAGAGAATAAACGTTTCTAAAATTTGATTAAATCCAAGAATTTCAAAAAAAATTCGAAATTAACAAATTTAATTTAATTTTAAAAGCTTCAAGAAAATACATTGAAATATTAAGATTTATCGGAAAATTTAGCATGAAATTTATAAATTTTGGAAAAAATAATTTAAAATTTTCAAGAACTTAACAAATTAAATTAATTTGTTTGAAATCGATTTAATTTATTTTACGATCCGAAAAGCATATTAAGAATTTGAAGAATTTTGGAATTTCTAGAATTTGATAAATTTTGAATTTGTTTATAGAATTTTGAAAAATTTCTTTAGCATCACGGAATATCAAGAATTTGAACAAATTTCAACAATTCTTAACAAATTCAATTTAATTATAATATATTCTATAAATTACTTTGAAATCTAAGGGTTTAATTAAATTTATGATTCGAAAAGAACATTATGAATTGGGCGATTTTTGACGTTTTTTGAACTTTGAAAACTTTGAATTTATTTTAAGAATTTCAAAGAACACAATAGCGGCGACAGGGCGGCATTATATCTTTCAAGAATTTTCCATTAATTAATTAATTAATTTTTTGATTCTAAATATTTTAAGAATTGAAATTTTTTTAGAATTTTTTGAAATTTGTAAGTTGTAAGTTGTTTTATGAGATCCGCGAAATTTCAAGAAATCAAATTCAAGGAATACAAACATTTCAAGAAGTAAACAAATTTCTTTGAAATCTGAGTTTTCTAAGAACACCGGAGTAAGCACGGAACGAATTTTCACTCACTATTCACACTATCCACTAATTATTTACACATTATTCATATAGTAATCTCTCATTATTCACTCGTTACTCTGTCATTATTCACTGACAATCCAATCCTTATGCACTGATATATGACTTCACTCATTATTCACTCTTTATTCTCTCATTATTCACTGGTTATTCACTCATTCTTTACTCATTATTCGTAGAATGGTGAGCGATGACTAATAAGCGATAAGTAAATAATAATCAGTAAATAACGAGTGCAGAATAAGTGAATAATGGTTAAATACGAAAAAATAATGATTGAGTAGTGAATAATTCATGAATAATGAGTGGGTAATGAATGAATAACGAGTGGAAAAGCCGCCTCAGATTTCTTCCATAACGTGTAACTCGTCTTACGATATAATAATGCGAGAAGCTCCTACCACTAAACGTCTCATCTCGTCGAAGTATAATTCCAGAGTAAAACCCATGTTCTAATTGCATCGCTCTGATTTTTGCAACTTGCAAAATGAAATGTTTCAAGGGCAATCGAAAAAACAGCGTCTTTAATTAAGCAAAATTAAACTTCGTCAAAACCAATAGTGGGGGTTGGAGGGTTAGAGACGGGTTAAGCAAAAAACCAACCCGTCAGGATTCTTTTACAAAGTGGGTCCCAAGCATCAACTGAATTTAACAAAGAAACGAGCATAACTACCAATAGCGGGATTGGCGCCATCATTAATCGTAACCAAAGGAGTTGCTAATTAAAAGATCATGTTTCGATTCTCAAATTCATCCGTTAATGCTGAGACATTTATTTTGAATAAATTATCGGTAGTGCTATCTATCTTCATCAAATTTTGACTCCGCACAGCTTCAGTTTATTAGTGAGTCAGATCTTGACTTTTATAAAGAGAGAATATCGTGTCTAGAAAATCGAGTTTGTCTAAATTTCTTGGCAAATTTCGGTAAATTTTAACGACTAGAAACTTTGAGAGTTTGTCAAATACAACATCAGTATAACAAATTTTATTAAAATTTAGAAATTAAATTAGACGAAGTTCTTAAAAGGTTTTGGGTAATTAAAGAACCACCAACCACAAAAAAAATTAGCCCTGCAGAGAGATTCCAAAGACCATTTTATTGTAAAAATTTCGTTCGATGAACATTTGTCAAAGCTAGGAAATTCACTATACATGGCGGAAAAAAAGTTTTACAATCTTGAAAGAAGACTTAAAGTGAACAAAGAACTCAACATCGAGTACAAAAGGTTTCTGGCTGAATATCTTGAATTAAAACATATGGAAGAAATAGCTGAAAGGGACATCCCAATGACTGATCATAAATGCTTTTACCTGCCCCATCCGTGCTGTTCATTCGCATTACTAACAAGGCCGGCCAAAATAGACTGTCTCGAGTCTCGACCAAACAACTTTCGATCTTCCAAAAATAAAATCAATCGCCCGACAACAATTTTTTTTTCTTTTCAATAAACTATCATTAATTTTTGAGCTAATTTGAGTAACTCAAAAAAATAATTCCACTGGGAACCAAACTACAATCATTTTTACGAATCCCTGCACAATTACCATACAAAAATTCAATTATTTGAATTTTTTTTTTTTAATGGGAGGCGATGGGGTTAATTAATTGGCAGCGCATATTTAAAAAGCCGTAAACCACATATACGTGCATACAATATATCGATTATGTTGCCGACACGCCAATTAAAACACCAAAAGCAAACAACAAAATCAATTAAAACAATTAAAATAAAAAATTTTAATTACAAATATTATTTTTGTTTTGTTACTTACACATCGAATTTTTTTTTGTATATGCGGGGGCGATAATTATTTTAGGTTATAATTCATTTAATTAATATAAATGTTATTTTAAAAATAAATATAATTATTTAGCCGGTCATGGTCCACTTAATTTTAGTTTTGTGTTGGAGTTTTGATTGGCAAACCCAAAAATGACCGCACCACAACATTATGCAACCATTTTTAATTTTTATTTTACCTCCATTACCAATTTTCAATTAAAAATATTTTTTTTTTTTTTCATGATAGTGTTATATCTGTTGTGTCTGTGTGCCGGCCTGAATATTTATTTGTATATTATTATATTTAATTGAATAAGTAAATAAAATAAATCATACACACGGTATATAACGAAATAATTATATAGAATAAATTATTGTTTTTTGGTCAAAAAGGGAGGTAGGGGAGGGGTGAAATTACTCTCATAATTTACATAATGAGTTTCACAGGTCAAAAGGTTAACATTTTGTTTTGGTGTTGAAACGAATGTGTTTTTTTAGCAGTTTGGTTTTAATTGAAAAATTCGCCTGGATATTCATTAATAGTGTAGTTCCAAGGGTAAAAAAGCTGGACTGTAAAGGGGCAGCCATTTTGAAAAGAAAAATTAAGAAATTCTTTATTCACCCGTGCCTTTACTCCCCCCCGTAAAAATCCTTGAAACGACAATTTGGTGACCAGATTTACATCGCTCCCACAAATGTAGCGTCTCGCCGTCTATAGCGTAAAATGAAGTTTCTACGGTTTACCTGTTGTAGAATAATAACGTTCCAGATTGGATAATCATTCCACTAGTTTTAGTCTGTTAGTAGTTCTGCGCAGGCATTGAGCGATTCTTTGCCAACAACTAAAAGTTTTTTGATTTTGTTTAGTTCTGTCAGTTTTCATCAGAACCTTTAGGGTTAAAATGTGATCTTGTAACGTAACCAAAACCTTAACAGCCATATTCGTCAGTCCCGAAAAATTGTCCTTTAAATATTTGAAAATAGCGGAGCTTAGCTGAATTTTTTATTTCTCTGAATTAATTCTTCTGTCTTCTTAGATCAACTGTTGAGTTATTTTTTACAAATGCTGAAATTTTAAAAAATTACAGAATTTAGAAAAATTTTCAAAATTTCATGAAATGTAGGAATTCTGGAATTTGAAAAATAAAAAGGAACTTGGGAGTTATTTTGGAATTAACGTTAAATTAAATTTTTACTTTTGCAATTATTTGAATATTTTTATAAAGTAATTAGACTCCAGATCCTTCCCCCCAATTTAAATGAAAAAATTCTCGATTTCAGTTAAATGAAGAGAAGAAATTCTGAGAAGGAATATTAAATTGTAAAATAATCTGGAAAATAAAAATTTCTGTGCTCATTTTAAAATCAAACCTCCTTTTTCATAATTTTTGGAATTTAATCCTTCTAGAAAATCTGCAAAAGGAAGATTTAATTTTAAAATATTGTGGGTAAAGGAGAGTCCGCCCACATTAAACTTCCATTTTTCAGTATATTTTAAAATTAAATATTGCTTTTCCGGAATCTCTGGAATTAGAGCTTCCTTTTCCAAAATTTCTGGAATTAAAAGCTTCTGTTTCTAAAAATTCTGATTTCTATTCTGATTGCTTAATTGTAAAATGCAATCTTCATTTTCCAGAAAATTGTATTTTAAAATTAGAACTTTAAACTTAAATTTCTTTGTAAAATATTTTAAAAAGGAATGGAATATTTAATTTTAAAACTAAACCAGCATTTTCCAGAATATTTTAAAACTTAGTTTTTCCTTTCCAGAATTTCTAGAATTTTAGTATTTGGAAAGTGGAGGTCTCCGGAAATCTCCGTATTTTCAGAATATTATAAAATTAAATTCTGATTTGTGGAATTTTAAAATATTCTGACATGAGAAGATTTAATTTTAAATTATTCTGGAAAATGTTGATTTAATTTTACAAATAGAGTAGAAATCTTTCCCGAATAACTTAAATTAAATCTTCCTGGCATAGAATTTCTGGAATTTTATTTATTCTGCTAAAGCAAATTGAATTTTAAAATAATCCGGAAAACAGAAGATTCTTGCTGTTCTAATTTAAAAATTAAACCGCGCTTTTTCAGAATTTTAGAAATTAAATTTTTTTTTGCCAGAAACGCTGCAAAGGGAAAGTTTTATTTTAAAATATTGTGGGAAAATAAGAGTACGTCCATTAAACTTCCATTTTTCAGTATATTTTAAAAAATTTCTAAAAATTCTGGAATTAAAACTTCATTTATCAGAAATTCTGAAAAAGGAAGATTTAATTTTAAAAGTTTGGAAAAAGGAGATATCTTTTTAAAATTACAATGGAAGCTCAACTTTCCAGAATACTATAAAATTAAATATTTTATACAAAATATTCAAAAATTTCAGAACCTCTGGGGAAGAAAGACTTAATTTTAAAACTAAATCTCCATTTACCAGATTCAAAATTAATTCGTCCTTTCCAGCATTTCTAGAAATTTAAAATATTCAGCAAAAAAATTTAATTCATTTTAGTATTCTGGAAGATTTTAAAACAAAATCTCATTTAACCAAAATATTTTAAAATAGCATCTGCTTTTTCCAGAGTTTCTGGAATATTCTGCAAAAGTATATTCTGGAAAACGTAAATTTTCACAAATTCTGAAAAAGACGATGTAATTTATTTATTTCCCAGAAAATATTTTGGGAAAATGAAAATGTAATTTTAAAATATTCTGGATAACCTAAAAACTGGAAGATTTATTTTTAACATTGAAACGGAATTTTCAAATGTCCAGAATATTTTAAAATTATATCTTCTTTCTCTAGAATTTTTGAAATTAAATCTTTCTTTTCCAGAAATTCTGTGTAACGAAGATTCCACAAAATGGAAAATTTTACTCTAATTGTAAAATTAAATAACCATTCTCCAAAATATTTTAAAATTAATTCCTGATTTGTAAAAATTTAAAATATTCTGAGGAATTACGAATTAATTTTAAAATCTTCTCTAATGTGGAGATTTAGATTAAAATTTTAAAATATTCAAATTGTTTAATTGTAAAATTAAATCCTCCATTTTCCAGAATCTGTTAAAATTCCAGAAATTCTGTGAAAGGAAAGTTTTATTTTAAAATTTTCGAGAAAATTCAAATTTTATTTTGGTATAAGAATACTTTAAAATTAAATTCTGTTTGGAGAATATTTCAAAATTCTAGAAATTTTGGAAATGAAGATTTAGTTTAAAATATTCTGAAAAATAAAAATTCCATTCAAATTTTATAATAAAATCTCCATTTTCTCGAAAATGTTAAAATAAAATTTGCCTTTTAGAGAATTTCGGAGATTTTTACATATTCTGGGAAATGGAGATATACTTTTACAATTAAACGAAATTCATTTTGCCTTACATTTCTGAAAATCTTCGTTTACCAGAGTATTTTAAAATTAAATTCCCTTTACAGAATATTTTAAAATTCCAGAAATTCTGGAAAAGGTAATTTTAAAATATTCTGTAAAATAGAGATTTCTAGTCTAGTTGTGTAAATTAAATATTCATTTCCCAGAATATTTTGAAATAAGAATGGAAATCTCCGTTTTTACAGAATATTTTGAAATTAAACCATGCTTTTCTAGGTTTTATGAAATTTTTAAATATTCTGGAAAAGGAAAATTAAATTTTAAAATATCGTGAAAAATGGAGATTTCCAACAAATTTTAACATTAAACCTTCGTTTCCTAGCATACTTTAAAATATAATCTTCGTTTTGCAAAATGTTTTAGAATAAGAATGGAAACCTCAGCTTCTCCAAAATATTTTAAAATTAGGCCTTCATTTTTCATAATATTCTGAAAAAGGAACATTGAATTTTAAAATAATCTGGGAAATAGAGGCGACTTTCCTAATTTTGAAATTAAATATTCCTTTTTCAGAATTTCTGAAATTAAATTGTTCTTTTCCAGAAACTCTGCAAACGGAAGATTTAATTTTAAAATATTGTGGGAAAAGGAGAGTAAGTTCACTAAACTTCCATTTTTCAGTATATTTTAAAATCAAATATTGCTTTTCCGAAAGTTCTGGAAAATATTTAAAATCCAGAAACTATGGGTAAGGAATATTTAATTTTAAAACTAAATCTTCAATCTCCACTAGTCGTTGGTGATCAAAACGTTATAGCTTTACTAAATTACAACGATCATTATAAGGTCGGAGAATATATTGATGCACTCGCTCAGTGGGTAATCCACGAAGGGCATACAAAAGAAATTGCTTCTGAACACTCTCAATCCTATCTGAATGGTACTTATTAAACGGGACCAGATTTGAGAAGCGTATTCTAGAACTGAACGAACAAAGGATATATACAGAGTTTTCAGTGTGAGCGGGTCATAAAATTTTTTATAATTGCGCTTTTCGAGAGAATGATAAAATCCTGCATTTACCCATATTCAGCAAAAAAAAATTGTTATTAAACGACCAACTGCAAAATTTATTCAAGTCACCTTGAAATTTCACACAATCAGCAACCCCCCATTAATTGGAGGAAATATTTTCATATCATCTGCGTAAAGCAGACAATGTGCAAATTTAAAACACTCCACAACATCATTTATACATAACGAAAATAAGAGCGAACCAATGTGACTTCCTTGAGGAACTCCTGAGGTAACACGAAATGAACGACAACTAAAATCATTAATCTTAACAAATTGGTAACGACCAGACAGGTATGAATGCAACTACTTAATAGTTGCCTATGTTCAAGTCTACTATATAAATGTTCACAAAAAGAGGCTAGATTAGTCGCCGTAGACCTACCCGGATAAAATCCGTGATAGGCAGGAGAAATAAACCTTTTCACAAGAAAAAAAAATTTCTGTACCATGGATTCGAATAGTTTTGGTATAGCAGAAAGAATAGCGATTCTGCGATAGTTACTGACTTCACTTCTTTTGCCAGATTTGAAAATCGGATGTAGGTGAAAAATAATTTCCATAGATCGGGAAAAATCCCAGTACGTAAGCTATTATTAAAGATAATAGTCAATGGAGAGACTAGACTCTCACTCAGGAGCTCTTAATAACTAAAACTTCCTTTTCCAGAAATTCTAGATTTAATTTTAAAATATTCTTCGAACTGGAGATTTCCATTATAATTTTAAAATATTCCGGAAAATGGGGAATTAATTTTAAAATTGGAATTGAAATTACCCTTTTTCAGAATATTTTAAAATTAAATTTTCCTTTTCCCGGAAACTATGATATAAAATTTAATTTTTCTTTCACAGAATTTCTGAAATTTTAACATATTCTGAAAATGGAAATTTAATTTTACAGTTAAACAATATGAATAGAAATCTCGAATTTCCAGATCATTTTAAAATAAAATCTTCTTTACACAGAATTTCTGAAAATCTTCATTTACCAGAATATTTTAAAATTTCAGAAATTCTGGAAAAAGTAGATTTTATTTGAAAATATTCTGAAAAATATAGAATTTCAGATTTTATAGAATTTTTAAATATTCTGGAAAAGGAAAATTTAATTTTAACTTTATTTTCTAGAATATTTTAGAATTAAATCTTCCTTTTCCAGAAACTCTGCAAAAGGAACATTTAATTTAAAAATATTGTGGAAAAGGAGAGTCTGTCGACTAAACTTCCATTTTTTAGTATACATACATATTTTAAAATTTAATATTACTTTTCCAAAAGTTCTGGAATTAAATCTTTCAAATGGAGATGTAATTAATAGTTCGAAAATTTCCATTTCCCACAATATTTTAAAATTAAATCTTCCTTTTCCATATTTCTGGAAGTAAATCTACCTTTTCCAGAAATTCTGCGAAAGAAAGAATTAATTTCAAATTACTCTGCAAAATGGAGATTTCTATTCTAATTTTTTAATTGCTTTCCAGAATATTTTGAAATAATTCTTCATTTCCAAAATTTCTAGAATTTTATAATATTCAGCCAAAAAAATTGAATTTAATTTAGTGTTCTGGAAAATGGCGATTTCCATTCTAATTTTAAAAATAAAATCTCGATTTTACAAAATACGTCCTTTTTCCACAATTTCTGATATTTTAAAATAGTCTGGAAAATAATTATTTCGAGTTTAACTTCAAAATTTTCTGGAAAATGAAGATTTAATTTTAAAATACTCTGGAAAATATGGAATTAATTTTACTTCTAATTGCAAATTAGAACGAAAATGTATTTATGGAAAAATTTAGGGAAAAATCCATATTTCAGAATATTTTAAAATTAACTCTTCATTTTTCAGAATATTTTAAAGTAAGAATCGAAATCTCCATTTAACAACCTTTCCATTTTCCAAATTAAATCTTCCTTTACTAAAAAGGTATAATTTTAAAATTTTCTCGATGATAAAGATTTCAATTTTAACTTTGAAATATTCTGGAAAATTTTAATTTAATTTAAAAATATTCTCAAAACTGAAAATTTCCATTCTAATTTTAAAATGAATGCCCCATTTTCCAGAATATTTCAAAATTAAATTCTGATTTGAGGGATTTTAAAATATTCTGAAAAAGATTGATTTAATTTTAAAATTAGAGTAGAACCCTCCATTTTCCCGAATAATTTATAATTAAATTTCCTTTTCATAGAATTTCTAAAATAGAAAGATTTAAAATCTAATTTTAAAATTAAACCTCCATTTTCTAGCATATTTTAAAATTAAATCTTACTCTTCCAGAATAATTTTTAATTAGAACAGAAATCTCAGTTTATCCAGAATATTCTAAAACTAGATCTTCATTTTCATCATTTCTGGAATTGCAATTATTCTGCAAAAAGAAGATTGAATTTTAAAATAATCCGGAAAATGGAGGTTTCAGTTCTAATTTTAAAATTATGTAAACCTTCCTATTTCAGAATTTCTGAAATTAAATTATACACTTCCATTTTCCAATATATTTTAAAATTCCAGAAATTCTGTATAATGAAAATTTTATTTTAAAAATTGGAAAATGGAGATTTCATTTTAAAATAAGAATCAAAATCTCCATTTTCCGCAATACTATAAAATTATTTTGCAAAATATTTTAAAATTCCAGAAACTCTGAGAACAGAAAATTTAATTTTAAAACTAAATCACTATTTTCCAGAATATTTTAAAATTAATACTGCCTGACCGGAATTTCTAGAACTTTACAATATTCTGCAAAAAGAATTTAATTTTAAAATATTGTGGTTAAAGGGGATTTCCATTATAATTTTAAAATAAAATTTCGATTTTCCAGAATATTTTAAAATCGAATCTCGAATATTTTAGAGTTACAATGGAAATCTCAATTTAACAAATCTCTTTTCCAAATTAATGTTCCTTTTCTGGAAATTCTGTGAAAGTAAGATTTAATTTTAAAATATTCGGGAGACTGAAGATTTTCATTCTAATTTTAAAATTGAATCTCCATTTTCCCGGAAATTATAAAATTTAATTTTTATTTTAAAGAATTTCTGAAATTTTAACATATTCTGAAAATCGACATTCAATTTTACAGTTAAACAATATGAATATAAATCTTGAGTTTCCAGATAATTTTAAAATTTAGTTTTTTTTTACCCAGAAATTCTGAAACCCTTCGTTTACTAGAGTATTTTAAAATTAAATTCCTTTTTCAGAATATTTTAAAATTCCAGAAATTCTGGAAAATGAAAATTAAATTTTATAATTTTCGGGAAAATAGATATTTAATTTTAAAATTAGAATGGACATCTTTATTTTCCCGAATATTTTAACATTGAATCTCACTTTCACAGAATTTCCAGAAAAGGAACATTAATTTGGAAAATGAGAGATTTGTAAAATGAATATTTCCATTGAAACTCTAAAATATTCGAGATTCGATTTTAAAATATTCTGAAAAATATAGAATTTCAGATATTCTGGAATTTTTAAATATTCTGGAAAAGGAAAATTTAATTTTAACTTTATTTTCTAGAATATTTTAGAATTAAATATTCCTTTTCCACAAACTCCGCAAAAGAGAAATTTAATTTTAAAATATTGTGGAAAAAGGAGAATCTGAGCACTAAACTTCCATTTTTCAGTATACATATTTTAAAATTAAATATTACTTTTCAAAAGGTTCTGGAATTTATGGGGGTTATATGCGTATGACGCGTAAAAATTAACACCACGTTTATTTTATTTTTTAGAATTTTTATTTTTAACAAAAGATTTTATTCGCTTACAAAATTCACTATAAATTTTTAGGAAAAGAAATATTTCCAAACACTGGTAAGCGAAGCAAAAAATTAAATTAATGGCAAAATTAAAATTAATTTTAATTGAAAATGGTTCGCGCACGATATCAAAACTTATTATTTTTTCTCCACAATGGCGAGTCGTGTGATCACGTTGAAAAAAATCTAATCCAATAATCCTATATATCTGTCCCTTTTTTGACGAAAGGAAATTATTTCATTTTTGTTTTCTTTTGGTGTTGACATACGAACAATCGTATGTCAAATCGTCGTTGTCGTGACAAGAACGAGATGGAGCAAACAAAACAATAGTAAACCAAAGAAATTTCTGATACTGCTAGCGAAAACGAGATGGAACAAATATCACTAAAAATAATTTTAGAGTTCCGCATCATTTACGCTAGGTGAAAATGAAATTAGTTACGCTAAGAAGAATCTTGTGCGTAAACCCAAAATGTGTATGTGGTGGCGAATGAATTGCAATTTATATAAATCAAATAATTAATTTATATGATTGCAATGCGTGAGTCACTACAGGACTCCCCCGCAAGTGAGTCCCCCTCCCTACAGAAAAGTATCTTCGGCTGCGAAACGAACATGTTTATGTGAGCCATGAACTGATTTCGCATCAGTGGAACACAGTATGCCGTAAGCCGGTTTGAGCCGATCAATTGAAATGGTCTGATTCTTCCCATTAATTGAGACGGTGAATTGTTTCCGAAGGCGTCGAATGACTTTAAACGGGCCTTCATAGGGAGTGGATAAGCCTGTGCGAACCTTATCTGTTCTTACGAACACAAAATCGCAGTCGGCAAGTGCCTTAGGAACAAAAATGTCATCTTGTTTGGCTTGCCGAGTAGATTTTGGAATAAGGTTTTGCATTGTTTCACGAAGTTGGTCGATAACTGTGTCGCTGGTTGGTAGAGGTAAAAGAGGATTTTCGACGAAGAACTCACCTGGTAGCTTGATGGTTTGTCCATAAACCATTTCAGCTGGTGAGCAATTCAGATCTTCTTTTACTGTTGCTCGGATTCCCAGTAATACGATGGGTATTTCCGAACTCCAGTTGATCGTGTTTCCTCTGGCCATTAACGCAGCTTTAAGTTGCCGGTGGAAGCGTTCGACCATGCCGTTGGCTTGAGGGTGGTAAGCCGTTGTACGAATACGATGTGAGCCCAGGAGTTTTGTTAACTCGCTGAAAAGCTTGGACTCAAACTGCGTTCCTTGATCAGTAGTGATATTAAGGGGCACGCCGAATCGTGAAACGTAATTGTTGACAAAAGTCAAGGCAATGGTTGCAGCTGACATGTTAGTCATGCAGTAGGCTTCGGGCCATCGAGTGAAACGATCGACACAAGTTAATAAGTATGAATATCCATTAGAAGGAGGAAGAGGTCCTACAATGTCTATATGGATATGCTCAAAACGACCAGATGGTGTTTGGAATTGTCCATGGATAGATTTAGTATGCCGTTGAACTTTGGCACGTTGGCAGGATAAACAAGACTGAGCCCATTGGCTTACGTCTTTGTTCATACTAGGCCAAAAATATCGAGCAGTAATCAATTTACGAGTAGCACGAACACCAGGATGCGAAATGTTATGTAAAGTATCGAAGATTGTTCGACGCAGTGGTTCTACGATAAATGGGCGATTGTACCCAGTTGATGTTTCGCAGATGATTTCGAGGCCAGGCAATTGAAAAAGTTCCAGTTTCATAGATGAACCAGAGTGACATTCGGAACCAGAAAATAAATCCTGAAGTTCTAGGTCAGCTTTTTGTAATATTGCAATTTTGTTTAAGTCGAATTGTGTCTCGACTGCGGCCGTTTCATTGTCTGTTGTGCGAGAGAGTGTATCTGCAACAACATTGTCATGTCCGTGAACATGCTGAATGTCCGTGGTAAATTGACTTATATAATCCAAGTGGCGAGCTTGCCTCGGATTACGTTCAGTTTTAGACTGAATTGCTCTAGTCAGTGGCTTATGATCGGTAAAAATAGTAAATTCCCGACCTTCAACAAAATATCTGAAGTGTTTCACTGCCAGATAAATCGCGAGTAATTCCCGATCGAATGCGGAATATTTCTTTTCAGCGTCCGATAATTTTCTTGAGAAAAATCCCAATGGCTCCCAACACTCATTGTTATACTGTTGCAGTACTGCCCCAACAGCAGTGTTAGATGCGTCAGTAGTTAAACTAAGCTTTGAATCGCTCAGTGGATGTGCAAGCAGTGTTGTTTTCGCAAGTTCAGCCTTAAGTGACGTAAATGCCTGTTGACATTCGTCAGTCCAAGAGAAATTCTTTGGAGTTTTGGGTTTACGTAGAAGTACGACCAGATGGCTGTGAACAGGTGCGAGTATTTCAGCAAGCTTTGGTATAAATCGGTGGTAGTAATTTACCATACCGATGAATCGCTGAATATGCTTGATTGAGCTTGGAGCTGGAAATTCCCTAATGGCGTTAATTCGTTCTTCAGACGGCAGAATACCATTAGGAGTTATTTTGTGGCTAAGGAAATCAAGAGTTGCTACGCCAAAGACGCATTTCGAACTGTTGATATGAACATCAAACTCAGATAACCTTTGGAAAAGCTGTTCCAGGTGGAGTTTGTGCTGTTCCTCAGATTGTGATGCCACAAGAATATCGTCAATGTAGACGAAAACAAAGTCTAAGTTACGAACGACTTCGTTCATAAAACGCTGAAATGTTTGAGCGGCATTACGTAATCCAAACGGCATTCGAGTAAATTCGAACAGACCAAAAGGAGTTGTAATTGCAGTTTTAAAAACATCATCAGGTGAAACGGGAATCAAATGATAAGCTCTGACTAAATCAATCTTAGAGAAAAATTTGCATCCATGCAAGTGCATGGAGAAATTTTGAATGTGAGGTATCGGGTAGCGATCCGGTGTTGTTACCGTGTTTAAACGCCGATAATCCCCACATGGTCTCCAATCATGATCTTTTTTCTTAACCATGTGCAATGGACAAGAGACAGGAGATGCAGATGGCCTGCAAATTCCTAATTCCACCATATGTTGAAATTCAATAAATGCGGCTTTATGGCGGACTTGATCTAGTCTTCTTGGTCGTGATACAGGGAGATGTCCTTCTGTAACAATGTGATGGACCACATTGTGTCGGACTGGCAATTTATAATTTGGTTCTGCTGTAAGTTGAGGAAACTTTTTAAGCAGAGTACCATAGCCGTTGGTGATGGAATAATGGATCGGAGTCGGTGTGTCGACATGAACCATTGTGGCGTCGATTGACAGCTTTGTTGCTGAATCAACCAGCCGTTTATTCCGTAGATCAACCAAAAGTCCGAATTTTACCAAGAAGTCGGCACCAATGATAGGACGATTCACAGCAGCTAGAATGAAAGCATGCGTGAATGTTCGTTTTAGTCCTAAATCCAACTGAAGCAACTTTGTGCCGTAAGTATGGATATTCGTGCCATTGGCGGCCGACAGTACTAGATTCGAATTGCGTTTGATTATATTAAATTCATTTTTAAAATTGAAAGCTGGAATAACCGAAAGGTCAGCGCCAGTGTCGACTAAAAAAGTGTATCGATTTATTCGGTCGAAAGCGAATAAACGAGAAGTACTAGGGTTTTGCTTTAATGGGATCCCGACCCAATGTTGTGATCGTTTTTTGAGTTAGTCATATCAGCGTCAAGCTCGTTGAGCTGCTGAGACGTCGATTGTTTCGACGTATTGTAATTACAAGGCGGAACACACTTCTTCGCTGCTGGACCAAACTTAACGTGGTACCAACATCTACCGTGCCGGCGCGAGTAATTACTCGAGCTGCGTGATCGCGCTCGTGACTGAGATTTCGATCGGGTTCGGTCTCGAAACATGTTATCGATCTTTGCTTCAAGCCGAGAGACCCTGGATTCCAATGAACCAGTGTTTTGACTAGTAGTCGGAGCTCGATCAGTCCTAACAATTGGGCGGGATTGCCTGAATGAGACTTGGGATATATTCGATTGCTGGCCGACGTTTATAACGTCGTACATTTTGTCCGCGGTTTTAGCCAGTGACTCTACACTTATTGTTTCTGGTTGCGCGACAAGAGCTAATCTTATAATCTCAGGCATTTTCTTTATCCACAGAGATCTTATGACTTTGTCTGTGAAATTAGTGCCCGCGAGAGTACGTATTCGTCTAAGCGCGTCGGATGGCTTTCGGTCACCAAGATCTTGGTCCGAGATGAGGGCCTCCAACTGCCTCTCAAACGACGGCGCTAATCGTTCCAACAGTAGTCTCTTTAGGCAAGTGTATTGCTCCGAGTTTGGAGGTTTCGCAAGGAAGTCAGAGATACTGTCGCAGGTTTCCGGCGACAGTACAGAAAGTGTTTGTAAAAACTTTATTCTCTCTGATTTAATCCCTTGGAGATCGAAAGTTATTTCGGCCAGTAAAAACCAGTTGTGCGCCTTATTTGGCCAAAACGGTTGCAATTTAATTGCGTTACTTGAGGCTGATATCTCCAATGGCTCGGTTTGATCCATCTGCTCGGACGTTTGCTGATGGAGATTGGGGCCTTTATGCTCATCACCGTTGGGCATTTTGAAAATTTTTGTATATAAAATGCTTCTAAATTTAAGCTTTTAATGAATAACGAACCCAATAACCAGAAATTTTACAGCAAAAATAAATACTCCGAGTGTTAACCAAAACGAAACTTTTTACTGATTATTAAATCTAATAATCTTCGACCCGACCCGTAAAAAGATACTTGAAATATTTAATGAAAAAAAACTATAATAATAATCAAGGAATGAATACCTCGAAGCAGATGGCTTTAAATGATTATTAAAGGAATGGTTACCTTGTTTTACAAAAATAATGATCGAACGTATTGGCCGATGAGATACCCCCGAATTACTAGACGAGTGTCACAGCGTATTGGGGGGCTCGTTGAAATTTAAATAAATATTGAAAAAGAGATTCGCTCTCTAGAGAAAGAAATATGAATCGTTCGCGAGAATGTTTTCTTCTGATTCTATTAATCGTATAGGTACGTATGGATGAATTCTATGATCACTACGAGACGAGCTTTTAGAGATTTAACGTTACGTAATTTACCAACTTTTAATTTTCAGCGATAAATGATAATAAAAAGAACGACCATGAACAAAATAAATTGATAAAACCGAGTATGATTGCCTAAAATCAGTGGTTGGAAATTTACAGAAATATTTTTGAAAAATTTACAAATTTAATGATAATAATTTACTCTATCTCTTGTTTTTATGTAATTTAAGCAAAAAAAAAAAAACAATATAATATGCTTAAAAAAAAAAACTCAAAAATAAAAACTTGCGATTTTGTTTCTCGTTGCAACTGCTACTGATGAAGGTGCTGGTCTCGTTCTGTTCCGGTTGATACTACTGGTACTGGTAAAATTGTTGTTTTAAACTCGTTGATATCATATGTAAATACGTGTTAATACGATGCTCGTACGTATACGTTGAATAAATGAATCTTAATAATTGTAGTCTACCGCACGTTTTATTTTATGTATCAATGCACGTAAACTGTATTTGATGTGACTCCATATACGTGATGTTGTTGTTTTACATACGACCTTGTTTGCGGTTACGGTACGTATCACACGGTCGCAATATAATGTAGTATATGTGTAGGTGCGTGTTGTTTGTCTCACTTGTTGTTGTTAATACGGCTTCTGTTGCCGTTGGCGTCGCTATTCCCCAATGTACAACACAGATGGTACGATCCAGAAATTACACAATGGAAAAACAAATGAAAAAAATTGCGTATTAGAATTTTAATTTTCACTTTTACGTAGTTTTAATATTGTAAAACGGTACATACCATTGTATCTGGCACGGCCTAGCGCACCAGATTTCCGTTGTAATAAAACTTAATTTGTGTGTCCTGTTTATCCTCGTGTGTTGTAATTATCGTTGCGGCCCTAAACAGGGACGTTCGGGTGTCACCACTTATGGGGGTTATATGCGTATGACGCGTAAAAATTAACACCACGTTTATTTTATTTTTTAGAATTTTTATTTTTAACAAAAGATTTTATTCGCTTACAAAATTCACTATAAATTTTTAGGAAAAGAAATATTTCCAAACACTGGTAAGCGAAGCAAAAAATTAAATTAATGGCAAAATTAAAATTAATTTTAATTGAAAATGGTTCGCGCACGATATCAAAACTTATTATTTTTTCTCCACAATGGCGAGTCGTGTGATCACGTTGAAAAAAATCTAATCCAATAATCCTATATATCTGTCTCTTTTTTGACGAAAGGAAATTATTTCATTTTTGTTTTCTTTTGGTGTTGACATACGAACAATCGTATGTCAAATCGTCGTTGTCGTGACAAGAACGAGATGGAGCAAACAAAACAATAGTAAACCAAAGAAATTTCTGATACTGCTAGCGAAAACGAGATGGAACAAATATCACTAAAAATAATTTTAGAGTTCCGCATCATTTACGCTAGGTGAAAATGAAATTAGTTACGCTAAGAAGAATCTTGTGCGTAAACCCAAAATGTGTATGTGGTGGCGAATGAATTGCAATTTATATAAATCAAATAATTAATTTATATGATTGCAATGCGTGAGTCACTACAAATTAAATCTTTCAAATGAACATGCAATTAATAGCTCGGGAAACTCCATTTTCCACAATATTTAAAAATTAAATCTTCGTTTTCCATATTTCTCGAAGTAAATCTACATTTTCCAGAAATTCTGAGCAAGAAAGAATTAATTTCAAATTACTCTGGAAAATGAAGTATATTCTTATTTTTTAATTGTTTTCAAGAATATTTTGAAAGTAATTCTTCCTTTCCAGAATCTGTCGAATTTTATAATATTCAGCCAAACAAAATTAATTTAATTTTGTGTTCTGAAAAATGGAGATTTCCATTCCAAAAAAAAATATTTTAATATATTTCCTTTTCCTTTTTCCGCAATTTCTTTAATTATAAAATATTCTGGAAAATGGTTATTTAAATCAAAATAAGCACTGCAAAATTTTCTGGAAAATGAAGATTTAGTTTTAAAGTATTCTGGGAAAATATGAAATTAATTTTACAACTAGAATGGAAATTTCTATATTTCAGAATATTTCAAAATTAAATCTCCATTTTTTAGAATATTATAAAATTAATTGTACAATTTTAAAATATTCTGAAGGAAAATTTAATTTAAAAATATTCTGGAAAAAATGATTTAATTTTACAATTAGGGTAGAAATCACTCTTTTCCTGAAGATTTTAAAACTAACTCTGCTAAAAGGAAGATTTAAAATCTTCAGAATCTGATTTGAGGGATTTTAAAATATTCTGGAAAAGTTTGATTTAAATTTAAAATTAGAGTAGAACTCTCCATTTTCCCGAATAATTTAAAATTAAAGATTCTTTCCATAGAATTTCTGAAAAAGGAAGATATAATTTCAAAATATCGTGGAAAATGAAGATTTACATTCTAATTTTAATAAACCTTCATTTTCTAGCATATTTTCAAATTAAATCTTACTTTTCCAAAATAATTTTTAATTAGAAAAAAAATCTAAGTTTATCCAGAATATTCTAAAATTAGATCTTCATGTTCATCATTTCTGGAATTTTAATTATTCTGCCAAAGGAAGTAAAATGGAAGTTTCTGTTCTAATTTTAAAATTAAACCTTCCTTTTTCGGTTTTCTGAAAATTAATCTTTATTTTCCAGAAATCTGCAAAGGGAAGATTTAATTTTAAAATATTGGGGCAAAAGGAGAGTCCGTCCATTACACTTCCATTTTCCAAAATATTTTAAAATTCCAGAAACTCTGGGAACAGAAAATTTAATTTTAAAACTATATCTCTATTTTCCAGAATATTTTAAAATTATACTTCCATACCAGAATTTAAATATTTCCATACCATACTTTAAAATATTTTGCAAAAAAAATTTAATTTTTAAATATTGCGGTAACAGGAGATTTCCATTCTTATTTTAAATTTCGATTTTCCAGAATATTTTAAAATCGAATCTTCTTTTACCAAAATTTCGGGAATTTTAAAATATTCTGCACAATTAAATTTTCGAAAAAGAAAATTTCCAGAAATTCAGGAAAAAGATGATTCGATTTTAAAATATTCTGAAAAATGAAAACTTATATTTATTTTTAAAACTAAAACGGAATTTTTCAATTTCCAGAATATTTTAAAACTAAATTTTCCTTTTTTCGAATTTCTGGAATTTTAAAATAGTCCGGAAGATACAGATTTCGATTTTAACATTAAAATATTCTGTAAAACGTTAATTTAACTTTAAAACATTCTGGAAAATGGGGAATTAATTTTAAAACTAAAATGGAAATCTCCATTTTCCAGAATATTTAAAAGGTGGAATCGAAATCTTCATTTTACAATTCTTTCATTTTCCAAATTAAATAAGTAAGATTTGATTTTAAAATATTTGGGAAAATGAAGATTTTCACTCTAATTTTAAATAAAATCATAACAAATCATTCTGGCTAATAGACATAGGATAAGTAAACTATTTCTCACAGATTGGGATCTGACGAGGCTTTTTCGTTAATTTAATCCGGGCTTCTCGGTAGCATCAAATTTCACACCCAATTACGATCTGTGGGGTGACTTTATACCTTCAGTTTTTGGCACGTGTAAGGTATTTATTTTGACTTTAGTAGAGAACGTAAAGAATTGCTATTGGCAAGGCTTTCCTAGGGCATTATCGTGTACCTTAGATCATTAGTATGATCACTTTTTCAAACGTGTAGTTATATGAGACCAGATGTTGTTTCCTGGACTCACTAACAGTTCCACAAACCTTCACCAAAATCCTGAAGGAAAAAAGTTATTTTGATAAGAATTACAGACACCATCAAGCATACGTTTATTGATTCATCAAGAACACCTAATAGAAAAATATAATAGGGAAAATCTCAAAAACTGCAAATTAAATCATGTTGATTTCTTCCAGATAAATAGATGCTATCGAGAGTAGTACTTCCTGAATAAATGATGTCGAAAAATAGTTACTATGCCGAGTTATGGGCCAATTAAATGAAGATATGTAGCTTTACGTCAACAAATGTATCACTGTAAACTTATAGATCATAATTTACGTTTATAGAGTATAAGCTTCCAGATAAGAATGGAAACGTCAGCTTCTCCAGAATATTTTAAAATTTGATCTTCAGTTTTCATTATTTCTAAATAGAGATTTTTGTTCTAATTTTCAAACTTAACCTGCCTTTGTCAGAATTTCTGGAATTAATCCGTCTTGTACAAGTAGCTCTGCAAAGCGAAGATTTATTTTAAAATATTGTGGGAAAAGGAGAGTCCGACCATTTACCTTCTATTTCCAGTGTATTTTAAAATTCCAGAAATTCTGAAAAATGAAAATTTTATTTTAAAACTTTGGGTATGGAGATTTCATTTTAAAATTAGAATCAACATCTCCGTTTTCCACAATACTATAAAATTAAATATTTTTGCAAAATATTTTAAAATTCCAGAAAATTTCTGGTATCTTAAAATATTCTGCTACAGTTAGTAAAATATTCCGGAAAATGGGGAATTAATTTTAAAATTAGAATGGAAATTTCCATTTTTCCAGAATATGTTCAAATTAAATTCTGATTTGTGGAATTAATTATATGAATTTTCTAATTTTAAAATATTCTGGAAATTTTTGATTTAATTTTACAATTAGAGTAGAAATCTCCATTTTCCATAATAATTTAAAATTAAATCTTCCGTACACAGAATTTCTGAAAATAATAGATTTAATTCCAGAAATTCTGGAAAAGGAAGAATTAATTTCAAATTATTTCGGAAACTGGAGATTTCTATTCAATTTGTATAGTTGTAAAATTCCAGAAATTCTGTAAAAGAAAAGTTGTATTTTAAAATTGTCAGGAACATGAAGATTTTATTTCGGAATTACAATAGAAATCCCATTTTCCAGAATTCTTTAAAATTAAATCTCTTTTTCCTACAATATTTTAAAATTAGTTCCTTCTTTTCCAGAATTTCTAAAATTTTAAAATATTGTGGAAAAAGGAGATATCCATTCTAATTTTAAAATATGAATGAAAATATTTATTTGTTTCAATTATTTGATTATGGACGAACTATTTTTCTCGTCGAACATAAATACCCCAAATAATTGGGGATTAGTAAAAATTTTCAACCGTTTACGTTAACCAGCCGTGATTTTTTCATCACCCAAGGGAATCGAGCCCAGGACCTCCGGAACTTAAAGCAATCATGCTAACCACAGTGCCACCGGTGAGGGATTTTAAATTGGATTTCATTAATTTTTTTTAAAATTTGTTTTTCAAAGCTTTTTGCGGTATAAAATTCACGTTTTCGTAAAGCAAGTATAATTTCTCAACTTAAAGCTCTTAATACATTATTGTATTGTATGTTAACCTGACGAAAGCTTTTATGGGAGATCTCGTAAGAATATCGCCCTCAACTCCTAGCATATTGTAAAGCTTTCAGCTCACTAAAAACTATCTAACGTCTACAACATTCTCTAACATTATGTTGTATACTCATCATTCATTTTGATTTTGGTACAAATAAAATCTTTCCTATTGAAAAAGCTTATTCATTACATTAAGTTGTTTTTACATGATTATAAAATTTTTAATTAGTTGAAGATAGTTTCACATTTCTGACTAAGTAATTTTAATTGTTATGCCATATACATAATGTAATAAGACAAATAATTTTAATTGAATTTATTCATGTTTTTGATTGGCATCTACCTTAGGGCGCATACATTTAGCCAAATATATTTATAAACACCCCTACTACATAACGACATTAAATTTTAACTTATTTCAATTTTTACTCACACACACACACACACATCTTATTAATTTATATTATAATCTTATTATCAGTATAAATAAACATATCAGACACTTGCCTTCATTTCATTCGAGTCAGTTCATATGCGATGATGATTATTATTAGTATTAGACAGTATATACATATATGGCTGCTGCTGCTGCTGATGTTATTTGTTATTTCATTTTTAATTCAACGAATATATTCTGAAATAAATTTCCATATCAGTCAGTTAAAATAAATAAAAAAACGAAATTTTCATGCGGAAAACAACAAATATAATAAAGTCTACACATAAAATACAATAACAACAAGAAAATTACGCCTGTCAATTATAATTATATGAAATAAAAATAAATATTTAAATAACACAACAAAAAGTGTGTATAAAATACGAAATTGTGTATAATAAATAATGTTACGTAACAAAAACAACAAAATAATTTGATTATAAAGCTTTTCGTTTATTTGATGTGTTTGTATGCTTTCACATATGCCTGCTGTTTATATGATGTTTTATTGATAAAAAAAATTATTTATTTGAATTGTTCATGTCGATTGGTGGATAAATTTTATTATTTGTCAACATTATTAATGAGCACAAGATCGTAACATCGATATAATATTTGTAATCAATAACTCATTGAAACCATATTGAAATATTGATAAACAAGTACAAATTTTATGACACCTGATTGAGGTCTAGGCAATAAATACGATTATTTCGAAGACTAAATATTGATAAAAACAACTAACAATTATTGCTATTAAGCAAACTTAATGTTAAACAGTTTGATTTAAAATTATTTGAGACAGAGATTTTAAAACATCACAAAGGACTGTAAGGATGTTACCATAATACATTTTGATTAATTTCTACTAAAAAAGAGCTTTTTCAAAATAAAACACTTCAATAAAATAATTTTAACGATCTACCATAAATATCTCCGTCGAATGTTTCCTGATACCAGTTACTGTCACTTTACTGAAGATTATAGAAGCTTTTAATATTATATTCCCTTCCAATTTCATAAATTTTTTAAATAGTATTTTAGAGCTTAACTTTTAAAATATGTTACATATTTACAATGTTTCAAAGTTAATTTACAAAATAGAGCTTTTAACGCAAAAGTTACTTTGTATCATTGGGAGTTCTCGAATTTCTTTTTTAATTAAAGGGAGTTGAAAGAGTTTATCTAAATAAAAGCAAAGATATAAGATTGAAAGCTTCATATATCTATTTAAAATAACTTTAGATCTTGCAAGCTCGAACCATCAACAAGGCTTAAGCAACTAAAAGTCATTATGATTTTTAAACAGTTAAGAAGCAGTAACTAGCCGCTAATCGAATATTTTCTAGGTTGACAAACAATAATGCCAGTACAATACTAAGCTTTCGTACCCAGAAAATCAAATTCAGCTTTATAACTGATTTATATTAATTCTAAACAATTAAGAGAACCCAAATATTAGTAAAAATGATTTGGAGAACTCCAAAAGGTTTTATTTAAATAATAAGATTGAAGCTTTTGAAAAATTCAAAAAGTGTCCTTAAAATATTCACAGATGAAAGCTTTTGCTGTAAACTACCGAAATTGTAAAAGTTCTGCTATAACTAAAGCAAGCTTTCCATTTAACATTTCAGCCGATCCATTTTAGTAAAATTTTATTATTTTACCAAAGTTGATGCTCGACATTAACATTACAATTTCCATTTAAAATAACCTCTATGTTAAACTTCAGAACTTTAAAAGATTTTAACAAAAAGTGAAAGCTCTTAAAGTATAATATAAGAATATAACTTATTTTCATCAACTACAATATTTATTTGGGTTAAATTAAAGTTTCCGCAATATTTTACTACAAAAGCTCTGAACTTTGGACTCAATTTTGAATGAAAATTGCTAATTGATTATTTTTCGAGCGAGCTCTAGTATTTTGGAATTGTGAAGTCTATTCCTGGATTACGCAAGTTTACTTGGTTGGAGTGGTAGTGCTTTCGAAAAATTGCACTATAAAATGTATTTAAAGCTTTTATCATTAAACACATGCCACTCTAAAAGTTCTGCTATAGTTTAGCAATCTTTCTCTCAAAACCATCAATCGATTCCTTTTAGAAAGTTTATTTTCAAATTCGAGTGTGTTCTCGAATCTTCGGAGCTTTTGGCCATAATTCACTGAATTAAATTAAAATACTTGTTTAACTCAAATCTCTACTATTTTACGTAACAATTTTCAAAAAAACTCAAAATTAAATTGAGCTTTAAAACTGTTAAGCACATACAATATTTATTTGGCTCTAAACTTTAGGCTAAATTTCAAATGAAAATTTAAATTCTATTCACTAATTGATTATTTTCCTAGCAAACTCTAGTATTTTGAAACATTTACTATAAAACTCATATCACTCCATAAGTCCTCTCAAAACAAACGGAATGTCGAGAGCTTTTACTCTTAAGTCACTGAAGGAAATTCAAGAACTTGTTTAACTCAAACTTCTACCATTTTACGTAATAATTTTCATTTAAGCTGAAAATTAAATTGAGCTTTAGAACTGTAATATTGTAAGTGTTTCTAAACTTCCGACTAAATTTGGAGCTTTCAAAAATTTACATTATTCACATTGTTTTCCTTCAATTCTTTCTTCGTTTTGAACTTAATGTTTAAAATTCAGCAAACGACTCAATTTTAAAAAGTTGTTGAGCCCAAAAAGCTCGGATAGAATTATAAGGTTTATGGTATAGAAATTTGTACTAAAACTGCCTAACGAATTTTTTATTTCATCTACCACTAAACGAATTTATTTAACGCTGATATTACCTTATCAACACACCACATCGTGACGCATGTTCAACACAGATTTCTCATCCTCCACAAAAACTAATATACGCTACCTTAACTCATTACATTTACAAAATTAGAATTTCTTCGTTCGTAGGACTTCGAAAATTGGTCAATAAAATGTACACAAGCTGTGAAAAAGAATTCCTGGAAAACCCCCGGAAATCGAATAATACACAAAATATCAAGAAATACATAAATTTTCATACATTTCACCTCATACAAAAACACACACACACAAACACAAACAAGACCATAAAAACGGAATATTGTGTACACAAAATAAAATTGGGATTAGGAATAAAAATGGAAAAATAATGAAATCGACAAAAAAGCTACAAAAATGTATACATACCTACATATACAAAACATTCTGAGCGAACGACGAGCGCATAAAAAAAAATGAACAAAAAATTTTGTGGAAAAACTATTTTTGTTCGGTACCGGGAAAATATAGCGAACGAAACGAGTACCAAAAAAAAAATTACAAATTAAATAGATGAAAACGTTACCTTTTCCATGTACCATATAATGCTATTTAGTAGTTTGTGTTTAGTATATAAACATACCAACCATGTACGTATATACATTCAGCCGAACAACAAATATGAAGAGCATAACAAAAAAAAAAGCTTTTAAAAGCTCTACAACATTTAGATACATTATATTAGTATAATAATTTTTAGGAGGTTGAAGCATGTACGAACATGCATTATTCGTATTTGAAAGCTTTTTTTTTGTGTTGTGGAGTTTTTTTGGAATTTTCTCGCTCAAATGAGTAGAATAAATTGTTATTGATGCAATTTTATTTTTGTTTGTGTGCCTTGTTATTGTACATTTGGACTGTAAATTAGTTAAATGATAGCAATAGTAACCGTGTTTGATGATTAAAAATATGTCAGGCGAGAAGTAAATAATCTAATCATATTCGGGATTACATGATTTACTGTGACATCTCTGATGTGCGTCAAATTATTTTAACACTGTTTACAAATAAAAGCTCTACAATTTGTAATGCAGACATTGCAAAAGTTCTAAATAAAAACACGATCTCAGAATGCTTATATCATCGTATATTCTAAGCTTTTTAATGAGCTTAAAATAGTTAACCGTAAAAATTATAACTTTTTAATGTCGAAAACTGCAGAGACAAGTTCACTGCGCATATAGAACATTATATTGTGCATTAAAAGTAAAACAAGCTCTCCTCGGAAAGCTCATTTATCGAAATTCGTTTTGCTTTATAAACTTTTAGGAAAATAAATTTTGTGTATATCATCCAACAGGCTTCATTAAATTAAAAATTGTAATCTAATATCCATTCTCAATTGCTGAGCTTAATAGTTAAAAATCAACAATTACAGTTGTCTAGATATATTAGTAAAACACATTCAGTATTAAAATCTAAACGCTCCTGGAAAGCTCATTTATCATAATTCGCCTCTAAATTGAGTCTTATAAACATCTTTCAAATTCAAATATATTGGAAGCAGCTCTCTTATAAGTTAACGTCAAGTTTATAGTTCAACCATGATTTATATTCGCCAAACCCCATTTTGTAATCATACTTAACATCCAACAAACTTCATTAAATTATAAATTTTACACCCAATTTCCACACAACGCTAACACATCATAAACAGAAAAACTCTCGAAAAGCCCATTTGTTTGAAAATTTATAAAATAAGGTCATCATTTTGTTTCCTGAAAAGATAAAACAACACACAGCACAGATCAAAAGGGTTCAACCAAAAAACTCTCTAATTGCTCATTTCGCTTAAAAAAATACAAAATTAATTTAATTGGTATTAGAACAGTTTGTAATTTATGCTATTTTTATGGAGCTTCAATATTTAAGCTTCTGAAAAAGCTTAATAAAGTTTAAATTGAAGACCACTTACATAAGTTAAAGCTTTTTAGTTTCGAGTTCCTAAAACAAATGGTTACAGTCGTTGAGCATGAATATTAGAAAAGCACATGCAGCATTTAAAACAAATAGCTCATTTTCTAAATTTCGTCACGTGTCCTCAATTCGTTGGAAATATTAATTTAAATAAAGCCTTCCAACATTCAAGTAATTTATAACATCTGAATTAGATGCACAATTTTTGAGCCTTTGAAAGAGCTTAAAATAGTTCAAATTGAAAATCTCTTAATTTAAAGCTTTATTTGGAAGACATGCAGATAAAGTCAGTTTTCTAACGCGCACTAGAAAGCACATTCAACGCCTCAAACCAAAAATTCGTCTCACGACTAAATTTGTAAGGGAAATAAAATTAAAATGAGCTTTACAATTTTCAGAGATTTCCTTTGATAAAGCTCACAATAAATTTACTGGAATGGATGAACATCCATAATTACCATTTACCAGAAACGCATTGTTATCGTAAATTTCATTTCATTAGAAAACTTTTATAAAATTAATTCATCAATTAGTATGACAATACGTTGCAGGAAATCTCAATAAGATTTTGAAAGGCTTTAATTGACTTTAATTGAAAAAGTTTTCGAAATTTACATTCCGTTAAAAAAATTAGTTTTTCGATTGGTATAACAGCAGTTTGTAAAATGTAATATTTATAATATCTCAAAAAAGTTCACCACATTTAAGCTTTTGAAAATGCTTGAAATAGTTCAAATTGTAAATCTCTTAATTTAAAAGTTTTTAGAGCAAGATCTCTAAAATGGCAAATTCAGTTATATAACGTGCATTAAAAACACATTCAACGCTTAAAAGCTAAAAGCTCTCAAAAAGCACATTTTTTCAAAATTCGCCTCCCGACTAAAATTCTAAATGTTTAAGGAAATAAAATTAAATTGAGCTTTAGAACATTCAGAAAATTCCTTTAATTAGCTTCACAGTGAGAAGCTTTTTGTAAGGTCACAAAAACACCATTTTGTAACCATACCTATGATACAATTACTCGAACCAAATCATAAATGTTAACCCAATTTTCCTCTATTGGAAAAAATCAACAAAAGCAAATCATAAACAGACAAATTTCAACTGAAAAAGCTCCCGTAAATTGCATCTTGTTGGAAAACTTTAATAAAATGAATACATCAATTAGCAATACTTAGGTAGGATGTAATATTTGTTAAACCTCAATAAACTTTTAAAAAGCTTATTGTACTACAAACTGGCATTTTCGTAAGCTGAAAGCTTTCAAGTTAAAACGTAAGTTCAGTTGTTTAGCCATTATATTAGAAAATCACAATCAACTCCTAAAATCAAAAAGCACACAAAAGCTCATTTTCAAAATTCGTCCCACGACTAAATTTTTTAGAAAAATAAATTTACATTCAGCTTTACAATATTCAGAAATTCCACTGCAAAAAGCTGCTTCAAAGCGCATGCCAAATTTACTATTCATCCCTAATTAACATTTCAAAAACATAATTTTATGACCATACTTAACATCCAATAGGCTTCATTAAATCATAAATTCTAACCCAATTTATATTCTCATTTGTTGCATTTCCACACAACAACAACAACAAAAATCGATCAACACAAGCAGAGCACAGACAGAAAAGTTTCAACTTTGATTACATATATTTGATTCGATACATTATGGTAAAACCCTTATCAAATCATCAAACTAAACCATTTCCCATGACATAAATTTAATCAAATTAAGTTTATTTCTGGTACATAACCTTTTTTGTTCGACTCCCCAACCCATAGAACATCTGGATTTGTTTCTACACAACTCCCGATGACCAAAAAACAAAAATTTCCATTTCAATTTGAACAAAAATAAAAATAAATCAACAAATTTGGTGTTTGGTGTTGTTATATATATATCAGTTAGGGAGAGGGGGAAGCAGTCAAATAAAATTCAATATACATATACATAAATATAGAAACCATACTGATCTGGGACTTTGAGACTTTCATCAAAGCATTTTTACGTTTTTTTATTTTGTATTGTATTCTGGCAACTGGTAGCTAAACCTATATACACAAGTACGAGTCTACAAAAGCTAAACGAACAATAAAATTTATTCGACTTTTTTTTTGCTATTTATATGTGCTCTCCACTTGCCTTCGATTAAATCTCTTGACTCTATATACCTACATAATATACACAGACAGTTAGTGAGTCCTTTTATTGTTTTTTATATTGTTTATTGGTGCGTCCTTTGGGATGATATTGAATTCAATTTGTGCTGACGAGCTTTTTTTCCAAGTAAAAAATTATAATTTATTGAAAGTATGTATGTATATAGAACAATAAATGCATCATCAATATTACATTTTGTGTTTTGTAAAAAAAAAGCTTTCATACATTAACTTACTCAAAAAGCCATTTACAATGAAAATCAATCAATAAACTCATCATCCAAAAAATCAACAAAAAAATTCAATGCTTTTAGTTTACATCGCAGACGAAAAAAAAGCTTTTTATAGTTTTTTATTTCTTTATCTTCTTCATACTAATTCTATATACATAAAAAGCTTATTTTAAAACAACAAAATGTAAATTTTTTATCAGCGATAATCGACAAATTTACCAAATTTTATGATCCCAAAAATATTTTACTGACAATTTGATATTTTTTTCTCGCATATGATGTTGTAGGTGAGGATGGTGGAATGTGAGCTTTTTATTTAATACTATGTTTTCAACATTGGTTAATATTTTGTATAACAATATGGCATTGTTTAGTTTTTGTGTTTGAGCTATTTTTGCTGCTGCTGCCATTTATTACAATAAATTACACATGGACACCACCGGACGACCAATGTTCTATGTAGGTAGCAATAAATAGTGAATAAAATTGTTTTGTTTGGTTTTGGTGGTATAGTTGGCAGCGTTGCAAATTTTTTGTTGTACAAGTATTATTTACAGTTTTGGTTACGTTTTTGAAATGCATAAAAATGGTAATAATGTAAATAAATGGTATAGAAAAAATTTATTGTGGATTAGATTTAGTGTACAGTGGACTAAAAAGGTGTCGAATCGGTGTCAATGCTTGCTAGGAGTTTTTTAATACACCATAAAAAAGTTGTCTAATGTAAGTTGCCAAATATATGTTAAACACCTGTATTACTACTAAAGCTTTCAACACACTTCTTCCCAAAATTGTTGGAGCTTCAAAATCAAACTTTTACTTAATGAAAGCTACATAATAAAATTAAAGAGCTTCACTGTCTCATTACTCTCAAAAAAACATATTTAGAATAGAAATTGTAATAACTAAATAATTTACATCAGCTCATTGCCAACATTAAACATTTAGGAAGCTTTAAAATGTTTAATATTCTACATTTATTAAGCTTAAAAAGGTAAATTATTAAATTATTTAACCACACATAAGTAAAAAGCTTGCCATTAAATCTTGTATGAGAAACAAACGTTCGACATCACCTTTAAACAAGCTTTCAATAATTCAAAGATATATTTAAAATTTCGTTGGATCCAGAAACCGTTTCGTTAAAAGTTCAGCTTTAAAAAAAATCAATATTCAATATTCAAAATGTTTTTCTAACAAATAGGTTTAGACGTAATGTCAAAAACTAGTATTTTCAAAAGTTACTAAACATTAAAATAAATCAAAAAGCACCACAGTAAACCACGTCTTAATGAAGCTTTTTAATTTCAGGATCATACCTCAATTTCAATAGCATTTGATAATTGAATAAGTTTAAATAATTCGAGCATTTATTTCAATAAAAGCTTTTGCATTTCGCAAATATTTAGCAACTTTTAAGCTGGGAAATTGCAATTTTTTTCAAATTGGCATCTAAATAATTTATTAAAGCAGTCAACAAGTTATTCAGAAAACCGCTAATAACCGATTTTTCAGAAATGCATGTCGACTTTAAGAACTTAGTTTCATAAAAGCTTCTTTAAACATAAAAGCTCCAATTTTAGAATAGATTAATAGGCTATCAAGACTTTGCAATTTTCAATTTTGCTGTAGAGTTTTAGAAATTTTAAAACTGAGAAAACACACATTTGGGCTTTGCGCTTCTTGAAATTTATAAAAACTTTGATAATTGTACTCAAAGTAAGTATTTGAAAATTTATTTAGAACTTTAGAGCTTAATTTCTTAAAATTAAGCTCTAAAGAGCTCGCTTCTCTTTCGAAAACATTTTATTCGGATAACCATTCGAAAAATCAAAGAGCTTTTTTATTTAAACGCAAAATAATATCGTCCGTTTCAAAAGTATTCGCTTATTGAAGAAAGAGAGAGAGCTTATAAGCTCCAAAAAGGTTTTAGATCCAATTTCAACGTTTCTGCTTATTATATAAATCCTCTGAAGAAATAAACAAAGTAAACAGCTCTTAGAATTTAAAAATTCAATTTTTAATTCATAAAAAGCTTTAAAATTCGTAGCCAATTTTTTAAATAATGTCAATTGAATAACTTGAATACGGCAAACAGAAAAAATTTAGAAAGCACTTAGCAAACCCGCGATTCTAGCAGATTTGCCACATTGCGGGGGATTTTTTAAATATCTGACAAATTGAGATACAGTTAATAGAAGCTTATGCAAATCACAAAAGTTTCAATACAATACCAGTTTCAAATAGAGTTTTGAATTTATTTTTAACAGTTTGACATGCAAAATTTGTTAACTGAAACAGTTACAAAAAATTGAAGCTTTCGACTTGACAAAAGATTTATATTAAAAAAATACAAAATTTACAAATAACAAAAATTTAAATAAAAAGTTTAAATTTGTTTAAATTTCCAGAACTACATAACAATAAGTTTATTGACGAAATTTTATAAAAGCGAATTAAATTCAAAAGCTAATTCATAGTTTCCCTGAAAACACCTCTTGCTACTCAATGTAACAAAATAGTGACAGACAATTAAACATGATTTCCTTAATAATTTGTATTACTTTCTTAGAGCTTTTATTTTATTCTGAGAAACTCAGAATACCACTAAAAGCTTTCAAATTAACTAATTAAAATAAAGCGCCATTAAAATTGTACATAAATATTAAATGCTAAAATTATCAATGGATTTTAATTTCAGTTTAAAGCTTTGTCATTTAAGCTTAATAAGTTAGAAAGCTCCCGATAAATTTATTGATAATGGGGGAATTTAAATTACTCAATATAATAATTTTTATGATTTACCAAAGCTTTCAAATATATAATTCTATTAAACGTTGTTCAAAGTTAATCGACATGTGTATCTATTGTAGCTTTTATGAACTTTATTTCTGAAAAATTTCAAAAAAAAATTTTAAACTTAAGTTCAAGTATCAATATCCCTTTGGGAAAGTGATGAAGGATTTGCAGCAAAATTCCACAAAAAACCTCTGGTGAAATTCAAATCAAGCTAACCCCTTATTAACCTTGATTTTACAACAAATTTTCAACAAGCAAATTCTTCTTTCAAAAAATCGATTTACAATATTTATTATCTACAATATTTATCAAATTAAATGTTTCAAAAAAATATATAAATAGAAAAAATTATCAGTATTCGTTCAAAAGATAAGAATGTTTTCATATAAACAAAATACAAAAATTTAGGTTTAAACAACCTAAATTGCTTGCACACATTTTTACAGCTGATAAAGCGGAATTGGAGGTTTCTCTAGGGATCATCCGATTTTCCAGTTCCGTTATTGCCCTAAAAGTCTACCATTATGTTCTTTGCCATTTAAATATGAAGTATAGTAACGTTCCAAAAATCAATGAGCTTTTATTATGTAAACGCAAACTAATGTCTTCTGATAAAGTTTAAAAGTCAGAGCTTAAACGCTACAAAAGTTTCTAAGATCCAATTTCAACGTTTGTTATTGCCTTTTGGCTTATTAAATTAACCCTCTGTCGAATTTAGAATAGTAAACAGCTCTTAGAATTTAAAAATTTAGTTTCCAGTTCATAAAAAGCTTTGAAGTTTACAGTCAATTTTTGTATCACAATGTTTTAACTGAACAAATAATTGCGTGATTAAAAGCTTCAGTTATGGTATAAAGTCTTTTGAGTAATATAAATATGGCAAACAGAAAAAATTAGAAAATTCTTAGCAAAATCTTCCTAGCAGCTTAATCATTTTTCGGTGTACTTTTTAAATATCTCACAAATTAAGGTACAGTTAATAGAAGCTTAAGCATATCTCAAAATATTCAATACAATACCAGTTTCAAATAAGTTTTTCTATTTATTTTCAAAGGTTTTACATACGAAGTTTATTAATTTAAAGAGTAACAAAAAATTGAAGCTTTCATTAATATTTTTTCTTAAATTGATTAAATGGCAGCTGGGTTTCAAACACTTCACCAAAATTGTATATTAATTGACACAATTTTTACAAATAACATAAATTTAAAATACAAATACCTACAAAATTTACTAGAAGCTTTCAACATATTTAAATGTTTTCAAATTTCCAGAATTACATAAAAATAAGTTTGTTAACCAAATTTCATAAAAGCTATCCAGTGAAATGAATTCAATAGCTAATTATCTGTTTTACTAAAAACCCCTCGTGTTACTCAATGTAACAAAATGGTGACAGACAATTTAACATGATTTTCTTAAGAGTTTGAATTATTTTGTAAGAGCTTTTACTTTATTGTGAGAAACTACAACATAACACTATGTAATCTGTTGGATACTTATTTTATTGAAATTTTTGAAGTTTTCGGAAATTTCAAAATTCAACATTTTATTAAAAATCAAGAATTGCCGTTAAGCACTGATAAATTACCACTGATGGTTTACCAGAGCTTTCAAATATATAATTCGATTAAACGTAGCGCAAATCGACATGTGTAATTGTAGCTTTTATGAACTTTATTTCTGTAAATTTTAAAAAAAATGTAAAACGTAAATTCAAGAATCAATATCTCTTTGGGTGACTAGAAGGATTTGCGGCAAAATTCTACAAAAAAACTTCTGGTGAAATTCAAATTAAGCTAACCCTCAATTTCACAACAAATTGTCACCAAGCAAATTCTTCGTTCGAAAAATTGATTTACAATATTTAATATCTACAATATTTATCAAATAAAATGTTTCAAAAAATTATATAAATAGAAAAAATTATCAGTATTCGCTCAAAAGATAAGAATATTTTCATATAAACAAAACACAAAAGTTTCGGTTTGCCTTATCTAGTAAAAAAGTGAGCAGGTGAATAAAAGTTGTATGTAGTAAGAGATAATAAAATGAAATACAATATCGAGTACTTTTTATTGTAATACCCGGATACATGTCCTAAATATTAAATATTTCTTACTTTTTTCAATGTTTCGTTGGAGTCCTATAGCTATTATTTAGTACTAACAAATAAAATTAAACAGCCAGAGCTTTAAACCTCAACTTAAAGTGCAGATGCCAATGGTTGGTTGTTTATTTGCTTCAACAGCTTAAGTATTTTCAGAATTCAAATTAATTTAACTTGATAAAACTTTTAATAACTCCGGCTGATTTAATAGACTCTATTTGAAGCTTTAAGGTTCTTAACATATTCATTGGTCACAAAGTTTTAATTGAAACAAAGAGGAAAATTAAAATGCCCACAATTGCAGCTTTTAACGTTTGCAGAACGATGCAAGCTTCAATACTAGAGTAGTGCTTTTTGTATACCACAAAAACAGCAAATAATAGAAACAAATTAAACTCTTGGCTTCTCTAAAAAGTAGGACGTTAAAAGCTAACTGCGAAAGAGTTAAAAATGCATTGAGCTTCAGAAAAGATTGCAAAGATAGAAACAGGCATCGAAAAACCGAATTAAAAAATGTTAAGCAACTTTCAAATTAAAAATTTGACATTTTTAGAAAAGCTTTAAAACTTATTTACAAAAATTTTAATGGCATCCACATATGTTATGAAAGCCATTAAACATGCACAGTCCTAATATCAACTTTAAGCATTTAGCATTATACCGATTTGTTTAAACATAAAAGCTCCCATTTTATTCAAATTCAGTAAGATAAATTAATGAAGACTTTTCAATTTTGAATTTCGACGTTACTTACTTTACTGTAGAGCTTTTAAAATTCTAAAACTAACAAAATTTAATATCATAATTTAGAGCTTTTAGTAATTACAGAAAATTAATTTCTTTTCTTTCTTAACTAATAATGTTTGAACTGACAGAGCTTGAAGGCTCCAAAAAATTTTAAGAGTCCAGTTTTCGAATTTAAGATGGTAAACAGCTTTTAGAATTTAATTGTAAACTAAACAGTAGTTTTATAGCTATCAATCAATTTATTGATTACTAATTTAGCAAGGAAAATGCATTTTTGTTACTAGCCGAAGAAAGAAGTCGCCAATAACCATCAGATAATTTTAGTTGGCTTCATTCAATGATATTATTTTAAAAACAAATCATTCTAAATCTCCTGTATCCTCAGCATCTATGATTTCTCTTTCCAGCAGCCGAATTTTATCGAAATGTTCAGATATTTTGAAAAGCGCAAACTTCTCATAAAACGATTCAATAAGTTGATTTATACATGATTACTAAAACTATATTTTCTTTGTTATCAATTAAGCTGTTCGGAATGTAGGAGGGCAGACAAACTAATGTAATCAAATAGTACACGGAGTACTTCCCTGCCCAATACAAGAAAACCCAAATTTTTAAAATCAATTTCTGAACATATTTTCAAAAGGCTCATTAATAAACAATTAGCTCAAAGTTCTTCCATCAAGCTTTTATTAAGTGTTGCTCAATAGATGCTATTTTGTCAATAATCGTTCAACCCACGAAAGGTGACAGACATGCTACTTTAATGTTTTTTTATAAATTAATTCCTAAATAATATTAGCAAAAAATTTCCGGAGAAGCTCAAAAGGCTCAAAAAAAATGATCCATTCATTGAATATTACTTCAAAGCAAAGATAAGTAGTAGCTCAAAATTCATTCATCAAATTAATATTAGGTGTTGCTCAATACAACGCTTTATTTTCAAAATGATTAATTAAACCGTTCGGCTGTAAACAGGTGATTACCCAATTTTCCAATCTTAGTGCATTTTGAGTCGATTTGTTTCATTTTAACTGTTGCTCAATTTTTTTTAATTTAGAATTCTATTTAGCACATACATCAATTTTCAAAAAAATGTTTCAATAAGTTTGTTTGGAGCGCATTACTAAAATATGTACATAAGTAGATAAGCACGGAATTCATTATTCAAACATGTATTAGGAATTGCTAAATACATTCTACATTACTTTGTAATCTTATCAATTAAGCCTTTCGGGTAGTGGACGACGGACTTCTTGAATTTTTTATTTTAACTGGCATTCTCTCTAAATATACTTAAAATTCCAATTTTTCAACGGTCAAATAGCTCAATCGATACAATACTATATGATTCGTAGAGCGACACAACAATGTACAAGCAGATCAAAATTCATTCTTCAAACTTTTGCAACTTGTTGCTCAATATACTACGTTTTCTCCAAAGGGATCTATTAAGCCGTTCGGGTTATAGACATACATATGACAGACAGATGGACAAAATTTCAAAAAATATTTTGAAACAAGCTTATAAATATTTTCATAGTCGAAACGAGAAAGGTTTCAAAAAAATATATAAATAGAAAAAATTATCAGTATTCGTTCAAAAGATAAGAATATTTTCATATAAGCAAAGCACAAAAGTTTCGGTTTGCCTTATCTAGTAAAACAGTGAGTAGGTGAATAAAAGTTGTATGTAGTGAGAGATAATAAAATGGAATACTATATCAATGATAATGGACTATTTGTCGGATATAACGTTTCTTGCTGATATTAGTGGCGCTTAGGAATGTATTTCAAAAGCACAAACAAAAATTATACCGATAACTGATTATGAATATGACTACTCGGGTAGTCGAGTACTTTTTGTTGTATTTAAGCCATGAATTAAGTCCGCGGGAATTAATTTCACTGCCAAAAATGAAGTAATTTCACGATATTTTCGACGAATTTTTTATCATGAATTAATCCCACGACCTCAAGTTTTTAGAAAACTGAATTAAATCCTCGCGAAATTATTCATATTGAAAATGGGATTAATTTTGGCATACAAATTTTTTTGGGCGAAATAATTTCCGCGGGGTTATTAAATTACGCGGGCTGATCGATCAAATTACTTGGGTAGTCTAGTATTCAAAAAAAGGACCAAAACATCATTACCCGCGCACTCGATAGTCGCCGTATTGGATTCCCTAGATGTGACGAATTTTATCAGTTCATTCAATTTATAAACACCAACTGGTCTCGTAAACTATGCAAACTAACCGATATAATTATAAATGCTTCTGTAAATCCAGTTACAATTTTAGAAGCACATCTCACCATGTGGGAAATAACGTTTTCGAAGCCATAGAATGCCAAAATTTTAATAATTTGTAAAATTTAATAAATAAATTAATAAATTAACCTGTTAATGTATAAAACTTATTTGTTCCGATTTAATTTAATTTTTTTTTTTTCAATTTAAATTAAAAATTTGGTTGTAACGTCAAATCCCCATTTTCAGTAGAAGATACAAGCATGTTATCGACGACAACAAAGAACTCTAATGATATGTTTGAAAGGCAATTAGTGATTTACCTATGTATCTAATACCCTAACAGAAGCTCTAATCAAAACCGAAATGTTCTTCAAAACTCGAAAAAGAGTTACAGTATGTACACATACCACGTGAACGCGATATAAAAACAATCATCACTGAAGAACTACGTAAACTATTTGGCTTAATTAAGCCTATAAAACAATTACATCTTCTAGACCGAGGTTAATAAACCCCAAAGTCAATGCAGTATGGTCTATGTCACTCCTAATTAATATCGAAGACGAGACCAAAGAAAGAGAACTCATTCAAATTACCCACGAACAAAATGAGCATAGCGGTATCATAGAAAATTACGAACATCTCAAAAATAAATAATTCGAGAGTACGTCAACCATTTAAACGTTTACTGACATGTTAAGTACGATCGACCACCCCACAATTACAATTATATTTAACCAAAACTCCAAGGAAACCTATGGAGATTATACACAGTGACATATTCTAACTAGAATCAGTGAAATTCTTAACGGTCATAGATAAATTCAGTAAATTTGTCGCAGCCTAATTGTTAGAAGAAAAAACAACCAAAAAAATCTCCGAATCATTAATACAAAATTTCAGTCAGCACTAAATCAACACGATTCGAAAACTAGATGAGTACATGATCTCAACGATCTATTCTACACCGCAACTACCGACTCAACTCCCAACAAATACCCAACTGCACCCTATCGCTCTACCCCAACTTACTTGACAACTAAACTCTCAACGCAACCCTTAACTTAATGCCCAAGTCAATCCTCAATTCAACACGGTCCCAAAAATTAAATGCGTACGTGAACACAACTCAAGCTAATTTCCAACTCAATCCACAACATCCCCTAAAATAAATCCGCAATTAGACCATCAGTAAACCAGAATTCAATTCCAATTTAACACTTGATTTTGCCGTCTAACTCGATCCCCAAACTCAACATCCAACCCATTCCTCAAATCAATGCAGCTCAAAAAACCATTGCACCATCTTCCATCATACCATCATGCCACTATACCGCCGAATCATCGTACAATTATGCCGTTATATTGTTATACCATTATCATTACTATCCATATCGTGCGTAAATTTGTTTAAATATAGTTCGTACATTCATACATGCATACAAACACTCACTTTTATATACATACATAGATCTCTCAAATGCTCACTAAACCCTAATTTAACACAAGCTCAACTCCAACTCAGCCTCAACCCGCAAATTGAACCCAAATCAACCCTGAACTTAACCGAAAACTCAACGCCCAATGCAATTCTCAAGCCTACATATAAAAAAATCTGGTCGACTGGTTATTATATCCTAATCCAGCCCCAACTCAACTTCAATTCAACCCACAAATTGACTCCTAACGTAACCTTTAAGTCAATCCAACTCAATATTCAAACCAACATACATAAAAAATTACTAAGTATTTATACAACCAGGTGATTTTGGGTCAATTCGTATGGCAGGTACCAAACATCCTTAACGCGCAGGTCCCATAAGCTTTTCAATTCTCCGCCATGACTATAGAAATAGATTGGCGAAACAAAAAATCCAAATCGGACAAGCCGTTCTTTAGACAGTATGGGTACAGACATCCAGATGGACGAACATTTTTACTTGGGTCTAAAAATACGACCAAAGCATTGAAATCCTGTCAAAAATGGCCAAAAATTTGGTTGATCCAAAACCATTTTTCACGTCCCTGAGTCTGATTAACCCAAAAAACCTGGTTGTATAAATTTTTACCTATTTTTATATACGCTGGTTTGAATATTGAGTTGGGCAATGATTTTTGGGTTGAGAAATTAAGATACAGTTAAAGGTCAATTTGTATGTTGAGTTGAAGTTGAGTTGGCAATGAGTTTTGGGTTGAATTAGGATAAAGTGAGCAGTTGAGCAATCTTCATATATGTAAAAGTGAGTTTTTGTATGAATTTACAGTATACGAGTATGTGTATGATATTTAAATAAATCCACACGCCTTGACCGATTTGAACCAAACTACACAAATATTGTTTAAGACATAAGAAATGACATAGTTAATATCTCACACCTATATCTAAAGTTACTACGGAGGAATTTCGAAAACGTCACCAATTGAGTTGATTTTTGTATCAGAATTTTATTAACGGTGATGTTGATGGTGTAATTGTATCAGGGTACGTATCATTCGTAAATGCCGCTTTTGGAGGTTCTTATATCAAAGCTTTTATTCTATTGTGATAAACTACAACAAAATACTAATCTGATGAATAATTATTTTATTTCAACTTTTGAAGTTCCCGGAAATTTCCAAGTTCAACATTTTATTAAAAATCAAGAATTATCGTTTACTACTGAAAATTTTAACTTATTTAAATAAAGCACCATTAAAATTGT
The DNA here is from genome assembly GCA_963556165.1 of Tipula helvola. Lineage (NCBI taxonomy): Eukaryota > Metazoa > Arthropoda > Insecta > Diptera > Tipulidae > Tipula > Tipula helvola. Next base: position 331,288,458 of record OY744483.1, on the reverse strand, counting down.
ACATACATGTTAAATGATAAAATTATCAATGGTTTTTATTTAGAGTTTTTAACTTTGTTATTTAAGCTTACTAAGTTAAAAAGTTTCCGATAAATTTATTAATCTTAGAGGAATTTTATAATTTTTATGATTATGTTGTTCAAATTTAATCGACATGTGTAATTAAATTGAAACTTTTATGAACTTTATTTCTGTAAATTTTCAAAAAAAAAATGTAAAACATAAGTTCAAGAACTCCTTTGGAAAAGTGACTAAAAGCATTTGCAGCAAAATTCCACAAAAAACTTCTGGTGAAATTCAAATTAAGCTAACCCCTTATTAACCTTTATTTTAGAATAAATTGGCAACAAGCAAATTCTTCGTTCGAAAAATTGATTTACAATATCTAAGATCTATAATATTTATCAAATAAAATGTTTCAAAAAATTATATAAATAGAAAAACTTATCAGTATTCATTCAAAAGATAAGAAAGTTTTCATATAAACAAAACACAAAAATTTAGGTTTAAACAACCTAAATTGCTTGCACACATTTTTACAGCTGATAAATTGAAGAAAAATAATTGCGTTATCTTTCAACACTGACGATAAACTTAACTGCGCAATTATTTGTTGTTGATGCGGAAGAAATTATTTAAACTGGCATTTAAAATATATCTAAAAATTGCTGTGGGGAGAAGAAAAGCATTAGAAATACTTCAACTACAACACTAAAACCAAAAAAAAACTAAAAAACAGCTTTGGTTTAAAGAGTGGTACCTACGAAGAAATAATTTGTCGGACATACAGCTTCTCGTAGAACTAAATAATCGCATTGAAAGTAAAGATGTTACAGAATTACGAATTATTTACGAATGGACGACTGAAGCTTGCTTAATATGTTGGATTTTACACACTTACATTCAGTTATTTGTGCAATACACTCAATTATTTTTTAAATTTTTGGTAAATCTTTCTTCAATATATTAATTGAACAAACTGAAAAAAATACACAATATATTGCGCAATATTGACGTCACACAATTATATTGTGCAATAAAATTGAATGTGAATACCCACCTTTAGATATCACCCGATTTTCCCGCCCCATTATTGCTCTAAAAGTCTTTCATTATGTTCTTTGTTATTTAAACATGAAATATAGTATCATTCCAAAAATCAATGAGCTTTTATTATGTAAGATCTTCCGTTTCAATAGTATTCGTTCCAAAAAGTTTTAAGATCCAATTTCAACGTTTGGTATTTTATTTCAGCTTTTTAAATAAATCCTCTATTGAATTTAGAATGGTAAACAGATCTTAGAATTTAAAAATTCTGTTTTCAGTTTATAAAAAGCTTTGAAGTTTGCAGTCAATTTTTTTATCACAATGTTTCAACTGAACAAATAATTGCATGATCTAAAGTTTCAGTCATGGTATAATGTCTTTTGAGTAATATGAAAATGGCAAACAGAAAATAATTAGAAAGTTCTTAGCAAAACCGGGTTCCTAGCAGCTTTCCCATGTTTTGGAGGACGTTTTAAATATCTCACAAATTAAGGTACAGTCAATAGAAGCGTAAGCATATCACAAAATGTTCAACACAAAACCAGTTTCAAATAAGCTTTTCTATTTATTTTCAAAAGTTTTACATACCAAGTTTATTAACTTAAAGAGTTGCAATAAATTGAAGCTTTCATTAACACTTTTTCTTAAATTGATTAAATTGCAGCTGGGTTTTAAACACTTCACAAAATCTCTATATTAATTAAAACAATTTATAGAAATAACATAAATTTAAAATTCATATACCTACAAAATTTGCTAAAAGCTTTCAACATATTTAAATGTATTTAAAATTCTAGAATTACATAAAAATAAGTTTATTGAACAATTTTAATAAAAGGTTTTCAGTGAATTGAATTTTAAATCTAAATGACTATTTTACTAAAACCCCTCATGTTACTCAATGTAACAAAATAGTGGCACACAATTAAAAATGATATTCTTAAGAGTTTGTATTATTTTCCAAGAGCTTTTTATTGTGAGAAACTACAAAAGTTTTGGTGGATAATTATTTTATTTAAATTTATTAGGTTCCCGGAAATTTTAAAGTTCAACATTTTATGAAAAATCAAGAAATGTCGTTAAGCACTGAAAGCTTTCAAATTAACTGATTAATTTATATAAAGCGCCATTTAAAATGTACATAAATGTTAAATGATAATACTTTCAATGGTTTTTAATTCCAGTTTTAAGCTTTGTTATTTAAGCTTACTGAGTTAAAAATTCACGTTATATTTATTGATCAAGAGAAATTTAATTTGCTCAATTTAATATTTTTTACGATTTACCAAAGCTTTCAAACATATAATTCGATTAAACGCTGTTCAAATTTACTCGACATGTAAATTGTAGCTTTTATGAACTTTATTTCTGTAAATTTTCAAAAAAATTTAAAACGTAAGTTCGAGAATCAATATCACTTTGGAAAAATGACTAAAAGGATGTCCACCAAAATTCCTCAATTTTAGAACTTACTGGAAATTCTTCTTTTTTCTTTTGTTAACATAAGCTATGAGATTTCTGCAGATATTGAAAATTTTACAACCAATTTCTAAATTGACTGCTTCAGATATGCTTGAAAAAATTTGAAAACGAAAACTAATTTTGGTAAGTAGCAGATTGACGCCATTACTTTAGGAGTTATGATAAAAGCGTTTCATTTTCCAAAAGAACCTAAAAAAAATTTTTAGCTGCAAGTTACACCAAGCGAATAAGCTGAATTTAATTTTTAAGCTTGTGAAAATTATTTTCTAAAATTAAGGTGAAGATTTTAACCATAAAAGCTCCCAACAAATGATCACTACAATTCAGTTGAACTGCATTAAGAGAATTCAAGGACCTATCAAGGCTTACGAATGTTCAACTTTGTTGTTTTTAAATTTACTATATTTAATTAAATCACAGCTTTTCAGAGATTTGGCCTTGGTATATTAAAACTGTAATAAACTGTTTTTTTGTTATATGTTATAAAATCATTTGTTCTTTCAAAACAACCGTTTGGAGCTTTCAGATTTTTTAAATTTATCAAAATTTTAAAAAATACGCTGAACCAAATCGAAAAGCTGCCCTTTTTCAACGAAATACTAAAAAGTTTATAATTTGAGAAGGCAGAAATATGTGTACACTTACGTTATGTTTCGCTAATAAAAGCTTCTGCAAAATTTAGTATTAACTGGTGAAATTAAATAGCCAAACTCAACTTAAGGTGCACCTGCCAATGGTTGGTTACTTATTTGAATCACTTTTAAGCTTTAACACCCTTAAATATTGTCAGAATTCATCTTTATTTAACTTGATAACCCATTTAATAACTCTTCAGAGTTTAAAAGTTTAGATTTGAACACAAATTTTTAATTGACACAGAGAGAAAAATTAAAATGCGCTTAATTGTAGCTTTCAACGTTTAAATGTTTAAATGATGTAAGTTTCAAAAGACTAGAACAATGCTTTTACTCTATTAGGAAGAACGTTAAAATCGAACTGCCTTGAGCTCCCGAAAAGCTTCCAAAGATAGAAATAAACAAATAACGAAACAAGACAAGAAACTAAATTTGAAACTTCAAAAGTTTTTAAATAAATTAAAATGGATTCCACTTAAGTTATGAAAGCCGTCAACATGTTACTCGAAACAAAACTAATAACCCTTTCAAACGCCATTTAAAAATGAATTTCTTCCAAAAATAAAATACGTAGCCCAATTATGCACTGCTATGATATGGCATTGCTCATAAAACTGTAGTGTGAACATTAATACATAAGAGAACGATCGCACAAGCGAAATGAGACAAAAATTAAAAATTACGGTTGTTCGAAGCGATGAAAGTTGATGTACAATATATTGTACAAGGCGTTTGAGAGGGATAACCGCACTATAGATCTTAATATCGACTTAAAGCATTCATTATAACGATTTGCTTGAACATAAAAGCTCCCATTTTACACGAATTCAGTAAAATAAATTAATGGAAACTTTTTAATTTCAACGTTGTTTTTATTACTGCACTGCTTGAAAAATTTAGAGCTTTTAGTAGCTACAATAAACGGTGTATCTTATTTGAAATACTTACAGAAAATTTGTTTCTATCAAAACATCCATTTGCAGTGTTCAGCTTTCTGAAATTTAGAAAAATTTTAACAAACATACTAAAAATTAGTAATTCAAAATTTAATTAAAACATTGGCCATTCGGCTAATCATTCAAAAAATCAAAGAGCTTTTATTAGGCATTTAAAAATTGTAAACACACAATATAGTTTCCGTTCAATAGTATTACCCATTGATCGAACATTTATTATTAACTGATAATGTGTGAAAACTTTAACTTTAAAAGCTAAAAAAAATTTATATGGTTAGGTATTCAAATTTAAGATGGCAAACAGCTTTTAGAATTTAAAAGTTCAGTTTCTAATTCACAAACAGCTTTAAAGTTCTCAACAAATTTATTTTTGTTATTATCCGAAAATTAATTTTGGTTTCCAGCACCTAGTACATCCACTACCATTTCAGATAATATTGAGTCGTTTGTGCTATCAAATATAGAAGTCGGCAATAGCAATTAGATAATTAGTTGGCTTCATTCAAATGATTTCTCTTTCCAGCAGCCGAATTACTAAAATATACAGGTAGCTCAATATTAATTTATTAAACTAATATTAGGGTTTGCTCAATTGCGTCTTTATTTTCATTGTTACCAATTAAGCTGTTCGGAATGTAGGCGGATGACAAACAAACTAATTTAATCAAAGTGAATTTTAAGTTATTCATTTATTTATTTAAGTATAACTGTTGCTCAATTTTTTTTTAAATTATGTAATTATTTTTTTTTCTAGTAGCCCAATTTTAAACATTTGAAATTGCACAAAAGTCATTTAAAGAAGTCTATTAGCAGCTTATTACTAAAATAAGTAGCTCAAAATTCATTTTTTACACTTATGTTAGGTGTGGCTCAATAAATGCTAGTTTTCAATAATTAAAACTGTCAGCCCCTGGACAGGTGACAGACAGAATAATTTAATCGTTGTTTATTTCAAATATTTAATTACTTCTTAGATAATCTCAACACAAAAATTCCGGGATTTTTAAAATTAATTCAAAATCGATTTTTAGAAGCTCAAAAGAATGGATTGAATATTACCTCAATGAAAAGATGAACAAGAAGCTCAAAATTCACTACTAGTCAAATTAATATTAAGTGTTGTTCTTTACAACCCTTTAATTTGAAAATGGTTAGTTAAACCGACTCTGGCCATTCTTCCTAAACCTACTTAAAATTCCAATTTTTGCAAAATTCAAATGGCTCCGAAATCACCACAATATACAAGCAGATCAAAATTCATTCTTCAAACTGATGCAACTTGTTGCACAATATACTACTTTTTCGCCAAACGGATCAATTAAGCCGTTCGGGCTATAGACAGATGCTTATAAATATTTTCATCGTCGAAACCAATCGCATCGTAAAATCTGGAAACCAGTGAGAACCACACTGAATTTCTCATTAATGGTTCCAAAGACAGTTTGTTACGTTATATATTTTAGTTGATAAAAACTATTAAAAAGTCGACATTGAAAAATCGATTTACTTGTAGGATATTTAGCAAATAAAATGTTTCAAAAAAATATATAAATAGAAAAAATTATCAGTATTCATTCAAAGGATAAGAATATTTTCTTATAAGCAAAACACAAAAGTTTCGGTTTGCCTTATCTAATAAAACAGGTGAATAAAAGTTATATGTAGTGAGAGATAATAAAATGGAATACAATATCAATGAGAATCCGTTCAAAACGCAAATAATTGCAGCCATACCTTTTAATTTGGGCTTTATGTCAGGTATAACGATTCTTATCGAAGGCAGGAAGATTTACGAGCACTCGCTGATTTTAGTGGTTCAAAGCAGCGTATTTCAATAGCACAAACAACAATTATACCGGTAACTGATTTTGGATATGACTAGGGTATCCAAATTACTCGAGTTTCAAAGTAGTCGAGTACTTTTTATTGTAATACCCAGATTACCATGTACTAAATATTAAATAATTCTTATCGGAAGATGTTTCGTTGGAATCATATGGCTAAATGAATTAAGTCTGCGGGAATTAATTCCGCTGCCAAAAATGAACTAATTTCGCGGCATTTTTGACGATTTTTTTATTATAAATTAATCCCACGAACTCAATTTTTTAGAAAACTGAATTAAATCCACGCGAAATTATTCGTATTGAAAACAGGATTAATTTTGGCATACAAATGTTTTTGGGCGGAATATAGTCTAGTATTATAGTCTAGTATTCGAGGCCGTTAGTTTTTCCTTTTGAAATGTCGACCGAGCTCCAATGAAGTTTGTTCCATTATCGGAGTAGATGTGCTCGCAGAGGCCTCTGCGAACCTTAAACCAATCTCTAAGTGTATTACCTTGATTGGAAAGCATACAGCTATATGTATATCCATTGTAAGATTTCGTACCTCTACCCTTTGACAATCTCATTTAAATTGGGTCTGCGAAATCTAAACCCGTGTATGTAAACAGATGAGAAGAGACTATCCTTGCTTCTGGTAAATCTGTCATGAGTTATAGCCTACCAGTAGCCTTGACATTCTACTCATTAATTGATTTCTGAGCGCACTCATTGTTTGCCATTTATAAACCAATAAATCCTTCGTAAATAGGCCAGGGTTAGTTGGATTCCTCTATGAAATGTTCGTAAATGTGCGTCTGCAATTAGTAGCTTCGTTATACGATATTTAGGTGGCAGCAGAATGGGATGCTTGACATCAAAGGCTAACTCGCTGTTTGTTATGCGACCTCCTACTTGAAGTTTTCCTTTATCATAATTGAAAGGGTTAAGTGACAGGATGTTGCTATTGGCTGAAACTGATCAATCTCTGCTTATGCATCTGATTTTACCTGAATTCTTGATGTAGAATTATTCTACATAATACTTCTTGGGCCTCCTTTAGCTCCTTGATATTTTGTGAAAGACCGTATTGTGCGGACTATTTTATTTGCTTCGGAGATCCAGGTCTATTAATTGTTCAATAGGGTTTATGTTTGCATAGCGTTTGATTGATGATACCTGCTTCAATTCAAGACCTATATTGTCGTTGAATGAAGCTTGTTGTGGCCAGTTTTGACTAGTCAATTTAAGCCATAAAGTATCAGTCCGCCATAACCTGTGTTTTTTTAATTCAATTGGATGAACTCCTCTGGATGCATAATCAGCAGGATTCTCTTTAGAGGTTATGTGTTGCCACTACGCTGGACTTGATTTCTCTTGGATTTCTGAAATTCTGTTAGCGAAAACGGTGTTGTACTTGTGCGGATGCCCACGAATTCATGATAGAGTAATCATCGTATTCACTTCTAAATTTGGTACTTGTAATGCTTCATTGACCTTGTCCATAAATTTTACGAGTAACAAAGCCACACATAGTTCAAGTCGTGGTATTCACAAGATAGTTTTTATTGGTGCTACCTCAGTTTTAGATGACAGTAGTGTTACCTGAATTTTTTCCATCTAGACTCACATTCCTGGCATAGACGACTGTTGCATAGGCCTTCTCAGAGGGATCGGAATATCCATGTAGACAGATTGATGATGTTTTATCAAAATAGACCCACCTGGGTATGATTATCTCCTCTAAAGAGGGTAGATCATTTTTCCCACTGAGGGTAAAATTCTCCCACTGAATTGATAGAGCCGGAGGTAGTGATTGATCCCAGGAGAGTCCGGCTACCCAGTGTTCTTGCATCATAAGGTCAAAAAGTTTTCCACTGGCTCCGTTTGGTTGGGTTCTTGTCTGTTGAAATCGGAGATGAAATGCGAAATTCGAATCTGTCAGTCACTGGATTTCAATGTAGACCATGAGTTTTGATTGTGTCACCAAGCTTGAATTCAAGAATTCCACTATTTCTCAGTTTTTTTGGTACGGCTTGTATCAGGACATGGTGGTTGTCAGCCCATTCACTTAGGATATATCCGCCAGATTTGAGTAGTTTTATGAGCTGTTCTTGAGCAAATGCGGCTTTCTCGTGTTTGTTGTTTCCAGAAATGAGGTCATCTACACAGAAATCATTCAGTGCCGTTTCTGATGCGAATGGGTAGGTGAAACATTATATCTTACTAACTATTGCAATGTTCGCACGGCCAGGTATGTTGCATATGCTGTGCCGTAAGTCACGGTGGTGAGTTTGTACTCCTTAATTTGTTGTTCAGGTAAGTTTCTCCACAAGATGCGTTGATATTCCTGGTCATCTTCATGCACTATGATTTGGCAAAATATTTTTTCTATGTCCGCTGTATAGACGAATTTATGTTTTCGTCATCGAAGTATTATGCTTAGAAGGTCTTGTTGAAGCGTGGGACCATTCAGCAGGACATTATTTAGAGAAGTACCTGTAGATGTATTGGCTGACCAGTGCTGTATTTTTTCCAAGCCGTTTTTCGACTTGCAGTAGTAGAGCAGTAGCCGTTTTTTTTAAATAACCTAAAGGTTCAGATGTCAATTGCTCGATGTTGAATGGAATTTATTGTATATTTCTTCACATTCAGTTTTTTCTTTTGTGGATTATCTTTTATTATCCACTTCTTCGAGCTCCCAGAGTTTTTTAGCAGTCAGTCGATCTCTGCTGTTGTTACCATAGCATGATTCATTATCATGTTTGCGTTGGCTGTTGTGTTACCGGTGATAATCCATCCTAATTTGGTTTGTTGCGTAATTGACTCATTTGGAGCACCTTTCAGCAGATTCACCATAATTATTTAACCGTAGTATTCAGCTCCTAAAAGTATATCGATTGTACCAGGTTCATGAAAAGTCGGATCTGCCCAGATAAGGTTCTTGGTGTGGCTCCAGATGTTTGGCTCAACCGCCACATCGGGTAGGCTTCCGGTCATTTTTATGAATACCATTTGACTTTTTTTTAGCTTAAAGTTTGATGAAAACCTCGGTCTGATGGTGAATTATACAGTAGACTTCGTCGTACCGGTTTCTGTTAGTCCCAATGTTTGTTCGGATCGGAGTTCTTGTTAAATTGAGCTTATTTGTCACTTGTTTGGTGATGAAAGTGGCTTGGGAGCCTGAATCAATCAGAATCCAAACTAGATTTTCTCCAATGTCGGTAGTTAGACAGTACCGTGTGTGGATTTGCAGATTGTTTGTAAAGTTGTCTTGGTTGGAACTTCAGGTTTCATTACTGGCTCCTTTTAAATGTCGTAGACGATGATGAGCTCCATGACCTATGTTACATTTTTTGCTTCAGTATTGCTCGTGGAGACATTTTCTGCATAACGCTTTCTCCTTGACAGTGGCTGTCTTCTTCAAAACTGATAAAGCTTGGAATTATTTGCAGCCTGTAATTTCATGGTCACCATTACGTTGAGCGCAATTTGGAGATACATAAGTCATTACAACATGTGTTGTCTTCTTTGGATTGTTTTGTGGTGGATCCTTTTTTTTTTTGCTGACCCTTTCTCTTGCGATTGTAGAGTGGAACCTTATTTCGAAAAATTCAAAGAAACTTTCCATTGATTGGATTTCTTTTAGATTTTGATTGTTGATTCGTACATGCGATTGTTGATTCGAACATGCATTCCAGGGCGCTGTGTATTGTTCTCAGGCTGTTTGCTGATTGTACGCTTGATCTGAATAAGTGTAGTAGTGTGTTGATATAATTGCTGGCCAACATCCGTTTCTCTTCATATCATGGTGAGAGTATTCCCAGCTGTCAGGTAATTTTAATTAAATAGCTTTACTGGTTGTCCTCGAACCAACGAGAGTAGAAGGTAATACATTTTTTCTTCATTGGATAGATTTTCGTTGCAATGTACAGTCTTGTTCAATAAACTGTAGAAGGCTGTCCACTGCTTGCAGTCGCCATAGAATAATGGAATTTCTATTGTGGGTAATTTAATGTTGGAGATTTTCTTAGTAATGCCTTGGTCATTGTCTGTGTTGAGCGCAGTTTCAAGCATTTGTTGTATGTTGATACCTATCGTCCCGTATTCCGCCTGTATTTCGTCGTAAATGTTCATGTTGAAGTATTCATCGGCTTCGAACTCTTTCTCATTTGCATTCGCCACGATTTGTTCATTATTGCTGCTGAATTCAGCGATTTTTTTTATACTAATCTTACAATGAAAAGTTAACACCACCCATCATCCAGGTATACAACGAATTAAAATAATATTTCAAAAATTTTGTATTTCTCTAATTAATCGTGCGTAATTCTACCACTGTGTACTGTTGTAAAATTGTCATTTATTAACAACAACAACAATAATACAATACCAATACATCAACCATAAATTTCGATTAATAAAAAATTAAGAAATGTAAGTATTCGGATTTTATGAAGTGGCCAATAAAAATAATTCGATAACGTTTCATTTATCAAATAAATTACATTGTATCAGGTGAATTGAAAAAAAAGCTTATCAGCATTCGCTCAAGAGATAAGAATATTTTCGACCAAGTAAAATATAAAAATTTCAGTTCGTCTTAACAAGTGAAACGTGATTAAGTGAAATAAGTTCTGTGAAAATAGTTTGAAAGATAATAAAATGGAATACACAATCAACGAGACACCCCTTCTAATGAGAGATATTACAGCCAAACTTTTTAATTCGGAGCATTTGTCGGATGTAACGTTTCTTGTCGAAAACAAGAAGATTTATGCACACTCACTGATTTTAATGGTGCGTAGCAATGTATTTCAAAAGCAATTAGAAATCACCTTTGGCGAAAAGAAAGTCATACCGATAACTGGTTATAAATATGAAGTGTTTTATCGGTTCATTCAATTTATATACACCGATCAAGTGGATTCTACGCACAATTTGTTGGGATTGGCGATACATTACAATGTGATAAGATTAATCAATCACAAGATGAATGAAGGTTTTAGCAGTTTGCAAAAGTTGGATTGGTATAGAACGGAAAATTGTAAAATTGAATTAAATAGAAAGATTTTGAAAGAAGATGTAGCTCATAGTTTAAAAGTATTTTTGGATCCAGATAAATTTACATCGGCACATTCAGACACAGTAGAAGAAGTTTTAAAATTTAATCGAATCCCGAAAGGCGTTACTGAATCATATATCCTTGATGCATTGGTCCGTTGGATGAATAACCATTGCAAACAAAATCAAATAACGTTTACTGAGTGCCGCAATAAGTTTATTAATCTGATTCATTTGATACGGTTTCCAACGATGTCCAGCGAGGAACTGCGGAATATTAAAACAAAATACCCAGAATTATTAACAGAAAGTGATTTTATGAAATTTGCTAGTCATAAAATTTACGGTACTGAATATGATGACGGAATATGGAATTCGTCACCAAGAACGGAGTGTGCTGCGAAATATGAAATGAAGACCTATCCAGATAAATTTGAATTTAAATCCAAGTTTTCCGTCTCTTCTGACATGATGCTGCGTGGATTTGCGTTTGGGAAACAACACTTTAACGAAGGTGTCAAGCGGATGAACATCACAATTTCCTGTCAACAGCTCGATTTAAGTAAGGTATCAGAAATTAATATAAATGATGTAGAATTAGGAAACAGTCATGGTTTAATAAGTTTGGGCGCATCAATCCGTGTTCGTCCTAATTACATTTATACAATCGAATGCAAATACGAAACTATGGATAACGCAACAAAGTACGTCTCTCGTAAACCTGAAACCGATTTTATCATATATCCTAAACCAAATTCAGTTACGGTATTAGAAGTCCATCCCACCATGATTGAAATGTCGATTTATTAACCATATAAGATGCCAAAATTGTATTGATTTGTATATTTAATAAATAAATAAACTTGATTTGTATAAAATTTGATTGTTACTGTTTCACTTCATTTCAAGGATTAACTAAACATTTTAGATGGTACACGTCAATTTTAATTTGTGTTCACACAGAAATGTTCAAATAGGTTACCGCTATGGAAATAAGCTTGCATTCTCCTGAATAACAAATTGTGAAATAGTGGAATATAAGTGACAAAAATTTGGTTTTTACTCTAGAGGAAGGATGCGCAATGGTAAGAATTCGTGTGTTTGTTCATGATATGGAAAAAAATCTGTGTTTTAAGTTTTTTCCAGAATAATTAAGAATTGTTGGCAATATTTTCGTAATTTTTGAAATTATTTGAAATTTTCGAACAAGAATGATAGAGGCTTCCAGATAGCACGAAATATTCATGATTTGGTAAGTGAAAATTTGTTGCTGAATTCTGTGTTGCATACTAATTAATCAAGGGTTACAAGGAAGAAATTTGGTGGCCACAGAATGTTCAATTTAAATACTGGTAAAGTAAAATGTCGATAATGCAGATTGGGTTAGCCCAGTCGAAAATAAACAATTAAGTCGTTATGGATACATAGGTAACATTGAAGATTTTAGTCAAAATTCTTAAGTGGCAAAACCTGCCTCCATCCAGTACCTCGTGGAAAATTGTAGAAAATTCGTGAAACCCAAAAAATTATTTAAAATTGGATAAAAATCAGCATGTAGAGTGCCGCATGTCAATAGTTATTGCAAGAAATAAATTCAATAAAAATTTCTCGTAGGAACTAAAAAAATCGATTTTCTAAAAATCCCAGACCAACGAATTTTCCCAGATTCCCCACCGGAAATTTGAATTGATATTTATTTTCAGCGATAGCCACCATTGACAAATCACATAAAAACGATTCATCTTCAAATAAACACTATGACGGCTGATTTTATTCCAATTTTTTGAATTCTTCGGATTTTCCGGTATTTTCCACTCATCAGTGAAACAAAATTTTCCACGTAAGACTATTTACAAAACTTTTTATTACAATCCATGTATCCTGCCCACCTTCGGACCATAACGTAATCTGCATTATCAACTTTTCTCTTTCAAAGCTCCTAATTCTGGTATTGAATTAAGGGGCCGACCAACGAGAAGCTGACGTGGAATGAGTACCTCAATTATATCATCGATAACTATTGGAACAAGCAGCCTAGACCTGCTTAATCAGTGTACTGAGCACTTCATACGTCAGCTTGGCGTTTAGTGTTAAGCGGCGGAAATGATATTTTGCCGAGTTAACGGCGGCCTCGTAGAGACCACCAAAATGCAGTGAGCCCGTTGAAGTAAGTGACCACTCAATTTTGTCGCGTTGACACATGAGTTGAATTTCGGATTTGAGATCGAAGCGTTGAAGAACTTCAAACAATTCATATAGCCTGTGTTGAAAAAGTTGGTGCAATTCTCGGAAACGATTTTCATCAGTAGACCCCATAAATGATGCTGTTGAAAGTAACGATGCCAGCTCTAAATGAACGGTTTTTCTGACAATGCAGACAAAGACGGCTAAGTAGGCCTTTGTCGGTACTCGCCCGTGAATCGTAAAATGTAATTAAAATGGGCCACAGTATGCATGTAATAGAAAGGAAATTCTTCAATAACCCTTTCAAATGGAAGGTCGCTCATCTTCTGCCGCGCAGTAAAATCGGTCTTGCTCGAGTTACATCTCACGCATTGCTTAAAGACATTTCGAACGAGGCGACGCCCATTTATTGGCCAGTATATTTACATCGTCCGGCAGCAAGAAGCCCTTGTGGACTGGAATGAAAGAAGGCCGGATCCTTCGATGTGTAAGACAACGCAAAAAATTTCAATCGGCCACCAACACGAATAATTTCGCCATCACTCATGAAGAATGACAACGACTTCAACTTCAGATCGCGAACGATGAATAAGGGATTCTGAAGCCCATAATATTCAGATGAATATGACATAATTTTTTTACTATTCGTATAACGGCTTGGAGCCCATTAACAGCTTCAACTGACGATTTCTCGTATTGTAAATGAAGAGATAAACGTAACTCATTTTCAATAGTGAGAAATGCTCCTCTTGCGTGTATGCGCAGAATCATCCCTTATATGTCATCTAACTGCATGGATTGTATGGAACTCATCGCAATTAAAAATTGTGTACGCTTTGGGGCGTTTTGTAAACGGTTGGGGCCAAGATACATCCGATGATTGAAGAAAACTCGGACCATTCCACCATAATTCAGAAATAATTAACTGTTCTTGGAGTAATCCATGCGAAATCAAATAAGCCGGATTGAGATTGGAACTTCCATGGCGTCAAATTTCTCTAGAAACGAATGTTTTCCAACGAGCAGACAAAGCGTTAACCAATGTAAATACTCGTATACTGAGAAATTTAAATTAGGCTTGATTTTTGTAACCAACTTTGATAATACCTGGGCAGCTAAAAGTTCAAGTCGAGATAGTGTAGTTTGTTTAACGGGAGCGACTCGGGATTTAGAACGTAGACACCAGCACCGTAACCTTTCTGGCTAGCGTCCGCAAAACCATGTATTTGGATGTTCGTTGGAATTCGACAATGATTGAACATATGTCGCGGTATGTAAAGCCCTTAAAGTTTCTGTAAATTTTCGCGAAAATGAAACCAATTCATGTGTAGATCTATAGTAGTCCTAGTACACGAGATATCTGACCAATAGAATCAAATATTTTAACTGTTTCAGAAACAACTGTGCATTTCGTTTTTCTCGGAGATTCTCTACAAAGGTTGACATTAATGCGAAACGTATCAGAATTAGAATGCCAATACAAAACCAAAGTTTTCATAAATTCGTCATCGTCTATTTCACAAGTTGCTCACGATCACCATCTGGGATATCGGCAAGAATAGAAGCTTCGTTTGAACTCATGGAGTAACATCCCTGCAGATTGAAGAATGAACGATACCTTGTCCCTAATGGCAACGACTTCGTGGAGCTCGCCGTTAGGAATTATAACTCGTGGTCTAGAGCAAGCTATAACGCCGGAGTTGTGCTATGTGAACAAAGGATCATTCGGATCAAATCGCCAAAATATATACTGAAATCTTCGACCATTGGGGTGAATATTGACCTGACGATACATTTTTGTGATATCTGCACTTATCGCTAATGCATGTGAGCGAAATCTGAGTAAAATTAAGAAGAGTTAATTTTGAATGACAGGACCGCACATTAGAATTCGATTTAGAGAGGTGCCTGAACTAGTTTTAGTTGAGCCATCAAATACGACTCTCAATTTGGTAGAGATCAAGTCAGGTTTAAACACACAGTGGTGTAGAAGGTCTCGACTTAATTTTGCCTGCTGAGTTGCCTAGTTCACTTTCAGCAATAGAAAATGGCAAACGAACTATGAAACGACGATCGAGATTCCTTGCATAATTTTGTAAAAAAGGTTTCTCACATTTATTGTTTGAAATACTATCTTGTGCTAAATCATCTCCTTCCTCTATAAACCAAAATCCTTTCCATATGTGTATCCAAATAAGTAGATGGAAAATTCACGATAGCTAGATTGCAAATTTGATAATCTACAGGCGGATTATTGGCCATGCCTGAAACCACCCATCTCATTCTTGTAGTCTGAAGAATTGGGAGTTATTAATTCTGAAATCAGAAATAATTCTGCGCCAATGAGCAACTCAATTCTTTAAGGTGAATAGAATTTTGGGTCCGCAAGTTTGACATTAGAAATTGGATATTTTTGGTAAAATGTGTGCCTCTATTAAAGCAGAACAATTGGTGAATCGAAATCGAAATTCAATAGGTGCAGATTTACGTTCCGTGATGGATGAACAGCCAATACCTCGAATTGACGTTTGATTGGCATGCAAATAAGCTGTATGATATTGGCTTATCACTAATTGATTTAATCTGTGATTTTTGAGAAGGATCACCGGTTATTCCGGATGTTTTGCACAAAACGGGAAATTTGAATTTTTAATCTGCCTTCAACTCTCATAACGCCTTCAGTATCCAGAAATGCGAGATCCCTCGAGATGCCAGATCTACAGGATTGTGCTTTGTCAGTACGTATTTCAATTCACTGTTGGTATTAATTTAAGATTAATGCAGTGCAACTGCCAGCCAACTATAAGCACTATTTTAGAGTCCGCCCATGCGTAAATTTCTGTTGAATTATCCGTTCATAAGTACACCACTACACCGTATACTGATTCAGACGCATCACTAAATGCATGTAACTGTATTGATTGTAACTCTGAAGAACATCATGATTCTTCGCGACTTTCGAGTTGTTCATTTGGTTTTGAAGCTGATATCGTGTATATGATCTGAGGTGAAAGCTGCACTGTGAGGTTGGGGTCGAAGTGAGATTTCAAGATTATGTTGGATTGTTGGTATTGCCCGTTATGTGATCGAATTAGCAATAACGCGGTTGGCAATAACGTGATGCTTACATGTTGGAAGTGATTGGGTATTTTATGAGTAACCGTCAGCTAACTCCATTTACTTCAGATTTTCGCCAATTTTGATATTGTTGATTGTGCAACTATTATTGGTTGTTAGTATGCCAATGGCTGGTAAGTTGATTGATGGTGTGTTGATTGATGTTGTGTTGATTGCTGGATGCTTGTTGCTGTCGTGTGATGTGAACGGGTTTCCGTGTGCTGCACCAGAAAAGAACGCCTCTGAATTGCCTGTTGGAATACTTGTTTCACTCCAATCTCACAGCTCTCCAATGCATCACAGCGATCATTCAAAAATGAAATAAGATCATTGAAGTTGGGGTAATTGGTTTCGATTGTGTGCGATACCGTGAGCTTGTGTTTCCCAATATCTTTAAACTATTTATGATTTCTTCCGATCGCTCTGTTACCTTTCGCAAATCCTTCGCGTTACGGTGGATCATTCGTTTTCGTTTTAAAAATGTCTGTATTAAAGAGCCCACAATGGGTTTCGTTTGTCGTAACGCTTAACTAATTTCTCCCAAGTAATTTTGTAATTAGCCTCGGTAACGGGTTTCTTTTCGGTTGATGAGAGCTGAAGCATCTCCTTTAATTAGACTTTTAAGTAATTGATGCTTATGTGAGTCAGTTTAATTGAGTCTCGAGCATGTAACTTTTTCACCAATATTTTTAGCGAGTACTACGATAGTGACGTTTATGGATTAAATAGTCTGTCAACAAGTGCACTTGATAGTCCGTAACCCACGAAATTTGTATTAAATTTACTTAAGTCTCTATAATTGCGCGGTACACCAAATCATAATCACAACACTCAATTTTAATTATTACTAAATTATCACTCAACATATTCCAGCAACACAACTCAATTTACGCACTAAAATAATAAAGAGTCCCAAAAAGTTTTAGTATGACTTCAACCTATGACGTCACTAACAGAAATACTCGAAATTTGTTTTTGTCGTATGGTTTTAAAAAGCTACTTATTTATATCTCGGCCTATCCATTGATAACACGATGCTATGCAAGAACCATATTGAGCCTCTCCGCAAGTGCCTGGCTTTAGTGATCAGTAAAATGTACACCTTATGGCTCGTATGCCCTGTAGCAGTTTTAAAAAATATTTATTTTGCTATTGTAGATTCGAAATTATCATATGGACTAGTATGCAGCTGGGATGGGATCTACTATGCGAGACTTTATCCCCTTATCATAGCGCAAAACATATTATCTTCATGATGGTTTATATTTCAGGAGTATTCAAAACGCTGAAGACTTTTTTCATTATAAAGGTTAATCAGTTAAATGTCAGTGTACTGGTTACAATTTGAGAAATGATCAGTGTATTCGGCTACAAAAATTTACATCAACCAATTTTCAAAATTCATTTTTAATTTTGGCTCCTAAAATTTTCAATAACCTATCAGTTGAGTTGAAAACTTGTAGGCAACTCAAACCATTCGCATCTGGATTAAAAACATTTTTGTTTAGCGGCTCAAATGTGGATGATTTGATGCATTTTCAAGTGTAGCAAAATTTTAATTTGTTAATTTTGATAAAGTCTAATCAACACTGGATGTAATCACTACTCGAACTACGCTGTCAGACCCTCCGGGTGAACTTGCACCACACGATCCAAAACCCATTTCATAGGAGGCAAATTTTCTTCCTTAAGCAGAACTAAATCGCCAATCTCAATATTAGGAGTACAAAATCTCCATTTGGGACGCTGCGGTAATGCGTTGAGATATTCGCTTGAACATCGTTTCCCAAATTGCTGTATATAGCAATCAATCGCTGATGTCTAGTTAAACTTTTGAAATCGAGATGTAGAAGGATAGGTTCCGGAAGGGAATTAATGGGGCCTCCAACCAAAAAATGACCTGGGTTAATGTAAAAAAATCATTAGGATCATTTGATACCGGAATGGGCGGTTTGAATTAAAACATCCTTCTATTTGAATATAATCAGACTGTTTAACTCTTATGCAATCATACACCAAGACTCTTTTTAATTGGGGCGGCTTTCCACAATCCTCTAAAATGGGGTGGTCTTGGAAGAATTGTGTTCCACCATATGCCCTTTTCACAACAATATTTCAATACTTCGTGTCAATGAAATTCGTTGTCAAATAATTTTAGAAGGTTTCGTAATTCTGATTGGGCTCCAACGAAGTTGGTTGCATTGTCGCTGAGTATATTAGTGGGTCGACCTCTCCTTGGTACAAAATGCGTTAGTGCCGCTTGTAGTCAAATCAGAGACAACTTTAAAATGTGTATGTGGCGAAGCAAATGAAAACAGCGATGTAAACTTTAGATGTAACTTTAGAACGAACTTCATACATAACTGTGAAAAATCCCCGAGAAGAGATCTGCGCTACTGATTTAGGCGTAGTTCTGAAGCATACAATACAGTCATTCATGACCTTACGGCATAACCTTTGTCCCCCAATAACACAAAACCTTTGACGTAATGTACAGTGTAGGGCTTGAGGTCCACAATGAAAGTTTCTGACATGTTCCTTTTGGACTAATAACACTACAGATATATATATATGACAATAAAACGGTATGCTTTTGAAATACGGCTTCGTTGACGTTCAAAACTGTTGACAAATCGTATACAAAAAGCAGCCATATACGGACTAATTTCTTGTATTGTAGTTAGAAAATGGCCCTACGAAATAATTAGATCTGAGTATTTCCACAAGACTGCTAGTTTTTGATTGCTCAGGATCATCATATTCAGCGTTAGTTTGATTTGGTTTCGTTATCGTCCAATTCCCGTCATTCTTGGACAGAAATAGAGGCCCATTCGACCAAAACTGGTTTTGCATTAATTCTGAAGGCATCAATCCACGCGAAATTATGTCCGCAGGATTTAATTCTGATGGAACATATGCCCAAATGTTGCGTATATGGATGGTGATGCGCCTATGCAAAAAGAATCTGACCACAACATGAGCTTGTCGAAGCTAATTTTCATAGATTGTTGCACCAGTTCGTACAGCTGGCTTTACAATAGTGCAGCTCACAATTTAGACAGGGTATTGTCCAACTTTTGAGTGGTGTAATATGCGATTTGGCCCAAAGCAGTCGTATCTTGTATTGGTTGTTCATATCTGAGTCACCGATCTGAGAAGCATCATACTTCTATATTTTAATAGGATTTGAACTCATATTTGATCGTGGAATTTTGACGACACTCAAAATGTTTAACTCTTTAATTTTTATCCCCACGGCAGAATCAGGAACTACTTCCTTACTGTTATATGACCATTTAGTTAACTCAAACCCTCCCTTAGCGAGAAGCCAGGTAATGTTAGACCTTAACTCTTGTTACACCTGATGAAAAATCATCGTCATAAAAATGATCGAGTAAGTTCTGAGATACCGTTGGAAAATTGTAATGTTCGTCAATTGCTGAATGCTTTAGAGAACTTATCGCCAGCACCCTTGCTTGCTGTACCGTAAGTGACAGTATTGAATTGATACATATGTAGATAGAGGATAATTTGTTGGAATTTACGATCAGCCTTATGAATGATCATTTGACGGTACATTTTAATTTTGTATGTAAATCCGCCGTGATGGCAATCGCAAGTTTTTTCCTCAATTGAAAAATGTTTCTTCGATAATATAAAACTTTTTTATTTCTTCTGGCACCTCATCGATAGCAACAAAATAATGAAACCGACGGCAAATAAAATGGAGATTTCGTCAATCCGCAAACTGTTGCTTGAAAATATGTAAATATGTATGTCACTATAAATTTTCACGCCAAGTAGCATATCTATACGGACATGGGTGAAGAATTTGGGATCGGCTAGTTCTATCGAATTGGGAAGTTTAGTCAAATCAATGTTGACCGGATGTAAATGCAATTCGCCGGTTATTTTGGATAAAACTAAATATGTAATGTAAATTTATTCCAGTAACTGGAAGTAATGTACCATATGCCGAAGTGTACCATAATGGGCTAGATACTCGATACTCAGATAAGCAGATAAGCAGTTATTTTTTGCGAATTTGCTAGAAATGTTATACACGATAATTTAGCAACACAATTTGTTTCTGAATTTCAGAAAATGGGATATTTTAACGCACTTTAACGTTTGTGCTGAATACAAAAAAAAATATTTTACTTTGCTAAAATAATCGATTAGTTTTCGCAAACAAATTTTCGATTAGCAGATCCGCCATATTTACAGAGTTGCGAATTGCTAGAGTATCGAGTATCTAGCCCAATATGTCGTTTTAAAATATGCCATTTTGTCATATTCCGTAATAAAATATGCCGAATAGACGAAACCTTCAATTTGCAGAATAATCCTAAGGATGACAAACATTGCAATTAATGAAAACACAGATGATTTCTAAAAATGTATTATCACCAAAGAAGTCAAAGAACGATTGTCTGAACAACAAATGACATTCGGGGAAATCCAAGACGAATAATATCAAAGCAACCTTGATTATACAAGCCATAATCTAAAAAACGAAGCTTTTATAAGGGAATTAGAAACCAGGAAAAAACCAAAATTTCCATAGTAAAACGCACAAAACATATGGGAAATCACTTTTTTTCCTAAGACAAATTTGTAAATGAAAACGTTGCAAATTCTTAATTATGATTTCTGAAATATTTTCATTAATGTTTGAATTTCAACATATATAAATCTCGTTTAAATAAATCGTTTTCATTTTCTTGTAATAATTGATTTATTTAAACCAAATTATAAAAAAAAGTTCATAACAACAGCTTTCTGGTCAAATTAAAAAGAAAAGCTTACTACAAATCGTGTGCATTCAGTCAATATACATAGATGGCAGTGGGTAGTAAACATTTTGAAAAATCGTAGCAAAAATTGCGACCTGGGGAAATTTGAGTTCAAAAATTGTAGGAAAAGCAAAACAAATTCAGAAAATATTAAGAACGTGTCATAATTGTGTGATTAAATAATTTTTTTTCGTATTTCTCTGCCAACAATTATAGACATCTAACGTACACTAGTAAAACTAAAGAAAAATTTAGCAAGTATTATTTTAATTTGTCAGAGCCAACTTTGATGTATTTTTCAAAATGAAAGTTCGAAAAATATATTTTAGAAATAATTTAATTTTAATATTTCTACAGTTAATATTTACTTAATACCAATATAACCTTCTTGAATATTGCTGCTAAAGATATGTAGAACACTTTTGTATAAACATTTTGTAACATTTTTGCTGTTTTCATTGAAAAACTTGAAGCTAAAAAACACCAATTTTACTATGGATTCCTATGGAAATCAGTGAAAAGTTATACCACTAAAAAAGCTTCTAAAAAATACGTCATAATGATTATGGCTCTATACTCTAGAAGGCTCTGATAATATGCGACGCCCGATCATGTTTTACATCAAATCAAAAGTTCAAAAATTACTACATATAGTGGCAATCGGAGTTCCACAAGAGGAAATGGCCAGGTCGAGATAATAAACAAAATTATTAAACGGATTTTGATGCAACTGAGTATTGACAACCCTTCACATTGGTACAAATTTAAATGGCACTTTCAACAGGACTATTGGAAAAAGTTCGTTTGAAGTAATGGTGGGTCCCAAAATGAGAGATAAAATGGATTTGAGAATATAAAAAGTAATTGAAAAGAAGCTCGTTGAATTGTTTATGCGGCTGAAATAAATAAACGACGAAAGATGCCAAACGAGTATGAAAATGGTAATTTGACCCAGGATTCAAAATACATCTACAATTCCTTGGTCCCTGTCAAATAATCAAAAAAATGAGGAATCATCGACATCGGGTTGAAAAAATAGGTAATGGCGATGGTCCAATGAGAACCTCATCATCAGGTGATTATATGAAACAACGGTGTTCATCATTCGGGCAGAACGATGAAATCAGGAAAGGCCGTGTGAGATATAAGAATGCAACTCATCACAATCATCCAAGAGCATCACTACAAGAAGAATTTTCAATTGAACGCATTTTGTCATTTTGCTCTACGAAGGTAAATTTAACTTCTCTGTTACTAATTTCATAAAGTCGATAAAGCCTTCCTCTCTAAAGTGACTTTAGAGAGGAACAAGTATGATGATTTTCAAAGAAATACGCCATAAACCTTTAATTTTTAGATAATACAATTAAAGTGTCGAGAATAGGTATCTGCTGATAATTGGTTTGAACTAAGCATTGCGATTCTCAGTTCTTCATCTTACGATATTCAGTTCCTTTAAAATTAACGGTTCTTTTATATTTTATTATAACAGTGTTAAGAAGTTATTATGTTGAGTTTCTCGTATTGATTTGTTCCAAAAGCCTAAGATGAAAAAACCGACTAAATTTATAAATGTTCAGCGGGTAAATGCATAAATAAATTTTGTAATAAATTTGTGTTAATCCTGATGCTTATTCCCTTTATGGTTTGCTCTATGGCCGACTTTATGGTCACAAGGTCGAATGTCCAAAGGCCGAATGTCGAAAGGCTGAATGTCGAAAGGCTGAATGTCGAAAGGCTGAATAGGTCGGAAGGAAGAAAGGAAGAAAGGGGCGAAAGGCCAAATGTCGAAGGGTCGAAAGGTAAATATCGAAAGGTCAAATGTCGAAAGGCCGAATGTCGAAAGGCTCAATACCGAGAGGCTGAATGGGTCGAAAGGTCAAATGTCGAAAAGCCAAATATCGAAAGGCCGAATGTCGAAACGCCGTGTGTATATATTTTGAAATACCATCATATTCAAAAAAAAAAAAATACCAAAAAGTACAAAGTAAAATGCTCCATCGAATTGAAGACCCCATTAAATTTTTGTTAACTACAATATAAAAACAAAAGGAATCTACATAATTTCATGTCATCCTTGCGCGGAAAGGACCAATGCTAAGCAGCTTTGGGGAGCTCTCTATTTTAGTATATGAATAATTATTAAAAATACGTAAATTTTTCAAAAATGACCCAATCTCTATGAATGTTGAAATTTCAAAAAATCGTCGAAGTGGGGATTTGGAGGCGGTAGCTCCCCATTCTCTAAGGTATAAAACGAATTAAAATAATTTTTCAAAAATTGTATATACTTAAAAAACTTGATTTTTGGGGACTTTTCGTTTTTCGAATTATTTTATTCTGGATAACGATACCAACTCATCCCGTTTTTGTGAAAGAAATAAAAAAAACAAATAAAATAAAAAATGAATTTCTCGGTTGGCAAGTTATCCCTTTTATTACTATGGGATACCCTTGAAACCTCAATCAAAGAAAATTCCTTAGGACACAAATTTAATTGCCAGAATAACCCATTTGAGTTTTGTTAAACAAAAGGATGCAACATAATTTCTTGTCCTCATTGTGCCCTGTTGCGACCAATGGTAAGCGGCTTTAAGAAGATTTTATTTTAGTAAATGAAACTGTTGAAAAACGTTCTAATTTATAATTATATTGGAATTTTAATAAATCGTCAAAGCAAGGGTTTTGGGAATACAGCTCCACTTATGTATCCCTGCTACATTGACATCGGTATTTTAATCATATCAAGCCACGTTATCATCAATATCTAAGCATATCTAAAGTAAAAACAGCGGTTGATCCCAGTATTTGTTGATATTCAATATTAACAAACTAAAGCAACAGAGGGAAAATAACTAGATTTTTACTAGTTAAACATATGTATTTTGACCTGTTAAAATTGTACTTATATAAAAATAAAGAAAACAAACGGTGAAAATAATTTCAACAGAATAATTTTTTTTTTGTAGTTTTCTTACAATAGAAAGTTAATTAATGTCGCTAAGTTAAGGTACACAACGAATTAAAATAACTTCAAAAATGGTTTAGAATTAAAAAATTTGATTTTTTGGGGATTTTTGTTTGTCTATAATCGTGGGTAATCTCGGTAATCCTATTACTATACATATGTATGTATGTACTGTTGTATAATTATCATTTATTAACAACAACAATAATAATAAAATACCATTGCTTCAAAAATAAATTTCGATTGATAAAAAATTTAGAAATGTAAGTACATTCGGATTTTATAGAATGCCAAAATATTAATTTGATAACGTTTCACTCTTAAAATCTGTGGCAATAAGACAAGGTAGCTTATGTCGACTTAAAAAAATTGACGTATCAATATTCACCATTTTATATCTATCCTGTAACTTCACCAAATTTGACAAAGTGCGCTAGACTTGTGTCCAAAGCATGTAGTCCCATAATACGTGATGACTTAATTCAAATTTGGTGGAGACAAAGGAGAGATAAAAAATGTTGAATATTGAAAATTTAATTTTATCTTAAGTCGACATAAGCCACTATGTATTATAATAAAATACAATATATCAGGTGACCACCATTCATACTCGTAAAATAAACTACATTGAAAACAAAAATTTATCAATATCAAGAGATAAGAATATTTTGGATCAAGTAAAATATAAAAATTTCAGTTCGTCTTACCAAGTGAAACGTGATTAAGTGAAATAAGTTCTGTGAAAATAGTTTGAAAGATAATAAAATGGAATACACAATCAACGAGACACCCCTTCTAATGAGAGATATTACAGCCAAACTTTTTAATTCGGAGCATTTGTCGGATGTAACGTTTCTTGTCGAAAACAAGAAGATTTATGCACACTCACTGATTTTAATGGTGCGTAGCAATGTATTTCAAAAGCAATTAGAAATCACCTTTGGCGAAAAGAAAGTCATACCAATAACTGGTTACACATATGAAACGTTTTATCGGTTCATTCAATTTATATACACCGACCAACTGAATGATTACTATAGAAAAAATTTGTTGAAATTGGCGATACATTACAATGTGATAAGATTAATCAATCACGTGATGAATGAAGCTTTTTGTGATTTGGAAAAGTTGGATTGGTATAGAACGGGAGACTGCAAAATTGAATTAAATAGAAAGATTTTTAAGGACAATGTAGCTTCTAATTTAAAATACTATTTGGATTCAGATAACTTTGCATCAATTCATTCAGACACAGTAGAAGAAGTTTTAACATTTGATCGAATCGAGAAAGGCGTTACTGAATCAAATATCCTTGATGCATTGGTCCGTTGGATGCACAATCATTGTAAGCAAAATCAAATAACATTTCCTGAGTGCCGCAATAAGTTTATTAATCTGATTCATTTGATACGGTTTCCAACGATGTCCACCGAGGAATTGCGGAATATTAAAACAAAATACCCAGAATTATTAACAGAAAGTGATTTTATGAAATTTGCCAGTCATAAAATTTTCGGTACTGAATATGATGACGGAATATGGAATTCATCACCAAGAACGGAGCTGGGATTGCCATATGAATGGAAGACCTATCCAGATGTATTTGTATTTAAAACCAAGTTTTCCGTTTCTTCCGACATGATTCTGCGTGGATTTGTGTTTGGGAAACAACACTTTAACGAGGGTGTCAAGCAGATGAACATCACAATTTCCTGTCAACTGCTCGATTTAAGTAAGGTATCAGAAATTAATATAAATGATGTAGAATTACGAGACAGTTATAGTTATATAAGTTTGGGCGCATCAATCCGTGTTCGTCCTAATTACATTTATACAATCGAATGCAAATACGAAACTATGGATAACGCAACAAAGTACGTCTCTCGCAAACCTAAAACCGGTTTTATCATACATCCAACACCAAATTCAGTTACGGTATTAGAAGTCCATCCCACCATGATTGAAATGTCGATTTATTAACCATATAAGATGCCAAAATTGTATTGATTTGTATATTTAATAAATAAATAAACTTGATTTGTAAAAATTTGATTGTTACTGTTTCACTTCATTTCAAATTTAATTAAACATTTTAGTTGGTACACGTCAATTTTAATTTGTGTTCACACAGAAATGTTCAAATAGGTTACCGCTATGGAAATAAGCTTGCATTCTCCTGAATAACAAATTGTGAAATAGTGGAATATAAGTGACAAAAATTTGGTTTTTACTCTAGAGGAAGGATGCGCAATGGTAAGAATTCGTGTGTTTGTTCATGATATGGAAAAAAATATCTGTGTTTTAAATTTTTCCCAGAATAATTAAGAATTGTTGGCAATATTTTCGTAATTTTTGAAATTATTTGAAATTTTCGAACAAGAATGATAGAGGCTTTCAGATAGCTCGAAATATTCATGATTTGTTAAGTGAAAATTTGTTGCTGAATTCTGTGTTGCATACTAATTAATCGAGGGTTACAAGGAAGAAATTTGGTGGCCACAGAATGTTCAATTTAAATACTGGTAAAGTAAAATGTCGATAATGCAGATTGGGTTAGCCCAATCGAAAATAAACAATTAAGTCGTTATGGATACATAGGTAACATTGAAGATTTTAGTCAAAATTCTTAAGTGGCAAAACCTGCCTCCATCCAGTACCTCGTGGAAAATTGTAGAAAATTCGTGAAACCCAAAAAATTATTTAAAATTGGATAAAAATCAGCATGTAGAGTGCCGCATGTCAATAGTTATTGCAAGAAATAAATTCAATAAAAATTTCTCGTAGGAACTAAAAAAATCGATTTTCTAAAAATCCCAGACCAACGAATTTTCCCAGATTCCCCACCGGAAATTTGAATTGATATTTATTTTCAGCGATAGCCACCATTGACAAATCACATAAAAACGATTCATCTTCAAATAAACACTATGACGGCTGATTTTATTCCAATTTTTTGAATTCTTCGGATTTTCCGGTATTTTCCACTCATCAGTGAAACAAAATTTTCCACGTAAGACTATTTACAAAACTTTTTATTACAATCCATATATCCTGCCCACCATAACGTAATCTGCATTATCAACTTTTCTCTTTCAAAGCTCCTAATTCTGGTATTGAATTAAGGGGCCGACCAACGAGAAGCTGACGTGGAATGAGTACCTCAATTATATCATCGATTGCTATTGGAACAAGCGGCCGAGAGTTCGACCTGCTTAATCAGTGTATTGAGCACTTCATACGTCAGCTTGGCGTTTAGTGTTAAGCAGCAGAAATGATATTTTGCCGACTTAACGGCGGCCTCGTAAAGACCACCAAAATGCAGTGAGCCCGTTGGAGTAAGTGACCACTCAATTTTGTCGCGTAGACACATGAGTTGAATTTCGGATTTGAGATAGAAGCGTTGAAGAAGTTCAAACAATTCATATAGCCTGTGTTGACGAAGTTGGTGCAATTGTCGGAAACGATTTTCATCGGTAGACCCCATAAATGATGCTGTTGAAAGTAACGATGCCAGCTGTAAATGAACGGTTTTTCTGACAAAGCAGACAAAGACGGCTAAGTAGGCCTTTGCCACAGTATGCATGTAATAGAAAGGAAATGCTTGATTAACCCTTTCAAACGGAAGGTCGCTCATCTTCTGCCGCGCAGTAAAATCGGTCTTGCTCGAGTTACATCTCACGCATTGCTTAAAGACATTTCGAACGAGGCGACGCCCATTTATTGGCCAGTATATTTACATCGTCCGGCAGCAAGAAGCCCTTGTGGACTGGAATGAAAGAAGGCCGGATCCTTCGATGTGTAAGACAACGCAAAAAATTTCAATCGGCCACCAACACGAATAATATTGCCATCACTCATGAAGAATGACAACGACTTCAACTTCAGATCGCGAACGATGAATAAGGAATTCTGAAGCCCATAATATTCAGATGAATATGACATAATTTTTTACTAGCCATATAACGGCTTGGAGCCCATTAACAGCTTCAACTGACGATTTCTCGTATTGTAAATGAAGCGATAAACGTAACTCATTTTGTATAGTGAGAAATGCTCCGCTTGCGTGTATGCGCAGAATCATCCCTTATAGGTATGTCTTCTAACTGCATGGATTGTATGGAACTCATCGCAATTAAAAATTGTGTACGCTTTGGGGCATTTTGTAAACGGTTGGAGCCAAGATTCATCCGATGATTGAAGAAAACTCGAACTATTCCACCATAATTCAGATATAATTATCTGTGTAGTGGAGTAATCCACGCGAAATTAAATCGGCCGGATTGAGATTGAAACTTACATAGCATCAAATTTCTCTAGAAACGAATGTTTTCCAACGAGCAGACAGAGCGTTAACCAATGTAAATACTCGTCTACTGAGAAATTTAACTTAGGCTTGATTTTTGTAACCAACTTTGATAATAGCTGTGCAGCTAAAAATTCAAATCGAGGTACAATAGTTTGTTTAACGGGAGCGACTCGGGATTTCGAACATAGACAGCAGCACCGTAACCTTTCTGGCTAGCATCCGCAAAACGATGCTACTAGTAGTCCTAGTACAAGAGATATCAGACCAATAGAATGAAATATTTTAACTGTTTCAGAAACAACTGTGCATTTCGTTTTTTTCGGAGATTCTCTACAAAGGTTGACATTAATGCGAAACGTATCAGAATTAGAATGCCAATATAAATCCAAAGTTTTGATAAATTCGTCAGCATCTATTTTCACAAGTTGCACACGATCACCGGGATATCGGCAAGAATAGAAGCTTCGTTTGAACTCATGGAGTAACATCCCTGCAGATTGAAGAATGAACGATACTTTGTCCCTAATGGCAACGACTTCGTGGAGCTCGCCGTTAGGAATTATAACTCGTGGTCTAGAGCAAGCTAACGCCGGAGTTGTGCTATGTGAGCAAAGGATCATTCGGATCAAATCGCCAAAATATGTACTGTATCGCGTACGCATGTAAGCGAAATCTGTGTAAAATTAAGAAGAGTTAATTTTGAATGACAGGACCGCACATTAGAATTCGATTTAGAGAGGTGCCGGAACTAGTTTTAGCTGAGCCATCAAACACGACTCTCAATTTGGTAGAGATCGAGTCATGTTTAAACACACAGTGGTGTGGAACGTCTCGACTTAGTTTTGCATGCTAAGTTGCCTAGTTCGCTTTCAGCACTAGAAAACGGCAACCGAACTATGAAACGACCATCGATATTCCTTGCATAATTTTGTAAAAAATGCTTCTCACATTTATTGTTTGAAATACTACCTTGTGCTAAATCATATCCTTCCTTTATAGCCCAAAATCCTTTCCACAAGTGCATCCAAATAAGTGGATGGAGAGTTTACGACAGCTAGATTGCAAATTTGATAATCTACAGGCAGATTATTGGTAATGCCTGAAACCACCCATCCCAATCTTGTAGTCTGAAGAATTGGGAAATTATTACCTAATTTAATTTGACCGACAGACTGTAACTCAAAGAATAATTCGGCGCCAATGAGCAAATCAATTCTTTGAGGTGAATAGAATATTGGGTCCGCAAGTTTGATATTAGATATTGGATATTTTTGGTAAAATGTGTGCCAGTATTGAAGCAGAATAATTGGTGAATCGAGATCGAAACTTAATAGATGCAGAGTTACGTTCCATGATGGATTAACAGCCCATACCTCGGATTGAAGTTTGATTGGCATGCAAATAAGTTGTATGATATTGGCTTATCATTAATTGATTTAATCTGTGATTTTTGAGAAGGATCACCGGTTATTCCGGGTGTTTTGCACAAAACGGGAAATTTGCATTTTTTTTAATCTGCCTCCAACTCTCATAACACCTTCAGTATCCAGAAATGGGTCCAACGATAGTAACGAACTAGATTTTTCTATTGATAGTTGTTTCTGCAACTGAATATATTGTTCTTTAAACTCCACTTATGCCTTATATTCGTTATATGTGAATTCATTTATGTTCAGTTTTCGTCTTTCCTTATAGCATTTGAACGTCAATAAATATGCAACAATCCGTTTTATTTTGTTAAAAAGAAGAAAATTGTATTAAAAACTCGCCAATGATCTCATACTGTTGAAAATTTACTCGAATTTGATTAGTGGCATTATCCACGGTAGCTTTGTTGCCGTTTTCATACAAAATAGAGATGAGATGATGTCTTTGAACGGGCTTCCTAACTGATTCTGCTCCAGGAATACCTTGAGGAAGTTAGAACGTTGATCGCGTATTGCTTCAAGCGATCGGCCATCTGTAACATTTGATATAGGCCAATAATCTACTTTTTTACTCAAAAATTCAGGTCCATTCCACCACATTGTTGACCTTACTAATTCATGAGGTGAGATCCCTCGAGATGCCAGATCTGCAGGATTGTGCTTTGTCAGTACGCATTTCAATTTACTGTTGGTATTATTTTTAAGATTAATGCAGTGCAACTGCCAGCACACTATTAGCACTATTTTAGAGTCAGCCCATGCGCAAATTTCTGGTGAATTATCCGTTCATAAGTACACCACTGTACCGTATACTGATTCAGACTCATCACTAAATGCATGTAACTGTATTGATTGTAACTCTGAAGAACATCATGATTCTTCGCAACATTTCGAGTTGTTCATTTAGTATTGAAGCTGATATCGTGTATATGATCTGAGGTAAAAGCCGCACTGTGAGGTTGGGGTCGTAGTGAGATTTCAAGATTATGTTGGATTGTTGGCATTGCCTGTAATGTGATCGAATTAGCACTAACGCGGTTGGCAATAACGTGGTGCTTGCATATTGGAAGTGATTGGGTATTTTATGAGTAACCGTCACGTAACTCCATTTACTTCACATTTTCACCAATTTCGATATTGTTGATTGTGCAACTATTATCGGTTGTTAGTATGCCAATGGCTGGTAAGTTGATTGATGGTGTGTTGATTGCTGGATGCTTGTTGCTGTCGTGTGAAGTGAACCAATCTCATGTCTCTCCAATGCATCACAGCGATCATTCAAAAATGAAATAAGATTATTGAAGTTGGGGTAATTGGTTTCGATTATGTGCGATACCGTGAGCTTGCGTTTCCCAATATCTTTAAACTATTTATGATTTCTTCCGATCGCTCTGTTACCTTTCGCAAATCCTTCGCGTTAAGGTGAATCATTCGTTCTTGTTTTTAAAATGTATGTAGTATTAAAGAGCCCACAATGGGTTTCGTTTGTCGTAACGCTTAACTAATTTATCCCAAGCACTTTTGTAATTAGCCTCGGTAACGGGTTTCTTTTCAGTTGATGAGAGCTGCAGCATCTCCTTTAACTAGACTTTTAAGTAATTGATGCTTATGTGAGTCAGTTTAATTAAGTCTCGAGCATATGCAGTGTAACTTCTTCACCAATGTTCTTATCGAACGTCTGTACTACGATAGTGACGTTTATGGATTAAATAGTCTGTCAACAAGTGCACTTGATAATCCGTAACCCACGAAATTTGTATTAAATTTACTTAAGTCTCTATAATTACGCGTTACACCAAATCATAATCACTACACTCAATTTTAATTATTACTAAATTATCACGCAAAATATTCCAGCCACACAACTAAATTTACGCAAAAGGTTTTAGTATGACTTCAACCTATGACATCACTAACAGAAACACTCGAAACTTTTTTTTGTCGTATGGTTTTAAAAAGCTACTTATTTATATGTTGGCCTATCCATTGATAACACGATGCTATGCAAGGACCATATTGAGTCTCTTCGCAAGTGTCTGGCTTTAGTGATCAGAAAAATATACACCTTCTGGTTGGTATGCCCTGTAGCAAATTTATAAATATTTATTTTGCTATTGTAGATTCGAAATTATCATATGGACTAGTATGCAGCTGGGATGGGATGTACTATGATAGACTTTATCCCCTTATCATAGCGCAAAACATATTATCTTCATCATGGTTTATATTTCAGGAGTCGCAGATATTTCCA
This sequence comes from Tipula helvola, assembly GCA_963556165.1. NCBI lineage: Eukaryota > Metazoa > Arthropoda > Insecta > Diptera > Tipulidae > Tipula > Tipula helvola. The sequence goes on along the minus strand of OY744483.1, from coordinate 331,256,402 downwards.
CTAAGATAATTTATATGTGTACAAAACGCTGAAGACTTTTTTCATTATAAAGGTTAATCAGTTAAATGTCAGTACTGGTTACAATTTGAGAAATGATCAGTGTATTCGGCTACAAAAATTTACATCAACCAATTTTCAAAATTCATTTTTAATTTTGGCTCCTAAAATTTTCAATAACCTATAAGTTGAGTTGAAAACTTGTAGGCAACTCAAACCATTCGCATATGGATTAGAAACATTTTTGTTTAGCGATTCAAATGTGGATGATTTGATGCATTTTCAAGTGTAGCAAAATTTTAATTTGTTAATTTTGATAAAGTCTAATCAACACTGTATGTAATCACTACTCGAACCACGCTCTCAGACCCCCCGGGTCAACTTGCACAACACGATCCACAACCCATTTCATAGGAGGCAAATTTTCTTCCTTAAGCAGAACTAAATCGCCAATCTCAATATTAGGAGTACAAAATCTTCATTTGGGACGTTGCGGTAATGCGTTGAGATATTCGCTTGAACATCGTTTCCAAAATTGCTGTATATAGCAATCAATCGCTGATGGCTAGTTAAACTTTTGAAATCGAGATGTAGAAGGATAGGTTCCGGAAGTGAATTAATGGGGCCTCCAACCAAAAAATCACCTGGGTTAATGCAGAAAAATCATTAGGATCATTTGATACCGGAATGGGCGGTCTTGAATTAAAACATTCTTCCATTTGAATATAATCAGACTGTTTAACTCTTACGCAATCATACACCAAGACTCTTTTTAAGTGGGGCGGCTTCCCATAATCCTCCAATATGGGGTGATCTTGGAGGAATTGTGTTCCACCGTATGCCTTTTTCACAACAATATTTCAATACTTCGTGTCATTAAAATTCGTTGTCAAATAGTTTTAGAAGGTTTCGTAATTCTGATTGGGCTCCTACGAAGTTGGCCGAGAAGAGATCTGCTCTACTGATCTAGGCATGGTTCTGAAGCATACAATACAGTCATTCATGACCTTACGGCATAACCTTTGTCCCCCAATAATACAAAACCTTTGACGTAATGTCCAGTGTAGGGCTTCTTTCTGACATGTTCTCTTTGGAATAATAACGCAACAAATACATATGACAATAAAACGGTATGCTTTTGAAATACGGCTTTGTTGACGTTCAAAACTGTTGACAAATCGTATACAAAAAGCAGCCATATACGGACTAATATATTGTAGTTAGAAAATGGCCCTACGAAATAATTAGATCTGAGTATTTCCACAAGACTGCTAGTTTTTGATTGCTCAGGATCATCATATTCAGCGTTAGTTTGATTTGGTTTCGTTATCTTCCAATTCCCATCATTCTTGGACAGAAATAGAGGCCCATTCTACCAAAAGTGGTTTTGCATTAATTCTGAAGGCATCAATCCCCGCGAAATTATGTCCGCAGGATTTAATTCTGATGGAACATATGTCCAAATGTTGCGTATTTCGATGGTGATGAGCCTATGCAAAAAGAATCTGACCACAACATGAGCTTGTCGAAGCTTATTTTCATAGATTGTTGCACCAGTTCGTACAGCTGGCTTAATAATATGTGTAATATGGGATTTGGCGCAAAGCAGTCGTATCTTGTATTAGTTGTTCATATATAGAATGCGAACATAAATGCAGCAACCATAACCGACCTGAGAAGCATCGTACTTCTATTCTTTTAATAGGATTTGAACTCATATTTGATCGTAGAATTTTGACGACACTCAAAATTGTTAACTCTTTAATTTTTATCCCAACGGTAGAATCATTTTGATCAGGAACTACTTCCTTACTGTTAGATGATCATTTAGTTAACTCAAACCCTCCCTTAGCGAGAAAGCAAGATAATGTTAGACCTTAACTATTGTTACACCTGATGAAAAACCATCGTCATAATAATTATCGAGTAAGTTCTGAAATACCGTTGGAAAATTGTAATGTGCGTCAATTGCTGAATGCTTTAGAGAATTTATCGCCAGCTCCCTTGCATGCTGTACCGTAAGTAACAGTATTGAATTGATACATATGTATAGGATAATTTGTTGGAATTTACGATCAGCCTTATGAATGATGATTTGACGGTACATTTGAGTTATGTATGTAAATCCACCGTGATGGCAATCGCAAGTTTTTTCCTCAATTGAAAAATGTTTCTGGGCTTCACGTCTTCGATAATATAAAACTTTTGTATTTCTTCTGGCACCTCATCGATAGCAACAAAATAATGAAACCGACGGCAACTAAATTGGAGATTTCGTCAATCCACAAATTACATATCCGCAAACTGTTGCTTAAAAATATGTAAATATGTCACTATAAATTTTCACGCCAAGTAGCATATCTATACGGACATGGGTGAAGAATTTGGGATCGGCTAGTTCTATCGAATTAGGAAGTTTAGTCAAAGCAATGTTGACCGGATGTAAATGTAATTCGCCGGTTATTTTGGATAAAACTAAATAATGTAAATTTATTCCAGTAACTGGAATTAATGTACCATATGCCGAAGTGTACCATAATGGGCTAGACATTCGATACCCAGATAAGCAGTTATTTTTTGCGAATTTGCTAGAAATGTTATACACGATAATTTAGCAACACAATTTGTTTCTGATTTTCAAAAAATGGGATACTTTAACGCACTTTAACGTTTGTGCTGAATACAAAAAAAAAATATTTTACTTTGCTAAAATAATCGATTAGTTTTCGCAAACAAATTTTCGATTAGCAGATCCGCCATATTTACAGAGTTGCGAATTGCTAGAGTATCGAGTATCTAGCCCAATATGTCGTTTTGAAATATGCCATTTTGTCATATTCCGTAATGAAATATGCCGAATAGACGAAACCTTCAATTTGCAGAATAATCCTAAGGATGACAAACATTGCAATTAACGAAAACACAGATGATTTCTAAAAATGTATTATCACCAAAGAAGTCAAAGAACGATTGTCTGAACAACAAATGACATTCGGAGAAATCTAAGATGAATAATATGCGACGCCCGATCATGTTTTACATCAAATCAAAAGTTCAAAAATTATTGTGACGAACAAAACGTCGATCTACATATAGTGACAACCGGAGTTCCACAAGAGGAAATGGCCAGGTCGAGATAATAAACAAAATTATTAAACGGATTTTGACGCAACTGAGTATTGACAACCCTTCACATTGGTACAAAATTAAATGGCACTTTCAACAGGACTATTGGAAAAAGTTCGTTAGAAGTAATGGTGGGTCCCAAAATGAGAGATAAGATTTGAGAATACAAAAAGTAATTGAAAAGAAGCTCATTGAAATGTTCATGCGGCTGAAAGGAATAAACGACGAAAGATGCCAAACGAGTATGAAGATGGTAATTTGATCCAGGATTCAAAATACATCCACAATTCCTTGGTCCCTGCCAAATAATCAAACAAATGAGGAATCATCGATATCGGGTTGAAAAAATAGGTAATGGCGATGGTCCAATGAGAACCTCGTCATTAGCTATGGTTATATGAAACCACAGTGTTCATCATTCGGGCGGAACGATAAAGTTAGAAAAGGCCGTGCAAGATACAAGAATGCAACTCATCACAATCATCCAAGAGCATCACTACAAGAAGAATTTTCAATTGAACGCATTTTGTCATTTTGCTCTACGAAGGTAAATTGAACTTCTATGTTACTAATTTCGTAAAATCGATAAAGCCTTCCTCTCCAAAGTGACTTTAGAGAGGAACAAGTATGATGATTTTCAAAGAAATATTCGATAAAGCTTTAATTTTTAAATAATACAATTAAAGTGTCGAGAATAGGTATCTACTGATAACTTGTTTGAACTAAGCATTGCGATTCTCAGTTATTCATCTCACAATATTCAGTTTCTTTAAAATTATCGTTTCTTTTATACTTTATTATAACAGTGTTATTATGAAAAGAAGTTATTATGTTGAGTTTCTCGTATTGATTTGTTCCAAAAGCCTAAGCCGAAAAAAACGGACTAAATCTATAAATGTTCAGCGGGTAAATGCATAGATAAATTTTGTAATAAATTTGTGTTAATCCTAATACTTATTCCCTTTATGATTTGCTCTATGGCCGGCTTTATGGTCACATGGTCGAATGTCCAAAGGCCGACTGTCGAAAGGCTGAATAGGTCGAAAGGAAGAAAGGGTCGAAAGGCCAAATGTCGAAGGGTCGAAAGGTGAATATCGAAAAGCCAAATATCGAAAGGCCGAATGTCGAAAGGCCGAATGTCGAAAGGCCAAATGTCGAAAGGCCGAATGTCAAAAGGCCGAATGTCGAAAGGACAGAATATCGAAACGCCGAATGTCGAAAAGCCAAATATCGAAAGGCCGAATGTCGAAACGCCGTGTGTATGTATTTTGAAATACCGTCATATTAAAAAAAAATACCAAAAAGTACAAAGTAAAATGCCCCATCGAATTGAAGACCCCATTAAATTTTTGTTAACGGAATCTACATAATTTCATGTCATCCTTGCGCAGAAAGGACCAATGCTAAGCAGCTTTGGGGAGTTCTCTATTTTATTATATGAATAATTATTAAAAAAACCTAAATTTTTCAAGAATGACCCAATCTCTATGAATGTTAGAATTTCAAAAAATTGTCGAAGTGGGGATTTGGAGGCGGTAGTCCCCCATCCTCTAAGGTATAAAACGAATTAAAATAATTTCGCGATGGCGGCGATTTAAACATTTTTTGCAGATTTTATTAGGAAATGTGCGTTTGTTAAAAAAATTGTCAATCATATTACATTCGGAATTGTTTACTTACTATTTTTGAAGTGACTAGTTTAAATTTTACTATGTAATTTAAGAGAAATCGTTGAATCAAGTTTACTCGTACGAGAAAAATCGCGATTCATATGTGTATAGACCATATGACTATTTACAAAAGTTTTTATTACAATCCATGTATCCTGCATACTTTCGGTTGTTAGCGTAATCTGCATTATCGACTTTTTACTTTCGGCTAACTTTAACAGGATCAATTTATAAGATTTTTCAAGATCTCAAAATTAAACGAGAATTTTTCATATTACGTAATGTATATGTCAGTGACCCACTCGATCGGTTTCATTCACACATATATTATGTAGCATGATCCGCACACTCTTTTGACAATCAAGGATGAATATTCTTTAAAATACCCAATAATGCCTTCACTGAATCATTTGATGGTATTTTACTCAACAAGATTGGTTTTCAATTTGTTTATATACTTTGTATTTGTTTTCAAACGTGATTTTGGTGCCAAATTTGGGATTCGAGAATCCAACTCCTTCATGTCTACCAACACAAACGAGGCAAAACCTAGTAACATACGGCGATGATATGAAGAGGAAGCGAGCGATATGTAATGCAATGAAAAGTGGTATAAAGGGCAAATGCGGTATCGAAGTCACGAACGTTCAAGTTTTTTAAAATATAAATTGCATTCCTACATGGAAGGTATTATTGAGCCAAAACCGACGAAGAGTGATTTTTAAATTGCAAATAGTTTGAGAAATTTGAATCATTTGAGCGTTGATGATTTAAAAGACCAAATTGCGGAAGTGAGGTTTGTGTGTAAATGGACGAAAAGCAACAATTCATACGCAACTGTTTAACGCAATGATGAGCAAAACATGAGAATAAACACGCATAAATTCAAAAATAAAGACGATGTCGAAGAAGACGAAAAACGAAGTGATTACTCGATAAATGAAAGACGTAACGATGCGGCGTAAAGAAACAATCATTGTTGAAAAATGGTAAAATGCCGAAATAGCTGGTTTGCAGTTGCCGCAATGTTAAGACATGGAGACAATTGAAAGACTTGCTGAGGAAAGAGTTCAATGTAAAATATAAAGTCGCCGAAATACATAAAAAACTTGCTGGACGAATAAATACAAGATCAGTGAAATTGCTGATTTTGATTTCTCTAATTCAATATATAATTTCTGGTATAATTGACAACGAAAATAACGTTGAATGATTCGAATAATTTAAAAGAAATGAAAAAAATTGACGAAGTATGAGCAAAGCCAATAAATAAATGAATTCACAACCCAAATTCTAAGAAAAAATCATTTGATTTACCTCGGTCTAAAAAGACCAAAGTATTGAAATCCTGTCAAAAATTTGGTTGGTCCAAAACCACTTTTCTCGACGTTTTGAAAGTCTCTAAGTCTGAAAAAAAAAATGTCCGTCCGTCTGTTTGGGCGTCTGAATGTGATATCCGTGGTATCTCGAGAACGGCTTGTCCGATTTGAAATTTGTTTTCGCCAATCTGTTTCTGTGGTCAAGAGACGGAGATTTGAAAAGCTTTTGGAGATTGTACGTCAAAAGGGTGGAGTACCTGCCATAAGAATTGACCCAAAACACTTGATTATATAAATATTTACGATTTTTTATATATTCTGGTTTGATTATTGAATTGATTGAATTTGGAGTTGATTTGAAGGTTAAGTTAGTGGCCAATTTGTTGGTTGACTTGAAGTTGAGTTGGAGTTGAGTTAGGATGTAGTGAGCAGTTAACCAATTTTTTATATATGCCATTTGCGTGTTGAATTAGGGCTGAGTTGGGGTTGGATTAAGGTTTAGTGAGGTTCACTAAAACTTTAGGAAACTTTAAAATGTTTAAGATTCTAAACTTACTAAATTATTAAATTATATGACCACACATATTCAATAAACCCGCCATTAAATCTTTCATGAGAAACAAACTTTCGACATCACCATTAAACAAGCTTCCAATAATTCAAAGCTTTTCGTTTAGGTTAACAAATAGGTTTAGACGTATTGTCCAAAATCAGTATTTTCAAAAATTACTAAACATTAAAATAAATCAAAAAGCACCACAGTAAACCACGTCTAAACGATTTTTTTAGATTCATGATCATACCTCAATTTTAATTTCCAAACATTCTAACTAAATTTTAATAGCATTTGATAATTGAATAAGTTCAAATAATTAGAGCATTTATTCCAATAAAAGCCTTTGAATTTCGCAAATATTTAGCATCTTTTAAGCTGGGAAATTGCATTTTTTGTCAAATTCGCATCTAAATAATTTATTAAAACAGTCAACAAGTTATTCAGAAAACCGCTAATAACCGATTTTTCAGAAATGCATGTCGACTTTAAGCACTTAGTTTTATAAAAACTTCTTTAAACATAAAAGCTCCCCTTTTAGGATAGAATATAATAGGCTTTCAAGGCTATTCAATCTTAAATTTTGCGGTTACTTACTTTACTGTAAAGCTTTTGAAATTTTAAAATTGAGGAAACACACATTCGGGGCATTGGGCTTCCTGAAATTTATTAAAACTTTGGCAAACAGAAAAATTTAGCAAATACTTAACAAAACCGCGTTCCTAGCAGCTTTGCCATTTTTCGGGGGACTTTCTAAATATCTGACAATGTGAGATACAGTTAATAGAAGTTTAAGCAAATAACAAAAGCTTCAATACAATACCAGTTTCAAATAATGTTTTGAATTTATTTTTAACAGTTTTAAATGCAAAATTTAGTTACAAAAAATTGAAGCTTTCATTAAAAAAAATTCTGATATTTATTACATCGCAGTTGGGTTTCGAATAAAAGCTTTAGATTAATTAATACAGTTTATAAATCACAAAGTTCTAATACCTACAAAATTTAGTGAAAGCTTTCAACAAGTTTTAATTTGTTAAAATTTCTAAAACTACACAAAAATAGGTTTTATTGATCAAATTTCATTAAAACTTTTTAGTGACACCGCCTTTGCTACTCAATGTAGCAAAATAGTGACAGAAGTGTAAGAGCTTTTATTTTATTGTAATAAACTACAACAAAACAATAATTTGTTGGATAATTATTTTAATTCAATTTTTGAAGTTCTTGGAAATTTCAAAGTTCAACTTTTTATTAAAAATCAAGAAATGTCGCTAAGCACCGAAAGCGTTCAAATTAACTAATTTATATAAAGCGCCTTTAAAATTGTACATAAATATTAAATGATAATACTTTCAATGGATTAAAGCTTACTAAATTTATTGGACATGGTAAAATTTAAATTACTCAATATAATAATTTTTATGATTTACCAAAGCTTTCAAATATATAATTCGATTAAATGTTGTTCAAAGTTAATCGTCATGTGTAATTGTAGCTTTTATGAACTTTATTTCTGTAAATTTTCAAAAAAAAATGTAAAACGTAAGTTCAAGAATCAATATTTCTTTGGGTGACTAGAAGGATTTGCGGCAAAATTCCACTAAAAACTTCTGGTGAAATTCAAATTAAGCTAACCCTCAATTTCACAATAAATTGTCACCAAGCAAATTCTTCGTTCGAAAAATTGATTTACAATATTTATCAAATAAAATGTTTCAAAAAAATATATAAATAGAAAACTTATCAGCATTAATTCAAAAGATAAGAATGTTTTCATATAAACAAAACACAAAAATTTCGGTTTAAACAACCTAAATTGCTTGCACACATTTTTACAGCCGATAATGCGAAATTGGAGGCTTCTTTAGGTAGCGATTCCTTATTGCTCTAAAAGTCTTCCATTATGCCCTTTGCCATTTAAATATGAAATATAATATCATTCCAAAAATCAATGAGCTTTTATTATGTTAACGCAAAATAATATCTTCCGTTTCGATAGTATTCGCTCATTAAACATACATTTAATATTAACTGATAAAGTGTAAAAGTCAGAGCTTAAAATCTACAAAAAAAATTTAAGATCCAATTTCAACGTTTGTTATTGCCTTTCTGCTTATTAAATTAACCCTCTGTCGAATTTAGAATAGTAAACAGCTCTTAGAATTTAAAAATTTAGTTTACAGTTCATAAAAAGCTTTGAAGGTTACGGTCAATTTTTTGATCACAATATTTTAACTGAACAAATAATTGCATGATCTAAAGTTTCAGTTATGGTATAATGTATTTGGTACCATTTCTCGGTGGACTTTTTAAATATATCACAAATTAAGGTACAATCAATAGAAGCTAAAGCATATCACAAAATGTTCAATACAATACCAGTTTCAAATAAGTTTTTCTATTTATTTTCAAGAGTTTTACATACGAAGTTTATTAACTTAAAGAGTTGCTAAAAATTGAAGCTTTCATTAACATTTTTTTCTTAAATTGATTAAATGGCAGCTGGGTTTCAAATCACAAAATCTGTATATTAATTAACACAATTTTTACATATAACATAAATTTAAAATTCAAATACCTACACAAAATTTACTAAAAGCTTTCAACATATTTAAATGTATTTAAAATTCTAGAATTACATAAAAATAAGTTTATTGAACAATTTTCATAAAAGGTTTTCAGTGAATTGAATTTTAAATCTATTTGACTATTTTACTAAAAACCCCTCATGTTACTCAATGTAACAAAATAGTGACAGACAATTAAACATGATATTTTTAATAGTTTGTATTATTTTCTAAGAGCTTTAACTTTATTGTGAGAAACTACGATATAACACTAATTTGTTGGATAATTATTTTATTTAAATTTTTGAAGTTCTCGGAAATTTCAAAGTTCAACATTTTATTAAAAATCAAGAAATATCGTTTTAAGTACTGTAAGCTTTTAAATTAACTTATTTAAATAAAGTGCCATTAAAATTGTACAATAAATAAATGTTAAATGATAAAATTATCAATAGATTTTAATTCCAGTTTTAAGCTTTGTTATTTAAGCTTAATAAGTTAAAAAGTTCCCAATAAATTTATTGATCATAGACTGTACTTTATTTTTGTAAATTTTCAATAAAAATTTAAAACGTAAGTTCAAGAATCAGTATCCCTTTGGAAATGTGACCAGAAGTTAGGACTTACTGCAAATTCTTCGTTCGAAATATCAATTTGCAATATTTATCAAATTAAATGTTTCAAAAAAATATATAAATAGAAAAATTATCAGTATTCGTTCAAAAGATAAGAATATTTTCTTATAAGCAAAACACAAAAAATTCGGTTTGCCTTATCTAGTAAAACAGGTAGCAGGTGAATAAAAGTTGTATGTAGTGATAGATAATAAAATGGAATACAATATCAATGAGAATCCGTTCAAAATGCAAATAATTTCAGCCATACTTTTTAATTTGGACAATTTATCGGATATAAGATTTCTAAATTATTTAATTTAATATTTTTTATGATTTACTAATTATATAATTCGATGTTGTTCAAATTTCATCGACGAGTAATTAAATTGTAGCTTTTATATTGGACTTTATTTATTTAAATTTTCGAAATAAATTTAAAAAAGTTCAAGAATCAATATCACTATGGAAAAGTGACGAAAAGAATACCAAAATTCCTCAATTTTAGAACTTACTGTTACTTGTTAACATGAAATATGAGATTTCTGAAAATAATGAAAATTTTACAAACAATTTCTAAATTGAGCACATCAGATATGCTTGAAAAAGTCGAAAAACCAAACTAATTTTGGTAAGTGGCAGATTGACACCATTACTTTAGAAGTAATGATTAAAGCTTTTCATTTCCTAAAAGAATCTAAATAAAATTTGTAGCTGGCAGCTACACCAAACGAATAAGCTGAATTTAATTTTGAAGATTGTTCTGTTTTTACCGGGTGTTAATAGTGATAAAAATCTAATTGGCTGCTCCACTTTTCCAAAAAAATTAAAGTGACAACTAAATATTGTATTTTACAAGAGCTTTCACACAATATTCAAAAGGCTACCGGTAACACATCTTTCAACAATTAGCTGTCTACAGTCAATTGTTGTAATAAATACATATATGAAATAATTATTTTCTAAAAATAGGCCAAGAATTTAACCATAAAAGCCCTTCACTAATTATCACCATAATTAAGTTTAACCGCACTAAAAGAAATCAAGGACCTATCAAGGCTTTCGAATGTTCAACTTTGATGTTTTTAAATTTACTATATTTAATTAAATCGCAGCTTCTTAGAGCTTTGGACTTGGTATAACAAAACTGTAATAAACTGTTTTTTTGGTATATATTATAAACTAGCTGAGTTACCCGGCGTTGCTCGGGAGGTATATAATTCAAATACCTTGATTGTTATGCAAGAATTCTCTATCTACATCGCTGTATTTGAAAGCATGAGTTGTATTTTCGAATATTTTGTAGAAAATGTCTGGATAACTCAGTAGTTCCGGAGACGTAAGCTAGAAGAGGTTCAGGTGGATCATCCAGAGAAGGCAAATTCACTTTTCCGTTTGAACAACACATTCCAGGCGATTCAATGTGAAACTTTAAAGCATGACAATACAAACAAATGTTTTCCATTTGCCGAATTGAAACATTGTAATCATAGTCTTTCTCGTAATTGAATGCTGCTAACTTTAAATCACCTCTAAAAGTTTGTATTAATCGTCCATATCGTAACCGATCGACTTCCAGCCGGGCCTCACGATGTTCAATGGTTTCAGTAGCTCTAGAAGAAGACATCCTGCTTCGAACACTTTCAAGTCGTGTTTCACACTGTTCAGTTGTTCCATCAGCTCTTGAAGAAGACATCCTGCTTCGAACGTTTGCAAGTCGTGTTTCACACTGTTCAGTTGTTTCATTAGATCTAGAAGAAGACGTACTGCTTCGATCATTTTCAAGTCGTGCTTCACGCTGTTCGCATGATTCAGCCACCCTTGCGGCTCTAATCTTCTTCGACTTTGCAGTTACCTGCCCAATTGATCTTTTTTTCGGTAGCATTTTTAAGCAAAAATGAAACGTGTAGCTAATTAATCAGGAATGACGGGCATTCAAAACAGAAATTAGTATTAATTTATCAAAACGATTTTAATGTTTCCTTCGATACGTTTCACCGCGAACTGTGATTGAAAATGTGTTTACGGAATTTTTTTTAAGCAAAATCAAATGTTATCTACAATAAAAAAGTAATCATAGATTAACACGTTTATAAACTGAAAACTTAAATCTAATAAAAATGTATATTCACTTGAAATAATATTTAATACCTGGAAAATAATCACCAACAATTATTTTATTGCAATATAGCTAACTAATCGAGAACAACGGCATCCGAAACACAAATTAATATTAATTTATTCAAAACGATTAAAACTACGTCCACTTCGATACGTTTTACCGCGAACTGTGGTTGAAAATGACATTTCGAAAAACAAAAGAAGTTTTTTCAAACTAAGGCAATTTTACACGTTCAATAATTTGAATCCAAGGATGTTTCTTGTAGAAGATGCTATTTTCAAATATAAAACGCTAGTACTTTTCAAAGTGAATCAGTTTATACGTACAATATTTTTTAGTACCTTTCCTAGAATTGATTTTATGAAACAATCATTGATTATTTAAGTAATAAACTAAATAAATTAAATTGGCGTTTAGTATGAAACTACTATTTTCATTAAAAGCCGCCGGTTGCAATAGTGGATTAAAATAGAATGTTAATTATTTCTGAAGTTATGTGGAAATTAGAACTCGCTGACTATGGTACATTTCAAAACAGGATATGATAAATAGGATATCACTAAACAGTACATGTCAAACCAGTAAAAATGGATTATTAGTATGGATAATATAAGTGTTCGGAGATTTATCTTCAGTTAAAGTGATGAAAGATTGTCTTAAATTTAAATTAATAAAATTAATTTGAATAATTAAATCAATTATAGTAGAGGTATGATTTGTGTATAACAATCGCACGCTAGATATCCTTTTAGGTGTATAAATTTGCGGCTAAGGTGCTATTTCGGAGCATGTCACTAATTTCATATAACCCCTTTCCTAAAGTCATTCCCGTCAAAAAATCTTAAAAAAATTGAAATTTGAGGTAAAATTTGTACCACAGCCCCTAGACCCCGGGGTCCAGCCCCTTCAAAAGTATCGCGGGCTTGGTCCGGAACATGCAACATATACATGGTAAAAATTTCATGACGATCGGTAAAGCGGCTAAGGCGTTATTTCAGAACAATCAAATAATTATATCTTTAGATGTAAAAATGAATTTTTGATCCAGGGGCGGACCCCCCGAATTCGAACATGTCGCTTATTTCATATAACCCCTTTCCAAAACTCATTCTCGTAAAAAAATTTAAATTTTTGAAAAAAATTGTACCATGGCCCCTAGACCCTGGGGTCCAGCCCCTCTCACAATATCGTAAGATTGGTCCTGAACATGCAACATTTGCATGGTAAACATTTCATGGCGATCGGTTTATCGACTGAGAAGTAATTTTGAAATAATCAAATATTAAAATTAATTTTTGATCCAGGGCTGGGCCCCTCGGATTCGAACATGTCAGTAATTTCATATAACCAGCCCCATAAACTCATTTTCGTGAAAAAATTGAAAGAAAATTAAAATTTTCGAAAACAATTGTACCGCAGCCCCTAGACCCCGGGGTCCAGCCCCTTCCAAAATATCGTAAGGTTGGTTCTGGATATGCAACTTGTACATGATAAAAATTTCATGGCGATCGGTTGAGCGGCTGAGACGCCCATTCGGAACAAACAAACAGGAATTCATTTTTATATATATAGATTCATTTGCTGATTTGAAATTTTATTTTTATGCCAATTACTATTTTAGTTACCTAAGTAAGATGGTGAAAATATGAGTGAGTGTTTTATGTGTTGCATGTTGCATCGTCAGTGTTTTCGATGTTGGTTTGGACTAATCGTGATACAACAACAAAATAATTTTATTTTTCCTTTTGAAGGCTGGTCGTTTTTCCCCCTTTAGTCCCAGTTCCATTGCGAGTAGAGGAAAACGGTCCGAATGGAATGTGATTGATGTGTAAAATCGGTGATCGTGAGAACGAGACACTCAACAAGGTCGGTTGGGATTTAGCTTACAGGGAGGGTGTGTCTGATTAGTAGATTGCCATATTTGTTGGCAGGAGGAGTCGAGACGGGATCATTTTATGGCAGTCAACGAATTTTCTGCATAGATCTCGTGTACGATGAGGAATATTTCTCGTTAATGATAATTGGTTTTCTAGATGATTTGGGGACGTGAAAATGGTCAAATTGACACTAATACTGAATTTTATTTGATAATTTTTGATTGTGTTTTTGTTTGTGGTCGGGGTTTACCCGCATAGGATCTTGATGTAGAGGAAGGTGGGGAAGGAGAAATGCTTGTCTTTGTGACTCTAGTGGATTATTTTATTTTGTTTTTTAGCCTTCATCCGACTTCGGGTCTGCTCGGGCATAATGACCGTATTCCGCTTTGGTTGATTGACTGAGCTGACTTGGAGTCGGGGTAGAACGGGAAGAACTAATCCATATAAGTGATGGGGATAGCACATCTTCTTCTTTTAATTTTTTTATATCTGTATTTTGTGGAAATGCGTTGGCAGCGGGCCGGATCATAGCTGGGAGTTGTTAGGGGATTAGGTGTTATTGGTGCTCATATCGGAATTTATTTATTATTTTTTTTTTTTCGGATGGTTTCCGTCATAAAGTGGAAAAAATTTAAAGAATCTTTACCATAAAATGGTCATACAGTTAGAATTGTTGGTGTGTGCCGGGGGTATGTTGATATTTTTGTCAGTAGTTGTAGTGGTCCGCTGACATGAATTTGATTTTTGATTTTCATAGCAAATCATATAAAAAACAAAACAATGTAATAAAAAAAAAATATATATATTTTTTAGAATGCTATCTCGTTCACAAGCCCATTCGTATTTTGGTCCCATTTTGTTTTAACTGGCGGGCTGTTGTTCGCAATGGAATTAAACACATAATTTGTGTAAATATCAGATCTATATTATTTTAAGGTTTGTTACATTTAGTTACTTATTTAGATTGCCAAATGATTCTACAAGAAAGAATCTGGTCCTGATTTGGTTGACCTTGCTCTTTAGATGCCTAATTTAATTTAATTTTACGGTGTTGGAGGGGGGGGGGGGTCGATTTTTAAATTAATATTTAATTTTAATGTAAATTAGGAATTGGGTTTCTTAGGATAGGGAAAGAACCAGTTGGTTATTAAATAGGATGCCTTAATAAAATTATCGATTAATTTGTTTTAGTTTAGAAAGACCTGAGAAACCTGACCGGATTTCCGGCAACATCAAGCAACCAACGACGCGTGTTTAGAAATTGAGTGGTTTTGTGCACTAATTGATCAAATATTAATATCAAAAATATTTAGTGAAATTTAAGTAAAAGTTGTAATCTATGTATGTTGTAAGCGAATGCCGTGGCTTTGATTTTTATAAGTTAATTTTAATGAAATAAGTAGTATATATTTGGTAAAAATGGTTTAGTTTTGATTTTGTTTTCAGATATTCGTGAGAAATTTGATTCAAATTCCAGAAATTTCAAATATGCAACAGATGTGTAGTTTAGAAATTGTGTTGTCGTGATTTTTCTGTTCTTAATTTACAGGATCTTCAGTTCAGAATTCATACTTTTGAAATTAATTAGTGTCTTATCATTTTGATTTTAGCAATTCATTACAGGACAGCGTTCATCACAGAACAAACTTCTATAATCTTAGTGGCAGGTTCCCGAAAATTCTTCATTTTAATAGTAGTTTGAGCTAAACTGTAATTTTAAGTTGAGACAGTGATCGGTATGGCTGAAATCATTTGAATAAATAACTGATACTTATTATATTTATTATGTTAGGTCGTCTCTGAGCTGCTATTGTATACGTTTTGAGTAAAATTTTAATTAATAAAGATTACGATTTTCTGAAGTGTCCAGAAATCTGACTCAACAAACTAATAAATGTTATTTCAGAATGCAGTTTTAATTTCAATAAAACATAAAATTAAATTAGAAATGTGTTGTCATTGTGTTACTAACTATTGGCTATACTTAGAGTTAGATGTCTGTAACCGGCTCAATTTCTATCATTACTAACTAAACTTATTACAGGGTGTTCGGTGAGGCCCGGCCATATCCGGGAGGTTTTGCTTAAAGCTTGGTCGAACACTCTAATCAATCAAGCAACCTACATAAAGATTAACTTATAATTTATTTCAGATAATTAAATGAGGGTTTCAGAGTTTAAATAATTCTTTAGTTTATTTTAAAGTAGTAGATAGCGATAATTAATAATTAATCGATTTGGATTTTCAGAAGTACCGGAACAACGTAGCTCAGCTTCCAGCAACTTCATGCATCCAGCGAACATGTAGTTTAGAAATTGTATTGTCTTGTGCTAACTATTTTATCGTATATATTACTAACAAAAATATACTAACTATCGAATACTTAGGTGTCTGGAACCGGGTCGATTCTTTGTCACTAACATACCTTTCCTTTCCTTCGGTTTTGTTATATGTAAAAAGGGTGTACGGTGGACCCGGCGTCTTACCGGGAAACTTGCTTAGTCTTGATCGTACACTCAAATCAATCAATCAATATTATAAATTCATTTGTTCTTTCAAAACAACCGTTTGGAGCTTTGAAATTTTATTTATGAAAATTTTAAAAATTAGACTGAACCAAATCAAAAAGCTTCCCTTTTTCAACGAAATACAAAAAAGTTTATAATTTGGGAAGGCAGAAATATGTTATAATTTCGTAAAACATTTAACGTTATATTTGGCTAATAAAAGTTTCTGTAAAATTTAGTATTAACTGATGAAATTTAATAGCCAAACTCAATATATGGTGCAGCTGTCAACGGTTGGTTACTTATTTGAATCACTTATTTTAGCTTTAACAGCCTTAAATATTGTCAGAATTCATCTTTATTTAACTTGATAAGCCTTTTAATAACTCTTTAGAATTTAAAAGTTCAGTTTTGAACACAAAGTTTTAATTGACACAGAGAGAAAAATTTAAATGCGCTTAATTGTAGCTTTCAACGTTTAAATGTTTGAAGGATGGTTCTTTCAAAATACTAGATCAATGCTGTCACTCTATTAGGAAGAACGTTAAAAGCGAACTGCCTTGAGCTCCCGAAAAGATTGCAAAGATAGAAACAAACAAGTAACGAAGCAAGACAAGAAACTAAATTTAAAGCTTCAAAAGCTTTTTTTAAAATTAAAATGGATCCCACTTAAGTTATGAAAGCCATCAACACGTTACTCGAAACAATACTAATAACCGCACAAGGTCCTAATATCGATTTTAATCATTCATTTTGAATTTCAACGGTGCTTTATTACTGTAGAGCTTTTAAAATTTAGAGCTTTTAGTAGCTACAATAAACGGTGTATCTTATTTGAAATACTTACAGAAAATTAGTTTCTATCAAAACATCCATTTGCAGTGTTCAGCTTTCTGAAATTTAGAAAAATTTTAACAATTATACTAAAACTTAGTAATTCAAAAATTAATTAAAACGTTGGCCATTCGGCTAATCAGTCAAAAAATAAAAGAGCTTTTATTAAGCATTTAAAATTTGTAAACACACAATATAGTTTCCGTTCAACAGTATTCACACATTGATCTAACATTTATTATTAACTGATAATGTTTGAAAAGTTTAACTTTAAAAGCTTCAAAAAGTTTTATATGGTTAGGTATTGGAATTTAGGATAGTAAACAGCTTTTATAATTTAAAAGTTCAGTTTCAAATTCACAAACAACTTTAAAGTTCACAACACATTTATTGTTGTTATTAGCCGAAAATTAGTTTTGGTTTCCAGCACCGAGTACATTCACTACCATTTTAGATAATATTGAGTCATTTGCCCTATTAAATATAGACTCGGCAATAACAATTAGATAATTAGTTGGCTTCATTCAAATGATTTCCCTTTGCAGCAACAGATTTACATGGAAATAGTCGGATATTTCGAAAACCTCAAACTGCTCCGAAAAAACGATTAGATAAGTTGGTTTATACATGAATACTAAAATATACAGGTAGCTCAAAATTCATTTTTAACACTTATATTAGGTATTGCTCAATTGCGACTTTATTTTCATTGTTATCAATTAAGCTGTTCGGAATGTAGGCGGATGACAAACAAACTGATGTAATCAAAGTGAATTTTGAGTTATTCATTTATTTATTTATTTGTTTCAAATACTTCCTTAAATCGTCCCTCTAGTAATGAAACAGCGTATAAGAAAAATGGCAGTTTTAAAATAATTCGCATTTAAATGTTTTTTAAAAAAACTTTTTAAAATAAAATCTTTTATTTCATAGAAAAATAAATTTTCTATAAAATAAAAGACTTATACGCTGTTTCATTACTAGAGGGACGAAATGATCTGTTCATTTTTCAGCCAGACTTATTCAAGTTTAACTTAGTTAAGTATAACTGTTGCTCAATTTTTTTTAAAATTATCTAATTATTTTTTTTTCTAGTAGCCCAACTTTAAACATTTGAAATTGCACAAAAGTCATTTAAAGAAGTCTATTAGCAGCTTATTACTACAGTAGCTCAAAATTCATTTTTTACACTTATGTTAGGTGTGGCTCAATAAGTGCTAGTTTTCAATAATTAAAACTGTCAGCCCCTGGACAGGTCACAGACAGAATACTTCAATCGTTGTTTATTTCAAATATTTAATTACTTCTTAGATAATCTCAACACAAAAATTCCGGGATTTTTAAAAGGAATTCAAAATCGATTTTTAGAAGCTCAAAAGAATGAATTGAATACTACCTCAATGAAAAGATGAACAAGTAGCTCAAAATTCACTACTAGTTAAATAATATTAAGTGTTGTTCATTACAACCCTTTAATTTGAAAATGGTTAATTAACCCGACTCTGGCCATTCTTCCTAAACCTACTTAAAATTCCAATTTTTGCAAAATTCAAATGGCTCCGAAATCACCACAATATACAAGCAGATCAAAATTCATTCTTCAAACTGATGCAACTTGTTGCACAATATACTACTTTTTCGCCAAACGGATCAATTAAGCCGTTCGGGCTATGGACAGATGCTTATAAATATTTTCATCGTCGAAACCAATCGCATCGTAAAATCTGGAAACCAGTGAGAACCACACTGAATTTCTCATTAATGGTTCCAAAGACAGTTTGTTACGTTATACATTTTAGTTGATAAAAACTATTAAAAAGTCGACATTGAAAAATCGATTTACTTGTAGGATATTTAGCAAATAAAATGTTTCAAAAAAATATATAAATAGAAAAAATTATCAGTATTCGTTCAAAAGATAAGAATATTTTCTTATAAGCAAAACACAAAATTTTCGGTTTGCCTTATCTAATAAAACAGGTGAATAAAAGTTATATGTAGTGAGAGATAATAAAATGGAATACAATATCAATGAGAATCCGTTCAAAACGCAAATAATTGCAGCCATACCTTTTAATTTGGGCTATATGTCAGGTATAACGATTCTTATCGAAGGCAGGAAGATTTACGAGCACTCGCTGATTTTAGTGGTTCAAAGCAACGTATTTCAATAGCACAAACAACAATTATACCGGTAACTGATTTTGGATAGGACTAGGGTATCCAAATTACTCGAATTTCAAAGTAGTCGAGTACTTTTTATTGTAATACTCAGATTACCATGTACTAAATATTAAATAATTCTTATCGGAAGATGTTTCGTTGGAATCATATGGCTAAATGAATTAAGCCTGCGGGAATTAATTCCGCTGCCATAAATAAACTAATTTCGCAACATTTTTGACGAATTTTTTATTTTGAATTAATCCCAGGAACTCAATTTTTTAGAAAACTGAATTAAATCCACGCGAAATTATTCGTATTGAAAACAGGATTAATTTCGCCATACAAATGTTTTTGGGCGGAATATAGTCTAGTATTATAGTCTAGTATTCGAGGCCGTTAGTTTTTCCTTTTGAAATGTCGACCGAGCTCCAATGAAGTTTGTTCCATTATTGGAGTAGATGTGCTCGCAGAGGCCTCTGCGAACCTTAAACCAATCTCTAAGTGTATTACCTTGATTGGAAAGCATACAGCTATATGTATATCCATTGTAAGATTTCGTACCTCTACCCTTTGACAATCTCATTTAAATTGGGTCTGCAAAATCTACACCCGTGTATGTAAACAGATGAGAAGAGACTATCCTTGCTTCTGGTAAATCTGTCATGAGTACCAGTAGCCTTGACATTCTACTCATTAATTGATTTCTGAGCGCACTCATTGTTTGCCATTTATAAACCAATAAATCCTTCGTAAATAGGCCAGGGTTAGTTGGATTCCTCTATGAAATGTTCGTAAATGTGCGTCTGCAATTAGTAGCTTCGTTATACGATATTTAGGTGGCAGCAGAATGGGATGCTTGACATCAAAGGCTAACTCGCTGTTTGTTATGCGACCTCCTACTTGAAGTTTTCCTTTATCATAATTGAAAGGGTTAAGTGACAGGATGTTGCTATTGGCTGAAACTGATCAATCTCTGCTTATGCATCTGATTTTACCTGAATTCTTGATGTAGAATTATTCTACATAATACTTCTTGGGCCTCCTTTAGCTCCTTGATATTTTGTGAAAGACCGTATTGTGCGGACTATTTTATTTGCTTCGGAGATCCAGGTCTATTAATTGTTCAATAGGGTTTATGTTTGCATAGCGTTTGATTGATGATACCTGCTTCAATTCAAGACCTATATTGTCGTTGAATGAAGCTTGTTGTGGCCAGTTTTGACTAGTCAATTTAAGCCATAAAGTATCAGTCCGCCATAACCTGTGTTTTTTTAATTCAATTGGATGAACTCCTCTGGATGCATAATCAGCAGGATTCTCTTTAGAGGTTATGTGTTGCCACTACGCTGGACTTGATTTCTCTTGGATTTCTGAAATTCTGTTAGCGAAAACGGTGTTGTACTTGTGCGGATGCCCACGAATTCATGATAGAGTAATCATCGTATTCACTTCTAAATTTGGTACTTGTAATGCTTCATTGACCTTGTCCATAAATTTTACGAGTAACAAAGCCACACATAGTTCAAGTCGTGGTATTCACAAGATAGTTTTTATTGGTGCTACCTCAGTTTTAGATGACAGTAGTGTTACCTGAATTTTTTCCATCTAGACTCACATTCCTGGCATAGACGACTGTTGCATAGGCCTTCTCAGAGGGATCGGAATATCCATGTAGACAGATTGATGATGTTTTATCAAAATAGACCCACCTGGGTATGATTATCTCCTCTAAAGAGGGTAGATCATTTTTCCCACTGAGGGTAAAATTCTCCCACTGAATTGATAGAGCCGGAGGTAGTGATTGATCCCAGGAGAGTCCGGCTACCCAGTGTTCTTGCATCATAAGGTCAAAAAGTTTTCCACTGGCTCCGTTTGGTTGGGTTCTTGTCTGTTGAAATCGGAGATGAAATGCGAAATTCGAATCTGTCAGTCACTGGATTTCAATGTAGACCATGAGTTTTGATTGTGTCACCAAGCTTGAATTCAAGAATTCCACTATTTCTCAGTTTTTTTGGTACGGCTTGTATCAGGACATGGTGGTTGTCAGCCCATTCACTTAGGATATATCCGCCAGATTTGAGTAGTTTTATGAGCTGTTCTTGAGCAAATGCGGCTTTCTCGTGTTTGTTGTTTCCAGAAATGAGGTCATCTACACAGAAATCATTCAGTGCCGTTTCTGATGCGAATGGGTAGGTGAAACTTTATATCTTACTAACTATTGCAATGTTCGCACGGCCAGGTATGTTGCATATGCTGTGCCGTAAGTCACGGTGGTGAGTTTGTACTCCTTAATTTGTTGTTCAGGTAAGTTTCTCCACAAGATGCGTTGATATTCCTGGTCATCTTCATGCACTATGATTTGGCAAAATATTTTTTCTATGTCCGCTGTATAGACGAATTTATGTTTTCGTCATCGAAGTATTATGCTTAGAAGGTCTTGTTGAAGCGTGGGACCATTCAGCAGGACATTATTTAGAGAAGTACCTGTAGATGTATTGGCTGACCAGTGCTGTATTTTTTCCAAGCCGTTTTTCGACTTGCAGTAGTAGAGCAGTAGCCGTTTTTTTTAAATAACCTAAAGGTTCAGATGTCAATTGCTCGATGTTGAATGGAATTTATTGTATATTTCTTCACATTCAGTTTTTTCTTTTGTGGATTATCTTTTATTATCCACTTCTTCGAGCTCCCAGAGTTTTTTAGCAGTCAGTCGATCTCTGCTGTTGTTACCATAGCATGATTCATTATCATGTTTGCGTTGGCTGTTGTGTTACCGGTGATAATCCATCCTAATTTGGTTTGTTGCGTAATTGACTCATTTGGAGCACCTTTCAGCAGATTCACCATAATTATTTAACCGTAGTATTCAGCTCCTAAAAGTATATCGATTGTACCAGGTTCATGAAAAGTCGGATCTGCCCAGATAAGGTTCTTGGTGTGGCTCCAGATGTTTGGCTCAACCGCCACATCGGGTAGGCTTCCGGTCATTTTTATGAATACCATTTGACTTTTTTTTAGCTTAAAGTTTGATGAAAACCTCGGTCTGATGGTGAATTATACAGTAGACTTCGTCGTACCGGTTTCTGTTAGTCCCAATGTTTGTTCGGATCGGAGTTCTTGTTAAATTGAGCTTATTTGTCACTTGTTTGGTGATGAAAGTGGCTTGGGAGCCTGAATCAATCAGAATCCAAACTAGATTTTCTCCAATGTCGGTAGTTAGACAGTACCGTGTGTGGATTTGCAGATTGTTTGTAAAGTTGTCTTGGTTGGAACTTCAGGTTTCATTACTGGCTCCTTTTAAATGTCGTAGACGATGATGAGCTCCATGACCTATGTTACATTTTTTGCTTCAGTATTGCTCGTGGAGACATTTTCTGCATAACGCTTTCTCCTTGACAGTGGCTGTCTTCTTCAAAACTGATAAAGCTTGGAATTATTTGCAGCCTGTAATTTCATGGTCACCATTACGTTGAGCGCAATTTGGAGATACATAAGTCATTACAACATGTGTTGTCTTCTTTGGATTGTTTTGTGGTGGATCCTTTTTTTTTTTGCTGACCCTTTCTCTTGCGATTGTAGAGTGGAACCTTATTTCGAAAAATTCAAAGAAACTTTCCATTGATTGGATTTCTTTTAGATTTTGATTGTTGATTCGTACATGCGATTGTTGATTCGAACATGCATTCCAGGGCGCTGTGTATTGTTCTCAGGCTGTTTGCTGATTGTACGCTTGATCTGAATAAGTGTAGTAGTGTGTTGATATAATTGCTGGCCAACATCCGTTTCTCTTCATATCATGGTGAGAGTATTCCCAGCTGTCAGGTAATTTTAATTAAATAGCTTTACTGGTTGTCCTCGAACCAACGAGAGTAGAAGGTAATACATTTTTTCTTCATTGGATAGATTTTCGTTGCAATGTACAGTCTTGTTCAATAAACTGTAGAAGGCTGTCCACTGCTTGCAGTCGCCATAGAATAATGGAATTTCTATTGTGGGTAATTTAATGTTGGAGATTTTCTTAGTAATGCCTTGGTCATTGTCTGTGTTGAGCGCAGTTTCAAGCATTTGTTGTATGTTGATACCTATCGTCCCGTATTCCGCCTGTATTTCGTCGTAAATGTTCATGTTGAAGTATTCATCGGCTTCGAACTCTTTCTCATTTGCATTCGCCACGATTTGTTCATTATTGCTGCTGAATTCAGCGATTTTTTTTATACTAATCTTACAATGAAAAGTTAACACCACCCATCATCCAGGTATACAACGAATTAAAATAATATTTCAAAAATTTTGTATTTCTCTAATTAATCGTGCGTAATTCTACCACTGTGTACTGTTGTAAAATTGTCATTTATTAACAACAACAACAATAATACAATACCAATACATCAACCATAAATTTCGATTAATAAAAAATTAAGAAATGTAAGTATTCGGATTTTATGAAGTGGCCAATAAAAATAATTCGATAACGTTTCATTTATCAAATAAATTACATTGTATCAGGTGAATTGAAAAAAAAGCTTATCAGCATTCGCTCAAGAGATAAGAATATTTTCGACCAAGTAAAATATAAAAATTTCAGTTCGTCTTAACAAGTGAAACGTGATTAAGTGAAATAAGTTCTGTGAAAATAGTTTGAAAGATAATAAAATGGAATACACAATCAACGAGACACCCCTTCTAATGAGAGATATTACAGCCAAACTTTTTAATTCGGAGCATTTGTCGGATGTAACGTTTCTTGTCGAAAACAAGAAGATTTATGCACACTCACTGATTTTAATGGTGCGTAGCAACGTATTTCAAAAGCAATTAGAAATCACCTTTAGCGAAAAGAAAGTCATACCGATATCTGGTTATAAATATGAAGAGTTTTATCGGTTCATTAAATTTATATACACCGACCAACTGAATGATTACTATAGACAAAATATGTTGAAATTGGCGATACATTACAATGTGATAAGATTAATCAATCACGTGATGAATGAAGGTTTTAGCAGTTTGCAAAAGTTGGATTGGTATAGAACGGAAAATTGTAAAATTGAATTAAATAGAAAGATTTTGAAAGAAGATGTAGCTCATAGTTTAAAAGTATTTTTGGATCCAGATAAATTTACATCGGCACATTCAGACACAGTAGAAGAAGTTTTAAAATTTAATCGAATCCCGAAAGGCGTTACTGAATCATATATCCTTGATGCATTGGTCCGTTGGATGAATAATAATTGCAAGAAAAACCAAATAACATTTACTGAGTGCCGCAATAAGTTTATTAATCTGATTCATTTGATACGGTTTCCAACGATGTCCAGCGAGGAACTGCGGAATATTAAAACAAAATACCCAGAATTATTAACAGAAAATGATTTTATGAAATTTGCTAGTCATAAAATTTACGGTACTGAATATGATGATGGAATATGGAATTCGTCACCAAGAATGGAGTATGTATGGCCATATGAAATGAAGACCTATCCAGATAAATTTGAATTTAAATCCAAGTTTTCCGTCTCTTCTGACATGATGCTGCGTGGATTTGCGTTTGGGAAACAATGCTATACCGAGGGTGTCAAGCGGATGAACATCACAATCTCATGTCACCAGCTCGATTTAAGTAAGGTATCAGAAATTAATATAAATGATGTAGAATTAGGAAAGAGTCATGGTTTAATAAGTTTGGGCGCATCAATCCGTGTTCGTCCTAATTACATTTATACAATCGAATGCAAATACGAAACTATGGATAACGCAACAAAGTACGTCTCTCGTAAACCTGAAACCGATTTTATCATATATCCTAAACCAAATTCAGTTACGGTGCTAGAAGTCCATCCCACCATGCTTGACATGTCGATTTATTAACCATATAAGATGCCAAAATTGTATTGATTTGTATATTTAATAAATAAATAAACTTGATTTGTATAAAATTTGATTGTTACTGTTTCACTTCATTTCAAGGATTAACTAAACATTTTAGATGGTACACGTCAATTTTAATTTGTGTTCACACAGAAATGTTCAAATAGGTTACCGCTATGGAAATAAGCTTGCATTCTCCTGAATAACAAATTGTGAAATAGTGGAATATAAGTGACAAAAATTTGGTTTTTACTCTAGAGGAAGGATGCGCAATGGTAAGAATTCGTGTGTTTGTTCATGATATGGAAAAAAAATCTGTGTTTTAAGTTTTTTCCAGAATAATTAAGAATTGTTGGCAATATTTTCGTAATTTTTGAAATTATTTGAAATTTTCGAACAAGAATGATAGAGGCTTCCAGATAGCACGAAATATTCATGATTTGGTAAGTGAAAATTTGTTGCTGAATTCTGTGTTGCATACTAATTAATCGAGGGTTACAAGGAAGAAATTTGGTGGCCACAGAATGTTCAATTTAAATACTGGTAAAGTAAAATGTCGATAATGCAGATTGGGTTAGCCCAGTCGAAAATAAACAATTAAGTCGTTATGGATACATAGGTAACATTGAAGATTTTAGTCAAAATTCTTAAGTGGCAAAACCTGCCTCCATCCAGTACCTCGTGGAAAATTGTAGAAAATTCGTGAAACCCAAAAAATTATTTAAAATTGGACAAAAATCAGCATGTAGAGTGCCGCATGTCAATAGTTATTGCAAGAAATAAATTCAATAAAAATTTCTCGTAGGAACTAAAAAAATCGATTTTCTAAAAATCCCAGACCAACGAATTTTCCCAGATTCCCCACCGGAAATTTGAATTGATATTTATTTTCAGCGATAGCCACCATTGACAAATCACATAAAAACGATTCATCTTCAAATAAACACTATGACGGCTGATTTTATTCCAATTTTTTGAATTCTTCGGATTTTCCGGTATTTTCCACTCATCAGTGAAACAAAATTTTCCACGTAAGACTATTTACAAAACTTTTTATTACAATCCATGTATCCTGCCCACCATAACGTAATCTGCATTATCAACTTTTCTCTTTCAAAGCTCCTAATTCTGGTATTGAATTAAGGGGCCGACCAACGAGAAGCTGACGTGGAATGAGTACCTCAATTATATCATCGATTGCTATTGGAACAAGCGGCCGAGAGTTCGACCTGCTTAATCAGTGTATTGAGCACTTCATACGTCAGCTTGGCGTTTAGTGTTAAGCAGCAGAAATGATATTTTGCCGACTTAACGGCGGCCTCGTAAAGACCACCAAAATGCAGTGAGCCCGTTGGAGTAAGTGACCACTCAATTTTGTCGCGTAGACACATGAGTTGAATTTCGGATTTGAGATAGAAGCGTTGAAGAAGTTCAAACAATTCATATAGCCTGTGTTGACGAAGTTGGTGCAATTGTCGGAAACGATTTTCATCGGTAGACCCCATAAATGATGCTGTTGAAAGTAACGATGCCAGCTGTAAATGAACGGTTTTTCTGACAAAGCAGACAAAGACGGCTAAGTAGGCCTTTGCCACAGTATGCATGTAATAGAAAGGAAATGCTTGATTAACCCTTTCAAACGGAAGGTCGCTCATCTTCTGCCGCGCAGTAAAATCGGTCTTGCTCGAGTTACATCTCACGCATTGCTTAAAGACATTTCGAACGAGGCGACGCCCATTTATTGGCCAGTATATTTACATCGTCCAGCAGCAAGAAGCCCTTGTGGACTGGAATGAAAGAAGGCCGGATCCTTCGATGTGTAAGACAACGCAAAAAATTTCAATCGGCCACCAACACGAATAATATTGCCATCACTCATGAAGAATGACAACGACTTCAACTTCAGATCGCGAACGATGAATAAGGAATTCTGAAGCCCATAATATTCAGATGAATATGACATAATTTTTTACTAGCCATATAACGGCTTGGAGCCCATTAACAGCTTCAACTGACGATTTCTCGTATTGTAAATGAAGCGATAAACGTAACTCATTTTGTATAGTGAGAAATGCTCCGCTTGCGTGTATGCGCAGAATCATCCCTTATAGGTATGTCTTCTAACTGCATGGATTGTATGGAACTCATCGCAATTAAAAATTGTGTACGCTTTGGGGCATTTTGTAAACGGTTGGAGCCAAGATTCATCCGATGATTGAAGAAAACTCGAACTATTCCACCATAATTCAGATATAATTATCTGTGTAGTGGAGTAATCCACGCGAAATTAAATCGGCCGGATTGAGATTGAAACTTACATGGCATCAAATTTCTCTAGAAACGAATGTTTTCCAACGAGCAGACAGAGCGTTAACCAATGTAAATACTCGTCTACTGAGAAATTTAACTTAGGCTTGATTTTTGTAACCAACTTTGATAATAGCTGTGCAGCTAAAAATTCAAATCGAGGTACAATAGTTTGTTTAACGGGAGCGACTCGGGATTTCGAACATAGACAGCAGCACCGTAACCTTTCTGGCTAGCATCCGCAAAACGATGCATGTATTTGGATGTTCGTTGGAATTCGACAATGATTGAACATATGTCGCGGAATGTAAAGCCCTTGAAGTTTTTGTAAATTGCGAAAATGAGACGGAGATTCTTTACCAAGGTTGACATTAATGCGGAACGTTTCAAAATTAGAATGCCAATATAAATCCAAAGTTTTGATAAATTCGTCAGCGTCTATTTTCACAAGTTGCACATGATCACCATCTGGGATATCGGCAAGAATAGAAGCATCGTTTGAACTCATGGAGTAACATCCCTGCAGATTGAAGAATGAACGATACCTTGTCCCTAATGGCAACGACTTCGTGGAGCTCGCCGTTAGGAATTATAACTCGTGGTCTAGAGCAAGCTAACCCCGGAGTTGTGCTATGTGAGCAAAGGATCATTCGGATTAAATCGCCCAAATATATACTGAAATCTTCGACCATTGGGGTGAATATTGACCTGACGATACTCTTTTGTGACATCTGCACTTATCGCGTACGCATGTAAACGAAATCTGAGTAAAATTAAGAAGAGTTAATTTTGAATGAGAGGACCGCACATTAGAATTCGATTTAGTGCCGGAACTAGTTTTATCTGAGCCATCAAATACGACTCTCAATTTTATAGAGGTCGAGTCAGGTTTAAACACAAAGTGGTGTGGAAGGTCTCGATCTAATTTTGCCTGCTGAGTTGCCTAGTTCATTTTCAGCACTAGAAAATGGCAAACGAACTATGAAACTACGATCGAGATTCCTTGCATAATTTTGTAAAAAATGTTTCTCACATTTATTGTTTGAAATACTATCATGCGCTAAATCATCTCCTTCCTCTATACCCCAAAATCTTTCCATAAGTGTAGCCAAATAAGTAGATGGAGAGTTCAAGGCAGCTAGATTGCAAATTTGATAATCTACAGGCGGATTACTGGCCTGGCCTGAAACCACCCATCCCAATCTTGTAGTCTGAAGAATTGGGAAGTTATTACCTAATTTAATTTGACCGACAGACTGTAACTCAAAGAATAATTCTGCGCCAATGAGCAAATCAATTCTTTG
This sequence comes from Tipula helvola, assembly GCA_963556165.1. Taxonomy (NCBI): domain Eukaryota; kingdom Metazoa; phylum Arthropoda; class Insecta; order Diptera; family Tipulidae; genus Tipula; species Tipula helvola. Next base: position 331,227,571 of record OY744483.1, on the reverse strand, counting down.
AAGTGAATAGAATTTTTGGTCCGCAAGTTTGACATTAGAAATTGGATATTTTTGGTAAAATGTGTGCCTCTATTAAAGCGGAATAATTGATGAATCGAAATCGAAACTTAATGGATGCAGAGTTACGTTCCATGATGGATGAACAGCCAATACCTCGGATTGACGTTTGATTGGCATGCAAATAAGCTGTATGATATTGGCTTATCACTAATTGATTTAATCTGTGATTTTTGAGAAGGATCACCGGTTATTCCGGATGTTTTGCACAAAACGGGAAATTTGCATTTTTTTTTAATCTGCCTCCAACACGTTTTATTTGGTGAAAAGAAGAAAATTGTATTAAAAACTCGCCAATGATATGACACTGTTGAAAATTTACTCGAATTTGATTAGTGGCATTATCCACGGTAGCCCTGTTGCCGTTTTCAGACAAAATAGAGATGAGATGACATCTTTGAACGGCCTTCCTAACTGATTCTGCTCCAGGAATACCTTGAGGAAGTTAGAACGTTGATCGCGTATTGCTTCAAGCGATCGGCCATCTGTAACATTTGATATAGGCCAATGATCAACTTTTTTACTCAAAAACTCAGGTCCATTCCACCACATTGTTGATCCCTCGAGATGCCAGATCTGCAGGATTGTGTTTTGTCAGTACGTATTTCAATTCACCGTTGGTATTATTTTTAAGATTAATGCAGTGCAACTGCCAGCCAACTATAAGCACTATTTTAGAGTCAGCCCATGCGTAAATTTCTGTTGAATTATCCGTTCATAAGTACACCACTATACCGTATACTGATTCAGACGCATCACTAATAGCATGTAACTGTATTGATTGTAACTCTGATTGTAAAACATCATGATTCTTCGCGACATTTCGAGTTGTTCATTTGGTTTTGAAGCTGATATCGTGTATATGATCTGAGGTGAAAGCTGCACTGTGACGTTGGGGTCGAAGTGAGATTTCAAGATTATGTTGGATTGTTGGTATTGCCCGTTATGTGATCGAATTAGCACTACCGCGGTTGGCAATAACGTGATGCTTGCATGTTGGAAGTGATTGGGTATTTTATGAGTAACCGTCAGCTAACCCCATTTACTTCAGATTTTTGCCAATTTCGATATTGTTGATTGTGCAACTATTATTGGTTATTAGTATGCCAATGGCTGGTAAGTTGATTGATTGTGTGTTGATTGATGTTGTGTTGATTGCTGGATGCTTGTTGCTGTCGTGTGAAGTGAACGGGTTTCCGTGTGCTGCACCAGAAAAGAACGCCTCTGAATTTCCTGTTGGAATACTTGTTTCACTCCAATCTCACAGCTCTCCAATGCATCACAGCGATCATTCAAAAATGAAATAAGATCATTGAAGTTGGGGTAATTGGTTTCGATTGTGTGCGATACCGTGAGCTTACGTTTCCCAATATCTTTAAACTATTTATGATTTCTTCCGATCGCTCTGTTACCTTTCGCAAATCCTTCGTGTTAAGGTGGATCATTCGTTTTTGTTCTAAAAATGTCTGTAGTATTAAAGAGCCCACAATGCGTTTCGTTTGTCGTAACGCTTAACTAATTTCTCCCAAGCAATTTTGTAATTAGCTTCGGTAACGGGTTTCTTTTCGGTTAATGAGAGCTGCAGCATTTCTTTTACCTAGACTTTTAAGTAATTGATGCTTAGGTGAGTCAATTTAATTGAGTCTCGAGCATATGCAGTGTACCTTCTTCACCAATGTTTTTAGCGAACGTCTGTACTGCGATAGTGACGTATATGGATTAAATAGTCTATTAACAAGTGCACTTGATAGTCCGTAACCCACGAAATTTGTATTAAATTTACTTAAGTCTCTATAATTGCGCGTTACACCAAATCATAATCACTACATTCAATTTTAATTATTACTAAATTATCACGCAAAATATTCCAGCCACACAACTAAATTTACACAAAAGGTTTTAGTATGACTTCAACCTATGACGTCACTAACAGAAACACTCGAAACTTTTTTGTTTGTCGTATGGTTTTAAAAAGCTACTTATTTATATCTCGGCCTATCCATTGATAACACGATGCTATGCAAGGACCATATTGAGTCTCTTCGCAAGTGCCTGGCTTTAGTGATCAGTAAAATGTAAACCTTATGGTTGGTATGCCCTGTAGCAGTTTTAAAAAATATTTATTTTGCTATTGTGGATTCGAAATTATCATATGGACTAGTATGCAGCTGGGATGGGATCTACTATGCTAGACTTTATCCCCTTATCATAGCGCAAAACATATTATCTTCAAGATGGTTTATATTTCAGGAGTCGCAGATATTTCCACTAAGATAATTTATATGTGTACAAAACGCTGAAGACTTTTTTCATTATAAAGGTTAATCAGTTAAATGTCAGTACTGGTTACAATTTGAGAAATGATCAGTGTATTCGGCTACAAAAATTTACATCAACCAATTTTCAAAATTCATTTTTAATTTTGGCTCCTAAAATTTTCAATAACCTATCAGTTGAGTTGAAAATTTGTGGGAAACTCAAACCATTCGCATATGGATTAAAAACATTTTTGTTTAGCGGCTCAAATGTGGATGATTTGATGCATTTTCAAGAGTAGCAAAATTTTAATTTGTTAATTTTGATAAAGTCTAATCAACACTGTATGTAATCACTACTCGAACCACGCTGTTAGATTCCCCGGATGAACTTGCACCACACGATCCACAATCCATTTCATAGGAGGCAAATTTTCTTCCTTAAGCAGAACTAAATTGCCAATCTCAATATTAGGAGTACAAAATCTCCATTTGGGACGTTGTGGTAATTCGTTGAGATATTCGCTTGACCATCGTTTCTAAAATTGCTGTATATTGCAATGGCTGATGTCTAATTAAACTTTTGAAATCGAGATGTAGAAGGATAGGTTCCGGAAGGGAATTAATAGGGCCTCCAACCAAAAAATGACTTGGGTTAATGCAGAAAAATCATTAGGATCATTTAATACCGGAATGGGCGGTTTGAATTAAAACATCCTTCCATTTGAATATAATCAGATAGGTTAACCCTTATGCAATCATACACCAAGACTCTTTTTAAATAGGGCGGCTTCCCACAATCCTCCAGAATGGGGTGATCTTGGAGGAATTGTGTTCCACCGTATGCCCTTTTCACAACAATATTTCAAAACTTCGTGTCGATGAAGTTCGTTGTCAAATAATTTTAGAAGGTTTCGTATTTCTGATTGGGCTCCTACGAAGTTGGCTGCATTGTCGCTGAGTATATTAAATGGTCGATCTCTCCTTGGTACAAAACGCCTTAGTGCCGCTTGTAGTCAAATCAGAGACAACTTTAAAATGTGTATGTGTCGAAGCAAATGAAAACACCGATGTAAACTTTATGTACAGTGTGTAATGTACAGTGTAGGGCTTGAGGTGTACAATGAAAAATTCCAACATGTTCCCTTTGGACTAATAACGCAACAAATATATGTATATTTGACAATAAAACGGTATGCTTTTGAAATACGGCTTTGTTGATGTTCAATACTGTTGACAAATCGTATACAAAAAGCAGCCATACGGACTAATTTGCTGTATTGTAGTTAGAAAATGGCCCTACGAAATAATTAGATCTGAACGTTTCCAAGACTGCTAGTTTTTGATTGCTCAGGATCATCATATTCAGCGTTAGTTTGATTTGGTTTCGTTATCTTCCAATTCCCGTTATTCTTGGACAGAAATAGAGGCCCATTCGACCAAAAGTGGTTTTGCATTAATTCTGAAGGCATCAATCATGATGGAACATAAGCCCAAATGTTGCGTATTTCGATGGTGATGAGCCTATGCAAAAAGAATCTGAACACATCTTGAGCTTGTCGAAGCTAATTTTCATAGATTGTTGCACCAGTTCGTACAGATGGCTTAACAATAGTGCAGCACACAATTTAGACGGGGTATTGTCCAACTTTTGAGTGGTGTAATATGCGATTTGGCCCAAAGCAGTCGTATCTTGTATTGGTTGTTCATATCTGAGTCACCGATCTGAGAAGCATCGTACTTCTATTCTTTTAATAGGATTTGAACTCATATTTGATCGTGGAATTTTGACGACACTCAAAATTGTTAACTCTTTAATTTTTATCCCAACGTTAGAATGGTTTTGATCAGAAACTACTTCCTTACTGTTAGATGATCATTTAGTTAACTCAAACCCTCCCTTAACGAGAAGCCAGGTAATGTAAGACCTAAACTTTTGCTACACCTGATGAAAGATCGTCGATATAAGAATAGTTTTCAAAGAATATTTTAATTCGTTTTATATCTTAGACGATGGGGCTGCCGCCCCAAACCCCCGCCTTGACGGTTTTTTTGAAATTCTAAAATTCATAGTGATTGAACCATTTTTGAAAAATTTGTATTTTTTAATAATAGTAATTCACATACTAAAATAAAAAACTCCTCAAAGCCGCTTAGCATTGGTCCTTTCCGTGCAAGAATGACATGAAATTATGTAGATTCCTTTTGTTTTCAAATTTTAGTTATCAAAAATTTATTGAGGTCTTCCCTTTCGATGGGGCAGATTACTTTGTATTTTTTGGGGGGGATTTTTCCGTTCGGAAATATGATGGTATCTCAAATTAAAGTGCCCCATCGAAAAGGAAAATCCCATTAAATTTTTATTAACTATAATATGAAACCAAAAGGAATCTACATAATTTCATTCATTCTTACGCGGAAAGGACCAATGCTAAGGGGCTTTGAGGAGTTCTCTATTTTAGTATGCGAACAATTGGCAGCCCCATCCTCTAAGGTATAAAACGAATTAAATTAACTTCAAAAATGGTTTAGAATTAAAAAAAATTGATTTTTTGGGATTTTATGTTTGTCTAAACGTGGGTCATCTGGGTAATCCTACTATTACTATATGTACATTGTACATATGTATGTACTGTTGTATAATTATCATTTATTAACAACAACAATAATAAAATACCATTGCTTCAAAAATAAATTTCGATTGATAAAAAGTTTAGAAATATAAGTATCCGGATTTTATGAAATGCCAAAATATTAATTTGATAACGTTTCCATATAATATCTATCCTTTAACTTCCTCAAATTTGACTTAAGTGCGCTAGCTTTAAAAAATGTTGAAAATTTAATTTTATCTTAAGTCGACATAAGCCACTATGTCTTATTGCCACAGGAATAAAATACAATATATCAGGTGACCATCATTCGTAAAATAAAATAAATTGAAAACAAAAACTTATCAGTATCAAGAGATAAGAATATTTTCGATCAAGTAAAATATAAAAATTTCAGTTCGTCTTAACAAGTGAAACGTGATTAAGTGAAATAAGTTCTGTGAAAATAGTTTGAAAGATAATAAAATGGAATACACCATCAACGAGACACCCCTGCTAATGAGAGATATTACGGCCAAACTTTTTAATTCTGAGCATTTATCGGATGTAACGTTTCTTGTCGAAAACAAAAAGATTTATGCACACTCACTGATTTTAATGGTGCGTAGCAACGTATTTCAAAAGCAATTAGAAATCACCTTTGGCGAAAAGAAAGTCATACCGATAACTGGTTATACATATGAAGCGTTTTATGAGTTCATTCAATTTATATACACCGACAAAATTGATCACCCTCGAACATTTAAAGATGTTTTCTTGAAATTGGCGATACATTACAATGTGATAAGATTAATCAATCACGTGATGAATGAAGGTTTTAGCAGTTTGCAAAGGTTGAATTGGTATAGAACGGAAAATTGCAAAATTGAATTAAATAGAAATATTTTAAAGAACTGTGTAGCTGTTGATTTAAAAGTATATTTGGATTCAAATTCATTTCTATCAATCCATTCAGACACCGTAGAAGAAGTCTTAAAATTAGATCAAATCAGAAAAGGCGTAACTGAATCAGATATACTTGACGCATTGGTCCGTTGGATGAATAATAATTGCAAAAGCAATCAAATAACATTTACTGAGTGCCGCAATAAGTTTATTAATCTGATTCATTTGATACGGTTTCCAACGATGTCCGCCGAGGAATTGCGGAATATTAAAACAAAATACCCAGAATTATTAACAGAAAGTGATTTTATGAAATTTGCCAGTCATAAAATTTACGGTACTGAATATGATGACGGAATATGGAATTCGTCACCAAGAACGGAGTATGCTGCGAAATATGAAATGAAGACCTATCCAGATGTATTTTCATTTAAAAAAAAGTTTACCGTTTCTTCTGACATGATTTTGCGTGGATTTGTGTTTGGGAAACAACACTTTAACGAAGGTGTCAAGCGGATGAACATCGCAATTTCCTGTCAACTGCTCGATTTAAGTATGGTATCAGAAATTAATATAAATGATGTAGAATTAGGAAAGAGTCATGGTTTAATAAGTTTGGGCGCATCAATCCGTGTTCGTCCTAATTACATTTATACAATCGAATGCAAATACGACACTATGGATAACGCAACAAACTACATCTCTCGTCAACCTAAAACCGATTTTATCATACATCCAACACCAAATTCAGTTACGGTGTTAGAAGTCCATCCCACCATGCTTGAAATGTCGATTTATTAACCATGAGATGCCAAAATTGTATTGATTTGTATATTTAATAAATAAATAAACTTGATTTGTATAAAATTTGATTGTTACTGTTTCACTTCATTTCAAATTTAATTAAACATTTTAGATGGTATACGTCAATTTTAATTTGTATACGCAGAAATCTTTAAATAGGTTACCTCTATGGAAATAAGTCGTTATTCTCCTGAACAACAAATTCTGAAATAGTGGAAAGGTATATAAGTGACAAAAATTTGGTTTTTACTCTAGAGGAAGGATGCGCAATGGGAAGAATTCGTGTGTTTGTTCATGATAAGTATAAGCGCGGAAGTTCTTTAATATGGGAAGATAATTGGTAAGTAGCATAAATCTATTATTCAGGTTATTCGATATTTACAACAAAATTTCTTTGTTTAAATTTTTTCAGAATAATTGAGAATTATTGTCATTATTTTCGTAATTATTTCAAATTATTTGAAATTTTCAAACAAGAATGATACAGGCTTTCATATAGCACGAAATATTTGTGATTTGTCGAATATTCTTTAAGTGAAAATTTGTTGCAAAATTCTGTGTTGCATACTAATTAATCGAGGCTTACAAGAAAGAAATTTGGCGCTCACATGTTACATACTGTTGAAGTTAGCCGAAATTTGTCAGCTGAAAGTAAAAGTTGATAATATGCAGATTGTGTTATCCCAGTCGAAAATAAAAAATTAAGTCGTAATGGATGCATAGATAGCATTGAAGATTTTTGTCTATATTCTTAAGTGGCAAAACCTGCCTCCAGTACCTCGTGGAAAATTGTGAAAAATTCGCGAAACCCAAAAAATTATATAAAATTGGTATAAAATCAGCCTGTAGAAATAAGATAAAATTCGATTTTTCAAAAATCTATCATTTTTGGAAAATTGAATTTTCCAAGATTTCCCACCGGAAATTTGAATTGATATTTTTTCCAGCGATAGCTATTACCAAATCACATAAAAACAATTCATCTTCAGATAAACACTCTGACGGCTAATTTTATTCAAATTTTTTGAATTCTTCGGATTTTCCGGTATTTTCCACTCATCAGTGAAACAAAGTTTTCCACGTAAGACTATTTACAAAAGTTTTTATTACAATCCATGTTTCCTGCATACTATCGGCTAATAACCTAATCTGCATTATCGACTTTTTACTTTCGGCTAACTTTAACACCCTTCACGTCAATTTATAAAATTTTTTCAGATATTCCAAATAAAACGAGAATTTTTCATCTCTATATTGATGAACCTAATGTCGGGATTTTCGGAGAATTCTCGATGATATTCCAGAAATCCAAATTAAGGAAGCAAAACTGGAAATTGTTGAGGAAGCAAAACTGTAAATTTTCTGTACAATTTCTTAACAAGTATGTTCCGCACACTCTTTTGACAATCAAGGATGAATATTCTTTAAAATACCCAATATTACCTTCACTGAATCATTTGATGGTATTTTACTCAACAAAATTGATTTTTAATTTGTTTATATACTTGGTATTTGTTTTCAAACGTGATTTTGGTGCTAAATCTGGGATACGAGAATCCAACTCCTTCATGGCTACAATACAATCAACACACACGAGGCAAAACCTTATAGTAACGTACAGCGACGATTTGAAGAGGAAGCGAGCGATATGTAATGCAATGAAAAGTGGTATGTAAAGGGTAAATGTGGTATCGTAGTCACGAACGTTCAAATGTTTTAAAACCTAAATTGAATTCCTACATGGGGACCCGGAAGGGATTATTGAGCCAAAATCGACGAAGAGTGATTTTAAAATGGTAGCCATTTTGAATGTAAAATGTCTATCAAAGTCAAAACGAATGACGAGGAGTATTTTTAAATTGCAAATAGTTTGAGAAATTTGAGTTATTTGAGCGTTGATGATTTCATCACACATAGACACCACCGGACGACCAATGTTCTATGTAGGTAGAATTAAATAGTGAATAAAATTGTTTTGTTTGGTTTTGGTGGTATAGTTAGCATCGTTGCAAACTTTTTGTTGTACAAGTATTATTTACAGTTTTGGTTAGGTTTTTGAAATGCATAAAAATGGTAATAATGTAAATAAATGTAATAAGTTATTCACAATTAAAACTAATAAGTTCTTCACAATTAAAACTTTTCACAATTTTTATTAAAATTTAAAATAAATTAAAACTAATTTAAAATATGAAAAAATAAATTGTTGTTGAAAATATTCTCTTTCTTAATGTAATAATCTTATAAATTTTGATAATGGAAGACCGGTTTCGGATATTCATCCATCATCAGTTCCATATATTTTAACTACTGTTAAATATATGTTAAACACCTGTACAATTGCTTAAAGCTCTTAACACATTTCTAACCAGAACTTTAGAAATCTTTTCAGCTTAATAGCATAAACCTGTGCAAGTAACTAATGACAGCTTTTAATGCTTTTATTAACAGCAAGACTTTAAACGAGTAGTTTTCAAACATTTGAGCGTTTAATAAACTTTAAAATACAAATTTTTCGTTCTAAAATTTTTGGAGCTTTAAAAGCAACCTTTTAATAAAATTATTAATATTTATTATTATTAATAAAATCGCCATTAAATCTTGTATAAGAAACAAACGTCCGACATCACCTTTAAGAAAGCTTTCAATAATTCAAAGATATATTTTAAATTTCATTGGGTCAAGAAACCGTTTCGATAAAAGTTCAGCTTTCAAGAAAAACAATATTCAATATTCAAAATGTTTTTGTAACAAATAGTTGTTGTTTAGACGTAATGTCCAAAACTAATATTTTCAAAAGTTACTAAACATTAAAATAAATCAAAAATCACCACGGTAAACCACCTCTAAACGAAGCATAGCAGTTAACAGTTGAATAAGTTTAAATAATTAAAGCATTTATAACAATAAAAGCTTTTGAATTTCACAAATATTTAGCAACTTTAAAGCTGAGAAACTCCAATTTTTGTCAAATTGGCATCTAAATAATTTTAGCTTTATAGAAAATTAGAGAATAGATTAATAGGCCATCAAGACGTTTCAATTTTAAATTTTGATGTTACTTACTTTACTGTAGAGCTTTAGAAATTTCAAAACTGAGAAAACGCTCATTTGGGGCTTTGGGCTTCTTGAAATTTATAAAAACTTTGACAATTGTACTCAAAATTAGTATTTGAAAATTAATTTAGAACTTTAAGAGCTTAATTTAAAACGATTGGCAGTTAAATGATAAATAAAATCGAAAACCTTTTATTCGGATAACCATTCGAAAAATCAAAGAGCTTTTATTATGTAATGCTTTATGTGTATTTATTATGTTCCGTTTCAACATAAGTTTACAAATGTCTTTAAGAATTTCCATTATTTTGTAAGAGCTTTTATATTATTGTGAGAAACTATAACAAAACACTAAATTGTTGGATAATTATTTTAATTCAATTTTTGAAGTTCTTGAAAATTTCAAAGTTCAATATTTTATTAAAAATCAAGAAATGTCGTTAACCACTAAAAGCTTTCAAATTAACTTTTTTAAATAAAACGAAATTAAAAGTGTACATAAATGTTAAATGGTATAATTATCAAAGGTTTTCATTTCCAGTTTTAAGCTTTGTTTTTTAAGATTACCGAGTTAAAAAGTTCCCAATAAATGTATTGATCATAGAGAAATTTAAATTACTCAATTTAATATTTTTTATGATTTATCAAAGCTTTCAAATATATAATTCGATTAATCAACTTTATGAACTTTATTTCTGTAAATTTTCAAAAAAATTTAATACGTAAGTTTAAGAATGAACATCTCTTTGGTAAAGTGACTAGAAAGATTTGCAGCAAAATTCCACAAAAAAACTTCTGATGAAATTCAAATTAAGCTAACCCCTTATTAGCCTTGATTTTAGAACAAATTGTTACCAAGCAAATTCTTCGTTCGAAAAATTGATTTACAATATTTAATATTTACAATATTTATCAAATAAAATGTTTCAAAAAATATATAAATAGAAAAAATTATCAGTATTCATTCAAAAGATAAGAATGTTTTCATATAAACAAAACACAAAAATTTAAGTTTAAACAACTTAAATTGCTTGCACACATTTTTACAGCCGACAATGCGAAATTTGAGGCTTCTTTAGGTAGGGATCCCTTATTGCTCTAAAAGTCTACCATTATGTTCTTTGCCATTTAAATATGAAGTATAGTAACATTCCAAAAATCAATGAGCTTTTATTATGTAAACGCAAAATAATATCTTCCGTTTCATTAGTATTCGCTCATTAAACTTACATTTAATATTAACTGATAAAGTTTAAAAGTCAGAGCTTAAAATCTACAAAATTTTTTAAGATCCAATTTCAACGTTTGTTATTGCCTTTCTGCTTATTAAATTAACCCTCTGTCGAATTTAGTATAGTAAACAGCTCTTAGAATTTAAAAATTTAGTTTCCAGTTCATAAAAAACTTCAGTTTACAGTCAATTTTTTTATCACAATGTTTTAGATGCACAAATAATTGCATGATCTAAAGTTTCAGTTATGGTATAATGTCTTTTGAGTAATATGAATAAGGCAAACAGAAAAAAATTAGAAAGTTCTTAGCAAAACCGTGTTCCTAGCAGCTTTCTCATGTTTTGGGGGACTTTTTAAATATCTCACAAATTAAGGTACAGTCAATAGAAGCTTAAGCAAATCACAAAATGTCCATCACAAAACCAGTTTCAAATAAGCTTTTCTATGTATTTTCAAAAGTGTTACATAAGAAGTTTATTAACTTAAAGAGTTGCAAAAAATTGAAGCTTTCATTAACATTTTTTCTTAAATTGATTAAATTGCAGCTGGGTTTCAAACATTTCACAAAATCTGTATATTAATTAACACAATTTTTACAAATAACATAAATTTAAAATTCAAATACCTACAATATTTACTGAAAGCTTTCAACATGTTTAAATGTTTTTAAATTTCCAGAAAAACAGAAAAATAAGTTTTTTAACCAAATTTCATAAAAGCTTTCCAGTGAAATGAATTCAAAAGCTAATTATCTGTTTTACTAAAAAAACCCACTTGCACGTCAATGTAACAAAATAGTGACAGACAATTAAACATGATATTCTTAAGAGTTTGTATTATTTTCCAAGAGCTTTCTATTGTGAGAAACTACAACAAAACACTAATTTGTTGGATAATTATTTTATTTAAATTTTTGAAGTTCCCGGAAATTTCAAAGTTAAACATTTTATTAAAAATCATGAAATGTCGTTAAGCACTGAAAGCGTTCAGATTAACTAATTTATATAAAGCGCCTCTAAAATTGAACATAAATGTTAAATGATAATACTTTCAATGGTTTATAATTCCAGTTTTAAGCTTTGTTATTTAAGCTTAATAATGCCATTAATTTTATTGATCTTATAGAAATTTAAATTATTTAATTTAATTTTTTTTTATGATTTACCAAAGCTTTCAAATATATAATTCGGTTAAACGTTTGTGTAATTAAATTGTAGCTTTTATGAACTTAATTTTTGTAAATTTTATGTTAAGATATTGAAAATTTTACAAACAATTTCTAAATTGACGACTTCAGATATGCTTGAAAAAGTTGAAAAACGAAAACAAATTTTGGTATGTATCAGATTGACGCCATTACTTTAGGAGTTATGATAACAGCATTTCATTTTCCAAAAGAACCTAAATAAAATGTTTAGCTGCAAGTTACACCAAGGGAATGAGCTGAAATTAATTTTTAAGCTTAAATTTATTTTCTCCAATTACGGCGAAGATTATAATCAAAAAAGCTCCTCACAAATTATCACCACAATTCAGTTGAGCTGCATTAAGAGAATTCAATGACCTTTAGAGGCTTTCGAATATTGAACTTTGTTGTTTTTAAATTTACTATATTAAATTAAACCGCAGGTTTTTAGAGCTTTGGACTTGGTATATTAAAACTATAATAAATTGTTTTTTATATGTTATAAATTAATTTGTTCTTTCAAAACAACCGTTTGAACCTTTGAGATTTTTTAAATTTATGAAAATTTTAAAAATTACACTGAACCAAATCAAAAAGCTTCCCTTTTTCAACGAAATACTAAAAAGTTTATAATTTGTGAAGGCAGAAATATGTTATAGTTTCGTAAAACATTTAACGTTATATTTGGCTAATAAAAGTTTCTGTAAAATTTAGTTTTAACTGATGAAATTAAATAGCCAAACTCAATTCAAGGTACAATTGCCAACGGTTGGTTACTTATTTGAATCACTTATTTCAGCTTCAACAGCCTTAAATATTTTCAGAATTCAATCTTATTTAGCTCGATAAACCTTTTAATAACTGTTTAGAATTTAAAAGTCCAGTTTTAAAATTCTCAACACATTTATTGATCACAAAGTTTTAATTGACACAGAGAGAAAAACTAAACTGCGCTTAATAGTAGCTTTCAACGTTTAAATATTTGAATGATGTAAATTTTAATACTAAAACAATTTACTCTATAAGGTAGAATGTTAAAAGCGAAGGGAGTTCCAGAAAAGATTGCAAAGATAGAAACAAAGAAGTAACGAAACAAGACAAAAAACTAAATTACATTTCAGCAATAAAAGCTTGTAGTTTTAAAAAATCTTCAGCAACTTTCAAAATAAAAATTTGAAGTTTTTAGCGTAACTTTAAAAGTTTTTTAAACAAATTAAAATGGATGACGACAACACGTTACTCGAAACAATACAGCATTCAGCATTAGAACGATTTATTTAAACATAAAAGCTTCTATTTTACACGAATTCAGTAAAATAAATTAATGGAGACTTTTTCAATTTTGAATTTCAACCTTGTTTTCATTACTGTAGAGTTTTAATAAAATTTTAGCACTAACCAAATTTAATAATATCATCATTTAGAGCTTTTAGTAATAACAGTAAATGTGTATCTTATTTTAAATACTTACAGAAAAATTGTGTCTATCAAAACACCCGTTTATGGTTTTCAGCTTTCTGAAATTTAGAAAAATTTTAACAATTATACCAAAAATTAGTAATTCAAAGTTTAACTAAAACGTTGGAGATTCGGCTAAACACACAATATGGTTTCCGTTCAACAGTATTCACCAATTGATATAACATTTATTATTAACTGATAATGTTTGCAAATTTTGACTTTAAAAGGTCCAAAAAGTGTATATGGTTAGGTATTCGAATTTAAGACGGTAAACAGCTTTTAGAATTTAAAAGTTCAGTTTCCAATTCACAAACAACTTTAAAGTTCTCAAAATTCATTTTTGTTATTAGCCGAATTTTAGTTTTGGTTTCCAGTACCTAGTACATCCACTACCATTTTAGATTATATTGAGTCGTTTGTGATATCAAATATAGAAGTCGGCAATACCAAACAGATAATTAGTTGGCTTCATACAAATGAGTTCCCTTTGCAGCAACCGAATTACATCAAAATGGTCGGATATTTCGAAAAGCACAAACTACTCCGAAAAACATCCAATAAGTTGATTTATACATGAATACTAAAATAAATAAGTAGCTCAAAATTAATTTATCAAACTAATATTACGGTTTGCTCTATTGCGACTTTATTTTCATTGTTATCAATTTAGCTGTTCGGAACGTAGGCGGATGGTAAACAAACTGATGTAATCAAAGTGAATTTTGAGTTACTTATTTATTTATTTATTTTTTTCAAATACTTCCTTAAATGATATGTTCATTTTTCAGCCCGATTTATTCAAGTTTAAGTTAGTTGCTCAATAGTTTTTAAAATTATATAATTATTTATTTTGTAGTAGCCCCATTTTAAACATTTAAAATTATACAAATATCATTTAAAGAAGTCTATGAGCAGCTTATTACTAAAATAAGTAGCTCAAAATTAACTGTTTACACTTATGTTAGGTTTCAATAAATGCTAGTTTTCAATAATTAAAACTTTCAGTCCCTAGACAGGTGACAGACAGAATACTTCAATCGTTGTTTATTTCAAATATTTAATTACTTCCTAGATAATCTCAACACAAAAATTCCGGGAATTTTAAAATTAATTCAAAATCTATTTTTAGAAGCTCAAAAGAATGAATTGAATATTACCTCAATGAAAAGATGAACAAGTAGCTTAAAATTCACTACTAGTGAAATTAATATTAAGTGTTGTTCCGACTTCGGCATTTTCCTTAAACCTACAAACACCACAATATACAAGCAGATCAAAACTCATTCTTCAAACTGATGCAATTTGTTGCTCAATATACTACTTTTTCGCCAAAGGGATCAATTAAGCCGTTCGGGCTATGGACAGATACTTATAAATATTATCATAGTCGAAACCAATCGCATCGTAAAATCTGGAAACCAGTGAGAAGCACACTGAATTTCTCATTAATGGTTCCAAAGACAGTTTGTTACGTTATAAATTTTATAATTAGTTGATAAAAACTATTAAAAAATCGACATTGAAAAATCGATTTACTTGTAGGATATTTAGCAAATTAAATGTTTCAAAAAAATATATAAATAGAAAAAATTATCAGTATTCGCTAAAAAGATAAGAATATTTTCTTATAAGCAAACCACAAAAATTTCGGTTTGCCTTATCTAGTAAAAAAGTGAGCAGGTGAATAAAAGTTGTATGTAGTGAGGAGAGATAATAAAATGGAATACAATATCAATAAGAATCCGTTCAAAATGCAAATATGTAATTGCAGCCATACTTTTTAATTTGGTCTATTTGTCGGATATAACGTTTCTTATCGAAGGCAGGAAGATTTACGAGTACTCGCTGATTTTAGTGGTGCAAAGCAGCGTATTTCAAAAGAACAACCAAAAATCATACCGATAACTGATTATGGATATGACTAGGGTATCCAAATTACTCGAGTTTCAAAGTACTCGGATATCCGGATTATCCATGTACTAAATATTAAATATTTCTTATCAGAAGATGTTTCGTTGGAATCATATGGCTAAATAAATTAGTCTACGGGAATTAATTCCGCTGCCAAAAATGAACTAATTTCGCGACATTTTTGACGAATTTTTTATTTTGAATTAATCCCACGAACTCAATTTTTTAGAAAACTGAATTAAATCCGCGCGAAATTATTCGTATTCAAAATGGGATTAATTTCGCCATACAAATGTTTTTGGGCGGAATATAGTCTAGTATTCGAGGCCGCTAGTTTTTCCTTTTCCAATGTCGACCGAGCTCCAATGAAGTTTGTTCCATTATCGGAGTAGATGTGGTAGCAGAGGCCTCTGCGAACCATAAACCAATCTTTAAGTGCACCAACCTTGATTGAAAAGCATACAGCTATATATCCTTTGTAAAATTTCGTACCTCTACCCTTTGACAATCTCACTTAAATTGGGCCTGCGAAATCTACACCCGTGTATAGATGAGAAGAGACTATCCTTTCTTTTGGTAAATCTGTCATAAGTTATAGCCTACCAGTAGCCTTGAAGCGA
Source organism: Tipula helvola (assembly GCA_963556165.1). NCBI lineage: Eukaryota > Metazoa > Arthropoda > Insecta > Diptera > Tipulidae > Tipula > Tipula helvola. Next base: position 331,211,491 of record OY744483.1, on the reverse strand, counting down.
TGACATTCTACTCATTAATTCCTGAGCGCACTCATTGTTTGCCATTTATAAACCAATAAATCCTTCGTAAATAGGCCAGGGTTAGTTGGATTCCTCTATGAAATGTTCGTAAATGTGCGTCTGCAATTAGTAGCTTCGTTATACGATGTTTAGGCGGCAGCAGAATGGGTTGCTTGACATCAAAGTCTAACTCGCTGTTTGTTATGCGACCTCCTACTCGAAGTTTTCCTTTATCATCATTGAAAGGGTTAAGTGACAGGATGTTGCTATTGACTGAAACTGTGCGGACTATTTTATTTACATCGGAGATCCAGGTATATTAACTGTTCAAAAGGGTTTATGTTTGCAGAGCGTGTATGTGTGATTGATAACGCCTGCTTCAATTCAAGACCTATATTGTTATTGAACGCAGTTAGTTGTGGCCAGTTTTGACTAAGTAATCATTTTAAGCCATATAGGACCAGTCCACCATAAACTGTGTTTTTTTAATTCGGTTGGATGAACTACTCTAGAAGCACAATCAGCAGGATTCTCCTTAGAGCTTATGTGTTGCCACTGTGCTGAACTTGATTTCCCTTGGATTGAAATTCTATTAGCGACGAAGATTTTGTACTTCTGCGGATACCCACGAATCCATGATAGAGTAAAAATCGCATTCACCTCTAAATTTCGTACTTGTAATGCTTCACTGACCTTGTCCATCAATTTTATGAGTAACAAAAGACCACATAGTTCAAGTCGTGGTATTCACAAGATAGTTTTAATTGGTGCTACCTCAGTTTTAGATGACAGTAGTGTCACCTGGATTTTTTCATTTAGACTCACATTCCTGGCATAGAAGACTGTTGTATAAGCCTTCCTCAGAGGCATTGGAATATCAATGTAAACTGATTGATGATGTTTTATCAAAATAGACCCACCTGGGTATGATTATCTCTTCTAAAGAGGGTAGATCATTTTTGAAATTCTCCCATTGAATTGATAGAGCTGGAGCCAGGGCGCTAGCCATCCTGGAGGGACAAACAGATTTCCACTGTCCGAAAATAGGCTCCGTTTGGTAGAGTTATTATTTTTTTTAAATCGGCGATGAAATGCGAAATCCGAAGCTGTCTGTCACTGGATCGAATGTAGACAAGAGTTTTGACTGTGTCATCAAGCTTGAATTCAAAAATCCCATTATTTCTCAGTTCTTTTGGTACGTCTTGTATCAGGGCAAGGTGATTGGCAGCCCATTTACGTAGATTGAATCCGCCAGTTTTGAGTAGTTTTATAAGCTGTTCTTCAGCAAATACGGCTTCCTCTATAGTGTGTTGTTTCCAGAAATGAGGTCATCTACACAGAAATCATTCAGTGCCGTTTCTGATGCGAATGTTACCATAGCATGATTCTTTATTATGTTTGCGTTGGCTGTTGTGTTACCGGTGATAATCCATCCTAATTTGGTTTGTTGCATAATTGGCTCACCTTTCAGCAGATTCACTATAATTATTTTACCGTAGTATCCGGCTCCTAAAGGTATATCGATTGTACCAGGTTCATGAAAAGTCGGGTCTGCCCAGATAAGGTTCTTGGTGTGGCTCCAGTTGTTTGGCTCAACCGTCAAATTGGGTAGGCTTCCGGTCATTTTTTTGAATACCATTTGACTGTTTTTAGCTTAAAGTTTGATGAAAACTTCGGTCTGATGGTGAATTCGACAGTAGACTTCGCCGTACCGGTTTCTGTTAGTCCCAATGTTTGTTCGGATCGGAGTTCTTATTAAATTGAGCTTATTTGTCACTTTCTCGGTGATGAAAGTGGCTTGGGAGCCTGAATCAATCAGAATCCAAACTAGATTTTCTCCAATGTCGGTAGTTAGACAGTACCGTGTGTGGATTTGCAGATTGTTTGTAAAGTTGTCTTGGTTGGAACTTCAGGTTTCATTACTGGCTCCTTTTAAATGTCGTAGACTATGATGAGCTCCATAACCTTTATCACATTTTTGCTTCAGTATTGCCCGTGGAGACATTTTCTGCATAACGCTTTCTCCTTGACAGTGGCTGTCTTCTTCAAAACTGATAAAGCTTGGAATTATTTGCAGCCTGTAATTTCATGGTCACCATTACGTTGAGCGCAATTTGGAGATACATAAGTCATTACAACATGTGTTGTCTTCTTTGGATTGTTTTGTGGTGGATCGTTTTTTTTTTTTGCTGACCCTTTCTCTTGCGATTGTAGAGTGGAACCTTATTTCGAAAAATTCAAAGAAACTTTCCATTGATTGGATTTCTTTTGGATTTTGATTGTTGATTCATACATGCGACGAGTCTCAGCATCCAATTTCCTTGTTAAAACGCCTATCATCAAGGCACTTACTTTAGTTTTTGTCTGAATGCCTAAATTATTAAGTGCGTTCAGGCAGTCCAGGGCGGAGTCATGTATTATTCTCAGGCCGTTTGATGATTCTACGCTTGAGCTGAGTTAGTCTAGCAGTGTGTTGATATAATTGCTGGTCAACATCCATTTGTCTTCATATCTGGTGGTGAGAGTGTTCAAAGCAGTCAGGCAAATTTGATTAAATAGCTTTGCTGGTTGTCCTCGAACCAACGAGAGTAGAAGGTAATACATTTTCTCTTCGTTGGATAAATTTTCGTTGCAATGTACAGTCTCGTTGAATAAACTTTAGAAGGCTGTCCACTGCTTGCAGTCGCCATAGAACAATGGAATTTCTATGGTGGGTAATTTAATGTTGGAGATCTTGCCTTGGTCATTGTCTGTGTTGAGCGCAGCTTCAAGCATGTGTTGTATGTTGATGACTATCGTCTCGTACTCCGAATGTATTTCGTCGTAAATGTTCATGTTGAAGTATTCATCGGCTTCGAACTCTTCTTCATTTGCATTCGCCATGATTTGTTCATTATTGCTGCTGAATTCAGCGATTTTTTTTTATAGTTGTCTTACAATGAAAAGTTAACACCACCCATCCTCCAGGTATACAACGAATTAAAATAATATTTCAAAAATTTTGTATTTCTCTAATCGTGCGTAATTCTACCACTGTGTACTGTTTTTATGAAGTGGCCAATAAAAATAATTCGATAACGTTTCACCTATCAAATAAAATACAACCAGGTGAATTGAAAAAAAAGCTTATCAACATTCGTTCAAGATATAAGAATATATTCGACCAAGTAAAATATTAAAAATTTCAGTTCGTCTTACCAAGTGAAACGTGATAAAGTGAAATAAGTTCTGTGAAAATAGTTTGAAAGATAATAAAATGGAATACACAATCAACGAGACACCCCTTCTAATGAGAGATATTACAGCGAAACTCTTCAATTCGGAGCATTTATCGGATGTAACGTTTCTCGTCGAAAACAAAAAGATTTATGCACACTCACTGATTTTAATGGTGCGTAGCAACGTATTTCAAAAGCAATTAGAAATCACCTTTGGCGAAAAGAAAGTCATACCGATAACTGATTATAAATATGAAGAGTTTTATCTGTTCATTCAATTTATATACACCGACCAAGTGAATGATTCCGATAGACAAAATTTGTTGGCATTGGCGATACATTACAATGTGATAAGATTAATCAATCACATGATGAATGGAAATTTTAGCGCTTTGCAAAAGTTGGATTGGTATAGAATGGAAAATTGCAAAATTCAATTAAATAGAAAGATTTTGAAAAAAGATGTAGCTGCTAATTCAAAATTCTATTTGGATTCAAATCATTTTACATCGGCACATTCAGACACCGTAGAAGAAGTTTTAAAAAGTGATCGAATCGAGAAAGGCGTTACTGAATCATATATCCTTGATGCATTGGTCCGTTGGATGAATAACCATTGCAAACAAAATCAAATAACATTTACTGAGTGTCGCAATAAGTTTATTAATCTGATTCATTTGATACGGTTTCCAACAATGTCCAGCGAGGAACTGCGGAATATTAAAACAAAATACCCAGATTTATTAACAGCAAGTGATTTTATGAACATTGCCAGTCTCAAAACTTACGGAGCTGAAGATAGTGATGGAATATGGAATTTGTCACCAAGAACGGAGTTTGTATGGCCATATGAATGGAAAAAATATCCAAAAGTATTTGCAATTAAAACCAAGTTTTCCGTTTCTTCCGACATGATTCTGCGTGGATTTGCGTTTGGGAAACAACACTTTGACGAGGGTGTCAAGCGGATGAACATCACAATTTCCTGTCAACAGCTCGATTTAAGTAGAGTTTCAGAAATTAATATAAATGATGTAGAATTAGGAGACAGTTATGGTTATACAGGTTTGGGCGCATCAATCCATGTTCGTCCTAATTACATTTATACAATCGAATGCAAACACGAAAGTATGGGTAATGAAACAGAGTACGTCTCTCGGCAACCTAAAACCGGTTTTATCATACATCCAACACCAAATTCAGTTACGGTGTTAGAAGTCCATCCCACCATGCTTGAAATGTCGATTTATTAACCATGAGATGCCAAAATTGTATTGATTTGTATATTTCATAAATAAATAAACTTGATTTGTCAAAAATTGATTGTTACTGTTTCACTTTATTTCAAATTTAATTAAACATTTTAGAAGGTATACGTCAATTTTAATTTGTGTACATATAGAAATCTTCAAATAGGTTACCGGTGCGTCGTCGACGCTCGAAGAGGACGGATGTGTTTTTTTATCGTCCTCTTTGTAAATTTAATTTAATTTATTTTGTGAAATTTTCGTGTTTTTATTAAAATATGTAGTGATATAAATTAAATTTAATTATAGTATGTATAATAAATAATGAATTAATTATGTAGTGTTGTGGGAATATTTATCTGGAAAATGTAATCCATCGGGATACATTTAGCAGGCAATGATTTATATGTATTTATAATGAAGGAAATCAAATTTTTGATTTCTGGATTAATTGCTTGATTTTTGATTTAGTGTTTGTGGTATTGTACATAAAATTTCTAAAAATTGTCTTATCTTATTTTGATCGAGTTTTATTAAAATTAGAGTTGCAGAAGGTTAATATACGCAGTTAATATGCATTTCTATTCTTGTTTCTACTAATACTCTTACATATTTTAGTTTAGCTTTATTTTATTTACAATTGTCATAAATACATGCAATCCATGATTCAACAAATAACAGGTTAGCCCGATTGTTCAAACCACATGTTCGTGACGTCATGCAATTCCGGTAAAGTTATTATTTTTTACTTTTCGTTTTTTTATTTGTTGTTGTAATTTATACGTAATGAGTGCATTATTTCGGGCTGACCTGGTATTTGTTGAGTTATGCATGCAATCTATTATTCATAGATTGGGAATATTGGTAAAAATTTTATATGTATTTCTATATTTTTTGGTTTAGATGGTTTTAATATTTTAATATATATAATGTACAGTATACACATAATTGGTTTTGTTCGCCATTGTTGTGTTGTGTGTGTGTTGTGTAGGGAAATCATGTACAAGTAGATTCATCTCCGATTAAGCATACTAAGGAAGGATTGTATTGCGCTATATATAAGGAATACACATGTAAAAGTGTGTATGGAAATATTTATTTATTTTCTTTATGTGGGTTGGGAATTAGTGCCGTGGTGCTACTATTATTTTTCTGATTTGTTTTACTTGATGTATTCTATGTGTACGTAATTCAAGGTGATCGTTATATACCATGAGCGAAACAAACACAACACAAAAACTTTTTAGGTATTGATTCAAATGGGATTCTTATATGAGTTCTTCGTATAATCGAGTAATTTGAATCGTACGTATAATGTATAATCCATATAAAATTGTGGTATGGATGGATAATTCATATTAAATGATTTTTAGTTGGTAATTATAATCAAACGTGATTCATTAATCGGACAATGGTTTTATAACTGTGGTGAAGTCAAAATTTTTGATTTCTTGAGTACCTAGTTGAATTGGGGAATTTTAATTTTGGTTTTATAATTTATGTAATTGTGCATAGAATCTACAGTTAATTTTCACGTCTTATCTAGTTACATTTCATGAATACATAGTTGTACGTATTTTAGTACTGTATTTTTATTTTTGAACAAATGTTGAAGAGCGCTGAGTGGGGCAAGTTTGGATTGCGAGTTGGTGCTAATTGCAGAGACTGTTGGTGTTTGCGGCGTACACAATTCACATATTTTGTTGACGATCTCACGTAAGTCTGGAGTAGCGTCTTTTCTCTCGAGAGGTGTGGATGGACTAGGTATTGGTTGGTAGATAATTGGTCAATTGTTTTTTGAAAAGAGATCCATTTCCTACTTTTGGGGCCCTGCAAGGTTCTCTAGGTGTCAATGAAATTTGAATGGTAATGCCATTTTCTGTGTTGGTTGTAGTGGGGGGTTGTTCCATCTGTTTCTGTTTCTAATGGGTTTTTTCATTTGGTTATCTCTGGTTTGGATTTCTCGTATATATCAACTTCGTCAGGATTGTTTTAGTATCTGACATGCAGACGTTGTGATGTCTACCGGAGGAACACTAGCTGTGTGAAGGTGTTTTTGGAAATCGTCTTGGTTATGCGTTTCGTTTTGGGTGTGCTCCATTGTGCTGGAATCATGTTTGGGCGTGTGATGTCGGGAGTGTGGTGGTGAGGTGTTTTCAACTGCTCGTATGTTTTGTTAATCTGCAGTGTTGTTGCCGTTTGCACTGTTATTTACATTAAGTTATCATCACCGTTGGGCGTTTCAATAAGTACTGTAAATATGTAATTGCGATACTTGGTGGTGTCCATTTGTTGATGGGTGGCACTGGTGCGCGAACCGATTTTGAATGGTTGGGGGATCTTGCTCATGGCGTGCTGTGACACGGCAGGATGTGGAGCGATGGATGTGTGTGAAGTGTGTTGCTTACCGATTTTTCCATCTATGCATGCTAATTGATTAATAATAGTTTCACTGAACTCTATCTAAAATGGAACTAGATAAGAATTACCAAACGAGAAAACAATTAATCTTTAATAACACACAGATAACCTTGATATGAAAATAAGTACAGCTTCCGATGTTGCGTGTTGTTTCTGATATGATGAGATGAGTTGATGTTGCAGCTTGCGGTTGATGAAAATTGCAAAAATGTGCAGATGAGGGGATTTGATAGTCGGGATATTCATTTATTTTAGTATTTTTGGAACCCCTTGGGTCAAGTCGGGTTCATCTATTATAATTATTATAATTATAATTATCAAATTACAATATTTCTTTATTGAATTATACTAATGTTCATGTTATCTTTATCCTTATGTAATTGTGTTTTATTTTATTTATATGTAAGAGGAGGGTTGGTGAATGTATTAATTAATTCAGATGATGACTAATATGATCTTGTGAATAGGAGGATACTAATTGGATTTGTTACAATGGGTCGGATCTGAGATAGCGCTCGATAAATTTTGAATGTGGTTCGAATATGACAACTTCCTTATAAATAATGAATATCTAATAAAATAATGTGATTTAAATTTTCAGAGGGATGATTGACCTTGATGATGTATTTAATTAATACTTTTATTATAGCCATTTTAACAACTAATCCATGAGCATTTCAGAGTTTAATAATTTTTAGTTTATTTAAAAGTAGTAGTTGGCAACAAGTAACTAATTTAGATCTTGATTTTCAGCAATATTCGGAGAAACCAAATGCAGATTTCCAGAAACTTTGTATCGATTTAATTTGTAATTTAAATCATTAATTAAAGCTGGGTAAAATTATTACCTATGTCCTAAAGTTATTTTTATAGAATGTTTTGCTGAATGGTGTGTATGTGGTTTTAGTGACTGATTGGGTTGACGGAAATATCCCTGGAACGTTCTTTTGGTGACTCTTGGATGAGTTCCAGAAGGAAACTCAGTTAGTAATAATTTTGTAAGCGGATGAAATAGTTAATTAATTGTTTACATTTGTAGGGGTGTCACCTTTAGGACTTTTTAAATTATTTATTTGTTTATTTAGGTGGCCTAGGATTGATGCTGATGTATTTTTAAGTATAGTTAGATTAATAAGACCATCGGTGTTAAGATTGGTTTATTTTAACTATACTGATAAGTGATAAATAATTTAATTTGTTTCAGAATCTAAGATTGTTCCAGAATTAATCATTCTTAAATGGATTAAGTTTAATCCTAATTTTCAGTAACAAAGTTATAGCCGGCCGGACTCAACGCTCCAGGAACAACAAGCAGTTAACAATCATGTAGTTTAGAAATTGTGTTGTCTTGTGTTGTCTTATTTACTAACTATCAACCGCCATGGTGTCTGGAACCGGGTTGATTCTCTATTACTAGATAACATACCTTTCCTTTCCTTCGATTTTGTTATTCGTAAAAGGGTGTACGGTGGACCCGGCGTATTCCGGGAAACTTGCCTTAGGCTTGGTCGTACACACTAAATCAATCAATCAAATATAGAAATCTTCAAATAGGTTACCGCTACACAAATAAGCTTTTATTCTCCTGAACAACAAATTCTGATATAGTAGAAAGGTATAAAAGTGACAAGAATTTGGTTTTTACTCTAGAGGAAGGATGCGCAATGGGAAGAATTCGTGTGTTTGTTCATGATAAGTATAAGCGTAGAAGTTCTTTAATGTGGAAAGATAATTGTTAAGTGGCATAAATTTATTAATCAGGTAATTCCATATTTTCAAAAAAATTTCGGTGTTTTAAATTTTTTCCAGAATAATTAAGAATTGTTGGCAATATTTTCGTAATTATTTGAAATTTTCGAACAAGAGTGATCCAGGTTTTCAGAGAGCACGAAATATTTATGATTTGTCGAATATTTTTTAAGTGAAAATTTGTTGCTGAATTCTGTGTTGCATACTAATTAATCAAGGGTTACAAGAAAGAAAATTGGCACCCACAGAATATACAATTTAAATACTGATAAAGTAAAATGTCGATAATGCAGATTGGGTTAGCCCAGTCGAAAATAAAAAAATCAGTCGTAATGGATACATACATATATATTATATAGCACTGAAGATTTTTGTCAATATTCTTAAGCGGCAAAACCTGCCTCCATCCTGTACCTCGTGGAAAATTGTGAAAATTCACGAAACCCAAAATAAATTTAAAATTGGTATAAAATCAGCCTCTTGAATGTTATGTCAATAGCTATAGCAAGAAAAAGAATTCAGTAAAAATGTCCCTTTTAGGAAATTTTGGGAAAATTCGATTTTTCAAAAATCAATAGAAACATCATTAGACAATCCATCTCCAGACATGACAGTCTAGAGGCTGATTTTATAAAAAAATGTTTAATGATTTTTGGAAAATCGAATTTTTCCAGAACTCCCACGGAAAATAACAGTTTTAAAACAGTTATTCTTATTATATTGTGAGTTTCTCGTATGTATTTATTCCAAACACCTAGGAAGCCAGAAAAGAACGGACTGATTCTATAAATGTTGTAATACTTTAGGGATCCCTTTATGGCCTACTCTATGGCCGGCTATATGGTCAAAAGGCCGAATGTCCAAAAGCATCATGTCATAAGGCTAAATGTCGAAAGGCCGAATGGGTCGAAACGCCGAAAGGTGGAAAGGCGAAATATCGAATGGCCGATGGGCCAAATGTCAAATGGTCGAAAGGCCGAAAGAGTCGAAAGGCCAAATGTCAAAGGGTCGAAAGGCCGAATGTCGAAAGGCCGAATATCGATTGGTCGAATGTGGAAAGGCTAAATGTCGAAACTCTGAATGGGCCGAAAGGGTCGAAAGGCCAAATGTCGAAGGGTCGAATGGCGCAATATCGAAAGGCTGAATGAACGGCCGAACAATGAAAGGCCGAATGTTTAAAGGACGAATATGCCGCTTGGGCGAATGTTGGAAAGCCGAATGTCGAAGGGTCGGAAGGGCTGAATGTCGAAAGGCCGAATGTGCGCCTTGGCCGAATGTCGAAAGACCGTATTAAGTTTGAAAGAAATTTGTATTATAATAGTTTCTTAAAATTCGCTGTTCGCAAAAGAAAGTCGTGTGTTGGCCACACCTCCATTTTTTATATTCAAAATTAGATTTAATTAAAAATTGAAGGTATTCAGTCTTCGTGATTTCAAACTACCCAATACAAATTTATCTCCACAGGTAGAATACATTTAATTTGAAGTGAAGGCAATTGCAAAAGTAAATTTGAATTAGTTAAGTCAAGGAAACTAATATAAAATCAAGGAAAGTTCTAATAGGTGAATAGTGGATCCAACAGAAACTTCCAATTCAGAAACATTCCGGAAAGCGGTAACATTTGAGAATAGATCTTTATCAACAATACTCCTTGAGCATAATTATGCCATTCGAAAGTACGGCAAATTTTAGATCTACAAAAATGAGTAAGAAGATTTTTGTATGATCAAAAATGTAGGCTGCAGATTTTTTGTTTAATGCACGAAAATAGAACGCTAAGCTAAATTTGTTGTAACTTTTCAACCAATAATAAAATTAAGCTCACAAAATCTCAAATGAAATTATTTTTATATTTTCAAATATAAACTACAACTATAAACTACAACTATGCAAGGCCATAGTTCAATTTCGGTTTATTGAACTAGGTAACATTCCTAGTTGACGATAAATTAGTTCGTCCCTAATCTGCTCTTCAGCGCAATGATGCTACCATACATAAGAAGCATCATTACCATAAAATTATACAAAAATCTTGAACATAATTATTTGACTCGGCCAGTGTAGGGTTTCGATTTACGCCTGCAGATGTTTAAGTTAAAGTGGAAGATATTCATGAGCTAACAAGACCAAAAATTTGTAGCAAGGTGCCAAGAAAACCGAGTGGTATAAGATTCTACGTAATGCTAAGAACAACTTGTTGAACCAGATGCGAAATCATATAGAGACTAAACAAAAACCGACCATTTGCATACATAACATTAGTGACTTTATTCTTTATGTAATTACCCAAAAATAATCTTAAATTTAATTGATTTACTATTTTATTTTGATTTTTTTTGATGCTGCAAAAATAATTTTGTCCCAAAAATATGAGGCACAAAAATGTTGTCCATTTGTTTTTTAATTTTATTTTAATGAATTATAAAGATTTTTAAATTTTTTTTTTTACTAAATGAAATATCAATAATTAATAATAAATATTCAAAAAAAAAATTTTGTTATTTCATTAAGTGTTTAGCCCAAGTTTTAACTTTTGCGGAATACATTATGCAATTTTTGCGTAACACAAATAATTTTGACAACGACTGTATATGATGTCGGAACATAAAGGAGTCTTTCACATTTTACTCTTTAAGTAACGTATAAGATGTATGTATAACGTATAAAAATATTCCCTCCACACAATATTTAAGCAGCCTTGAGCTGTGCTAAATTTTAGATTTTTTTTTAAATCCCAAAAAGTGAAATTATAGAAGCTTAAGTTCGACTGATCTTAGTTAAACATGCTTCATTTCAACATCACTTTAAATTAAATTTTCAGTTAAAGATCTCACAATGAAATTTGTTAATTAAAGTGTTAAAAAAGCTATTTGATTAGTTTTGCCACTAGTAACTTTTGAAATATTCCGAATAACTTTAACAAAATCTGAAAACATTTATATAAAGCTTTTAATGGTCGAAACCTTTTTAAAGCTTTCTAGTTTTATTTATTTGAAATTGTAGCATCCTCACTGCTAAGCTATAAAGTAAATAAAGTAGTAAAAATGTGACTTGTCTCAAAGTATCTCAAAACCAAGAGATAACATACTTATTTTTACGCCAACATCCAAATTTAAAGATTTTTCAGAGCTTTAATAAACTCTGAAATTTGTATGAGTCTTTTAAGGTACTTTTGGAATCTTTACTAGTTAAATTAATAAGCTTTAGAAATTCTACCAATTCTGGAAATTTTAGGAAATATTAAATTACAAATTTTGAGCCGTTTTTGAACTTTTATTTAACTTCAGAATTTTCGGCAGTATCAAACTGAAATATCTGTAAAACAGATAGCTACAAAAATTGAATTTATTTGAATTTCCAGAGCTTTATTAACTATATAAGCTTCCGAAGCTTGTAGTAATTCTGTAAATTGTTCTTACTTGGTTACGAAAGCTGTAAGTAAATTTAAAAAATTTTGAGAGTTCAAAACAAATATTACTCTTGGCCAAGTTTAGAAGTGGTATTACTAATATTCCGAAGCTCTCAAAAATGTTTAATAGTTAAATTAGTAATTTTGGATAGTTTTTATTAACACAAATTACATTCAAACTTTCTAAAATCTTACTCAGTCTGGAAACATCTGTTATTTTCTAAACACATTCGGAAACATCTTTTATCTACCCTGGGAAATTTTGAAACTAACATTTTAAGTATGCTGTGCTTTAATAACTCAGAAAATGCTCAATTAAGTTAGATTAGTGAAAATCTGGAGCTCGTAAGATTTCGGAGCTTTTATTATTAATTGAAATTTTTCGAGGAAAGAACCGTGAAATGGATGATTAAAGTACCGAAGCCTTGGAAAATTTATTTTAAGTTGAGATCATGGAATCTGGAATTTTATTTGAAATTATTAAAGCTTTGTTTTTTCTAAGAATTTCTATAATTTCTTAAGTTTGCGGAGCTTTGAGAACTCGGAAACTGTTGACTTGGAAATTTTAAAGTAGTGAATTAGGGGGATACACCGCAGCATTCATCAACTTTTAAAAATTCAAAGTTCTGAATCTTACATAAAGTTCTACAACTTACTAAAGTTTAGTATGCTCTGAGCAATTGAATTATCCTGTTTGTATTTATGAATTAATAATATTGCGGAACATATATAACTCCTCAAAAACATTAGAAGTTTTAAATAGATATGTAATCTTAGTGTGGCGAAGCTTTTAGCTACCACGGGAATTTTTGGGTGCTTAATTAGTTTCTGATTCAAATATTCTGAGATTTTTTTAAATTTGTATTGTTGAGTTCGACCCTAATACTATCTATAATCATAAAATTTTTTTGAAATTCGAGAAATGCATTCATCTAAAAGTTCTAGAGAAGTGGATTATCTCATCTTTCATTATTCAAAAGTTCTGCGATTCTCCTTGGGTTCGAAGAAAACTCAATTTATAATCGAAATGGACATTTTTGGATAGCTTTGATTTATAAATTTCTCAAAATTTGTCAAGTCTAAGAATTTATAAGAAATAACTTAGAATTTATTCAGTTATTTTAACAATGGGATTTTTAAAAATTGAGTTCTTAAGATTCCTTAGCCAACTACCAGTATTGTAAATTTTTGGAATTAGAATTTTTAAATTTGGTGATTGCTACGAACCTCTAGAAATATTTTGCAAATAAAATCATTCTGATAGTTTCGAAAATTCCCCGCAAAACTCTAGATAAAGCTCAACATTTTTCTTTCCAGAGCTCCAAGGATTTCTAGAATTTTAGAAATGTATTCTAATATTTCCGGAACTTTCTTCAACTCTAGCAGATTTTAGAAATTGTCTAGAAAATGTTCGAAGCTTTATTTAGTCTAAGAAATTTTAGAAACTGAAGTTTTCCATAACTCTTGGATCTTTCAGAGTTGGAAAATTATTTTACTATTTCTGGAGGTTTTAGTAACTCTCAAAACTTTTAGAACCGTAATAGGCAAACTTCCAGAGCTTTAATGTTTAATGTGTAATTTGTACGAACTCATTTCAACACAAAAACAAAAAAAATTGGAAATTTAAGCTTTGATAACTAGACTAAAAAATGAAGTAAATCGCCATTAGAGGATAAAACTAATATTTAACAAAGTTTCAATAAAAATCACAAAATATTAACTACTGTAAGCTTTTAAATATACGCCTTTTAAATAAAGCTACACTAAAATTGTTCTTAAATAATAAAACATTTTTAGTGGTTTTAATGCCAGAATTTAAAAAATTAGTTTTAAAAAATGCACGCTTTAAGCTCTATAAATTAAAGTTGATAAGCTTAAAAGTTCTAATTGTACACAGTTTTATTTAAAATAGAGAGAAAAAAATGTATTTATTTTTTTAAAGACTTACCAAAGTTTTCAAATATATATGCAATTCGGTTAAAAGTTGTTCAATAATCAACCTTATGTAATTAAATCGTAGCTTTTCGGAAGTAACATTTTTTCCTTAAATATTTTAATCCATAAGCTTAGTAAAACTTAATCGTTACGATGCTTCGATTTAAAGTGCAGGAATAATATCTGGAAAAAAAAAATTTTAAAAACGTTTAAATAAAGCTCTTGTAATTAAATAATTTTAGGTTTGTGTTCGAAATGTGAAAGTGAGTTCGAAAATTGCAGAAGTGAGGTTTATGTGTAAATGGACGAAAAGCAACAATTCATACGCAACTGTTTAACGCAATGATGAGCAAAACATGAGAATAAACACGCATAAATTCAAAAATAAAGACGATGTCGAAGAAGACGAAAAACGAAGTGATTACTCGATAAATGAAAGACGTAACGATGCGGCGTAAAGAAACAATCATTGTTGAAAAATGGTAAAATGCCGAAATAGCTGGTTTGCAGTTGCCGCAATGTTAAGACGTGGAGACAATTGAAAGACTTGCTGAGGAAAGAGTTCAATGTAAAATATAAAGTCGCCGAAATACATAAAAAACTTGCTGGACGAATAAGTACAAGATCAGTGAAATTGCTGATTTTGATTTCTCTAATTCAATATATAATTTCTGGTATAATTGACAACGAAAACAAAGTTGTATGATTCGAACAATTTAAAAGAACTGAAAAACAAATTCAAGACTTATCAGCAAAAAGCCAATAAATAAATGGATGCACAATACGAATTCTAAGAAAAAATCATTTGATTTACTTCGGTCTAAAAAGACCAAAGTATTGAAATCCTGTTAAAAATTTGGTTGGTCCAAAACCACTTTTCTCGACGTTTTGAAAGTCTCTAAGTCTGAAAAAAAAAAAATGTCCGTCCGTCTGTCTGGACGTCTGAATGTGATATCCGTGGTATCTCGAGAACGGCTTGTCCGATTTGAAATTTGTTTTCGCCAATCTGTTTCTATGGTCAAGACGGAGATTTGAAAAGTTTCTGGAGATTATACATCGAGAGGATGGGGTACCTGCCACAAGAATTCACCCAAAACACCTGGTTATATAAATATTTACGATTTTTTTATATATTCTGGTTTGATTATTGAATTGGGCATTGAATTTGGAGTTGATTTGAAGGTTAAGTTAGTGGCCAATTTGTTGGTTGACTTGAAGTTGAGTTGGAGTTGAGTTCGGATGTAGTGAGCAGTTAACCAATTTTTTATATATGCTGGTTTGAGGATTGAGTTTGGCGTAGTGTTTGCGGTTGAGTTGAGGGTTGAGTTGAGTACCATTTGCATGTTGAAATAGGGCTGAGTTGGGGTTGGATTAAGGTTAAGTGAGCATAAACTGAGGATTTGTAATTTTTTTTTATAAAAATTTTATTGGGAAATGGGATTCCAAAAGTTATTTTTAGATGAAGTTTTAGAATATGGCCAAATATGTTGTAGATGAGGGTGGATGAATGTGAGCTTTTTATTTAATACTATGTTTTCAACATTGGTTAATATTTTGTATAACAATATGGTATTGTTTAGTTTGTGTGTTTGAGCTGTTTTGGCTGCTGCTGCCGTTTATTACAATAAATTATACATAGACACCACCCGACGACAAATGTTCTATTTAGGTAGAAATAAATAGTGAATAAAATTGTTTTGTTTGGTTTTGGTAGTATAGTTAGCAGCGTTGCAGATTTTTTTTTGTACAAGTATTATTTGCTGTTTTGATTAGGTTTTTGGAATGCATAAAAATGGTAATAATGTAAATAAATGGTATAGAAACAATGTATTGTGGATTAGGTTTAGTGTACAGGGAACTAGAAAGGTGTTGAATCGTTAACAATGTTTGCTAGGGGTTTTTTAATACACCATAAAAAAGGTTTTTAATGTAGGTTGCCAAAGATATGTGAAACACCTGTACTACTGCTTAAAGCTCTTAACACATTTTTTAATAAAACTTTAGAAATTTGTTCAGCTTAATAGTTTAAAACTGTGCAAGTAACTAATGAGAGCTTTCAATGCATTTATTAAAAGCAAGCCTTTAAACGAGTAGTTTTCAAACATTTGAGCGTTTAATAAACTTTAAAATACAAATTCTTCGTTCTAAAATGTTTGTAGCTTTAAAAGCAACCTTATAATTAATGGAAGCTACATAGATTAAAAAGCTTGATTGTCTCACTAGTTTCAAAAAAGCATATTTTAAATAGAAATTTTAACAACTAAATAATTTACATCAGCTCATTGCCGGCATTAAAAGTTTAGAAAGCTTTAAAATGTTTAAGATTCTAAACTTACTAAATTATTAAATTATTTGACCACACATAACCAATAAACCCGCCATTAAATCTTTCATGAGAAACAAACTTTCGACATCACCATTAAACAAGCTTCCAATAATTCAAAGCTTTTCGTTTAATGTTAAGCTTCCCGAAAATCAATGTTCAATATTTAAAATAATTTTCTAACAAATACGTTTAGACGTATTGTCCAAAATCAGTATTTTCAAAAATTACTAAACATTAAAATAAATCAAAACGCACCACAGTAAACCATGTCTAAACGAAGCTTTTAAATTCAGGATCATACCTCAATTTTAATTTCCAAACATTCTAACTAAATTTTAATAGCATTTGATAATTGAATAAGTTCAAATAATTAGAGCATTTATTCCAATAAAAGCCTTTGAATTTAGCAAATATTTAGCAACTTTTAAGCTGGGAAATTGCATTTTTTGTCAAATTGGCATCTAAATTATTTATTAAAGCAGTCAACAAGTTATTCAGAAAAATAATAATAACCGGTTTTTCAGAAATGCATGTCGCCTTTAAGCACTTAGTTTTGTAAAAACTTCTATAAATATAAAACCTCTCATTAGGCTATTCAATCTTAAATGTTGCTGTTACTTACTTTACTGTAAAGCTTTTGAAATTTTAAAACTGAGGAAATACACATTTGCGGCATTGGGCTTCCTGAAATTTATTAAAACTTTGACAATTGTATTCAAAATTATTATTTGAAAATTTATTTAGAACTTTGGCAAACAGAAAAATTTAGCAAATACTTAACAAAACCGCGTTCCTAGCAGCTTTGCCATTTTTCGGGGGACTTTCTAAATATCTGACAATGTGAGATACAGTTAATAGAAGTTTAAGCAAATCACAAAAGCTTCAATACAATACCAGTTGAAAATTAGGTTTTTTATTTATTTTTAACAGTTTTAAATGCAAAATTTAGTTACAAAAAATTGAAGCTTTCATTAAAAAAAATTCTGATATTTATTACATCGCAGTTGGGTTTCGAATAAAAGCTTTAGATTAATTAATACAGTTTATAAATTACAAACATTTAAAGTTCTAATATTTACCTACAAAATTTACTGAAAGCTTTCAACAAGTTTTAATTTGTTAAAATTTCTAAAACTACACAAAAATAGGTTTTATTCACCAAATTTCATTAAAACTTTTTAGTGACAACCCCTTTGCTACTCAATGTAGCCAAATAGTGACAGAGAATTAAACATGATTTCCTTAAGAATTTGTATTATTTTGTAAGAGCTTTTATTTTATTGTGATAAACTACAACAAAACAATAATTTGTTGGATAATTATTTTAATTCAATTTTTGAAGTTCTTGGAAATTTCAAAGTTCAACTTTTTATTAAAAATCAAGAAATGTCGCTAAGCACCGAAAGCGTTCAAATTAACTAATTTATATAAAGCGCCTTTAAAATTGTACATAAATATTAAATGATAATACTTTCAATGGATTAAAGCTTACTAAATTTATTGGGCATAGGAAAATTTAAATTACTCAATATAATAATTTTTATGATTTACCAAAGCTTTCAAATATATAATTCGATTAAATGTTGTTCAAAGTTACTCGTCATGTGTAATTGTAGCTTTTATGAACTTTATTTCGGTAAATTTTCAAAAAAAAATGTAAAACGTAAGTTCAAGAATCAATATTTCTTTGGGTGACTAGAAGAATTTTCGGCAAAATTCCACTAAAAACTTCTGGTGAAATTCAAATTAAGCTAACCCTCAATTTCACAACAAATTGTCACCAAGCAAATTCTTCGTTCGAAAAATTGATTTACAATATTTAATATCTACAATATTTATCAAATAAAATGTTTCAAAAAAATATATAAATAGACAACTTATCAGCATTCATTCAAAAGATAAGAATGTTTTCATATAAACAAAACACAAAAATTTCGGTTTAAACAACCTAAATTGCTTGCACACATTTTTACAGCCGATAATGCGAAATTGGAGGCTTCTTTAGGTAGGGATTCCTTATTGCTCTAAAAGTCTTCCATTATGCCCTTTGCCATTTAAATATGAAATATAATATCATTCCAAAAATCAATGAGCTTTTATTATGTAAACGCAAAATAATATCTTCCGTTTCGATAGTATTCGCTCATTAAACTTACATTTAATATTAATTGATAAAGTGTAAAAGTCAGAGGTTAAAATCTACAAAATTTTTTATGATCCAATTTCAACGTTTGTTATTGCCTTTCTGCTTATTAAATTAACCCTCTGTCGAATATAGAATAGTAAACAGCTCTTAGAATTTAAAAATTTAGTTTCCAGATCATAAAAAGCTTTGAAGGTTACGGTCAATTTTTTGATCACAATATTTTAACTGAACAAATAATTGCATGATCTAAAGTTTAAGTTATGGTATAATGTATTTTGTACCATTTTTCGGTGGACTTTTTAAATATATCACAAATTAAGGTACAATCAATAGAAGCTTAAGCATATCACAAAATGTTCAATACAATACCAGTTTCAAATAAGTTTTTCTATTTATTTTCAAAAGTTTTACATACGAAGTTTATTAACTTAAAGAGTTGCTAAAAATTGAAGCTTTCATTAACATTTTTTTCTTAAATTGATTATATGGCAGCTGGGTTTCAAATCACAAAATCTGTATATTAATTAACACAATTTTTACATACAACATAAATTTAAAATTCAAATACCTACAAAATTTACTAAAAGCTTTCAACATATTTAAATGTATTTAAAATTCTAGAATTACATAAAAATAAGTTTATTGAACAATTTTCATAAAAGGTTTTCAGTGAATTGAATTAAAAAGCTAATTATCTGTTTTACTAAAAACCCTGTTACTCAATGTAACAAAATGGTGACAGACAATTAAACATGATATTTTTAATAGTTTGTATTATTTTCTAAGAGCTTTAACTTTATTGTGAGAAACTACGATATAACACTAATTTGTTGGATAATTATTTTATTTAAATTTTTGAAGTTCTCGGAAATTTCAAAGTTCAACATTTTATTAAAAATCAAGAAATATCGTTTTAAGTACTGTAAGCTTTTAAATTAACTTATTTAAATAAAGTGCCATTAAAATTGTACAATAAATAAATGTTAAATGATAAAATTATCAATGGTTTTTATTTCCAGTTTTTAAGCTTTGTTATTTAAGCTTACTAAGTTAAAAAGTTCCCAATAAATTTATTGATCATAGAGTGTACTTTATTTTTGTAAATTTTCAATAAAAATTTAAAACGTAAGTTCAAGAATCAGTATCCCTTTGGAAATGTGACCAGAAGTTAGGACTTACTGCAAATTCTTCGTTCGAAATATCAATTTGCAATATTTATCAAATTAAATGTTTCAAAAAAATATATAAATAGAAAAATTATCAGTATTCGTTCAAAAGATAAGAATATTTTCTTATAAGCAAAACACAAAAAATTCGGTTTGCCTTATCTAGTAAAACAGTTAGCAGGTGAATAAAAGTTGTATGTAGTGATAGATAATAAAATGGAATACAATATCAATGAGAATCCGTTCAAAATGCAAATAATTTCAGCCATAGGTACTTTTTAATTTGGACAATTTATCGGATATAAGATTTCTAATCGAAAGAAATCTAAATTATTTAATTTAATATTTTTTATGATTTACTAAGGCTTTTAAATATATAATTCGATGTTGTTCAAATTTCATCGACGAGTAATTAAATTGTAGCTTTTATATTGGACTTTATTTATTTAAATTTTCGAAATAAATTTAAAAAAGTTCAAGAATCAATATCACTATGGAAAAGTGACGAAAAGAATACCAAAATTCCTCAATTTTAGAACTTACTGTTACTTGTTAACATGAAATATGAGATTTCTGAAAATAATGAAAATTTTACAAACAATTTCTAAATTGAGCACATCAGATATGCTTGAAAAAGTCGAAAAACCAAACTAATTTTGGTAAGTGGCAGATTGACACCATTACTTTAGAAGTAATGATTAAAGCTTTTCATTTCCTAAAAGAATCTAAATAAAATTTGTAGCTGGCAGCTACACCAAACG
The DNA here is from genome assembly GCA_963556165.1 of Tipula helvola. Lineage (NCBI taxonomy): Eukaryota > Metazoa > Arthropoda > Insecta > Diptera > Tipulidae > Tipula > Tipula helvola. The sequence continues at coordinate 331,191,113 of OY744483.1, read as the reverse complement.
AATAAGCTGAATTTAATTTTGAAGATTGTTCTGTTTTTACCGGGTGTTAATAGGGATAAAAATCTAATTGGCTGCTCCACTTTTCCAAAAAAATTAAAGTGACAACTAAATATTGTATTTTACAAGAGCTTTCACACAATATTCAAAAGGCTACCGGTAACACATCTTTCAACAATTAGCTGTCTACAGTCAATTGTTGTAATAAATATATGAAATAATTATTTTCTAAAAATAGGCCAAGAATTTAACCATAAAAGCCCTTCACTAATTATCACCATAATTAAGTTTAACCGCACTAAAAGAAATCAAGGACCTATCAAGGCTTTCGAATGTTCAACTTTGATGTTTTTAAATTTACTATATTTAATTAAATCGCAGCTTCTTAGAGCTTTGGACTTGGTATAACAAAACTGTAATAAACTGTTTTTTTGGTATATATTATAAATTCATTTGCTGATTTGAAATTTTATTTTTATGCCAATTACTATTTTAGTTACCTAAGTAAGATGGTGAAAATATGAGTGAGTGTTTTATGTGTTGCATCGTCAGTGTTTTCGATGTTGGTTTGGACTAATCGTGATACAACAACAAAATAATTTTATTTTTCCTTTTGAAGGCTGGTCGTTTTTCCCCCTTTAGTCCCAGTTCCATTGCGAGTAGAGGAAAACGGTCCGAATGGAATGTGATTGATGTGTAAAATCGGTGATCGTGAGAACGAGACACTCAACAAGGTCGGTTGGGATTTAGCTTACAGGGAGGGTGTGTCTGATTAGTAGATTGCCATATTTGTTGGCAGGAGGAGTCGAGACGGGATCATTTTATGGCAGTCAACGAATTTTCTGCATAGATCTCGTGTACGATGAGGAATATTTCTCGTTAATGATAATTGGTTTTCTAGATGATTTGGGGACGTGAAAATGGTCAAATTGACACTAATACTGAATTTTATTTGATAATTTTTGATTGTGTTTTTGTTTGTGGTCGGGGTTTACCCGCATAGGATCTTGATGTAGAGGAAGGTGGGGAAGGAGAAATGCTTGTCTTTGTGACTCTAGTGGATTATTTTATTTTGTTTTTTAGCCTTCATCCGACTTCGGGTCTGCTCGGGCATAATGACCGTATTCCGCTTTGGTTGATTGACTGAGCTGACTTGGAGTCGGGGTAGAACGGGAAGAACTAATCCATATAAGTGATGGGGATAGCACATCTTCTTCTTTTAATTTTTTTATATCTGTATTTTGTGGAAATGCGTTGGCAGCGGGCCGGATCATAGCTGGGAGTTGTTAGGGGATTAGGTGTTATTGGTGCTCATATCGGAATTTATTTATTATTTTTTTTTTCGGATGGTTTCCGTCATAAAGTGGAAAAAATTTAAAGAATCTTTACCATAAAATGGTCATACAGTTAGAATTGTTGGTGTGTGCCGGGGGTATGTTGATATTTTTGTCAGTAGTTGTAGTGGTCCGCTGACATGAATTTGATTTTTGATTTTCATAGCAAATCATATAAAAAACAAAACAATGTAATAAAAAAAAAATATATATATTTTTTAGAATGCTATCTCGTTCACAAGCCCATTCGTATTTTGGTCCCATTTTGTTTTAACTGGCGGGCTGTTGTTCGCAATGGAATTAAACACATAATTTGTGTAAATATCAGATCTATATTATTTTAAGGTTTGTTACATTTAGTTACTTATTTAGATTGCCAAATGATTCTACAAGAAAGAATCTGGTCCTGATTTGGTTGACCTTGCTCTTTAGATGCCTAATTTAATTTAATTTTACGGTGTTGGAGGGGGGGGGGGTCGATTTTTAAATTAATATTTAATTTTAATGTAAATTAGGAATTGGGTTTCTTAGGATAGGGAAAGAACCAGTTGGTTATTAAATAGGATGCCTTAATAAAATTATCGATTAATTTGTTTTAGTTTAGAAAGACCTGAGAAACCTGACCGGATTTCCGGCAACATCAAGCAACCAACGACGCGTGTTTAGAAATTGAGTGGTTTTGTGCACTAATTGATCAAATATTAATATCAAAAATATTTAGTGAAATTTAAGTAAAAGTTGTAATCTATGTATGTTGTAAGCGAATGCCGTGGCTTTGATTTTTATAAGTTAATTTTAATGAAATAAGTAGTATATATTTGGTAAAAATGGTTTAGTTTTGATTTTGTTTTCAGATATTCGTGAGAAATTTGATTCAAATTCCAGAAATTTCAAATATGCAACAGATGTGTAGTTTAGAAATTGTGTTGTCGTGATTTTTCTGTTCTTAATTTACAGGATCTTCAGTTCAGAATTCATACTTTTGAAATTAATTAGTGTCTTATCATTTTGATTTTAGCTATTGGTGGCATTAATTGTAATTCATTACAGGACAGCGTTCATCACAGAACAAACTTCTATAATCTTAGTGGCAGGTTCCCGAAAATTCTTCATTTTAATAGTAGTTTGAGCTAAACTGTAATTTTAAGTTGCGACAGTGATCGGTATGGCTGAAATCATTTGAATAAATAACTGATACTTATTATATTTATTATGTTAGGTCGTCTCTGAGCTGCTATTGTATACGTTTTGAGTAAAATTTTAATTAATAAAGATTACGATTTTCTGAAGTGTCCAGAAATCTGACCCAACAAACTAATAAATGTTATTTCAGAATGCAGTTTTAATTTCAATAAAACATAAAATTAAATTAGAAATGTGTTGTCATTGTGTTACTAACTATTGGCTATACTTAGAGTTAGATGTCTGTAACCGGCTCAATTTCTATCATTACTAACTAAACTTATTACAGGGTGTTCGGTGAGGCCCGGCCATATCCGGGAGGTTTTGCTTAAAGCTTGGTCGAACACTCTAATCAATCAAGCAACCTACATAAAGATTAACTTATAATTTATTTCAGATAATTAAATGAGGGTTTCAGAGTTTAAATAATTCTTTAGTTTATTTTAAAGTAGTAGATAGCGATAATTAATAATTAATCGATTTGGATTTTCAGAAGTACCGGAACAACGTAGCTCAGCTTCCAGCAACTTCATGCATCCAGCGAACATGTAGTTTAGAAATTGTATTGTCTTGTGCTAACTATTTTATCGTATATATTACTAACAAAAATATACTAACTATCGAATACTTAGGTGTCTGGAACCGGGTCGATTCTTTGTCACTAACATACCTTTCCTTTCCTTCGGTTTTGTTATATGTAAAAAGGGTGTACGGTGGACCCGGCGTCTTACCGGGAAACTTGCTTAGTCTTGATCGTACACTCAAATCAATCAATCAATCAATCAATATTATAAATTCATTTGTTCTTTCAAAACAACCGTTTGGAGCTTTGAAATTTTTTAAATTTATGAAAATTTTAAAAATTAGACTGAACCAAATCAAAAAGCTTCCCTTTTTCAACGAAATACTAAAAAGTTTATAATTTGGGAAGGCAGAAATATGTTATAATTTCGTAAAACATTTAACGTTATATTTGGCTAATAAAAGTTTCTGTAAAATTTAGTATTAACTGATGAAATTTAATAGCCAAACTCAATATATGGTGCAGCTGTCAACGGTTGGTTACTTATTTGAATCACTTATTTTAGCTTTAACAGCCTTAAATATTGTGAGAATTCATCTTTATTTAACTTGATAAGCCTTTTAATAACTCTTTAGAATTTAAAAGTTCAGTTTTGAACACAAAGTTTTAATTGACACAGAGAGAAAAATTTAAATGCGCTTAATATTAATGGAGATTTTTGAATTTCAACGTTGTTTTTATTACTGTAGAGCTTTTAAAATTTAGAGGTTTTAGTAGCCACAATAAACGGTGTATCTTATTTGAAATACTTACAGAAAATTTGTTTCTATCAAAACACCCATTTGCAGTGTACAGCTTTCTGAAATTTAGAAAAATTTTAACAATTATACTAAAAATTAGTAATTCAAAATTTAATTAAAACGTTGGCCATTCGGCTAATCATTCAAAAAATCAAAGAGCTTTTATTAAGCATTTAAAAATTGTAAACACACAATATAGTTTCCGTTCAACAGTATTCACACATTGATCTAACATTTATTATTAACTGATAATGTTTGAAAAGTTTAACTTTAAAAGTTTCAAAAAGTTTTATATGGTTAGGTATTGGAATTTAGGATAGTAAACAGCTTTTAGAATTTAAAAGTTCAGTTTTAAATTCACAAACGACTTTAAAGTTCACAACACATTTATTTTTGTTATTAGCCGAAAATTAGTCTTGGTTTCCAGCACCGAGTACATCAGAGTACCATTTCAGATAATATTGAGTCGTTTGTGCTATCAAATATAGAAGTCGGCAATAGCAATTAGATAATTAGTTGGCTTCATTCAAATGATTTCCCTTTGCAGCAACAGAATTACATGGAAGTGGTCGGATATTTCAAAAAGCTCAAACTGCTCCGAAAAACGATTAGATAAGTTGGTTTATACATGAATACTAAAATATACAGGTAGCTCAAAATTCATTTTTAACACTAATATTAGGGTTTGCTCAATTGAGATTTTATTTACATTGTTATCAATTAACCTGTTCGGAATGTAGGCGGGTGGCAAACAAACTGATGTAACCAAAGTGAATTTTGAGTTACTCATTTATTTATTTATTTGTTTCAAATATTTCCTTAAATGATATGTTCATTTTTCAGCCAGATTTATTCAAGTTTAAGTTAGTTAAGTTTAACTGTTGCTCAATATTTTTTAAAATTATATAATTATTTATTTTCTAGTAACCCAATTTTAATCATTTGAAATTGCACAAAAAGCATTTAAAGAAGTCTATTAGGAGCTTATTACTAAAATAAGTAGCTCAAAATTCATTTTTTACACTTATGTTAGGTGTGGCTCAATAAATGCTAGTTTTCAATAATTAAAACTGTCAGCCCCTGGACAGGTCACAGACAGAATACTACAATCGTTGTTTATTTCAAATATTTAATTACTTCTTAGATAATCTCAACACAAAAATTCCGGGATTTTTAAAAGGAATTCAAAATCGATTTTTAGAAGCTCAAAAGAATGGATTGAATATTACCTCAATGAAAAGATGAACAAGAAGCTCAAAATTCACTACTAGTTAAATTAATATTAAGTGTTGTTCATTACAACACTTTATTTTGAAAATGGTTAGTTAAACCGGCTCTGGCCATTCTTCCTAAACCTACTTAAAATTCCAATTTTTCCAAAGTTCAAATGGCTCCGAAATCACCACAATATACAAGCAGATCAAAATTCATTATTCAAACTGATGCAACTTGTTGCTCAATATACAACTTTTTTGCCAAACGGATCAATTAAGTCGTTCGGGCTATGGACAGATGCTTATAAATATTTTCATAGTCGAAACCAATCGCATCGTAAAATCTGAAAATCAGTGAGAACGACATTGAATTTCTCATTAATGGTTCCAAAGACAGTTTGTTACGTTATACATTTTAGTTGATAAAAATTATTGAAAAATCGATTTACTTGTAGGATATTTAGCAAATTAAATGTTTCAAAAAAATATATAAATAGAAAAAATTATCAGTATTCGTTCAAAAGATAAGAATATTTTCTTATAAGCAAACCACAAAAATTTCGGTTTGCCTTATCTAATAAAACAGGTGAATAAAAGTTGTATGTAGTGAGAGATAATAAAATGGAATACAATATCAATAAGAATCCGTTCAAAATGCAAATATATAATTGCAGCCATACCTTTTAATTTGGACTATTTGTCGGATATAACGTTTCTTATCGAAGGCAGGAAGATTTACGAGCTGATTTTAGTGATGCAAAGCAACGTATTTCAAAAGTACAAACAAAAGTTATACCGATAACTGATTATGGATATGACTAGGCTATACAAATTACTCGAGTTTCAAAGTACTCGGGAAGTCAAGTACTTTTTATTGTAGCACCCCATGTACTAAATATTAAATATTTCTTATCGAAAGATGTTTCGTTGGAATCATATGGCTAAATGAATTAAGTCTGCGGGAATTAATTCCGCTGCCAAAAAAGAACTAATTTCGCGGCATTTTTGACGAATTTTTTATCCCAGGAACTCAATTTTTTAGAAATTTGAATTAAATCCACGCGAAATTATTCGTATTGAAAACAGGATTAATTTCGCCATACAAATGTTTTTGGGCGGAATATAGTCTAGTATTATAGTCTAGTATTCGAGGCCGTTAGTTTTTCCCTTTCAAATGTCGACCGAGCTCCAATGAAGTTTGTTCCATTATCGGAGTAGATGTGCTCGCAGAGGCCTCTGCGAACCATAAACCAATCTCTAAGTGTATTACCTTGATTGGAAAGCATACAGCTATATGTATATCCTTTGTAAGATTTCGTACCTCTACCCTTTGACAATCTCATTTAAATTGGGCCTGCGAAATCTACACCCGTGTATGTAAACAGATGAGAAGAGACTATCCTTGCTTCTGGTAAATCTGTCATGAATTATAGTCTACCAGTAGCCTTGACATTCTACTCATTAACTGATTTCTGAGCGCACTCATTGTTTGTCATTTATCAACCAATAAATCCTTCGTAAACAGGCCAGGGTTAGTTGGATTCCTTATGAAATGTTCGTAAATGTGCATCTGCAATTAGTAGCTTCGTTATACGATGTTTAGGTGGCAGCAGAATGGGATGCTTGACATCAAAGTCTAACTCGCTGTTTGTTATGCGACCTCCTACTCGAAGTTTTCCTTTATCATCATTGAAAGGGTTAGGTGACAGGATGTTGCTATTGACTGAAACTGATCAATCTATGCTAATGCATCTGATTTTACCTGAATTCTTGATGTAGAATTATTCTACATAATACTTCTTGGGCCTCCTTTAGCTCCTTGATATTTTGTGAAAGACCGTCTTGTGCGGACTATTTTATTTATATCGGAGATCCAGGTCTATTAACTGTTCAAAAGGGTTTATGTTTGCAGAGCGTTTCATTGACGATACCTGCTTCAATTCAAGACCCATATTGTCGTTGAACGAAGCTTGTTGTGGCCAGTTTTGACTAGTCAATTTAAGCCATAAAGTATCAGTCCGCCATAACCTTTGTTTTTTTAATTCAATTGGATGAACTCCTCTGGATGCACAATCAGCAGGATTCTCTTTAGAGGTTATGTGTTGCCACTGTGCTGGATTTGATTTCTCTTGGATTTCTGAAATTCTGTTAGCGAAAACGGTGTTGTACTTGTGCGGATGCCCACGAATCCATGATTAATCACCGTATTCACCTCTAAATTTGGTACTTGTAATGCTTCATTGAGCTTGTCCATCAATTTTACGAATAACAAAAGCCCACATAGTTCAAGTCGTGGTATCACTCCGAAAATAGGCTCCGTTTGGTAGAGTTCTTTTTTTTTTTAAATCGGCGATGAAATGCGAAATCCGAAGCTGTCTGTCACTGGATCGAATGTAGACAAGAGTTTTGACTATGTGTCATCAAGCTTAAATTCAAGAATCCCATTATTTCTCAGTTCTTTTGGTACATCTTGTATCAGGGCAAGGTGATTGGCAGCCCATTTACGTAGATTGAACCCGCCAGTTTTGAGTAGTTGTATGAGCTGTTCTTGAGCAAATACGGCTTCCTCTAGTGTGTTGTTTCCAGAAATAAGGTCATCTACACAGAAATCATTCAGTGCCGTTTCTGATGCGAATGGGTAGGTGGAAGCTTTATATCTTACTGACTATTGCAATGTTCTAACGGTTAGGTATGTTGCTGATGCGGTGCCGTAAGTCACGGTGGTGAGTTTGTACTCCTTAATTTGTTGTTCAGGTAATTTTCTCCACAAGATGCGTTGATATTCCTGGTCATTTTCATGCACTGTGATTTGGCGAAACATTTTTTCGATGCCGGCTGTAAAGACGAACTTATGTTTTCGCTATCGAAGTATTATTCTTAGAAGGTCTTGTTGGAGCGTGGGACCATTCAGCAGGATATTATTTAGAGAAGTACGTGTAGATGTCTTGGCTGATGTATTAAAGACGACTCTTAGTTTCGTCGTTGAACTTGATTCTTTGAAAACCGCATGGTGTGGTAAATAATAATGATCAGCTTCCACACTTATTCGTTCCGTTTTCTTATGTGACCTAAGAGTTCATATTCATCCATAAACTGTTGCAATTGTAACGCTAGTTCTGTATTTTTGGCAAGACGTTTTTTGACTTGCAGTAGTCGAGCTGTAGCCGTTTTTATTTAATAACCTAAAGTTTCAGATGTCAATTGATCGATGTTGAATGGAATTCTTACTTTATATCTTCCATTTGCTTCGTGCGAATGCCCTTTATTGTATATTTCTTCACTTTCAGTTTCTTCTTGGGTGAATTCCCTTTTATTATCCACTTCAACGAGCTCCCAGAATTTTTTTAGCTGCCAGTCGATCTCTGCTCTTTTTACCATTGCATGAGTCATTATCTTGTTTGCGTTGGCAGTTGTGTTACCGGTGATAAACCATCTTAACTTGGTTTGTTGCGCAATGGGCTCATTTGGGGCACCTTTCAGCAGATTCGCCATATTTATTTGACCGTAGTAATCAGCTCCTAGAAGTTTATCGATTGAACCAGGTTCATGAATGGTCAGATCCACCCATTAGCTTGAAGTTTGATGAAAACCTCAGTCTGATGGTGAATTATACAGTAGACTTCGTCGTACTGGTTTCTGTTAGTCCTAATGTTTGTTCGGATCGGAGTTCTTGTTAAATTGAGCTTATTTGTCACTTGTTCGGTGATGAAAGTGGCTTGGGAGCCTGAATCAATCAGAATCCAAACTAGATTTTCTCCAATGTTGGTAGTTAGACAGTACCGTGTGTGGATTTGCAGATTGTTTGTAAAGTTGTCTTGGTTGGAACTTCAGGTTCCTTTACTGGCTCCTTTTGAATGTCGTAGATTATGATGAGCTCCATGACCATTGTCACATTTTTTGCTTCAGTATTGCCCGTGGAGACATTTTCTACATAACGCTTTCTCCTTTACAGTTGCTGTCTTCTTCAAAACTGATAAAGCTTGGACTTATTTGCAGCTTTTAATTTCATGGGCACCATTACGTTGAGCGCAACTTGGAGATACATAAGTCATTACAACATGTGTTGTCTTCTTTGGGTTGTTTTGTGGTGAATCCTTTTTTTTGCTGACCCTTTCTCTTGCGATTGTAGACTGGAACCTTATTTCGAAAAATTCAAAGAAACTTTCCATTGATTGGATTTCTTTTGGATTTTGATTGTTGATTCGTACATGCGATTGTTGATTCGAACATGCATTCCAGGGCGCTGTGTATTGTTCTCAGGCTGTTTGCTGATTTTACGCTTGATCTGAATAAGTGTAGTAGTGTGTTGATATAATTGCTGGCCAACATCCGTTTGTCTTCATATCGGGTGGTGAGAGTATTCCGAGCTGTCAGGTAATTTTAATTAAATAGCTTTACTGGTTGTCCTCGAACCAACGAGAGTAGTAGGTAATACATGTTTTCTTCATTGGATAGATTTTCGTTGCAATGTACAGTCTTGTTCAATAAACTGTAGAAGGATGTCCACTGCTTGCAGTCGCCATAGAACAATGGAATTTCTATTGTGGGTAATTTAATGTTGGAGATTTTCTTAGTAATGCCTTGGTCATTGTCTGTGTTGAGCGCAGTTTCAAGCATTTGTTGTATGTTGGTACCTATCGTCTCGTATTCCGCCTGTATTTCGTCGTAAATGTTCATGTCGAAGTATTCCTCGGCCTCGAATTCTTGTTCATTTGCATTCGCCATGATGTGTTTATTAATGCTGTTGAATTGAGCGATTTTTTTTTTTATAGTTTTCTTACAATAAAAAGTTAACACCACCCATCCTCCAGGTATACAACGAATTAAAATAACATTTCAAAAATTTCGTATTTGTCTAATCGTGCGTAATCCTATTACTATACATATTATGTACTGTTGTATAATTGTCATTTATTAACAACAACAACAATAATAAAATACCAATACTCCAACCATAAATTTCGATTGATAAAAAATTAAGAAATGTACTACATATAAGTATTCGGATTTTATGAAGTAGCCAATAAAACTAATTCGATAACGTTTCATTTATCAAATAAATTACAATATATCAGGTGAATTGAAAAAAAAGCTTATCAGCATTCGCTCAAGAGATAAGAATATTTTCGACCAAGTAAAATACAAAAATTTCAGTTCGTCTTAACAAGTGAAACGTGATTAAGTGAAATAAGTTCTGTGAAAATAGTTTGAAAGATAATAAAATGGAATACACAATCAACGAGACACCCCTGCTAATGAGAGATATTACAGCCAAACTTTTTAATTCGGAGCATTTGTCGGATGTAACGTTTCTCTTCGGATACAGGAAGATTTATGCGCACTCACTGATTTTAATGGTGCGTAGCAACGTATTTCAAAAGCAATTAGAAATCACCTTCGGCGAAAAGAAAGTCATACCGATAACTGATTATGAATATGAAGAGTTTTACGAGTTCATTCAATTTATATACACCGACCAAGTGAATGATTGCAATACGCAAAGTTTGTTGGAATTGGCGATACATTACAATGTTATAAGATTAATCAATCACGTGATGAATGAAGCTTTTAGCAGTTTGCAAAAGTTGGATTGGTATAGAACGGAAAATTGCAAAATTGAATTAAATAGAAAGCTTATTAAGGACCTTGTAGCTGATGATTTAAAAGGATATTTGGATTCAGATCAATTTACATCGGCACATTCAGACACCGTAGAAGAAGTCTTAAAATTTGATCGAATCGAGAAAGCCGTAACTGAATCAGATATCCTTGATGCATTGGTCCCTTGGATGAATAATTATTGCAAGCAAAATCAAATAACATTTATCGAGTGCCGCAATAAGTTTATTAATCTGATTCATTTGATACGGTTTCCAACGATGTCCAGCGAGGAACTGCGGAATATTAAAACAAAATACCCAGATTTGTTAACAGAAAGTGATTTTATGAAATTTGCCAGTCATAAAATTTTCGGTACTGAATATGATGACGGAATATGGAATTCATCACCAAGAACGCAGTTTGTGTGGCCATATGAAATGAAGACCTATCCAGATGTATTTGTATTTAAAACCAAGTTTTCCGTTTCTTCCGACATGATTCTGCGTGGATTTGTGTTTGGGAAACAAAGCTATAAAGAAGGCGTTAAGCGGATGAACATCACAATTTCCTGTCAACAGCTCGATTTAAGTATGGTATCAGAAATTAATATAAATGATGTAGAATTAGGAAGCAGTTATAGTTTTATAAGTTTGGGCGCATCAATCCGTGTTCGTCCTAATTACATTTATACAATCGAATGCAAACACGAAACTATGGATAACGCAACAAAGTACATCTCTCGCAAACCTAAAACCGGTTTTATCATACATCCTCAACCAAATTCAGTTACGGTATTAGAAGTCCATCCCACCATGCTTGACATGTCGATTTATTAACCATATAAGATGCCAAAATTGTATTGATTTGTATATTTAATAAATAAATAAACTTGATTTGTATAAAATTTGATTGTTAGTGTTTCACTTCATTTCAAATTTAATTAAACATTTTAGATGGTACACGACAATTTTAATTTGTGTGCATACAGAAATCTTCGAATAGGTTGCCGCTAAGAAAATAAGCTTTGATTCTCCTGAACAATAAATTGTGAAATAGTATAAAGGTATATAAGTGACAAAAGTTTAGTTTTTAATCTAGAGGAAGGATGCGCAACGGGAAGAATTCGTGTGTTTGTTCATGATAAGTAGAAGCGCGGAAATTCTTTAATATGGAAAGAAAATTTGTAAGTGGCATAAATTTATTATTCAAGTACATAATTCCATATTTTCTTTCTGTGTTTTAAATTTTTTCCAGAATAATTGAGAATTGTTATCAATATTTTCGTAATTTGAAATTATCGGACAGGCTTTCAGATAGTACGAAATATTTGTGATTTGTCAAAATTTCTTTAAATGAAAATTTGTTGAAGAATTGTGTGTTGCATACTAATTAATCGACAGTTACAAGAAAAAAATTTTGGACCCACAGAATGTACAATTTACATACTGATAAAGTTAGCCGAAAGTTGTCAGCTGAAAGTAAAAGGTCGATAATGCAGATTGGGTTAGTCCAGTCGAAAATAAACAATTAAGTCGTTATGGATACATTGAAGATTTTTGTCAATATTCTTAAGTGGCTAAAACCTGCCTCCATCCAGTACCTCGCGAAACCCCAAAAATTATATAAAATTGGTATAAAATCAGCATGTAGAGTGTCATGTCAATAATTATTGCAAGAAATAAATTCAGTAAAAATTTCTCGTAAGAACTAAAAAATTCGATTTTCCAAAAATCTAATGATTTTTGGAAAATCGATTATTCCCCACCGGAAATTTTTTTTTTTTTTTTTTTTTTTTTTTTTTTTTTTTTTTTTTTTAAATCATTACCAATTTTATTAAAACATAGTCAAAAAAACAAAAAAAAAAAAATTTTACAAACTAACAAGTTATTGGTAAGATAATTGCACCTTTAGTTTCAAAGAAACTTGTGTCAGGTACAATGGTTCTCTCTAATAATATTACAATAATTTATAATTTAAGGGCTAAAAGTAAAAGTTAATACAATAATAATTTACAATATTTTTTTTTAACATTTACAAGTAAAAGTAATAAAAAATAAAATAAAAGACAAAATTACACTAGTACAAAAAATAGATGCTCAATTGCTTTGTTTAGTTTCAACCATATTTTGAGAGCTTTGGAGAAAGCGGAGAAGCTGCTGCACCCTCGTATTTCCAACGGTAAGTTGTTATAGATAATAGGTGAAGCCACACTGAAGAAACGTTTACGCAACTCTAAATTAACGTTGGGGACATACTTTATAAATTTAAAATTTAAACGAAGATTGTAAACCGAAAAATTGACAAAGTTGTTCCCGCTGATGATATAAAAAAGCCTTAACACCTTGAAAACATACATGTGTTGTAGAGGCATTATATCCAGCTCCTGAAATATAGGCCATGATGGTGTTTGCAATGATTTAAATGTCATTAGCCGCAAAACATGCTTCTGTCGCACGTACAGAGGATGTAAGAGAGTTTTACATGCACCGCCCCAACATGCTAAACCATACAATAGGATAGAATCAACTAGAGCAAAGTAAACCAATTTCAGTAGATATAATGGACAGTATAATCGTAAAACGTACATTTTCCTGGAAACCAAAAGTATTCTCGACTTAACGCCTTCAATATGCGCTTTCCAACTAAGGTTCTCATCGATCGTAACACCCAAATATCTAATTTCATTAACCGAAGTAATGGTGAAGCAACCATTAGAAGAACAAATTGGACTCTTATTACAGCCAAATTCATGATATATAATCGGTATTTGAGACCTTTGGCTTTCCCTAAAATGCATAACTTTAGTCTTGTCGCTCAAAATCAAATTATGGGCTCCCAGCCAAATCGCTAATAAAACTAAGTCATGGTCAATATCACTTAGGTTCGCATGATTGTTGATGCCAGCGTAAACAAATGAGAGATCATCCGCATACGCAGTGACGGTTCCACAGAAATGCTGGTTGAAGATTCCATTTATGTAAATCAGAAAGAGTAACGGCCCCAACACCGAACCTTGAGGAACTCCAACCCTGATGTAACTCTCATTGCTCAATAGATTGTTGACGCGGACTACTTGAGTTCGATCACATAGATAATCACAAAGCCACTTGTGTACCATTCCACGAAAACCGCATCGATATAGTTTTAAACGTAGAATTGTATGGTCAACTCTATCAAATGCTTTGGTTAAGTCAACAAACATTGCTGAAGTCTTAAATCCACTGTCAATGCTTGCGCTTATCTGTTCTAGAAATTCTAAAATCGCTTGTTCGGTATTTTTATTGTTACGAAATCCAAATTGTTTCGGAGATAGAAACTGATTTTTATCCAAGAAATCAATAATCCTGTTCTTCATAGCCTTTTCAAATATTTTGGAGAAGATAGAAAGAAGAGATATTGGTCGATAGTTGTTGACACAAGCTTTATCATTTTTCTTAAATATAGGGACAACAACAGCTCGTTTCAAGGCTCCAGGAAAAACTCCTGTTTCTACACTTAAGTTAAAGATAAAAGACAAAACGTCCACAAGGTAGCAAGCCATTTTTTTAACAACACTATTTGAAATTCCATCTATCCCAGGAGACGATTTATTTTTTAGGGAGTTAATAATATTATACAGTTCCCCTGGAGAAACAGGTGAGAAATAGCAACTACTCGTAACATCATAATACTCGGTAACCATTCGATTTCTTTCAAACACATCCATCACAGTCGGACCATTGGAGTTCCCTATAGAAACAAAGAAATCATTAAATTCATTTGCAATAGCTACAGAATCCGAAATAGCAACATCATTAGGACCATTAATTACTTTGATTTCCGGATTACCAGGATGCTCACCAATTATATTATTAACAGACTGCCAGTTTTTGCGAGCATCATTACCATTTTTTTCAAACTGTTTCGAATAGAAGTGTTTTTTAGTTTGCTCAATTTTAAGATTTACCATGTCACACAGTTTGCGACTGTAGTTAACTATTCTATTATTATTGGGAAGCTTTTTCGCTAGGTAGCATATTCTATTCCTTTTACGTATGATTGTTAATAAATTATCAGACATCCATGGCTTAAGCTTCACTATTTTATTGACTGAGACTAAACTAGTACAGTTAGCCAGTAGACCTTTAAAAATATTTATGAAATTGTCATAAGCTAACGACGCATTAGACTCATTGTAAACATTGATCCATTCTTCATTTATCAGAAATTCTTTTAAACGATCATAATCTATTCGCGACATCTGCCTCACATTTGTCTTAGTGCGTCCTTTATTCGAGCTCTGTACAGTATGTCCGATGAATTTGGCATCAATTAGGCAGTGATCTGAGATATTTAAATTATGCACCTTGTATGAAATATTTTGAAAATATCTGTGGTCAAATCTAAAAAATATATTGTCAATACAGGTAGCCGAGGTTTTAAAAATCCTGGTAGGTTCATGAACTAAGCTCTCAAGACCAAAACTAGACGAAATTACTAAGAGATTATCTACATGAGTCGTTTTCCTCATGAAATCAATATTAAAATCCCCCATAATTAAAACATTTCGATAAGGCAAGTTTTGTAGAAGCCTAGTAAAATCTGTAATGAAGTCTGGAATATCAGCGTCATGGAGTCTGTAAATACACACAGCACACACAATTTTCGAACACCAAGGAAAAGTTATACCAACACCATCAAAAGACCTATAGTCAAGCTTGAACTGCTTACAGTTTAACATTTTACTCGCGTAGATTGCAACACCACCGGACCTGTAATCCTCATTACATTTAGCAAACAGGTTATAATCATGCAAACCGAAGTTGTTAATTTCATCATTAAATATCCAAGTTTCCGACAAACCAATCAATAACGGCTTAACGTGTGTAGACTCAATGTAAGCCAGCAGCCTATCCGAATTCCTCCTCATGCTTCTTATATTCTGATACACAAAATTAAAATCACTCATAACTCAAGAATGCAAAAAATAATAATTTAAAAATATAATAACAAAAACTCTCCGAAACATATAAGATTGCATTGCAATATAAACATTGGATATGAGAATACCAATACAGTAAATTAACCATTTCATGCCAAAATAAAATATTAAAAGATAATGACCGGTCACTCAATAATAACATTAAAGTTGTAAATAATAACGGCAGAATGGAAAAATAAATATATAAAATAAATTTAATAAACTCCAATATTATATCCGTAAAACCACTCAAATATACGTTGAGTAAAATACTATAGTGCAATACTACCCTTTCATGCCGTAATAATTTTTGTGTAATTGAATGAATGATATTTATGACTGTGAAAAAATTAAAAACAGCTGTCTCAGTGTTGTTCATGAATTCAAAAATTAGCACATTATCGTAGCACAGAATCCAACCATACCACAAGTGTAGCATTTGTAAGGTTTTAGTTGAATTTATATACCACCCCTTAACAAATGAAAACAACTGGTAAATATTTAACTGAGAACTGGATGAAACTAAACAAAAGCAATATTCAAAATTGAAATACAAAAACAAAAAAAATTAAAATACAATGATAAATAAAAATAGAATTAGAGAATTTATGCAAGATAATATCAAGAACTTAAATGTATAACACTTGCGAATGGTTTGAATCTTCGCGAAAATATAATATAATACAGTGCCAATATGCAAAAAACAAAAATGCAATTTGCGAAAAAAACCGCAAGATGTCAAAAAAATATAAGTACTTAATACCAATCTCACAAAAATAAATTTAAATTGAATATAAATAAAAAATGTCAAAAAAATAGAAATTTGAGAAAATGAAAACAAAATATATTGATTAAAAGTTACGCCCTTAAAGTTAATGTTAAAATTAAAATTAGAAGACAAAAAATTAACTAAATTATGAAAAATTACATATTTACTTCGTTGGTGATGTGCTATCTTCCTGTGAACGAAACCCATTTTGCAGACGAACAATGTCATTATATGATTGAATTTGATGTACAAACGACTCCTTTGTTCTTCGTAGATAAATTTTGCCATCCTTACACCATAAGAACTGGAACCCAAATACAGCTTTTAATTGTTTTGCCTCGTTGTACAACCATGACTGGTATTTGGTGAGGTGGTGCATTAGGTATATCTTCCCCAATTCCTGTGATGACGACGACTTTCGTTTTTTGAAGTACTCGGATATTAAATCATTTTTGAGATTGTTTGATTTCAGCTTTACGATAAAAGAATTTTCCAAACGAGATTTAGATTTGTTGTGTAGTTTCATTCTTTTAATCGAGGTAATATCATCGGTCTTAATATTATTATCGATTGAGGAGATTTTTTCTATAATCAACTTAGACAGCTCATCCTCATTCACCGTATTGCCAACCATAAGACCACCAATTACAACATTATTACGCACCTCTATTTGATTTACCAAGTCAAGTTGCGCTTCCATAAAATTTACTCTCATCTCTTGTTTTAGAAATTTCTTTTCGAAGACATGAAGCTTTTGTTTTATGGCATTGTTTTCTTCCGACAACTGTTTGATAGTATTATTTAAATCGTCTATACTGGAACAGACAAATTTCTGCGATATTTCAAGATCATCAAGTTTGACTAATTTTTTCTGCATATCTTGTAATATTACGATCACATCATTTAAAGTTTGTAAATTAACTGGATTTGATGGTTTATCCGTGTCAGCACTTTCAATTATTGATTTACGGGATCCACTTCGACATTGAGGGCAAAGCCACGTTACTGAACCATTAGAAATATCACCAAACAAAGCATCCGATATATTGGCACATTTATTGTGGTATACCTTTTCACAATTCGAGCATTTCACTCCCGCAGACCTTCCTTTAGTAACATATTTTTTACATTTGAATTGATATTTACTTCCAGTGATAGCCATTGACAAATCATATAAAAATGATTCATCTTCAAATAAACACTCTGACGGCTGATTTTATTCCAATTTTTTGAATTCTTCGGTGTTTCTGATACTTTCCACTAATAGGTGAAACAAAATTTTCCACGTAAGACTATTTACAAAATTTTTTATTACAACCCATTCGGACGATACCGTAATCTGCATTATCAACGTTTTACTTTCAAAGCTCCTAATTCCGGTACTGAATTAAGGGGCCGACCAACGAGAAGCGGACATGGAATGAGTACCTCAATTATATCATCGATAGCTATTGGAACAAGCGGCCGAGAGTTCGACCTGCTTAATCAGTGTATTGAGCACTTCATACGTCAGCTTGGCGTTTAGTGTTAAGCAGCAGAAATGATATTTTGCCGACTTAACGGCGGCCTCGTAGAGACCACCAAAATGCTGTGACCCCGTTGGAGTAAGTAACCACTCAATTTTGTCGCGTTGACACATGAGTTGAATTTCGGATTTGAGATAGAAGCGTTGAAGAAGTTCAAACAATTCATATAGCCTGTGTTGACGAAGTTGGTGCAATTGTCGGAAACGATTTTCATCGGTAGACCCCATAAATGATGCTGTTGAAAGTAACGATGCCAGCTGTAAATGAACGGTTTTTCTGACAAAGCAGACAAAGACGGCTAAGTAGGCCTTTGCCACAGTATGCATGTAATAGAAAGGAAATGCTTGATCAACCCTTTCAAACGGAAGGTCGCTCATCTTCTGCCGCGCAGTAAAATCGGTCTTGCTCGAGTTACATCTCACGCATTGCTTAAAGACATTTCGACGAGGCGACGCCCATTTATTGGCGAGTATTTACATCGTCCGGCAGCAAGAAGCCCTTGTGGACTGGAATGAAAGAAGGCCGGATCCTCCGATGTGTAAGACAACGCAAAAAATTTCAATCGGCCACCAACACGAATAATTTTGCCATCACTCATGAAGAATGACAACGACTTCAACTTCAGATCGCGAACGATGAATAAGGGATTCTGAAGCCCATAATATTCAGATGAATATGACCTAATTTTTTTACTATTCGTATAACGGCTTGGAGCCCATTAACAGCTTCAACTGACGATTTCTCGTATTGTAAATGAAGCGATAAACGTAACTCATTTTGTTTAGTGAGAAATGCTCCGCTTGCGTGTATGCGCAGAATCATCCCTTATAGGTATGTCTTCTAACTGCATGGATTGTATGGAACTCATCGCAATTAAAAATTGTGTACGCTTTGGGGCATTTTGTAAACGGTTGGAGCCAAGATTCATCCGATGATTGAAGAAAACTCGAACTATTCCACCATAATTCAGATATAATTATCTGTGTAGTGGAGTAATCCACGCGAAATTAAATCGGCCGGATTGAGAGTGAAACTTACATGGCATCAAATTTCTCTAGAAACGAATGTTTTCCAACGAGCAGACAGAGCGTTAACCAATGTAAATACTCGTCTACTGAGAAATTTAACTTAGGCTTGATTTTTGTAACCAACTTTGATAATAGCTGTGCAGCTAAAAATTCAAATCGAGGTACAATAGTTTGTTTAACGGGAGCGACTCGGGATTTCGAACATAGACAGCAGCACCGTAACCTTTCTGGCTAGCATCCGCAAAACGATGCATGTATTTGGATGTTCATTGGAATTCGACAATGATTGAACATATGTTGCGGAATGTAAAGCCCTTAAAGTTTTTGTAAATTTTCGCGAATATGAAGCCAATTCATGTGTAGATCCATAGTAGTCCTAGTACAAGAGATATCAGACCAATAGAATGAAATATTTTAACTGTTTCAGAAACAACTGTGCATTTCGTTTTTTTCGGAGATTCTCTACAAAGGTTGACATTAATGCGAAACGTATCAGAATTAGAATGCCAATATAAATCCAAAGTTTTGATAAATTCGTCAGCATCTATTTTCACAAGTTGCACACGATCACCATCTGGGATATCGGCAAGAATAGAAGCTTCGTTTGAACTCATGGAGTAACATCCCTGCAGATTGAAGAATGAACGATACCTTGTCCCTAATGGCAACGACTTCATGGAGCTCGCCGTTAGGAATTATAACTGGTGGTCTAAAGCAAGCTATAACGCCGAAGTTGTGCTATGTGAACAAAGGATCATTCGGCTCAAATCGCCAAAATATATACTGAAATCTTCGACCATTGGGGTGAATATTGACCTGACGATACTCTTTTGTGACATCTGCACTTATCGTGTACGCATGTAAACGAAATCTGAGTAAAATTAAGAAGAGTTAATTTTGAATGAGAGGACCGCACATTAGAATTCGATTTAGTGCCGGAACTAGTTTTAGCTGAGCCATCAAATACGACTCTCAATTTTATAGAGGTCGAGTCAGGTTTAAACACAAAGTGGTGTGGAAGGTCTCGATTTAATTTTGCCTGCTGAGTTGCCTAGTTCACTTTCAGCACTAGAAAATGGCAAACGAACTATGAAACTACGATCGAGATTCCTTGCATAATTTTGTAAAAAATGTTTCTCACATTTATTGTTTGAAATACTATCATGCGCTAAATCATCTCCTTCCTCTATACCCCAAAATCTTTCCATAAGTGTAGCCAAATAAGTAGATGGAGAGTTCAAGGCAGCTAGATTGCAAATTTGATAATCTACAGGCGGATTACTGGCCTGGCCTGAAACCACCCATCCGAATCTTGTAGTCTGAAGAATTGGGAAGTTATTACCTAATTTAATTTGACCGACAGACTGTAACTCAAAGAATAATTCTGCGCCAATGAGCAAATCAATTCTTTGAAGTGAATAGAATTTTTGGTCCGCAAGTTTGACATTAGAAATTGGATATTTTTGGTAAAATGTGTGCCTCTATTAAAGCGGAATAATTGATGAATCGAAATCGAAACTTAATGGATGCAGAGTTACGTTCCATGATGGATGAACAGCCAATACCTCGGATTAACGTTTCATTGGCATGCAAATAAGCTATATGATATTGGCTTATCACTAATTGATTTAATCTGTGATTTTTGAGAAGGATCACCGGTTATTCCGGATGTTTTGCACAAAACGGGAAATTTGCATTTTTTTTTAATCTGCCTCCAACACGTTTTATTTGGTGAAAAGAAGAAAATTGTATTAAAAACTCGCCAATGATATGATACTGTTGAAAATTTACTCGAATTTGATTAGTGGCATTATCCACGGTAGCTCTGTTGCCGTTTTCAGACAAAATAGAGATGAGATGACATCTTTGAACGGGCTTCCTAACTGATTCTGCTCCAGGAATACTTTGAGGAAGTTAGAACATTGTTCGCGTATTGCTTCAAGCGATCGGCCATCTATAACATTTGATATAGGCCAATGATCAACTTTTTTACTCAAAAACTCAGGTCTATTCCACCACATTGTTGACCTTACTAATTTATGAGGTGAGATCCCTCGAGATGCCAGATCTACAGGATTGTGCTTTGTCAGTACGCATTTCAATTTACTGTTGGTATTATTTTTAAGATTAATGCAGTGCAACTGCCAGCACACTATTAGCACTATTTTACAGTCAGCCCATGCGTAAATTTCTGTTGAATTATCCGTTCATAAGTACACTACTGTACCGTATGCTGATTCAGACTCATCACTAAATGCATGTAAATGTATTGATTGTAACTCTGAAGAACATCATGATTCTTCGCGACATTTCGAGTTGTTCATTTGGTATTGAAGCTGATATCGTGTATATGATCTGAGGTGAAAGCTGCACTGTGAGGTTGGGGTCGAAGTGAGATTTCAAGATTATGTTGGATTGTTGGTATTGCCCGTTATGTGATCGAATTAGCACTACCGCGGTTGGCAATAACGTGATGCTTGCATGTTGGAAGTGATTGGGTATTTTATGAGTAACCGTCAGCTAACCCCATTTACTTCAGATTTTTGCCAATTTCGATATTGTTGATTGTGCAACTATTATTGGTTATTAGTATGCCAATGGCTGGTAAGTTGATTGATTGTGTGTTGATTGATGTTGTGTTGATTGCTGGATGCTTGTTGCTGTCGTGTGAAGTGAACGGGTTTCCGTGTGCTGCACCAGAAAAGAACGCCTCTGAATTTCCTGTTGGAATACTTGTTTCACTCCAATCTCACAGCTCTCCAATGCATCACAGCGATCATTCAAAAATGAAATAAGATCATTGAAGTTGGGGTAATTGGTTTCGATTGTGTGCGATACCGTGAGCTTACGTTTCCCAATATCTTTAAACTATTTATGATTTCTTCCGATCGCTCTGTTACCTTTCGCAAATCCTTCGTGTTAAGGTGGATCATTCGTTTTTGTTCTAAAAATGTCTGTAGTATTAAAGAGCCCACAATGCGTTTCGTTTGTCGTAACGCTTAACTAATTTCTCCCAAGCAATTTTGTAATTAGCTTCGGTAACGGGTTTCTTTTCGGTTAATGAGAGCTGCAGCATTTCTTTTACCTAGACTTTTAAGTAATTGATGCTTAGGTGAGTCAATTTAATTGAGTCTCGAGCATATGCAGTGTACCTTCTTCACCAATGTTTTTAGCGAACGTCTGTACTGCGATAGTGACGTATATGGATTAAATAGTCTATTAACAAGTGCACTTGATAGTCCGTAACCCACGAAATTTGTATTAAATTTACTTAAGTCTCTATAATTGCGCGTTACACCAAATCATAATCACTACATTCAATTTTAATTATTACTAAATTATCACGCAAAATATTCCAGCCACACAACTAAATTTACACAAAAGGTTTTAGTATGACTTCAACCTATGACGTCACTAACAGAAACACTCGAAACTTTTTTGTTTGTCGTATGGTTTTAAAAAGCTACTTATTTATATCTCGGCCTATCCATTGATAACACGATGCTATGCAAGGACCATATTGAGTCTCTTCGCAAGTGCCTGGCTTTAGTGATCAGTAAAATGTAAACCTTATGGTTGGTATGCCCTGTAGCAGTTTTAAAAAATATTTATTTTGCTATTGTGGATTCGAAATTATCATATGGACTAGTATGCAGCTGGGATGGGATCTACTATGCTAGACTTTATCCCCTTATCATAGCGCAAAACATATTATCTTCAAGATGGTTTATATTTCAGGAGTCGCAGATATTTCCACTAAGATAATTTATATGTGTACAAAACGCTGAAGACTTTTTTCATTATAAAGGTTAATCAGTTAAATGTCAGTACTGGTTACAATTTGAGAAATGATCAGTGTATTCGGCTACAAAAATTTACATCAACCAATTTTCAAAATTCATTTTTAATTTTGACTCCTAAAATTTTCAATAACCTATCAGTTGAGTTGAAAATTTGTGGGAAACTCAAACCATTCGCATATGGATTAAAAACATTTTTGTTTAGCGGCTCAAATGTGGATGATTTGATGCATTTTCAAGAGTAGCAAAATTTTAATTTGTTAATTTTGATAAAGTCTAATCAACACTGTATGTAATCACTACTCGAACCACGCTGTTAGATTCCCCGGATGAACTTGCACCACACGATCCACAATCCATTTCATAGGAGGCAAATTTTCTTCCTTAAGCAGAACTAAATTGCCAATCTCAATATTAGGAGTACAAAATCTCCATTTGGGACGTTGCGGTAATTCGTTGAGATATTCGCTTGACCATCGTTTCTAAAATTGCTGTATATTGCAATGGCTGATGTCTAATTAAACTTTTGAAATCGAGATGTAGAAGGATAGGTTCCGGAAGGGAATTAATAGGGCCTCCAACCAAAAAATGACTTGGGTTAATGCAGAAAAATCATTAGGATCATTTAATACCGGAATGGGCGGTTTGAATTAAAACATCCTTCCATTTGAATATAATCAGATAGGTTAACCCTTATGCAATCATACACCAAGACTCTTTTTAAATAGGGCGGCTTCCCACAATCCTCCAGAATGGGGTGATCTTGGAGGAATTGTGTTCCACCGTATGCCCTTTTCACAACAATATTTCAAAACTTCGTGTCGATGAAGTTCGTTGTCAAATAATTTTAGAAGGTTTCGTATTTCTGATTGGGCTCCTACGAAGTTGGCTGCATTGTCGCTGAGTATATTAAATGGTCGATCTCTCCTTGGTACAAAACGCCTTAGTGCCGCTTGTAGTCAAATCAGAGACAACTTTAAAATGTGTATGTGGCGAAGCAAATGAAAACACCGATGTAAACTTTATGTACAGTGTGTAATGTACAGTGTAGGGCTTGAGGTGTACAATGAAAAATTCCAACATGTTCCCTTTGGACTAATAACGCAACAAATATATGTATATTTGACAATAAAACGGTATGCTTTTGAAATACGGCTTTGTTGATGTTCAATACTGTTGACAAATCGTATACAAAAAGCAGCCATATACGGACTAATTTCTTGTATTGTAGTTAGAAAATGGCCCTACGAAATAATTAGATCTGAGTATTTCCACAAGACTGCTAGTTTTTGATTGCTCAGGATCATCATATTCAGCGTTAGTTTAATTTGGTTTCGTTATCTTCCAATTCCCGTCATTCTTGGACAGAAATAAAGGCCCATTCGACCAAAACTGGTTTTGCATTAATTCTGAAGGCATCAATCATGATGGAACATATGCCCAAATGTTGCGTATTTCGATGGTGATGAGCCTATGCAAAAAGAATCTGACCACAACATGAGCTTGTCGAAGCTAATTTTCATAGATTGTTGCACCAGTTCGTACAGATGGCTTAACAATAGTGCAGCACACAATTTAGACGGGGTATTGTCCAACTTTTGAGTGGTGTAATATGCGATTTGGCCCAAAGCAGTCGTATCTTGTATTGGTTGTTCATATCTGAGTCACCGATCTGAGAAGCATCGTACTTCTATTCTTTTAATAGGATTTGAACTCATATTTGATCGTGGAATTTTGACGACACTCAAAATTGTTAACTCTTTAATTTTTATCCCAACGTTAGAATGGTTTTGATCAGAAACTACTTCCTTACTGTTAGATGATCATTTAGTTAACTCAAACCCTCCCTTAACGAGAAGCCAGGTAATGTAAGACCTAAACTTTTGCTACACCTGATGAAAGATCGTCGATATAAGAATAGTTTTCAAAGAATATTTTAATTCGTTTTATATCTTAGACGATGGGGCTGCCGCCCCAAACCCCCGCCTTGACGGTTTTTTTGAAATTCTAAAATTCATAGTGATTGAACCATTTTTGAAAAATTTGTATTTTTTAATAATAGTAATTCACATACTAAAATAAAAAACTCCTCAAAGCCGCTTAGCATTGGTCCTTTCCGTGCAAGAATGACATGAAATTATGTAGATTCCTTTTGTTTTCAAATTTTAGTTATCAAAAATTTATTGAGGTCTTCCCTTTCGATGGGGCAGATTACTTTGTATTTTTTGGGGGGGATTTTTCCGTTCGGAAATATGATGGTATCTCAAATTAAAGTGCCCCATCGAAAAGGAAAATCCCATTAAATTTTTATTAACTATAATATGAAACCAAAAGGAATCTACATAATTTCATTCATTCTTACGCGGAAAGGACCAATGCTAAGGGGCTTTGAGGAGTTCTCTATTTTAGTATGCGAACAATTGGCAGCCCCATCCTCTAAGGTATAAAACGAATTAAATTAACTTCAAAAATGGTTTAGAATTAAAAAAAATTGATTTTTTGGGATTTTATGTTTGTCTAAACGTGGGTCATCTGGGTAATCCTACTATTACTATATGTACATTGTACATATGTATGTACTGTTGTATAATTATCATTTATTAACAACAACAATAATAAAATACCATTGCTTCAAAAATAAATTTCGATTGATAAAAAGTTTAGAAATATAAGTATCCGGATTTTATGAAATGCCAAAATATTAATTTGATAACGTTTCCATATAATATCTATCCTTTAACTTCCTCAAATTTGACTTAAGTGCGCTAGCTTTAAAAAATGTTGAAAATTTAATTTTATCTTAAGTCGACATAAGCCACTATGTCTTATTGCCACAGGAATAAAATACAATATATCAGGTGACCATCATTCGTAAAATAAAATAAATTGAAAACAAAAACTTATCAGTATCAAGAGATAAGAATATTTTCGATCAAGTAAAATATAAAAATTTCAGTTCGTCTTAACAAGTGAAACGTGATTAAGTGAAATAAGTTCTGTGAAAATAGTTTGAAAGATAATAAAATGGAATACACCATCAACGAGACACCCCTGCTAATGAGAGATATTACGGCCAAACTTTTTAATTCTGAGCATTTATCGGATGTAACGTTTCTTGTCGAAAACAAAAAGATTTATGCACACTCACTGATTTTAATGGTGCGTAGCAACGTATTTCAAAAGCAATTAGAAATCACCTTTGGCGAAAAGAAAGTCATACCGATAACTGGTTATACATATGAAGCGTTTTATGAGTTCATTCAATTTATATACACCGACAAAATTGATCACCCTCGAACATTTAAAGATGTTTTCTTGAAATTGGCGATACATTACAATGTGATAAGATTAATCAATCACGTGATGAATGAAGGTTTTAGCAGTTTGCAAAAGTTGAATTGGTATAGAACGGAAAATTGCAAAATTGAATTAAATAGAAATATTTTAAAGAACTGTGTAGCTGTTGATTTAAAAGTATATTTGGATTCAAATTCATTTCTATCAATCCATTCAGACACCGTAGAAGAAGTCTTAAAATTAGATCAAATCAGAAAAGGCGTAACTGAATCAGATATACTTGACGCATTGGTCCGTTGGATGAATAATAATTGCAAAAGCAATCAAATAACATTTACTGAGTGCCGCAATAAGTTTATTAATCTGATTCATTTGATACGGTTTCCAACGATGTCCAGCGAGGAACTGCGGAATATTAAAACAAAATACCCAGAATTATTAACAGAAAGTGATTTTATGAAATTTGCTAGTCATAAAATTTTCGGTACTGAATATGATGAGGGAATATGGAATTCATCACCAAGAACGGAGTATGTCTGGCCATATGAAATGAAGACCTATCCAGATGTATTTGCATTTAAAAACAAGTTTACCGTTTCTTCTGACATGATTCTGCGTGGATTTGCGTTTGGGAAACAATGCTATACCGAGGGTGTCAAGCGGATGAACATCACAATCTCATGTCAACTGCTCGATTTAAGTAAGGTATCAGAAATTAATATAAATGATGTAGAATTAGGAAACAGTTATGGTTTTATAAGTTTGGACGCATCAATCCGTGTTCGTCCTAATTACATTTATACAATCGAATGCAAATACGAACCTATGGATAACGCAACAAAGTTCAGGTCTCGTAAACCAGAAACCGATTTTATCATACATCCAACACCAAATTCAGTTACGGTGTTAGAAGTCCATCCCACCATGCTTGAAATGTCGATTTATTAACCATGAGGTGCCAAAATTGTATTGATTTGTATATTTAATAAATAAATAAACTTGATTTGTATAAAATTTGATTGTTACTGTTTCACTTCATTTCAAATTTAATTAAACATTTTAGTTGGTACACGTCAATTTTAATTTGTGTGCACACAGAAATTTTCAAATAGGTTACCGTTATGGAAATAAGCCTTTATTCTCCCAAACAACAAATTCTGATATCGTGGAAAGGTATAAAAGTGACAAAAATTTGGTTTTTACTCTAGAGGAAGGATGCGCAATGGGAAGAATTCGTGTGTTTGTTCATGATAAGTATAAGCGTAGAAGTTCTTTAATATGGAAAGATAATTGTTAAGTGGCATAAATTTATTAATCAGGTAATTCCATATTTTCAAAAAAATTTCGGTGTTTTAAATTTTTTCCAGAATAATGAAGAATTGTTATCAATATTTTCGTAATTATTTGAAATTTTCGAACAAGAGTGATCCCGGTTTTCAGAAAGCACGAAATATTTATGATTTGTCGAATATTTTTTAAGTGGAAATTTGTTGCTGAATTCTGTGTTGCATACTAATTAATCAAGGGTTACAAGAAAGAAATTTGGCACCCACAGAATATACAATTTAAATACCGATAAAGTAAAATGTCGATAATGCAGATTGGGTTAGCCCAGTCGAAAATAAAAAAATCAGTCGTAATGGATACATACATATATAGCATTGAAGATTTTTGTCAATATTCTTAAGCGGCAAAACCTGCCTCCATCCATTACCTCGTGGA
The DNA here is from genome assembly GCA_963556165.1 of Tipula helvola. Taxonomy (NCBI): domain Eukaryota; kingdom Metazoa; phylum Arthropoda; class Insecta; order Diptera; family Tipulidae; genus Tipula; species Tipula helvola. The sequence goes on along the minus strand of OY744483.1, from coordinate 331,163,360 downwards.
AAATTGTAGAAAATTCACGAAACCCAAAATAAATTTAAAATTGGTATAAAATCAGCCTCTTGAATGTTATGTCAATAGCTATCGCAAGAAAAATAATTCAGTAAAAATGTCCCTTTTAGGAAATTTTGGGAAAATTCGATTTTTCAAAAATCATTAGAAACATCATTAGACAATCCATCTCCAGACATAATAGTCTATAGGCTGATTTTATAAAAACTGTTTAATGATTTTTGGAAAATTAAATTTTTCCAGAACTCCCACGGAAAATAACAGTTTTAAAACAGTTATTCTTATTATATTGTGAGTTTCTCGTATGGATTTATTCCAAACACCTAGGAAGCCAGAAAAGAACGGACTGATTCTATAAATGTTGTAATACTTTAGGGTTCCCTCTATGGCCTGCTCTATGGCCGGCTATATGGTCAAAACAAATAAATTATAATACCTATAAAGGTCTTCGCTGTCAAGAAACGGCGATAGATGGATTAAATCTAAAGATAGCGCTAGTAGTTTTTTTTTAATTTTATTTTTGTTGTATCGAAACAAAAATGTAAACAAAAGCAAAAAACACGAATAAAACTTACAACTAGACATGAATTATAAAAAAAATTAATTTTATTTTTTATTTATTTATCAAAAATTAAAAATTGTTAAAGCTGACATCTTTAGAAGTTATCCCGTACTATGCTTTCACGTATTAAATAATTCTGCATTATCGATAAATCTACCTATATCATTGACCGCAAGTTTACTATGGAAAAGTATAGTTATATGTCCTTTATAGGTATTATAATTTATTTGGGTCAAAAGGCCGAATGTCGAAAAGCAGCATATCGTAAAGCTAAATGTCGAAAGGCCGAATGGGTCGAAACGCCAAAAGGTGGAAAGGCGAAATATCGAATGGCCGATAGGCCAAATATCGAATGGTCGAAAAGCCGAAAGAGTCGAAAGGCCGAATATCGAATGGCCGAATGTCGAAAGGCTAAATGTCCAAACTCTGAATGGGTCGAAAGGCCGAAAGGGTCGAAAAGCCAAATATCAAAGGGTCGAAAGGTGCAATATCGAAAGGCTGAATGAATGGCCGAACAATAAAAGACGAATGTTGAAAGGACGTATATGCCGCTTGGGCGAATGTCGGAATGCCGAATGTTGAAGGGTTGAAAGGCGCAATATCGAAATGCTGAATGTCGAAAGCCCGAATGTGCACTTTGGCCGAATGTCGAAAGACCGTATGTATATATTTTTATATTCAAAATTAGATTTAATTAAAAATTTAAAATTGAAGGTATTCAATCTTCGTGATTTCAAACTACCCAATACAAATTTATCTCCACTGGCACAATATATTTAATTTGAAGTAAAGGCAATTGCAAAGGAAAATTTTAATTAGTTAAGTCAAGGAAATTAATATAAATTCAAGGAAAGTTCTAATAGGTGAATAGTGGATCCAACAGAAACTTCCAATTCAGAAACATTCCGGAAAGCGGTAACCTTTGAAAATAGATAAAATAGATCTGAACATATCAAGAACAACATACCAAAAGTTATCAACAATAATTCTCGAGCATAGTTACGCCATTCGAAAATACGGCAAATTTTACATCTACAAAAATGAATATGAAGTTTTTTTGTATGATCAAAAATGTAGGCTACAGATATTTTTGTTTAATGCACGAAAATAGAACGCACACTAAATTTGTTGAAACTTTTCAACCAATAATAAAATCAAGCTGACAAAATCTTAAATGAAAATATTTTTATATTTTCAAATATAAAAATGTATGAATGTAGAAATAAGTACATACATATATGATGTCGGAACATAAAGGGTTCTTCCACATTTTACTCTTGAAGTAACGTATAAGATGTATAACGTATAAAAATATTCCCTCCACACAATATTTAAGCAGCCTTGAGCTGTGCCAAATTTTAGATTTTTTTTTAAATCCCAAAAAGTGAAATTATAGAAGCTTAAGTTCGACTGATCTTAGTTAAACGACATGCTTCATTTCAACATCACTTTAAATTAATTTTCAGTTAAAGATCTCACAATGAAATTTGTTAATTAAAGTAATAAAAAAAAAATAATTGATTAGTTTTGCCACTAGTAACTTTTGAAATATTCCGGATAAGTTTAACAAAATCTGAAAACATTTATATAAAGCTTTTAATGGTCGAAACCTTTTTAAAGCTTTGTAGTTTTATTTATTTGAAATTGTAGCATCCTCTCTGCTAAGCTATAAAGTAAATAAAGTAGTAAAAATATGACTTGTCTCAAAGTATCTCAAAACCAAGAGATTACATCCTTATTGCTACGCCAACATCCAAATTTAAAGATTTTTCAGAGCTTTAATAAACTCTGAAAATTGTATGAGTCTTTTAAGGTACTTTTGGATTTTTACTAGTTAAATTAATAAGTTTTAGAAAGCCTATCAATTCTGGAAATTAGGAATTATTAAATTACAAATTTTGAACCGTTTTTGAACTTTTATTTAACTTCAGAATTTTCGGCAGTATCAAACTGAAATATCTGTAAAACAGATAGCTACTAAAATTGAATTTATTTGAATTTCCAGAGCTTTATTAACAATATAAGCTTTCGAAGCTTGTAGTAATTCTGTAAATTGTTCTTACTTGGTTACGAAAGCTGTCAGTAAATTTAAAAAACTTTCAGAGTTAAAAGCCAATATTACTCTTGGATAAGTTTAGAAGTGGAATTACTAATATTCCGAAGCTCTCAAAGATTTATAGTTGGATTAGTAATTTTTGGTAGCTTTTAATAATCCAAATAACATTCAAACTTTCAAAAATCTCACTTAGTCTGGAAACATCTGGTGCTTTCAAAATCATTTGGAAATATCTAACATTTCAGAAATATTTAGTGAAAATCTGGAGCTCGAAGGTTTCGGAGCTTTTATTATCAATTGAAATTTTTAGAAGAAAGAACCGTGAAATGGATCATGAAAGCACAGAAGCCTTAGAAAGTTTATTTTAAGTTGAGATCATGGAATCAAAATTCTTTTGGGCTATACTTTGTAACTTTAAAGTTAAAATCATAAAATTGTCATTTGGTCTTGTTAATTTCTCAAGCTTTTAGATTAATGAACTTTTGAAATTCTCTCCTTCTTTCCATTTGAAATTATTAAAGCTTTGTTTTCTAATAATTTCTTAGGTTTGCGGAGCTTCGAACTCAGATACTGTAAAATTTTAAGACAGTGAATTAGGGGAATACAATGCAGCTTTCATCAACTTTTAAAAATTCAAAGTTCTGAAACTTACATAAAGTTCTACAACTTACTAAAGATTAGTATGCTCTGAGCAATTGAATTATTCTGTTTGTATTTATGGATTAATAATGTTGCGGAACAAATATCACCCCTCAAAAATATTAGAAATTCCAAATAGATATATGTAATTTTAGTTTGGCGATGCTTTTAGCTAACACGGGAATTCTAAGATTTTTTTTAATTTGTATTGTTGAGTTCGAACTTAATACTATCTATCTAAAATCATTATATTCTGATAGTTTCGAAAACTTCCAGCAGAAGCTCTAGATAAAGCTAAACATTTTTCTTTTCAGAGCTCTAAGGATTTCTAGAATTTTATAAATTTATTCTAACATTTTCGGAACTTCCTTCAACTCTAGCACTATTTTAGAAGTTGCCTAGAAAATGTTCAAAGCTTTTATCAAATCTAAGAAATGTTAGAAACTGAAGTTTTCCATAACTGTTGGATCTTTGTGAATTGGAAGATTATTTTACTATTTCTGAAGGTTGTATTAACTCTCAGAACTTTTAAAACCTTAATTGACCAACTTTCAGAGCTTTTTAAATAGAGGGAACTTGTGATCATCAATCGGTAATGGGAACTAAAAATTTGCCGAACTAAAATTCTAACATTATATTTTAAGTATATGGAGCTTTAGTAACTGAGAGTATTCGTAGAATATAAATTTTCGCAGCTTTCTAAACTCTAGTGTTTTCTACAAATATTTATTAGAATTTTAGAGATTTTATCACCACTTTGGCCTTTAACAAAAAATATTCCCAAATTTGCGAATCATTAGTTACCTTGAGGTCTCCTGAGCTTTTGTAAACTTATTTAATTGTTTTTTGCTTTGGTTTATTAAGTTCTCAAGCTTTTAGAAAACTGTTTTTCGAAATTTTCATAAATACAAATTCAAAATACAGCTTTTGAAGTATACAATACTTCACGATTTATTTTGAAACAATCAACGCACAATTACACATTAAACTCATATAGGTATGTTTATTTGGGGTTTGAAACACTATACAGAAGCTATACACGTAGTTAAAAGCTAGTCAATAAAAGTACTTTCTAGTGAACAAAAGCTTTACATTAAATGATGACGAGGCATCATTTTTAAAATTTGTACGAACTCATTTCAACACAAAAACAAAAAAAATTGAAAATTAAGGCTTTAATAACTAGACTAAAAAATGAAGTAAATCGCTATAAGCTTTAAAGTTTTTCAATTTTATAAATAACTAATATGTTAATAAAATTTTAAAGTTCTCCGAAATATCAAAGTGTAAAGTTTCGATAGAAATCACAAAATATTAACTGCTGTAAGCTTTTAAATATACGCCTTTTAAATAAAGCTACACTAAAATTGTTCTTAAATAATAAAACATTTTTAGTGGTTTTAATGCCAGAATTAAAAAAATTAGTTTTAAAAAATGCACGCTTTAAGCTCTATAAATTAAAGTTAATAAGCTTAAAAGTTCTAATATTACACAGTTTTATTTAAAATAGAGAGAAAAAAAATTATTTATGTTTCTAAAGACTTACCAAAGTTTTCAAATATATATAATTCGGTTAAAAGTTGTTCAATAATCAAACTTATGTAATTAAATCGTAGCTTTTCGGAAGTAACATTATTTCCTTAAATATTTAAATCCATAAGCTTAGTAAAACTTAATCGTTATGATGCTTCGATTTAAAATACAGGAATAATATCTGGAAAAGAAAAAAATTTAAAAATCGTTTAAATAAAGCTCTTGTAATTATTATTTTCGGTTTGTGATTGTAATGTGAATGTTTCAAACTTGATTACTTTGCAGCTTTTCCAGCTAAGGAACAAAAAATTTAAAATATTTCAGAAAGTTTAGTTCAATTTCCAAACATTTATAAAAAGATTGTAATTTAATAAAGTTTCTGAATAACCTTCTAGTCAATAAAATTGAATAAGCTTTCACTTAAATTTTAAAAAAAAATTAAAAATTTTAAGGAGCTTTGAAAATTTTGCAATTTAATAAATAACTAATATTATATTGTAATTAAATTTTAAAGTTCTCCGAACGTAAAGTAAAAAAGAAATCATAAAATATTTACTACTTAAAGCTTTTTTTAAAAAAATTATAAATAAAGCTCCTCTAGAATTTTTAAATAATACATGATAAATTTTTTGTAATGTTTTTTAATGCCAGAATTAAAAATTTACTTTTAAAAATTCAAGCTTTAAGCTCTATAATTTAAAGTTACTAAACTTAAAAGTTCTAATTATAAAGTTTTATATAAAGTACAGAGAAAAATTTTTAAAAAATGTATTTAACAAAGTTTTCAAATATAATATGTATATAATCCGATTAATCAAATCGAGTAAATAAATCGTAGCTTTTCGGAAGTAAAATTTTTTTCCTTAAATATTTTAATCCATAAGCTTGGTAAAGCTTAATCTTGAGAACGCTGCGATTAAAAGCTATGGTGCAGGAGTAATATCATTGAAGCAATAATCAACGTGGAAAAGAGAAATTTCTTAAAGCTTTCTAGCAAAACCCACTTATTTGGTGGGTTAATCTTTCATAATTTTTGAAGCTTTCTGAAATTGGTGATTAACTTTAAAATAATTCATAAAGATTGAATTTAGAAAATATTTAGCGACGCTAAAGATCACCACAGTTAAAAAAAAGCTTTTACAATAATTTTTGGTTTCTGATTGTAATGTGAAAGTGTTTTTGGCTAGATTACATTGCACTTTTTTCAGCTAAAGAACTTTTTAATATTTCAAAAAGCTTAGTACAATACGAAAACATTTATCAGAAGCTTATATTTAAATAAAGCTTCCGAATAACTTTCTAGTTAGACACAACGAAGTGTTGAAGTATTTCAACTTTTAAGCTTCTAGATTTGAAGTTATAATTAAATGATTTACCTTGGAGTTTAAAATTGAGCTTTTAATGTAAATACTAAGTAGTCAGTATAGTCAAAAGTACAGCTTAGTATATTATTAAAGTATAGCTTTAATAAAGATGAAAAGGACACATCAAACAATTGTAGTATGCGACAGCTTTTGATCTCAAGAATTTTTCAAATTTTCGTCACTTCAATCGTTAACATTTTCTGATACCAAATGAAAATATAAACAGTTAAGTATCCATATCTCGCTATTTCTACTCTAATCAACAATAAACCTGTACGTATACGTACACTATACTACTAGATATCTACATTCGTTTTGGCAAAATAATAATTTTTTATGATAAAAGCTTTGCATGTACAATTGTAACAAACAACGCAAATATAATTTGAAGAGATGACCAGTGCGGAATCCAACAAATCCTCTAAAGTAAAATAATAAATTTTAACTAAAATTTTCCAATTTTTTTTATGTTCACCCTTCCCTGGGCTCCACGGCTCAACTTTCGGCGGTGAATTTTACCGAAATAAAATTAAATAACACAAACAGCATAAAACAAAAAAAAATTGGTTTTGTTTGTTTGAAACTTTTCCCAAACCCAGCCAGCAACACACAAAAAAAATGTTTCATTTTATTTATTTTTCTGGCCAAGATTAAAATGTTACAGTGGATTAAAAATATGTTGACATAATAGTACTATTGTATGTATTTAGATAGAGAGAGGTAAGAAAATATATGGGTAGACGTGATGAAAATTTATGATTTGTGACCGATGATGGTGATGATGAAAAATATTTTTTTTTTTTTTTGTATAGTACCGTCTAGGTAATATTTGCGCTGATACACTAAATTATTTGGACTCACCTTCAAATCGTTAATACAATATCAACATAAAAAAAAAGTGTTCCATAAATTTACTTAACCGTTGTTACTTTATTATTAGAATAGGTCGGGTGGATTTTTTTTTTGTTCTTACATGAAAATTTATTTTTCAATTCCTTTTGTGTGCCAAGACAAAAAAAATCTTGTCGCATAACTGTTCAATCATTAAAGTCGTATAAAATGCCTCATTGCATCATAATCTTGTTGTCGAGGTCATAAAACCCTACCATGAACTTCGTCATTTATATTTATCATGGTAATGATTACACCGTAATCAGTCTTAAATGATGAGCTGAATAAAATGCGTTGGTTTTATATACACAGATGATTGCAGAATAAAGTAATCAAGCTAATTTTAAAGAAAACGAACAACACATTTAATTCTACACTAAGAAAGCTTGCTTATCCATTAATAACAAAACAACAACAACGACGACGACGACGATGACTATATAAAGATGAGTGTACGAGATAATATTCTTATCGTAAGAAGAATTTTAATTAAAAGAAGAAAAAAACAGATTTTTACCATCTTTCTGTGTTGCGAGAATATTTTCATCATTAAACACACACACACACACATACAACAAGGATCTAAATCGCGTATCTATGCTTGTGAATTAATTTTGACAAGAAGATGGATGAAAATTTTACCATCCCCTATACTAAATCCGTATATCCCGTTTTTATATTTTAATTTAATTTTTGGTATACACGAGTATGTGCGGTTTGATTGTGAACACTTCAAAAAGTGTCGATTCTTAAAAACTTTCACTAACGCGATTCTAATCGTTATAACCTTTTGTTGAGTTAATAATAACGATGTATGTGTGAATAATAATAACAATAGCCGGCTGTCTCCGATTTAAGTACATATCGAATACAACTTTAATGTTTAGATGGTTAGACAGTGTGATACTGCAGCATAATAAACAAAATACAATAGATTTTTTTTAGCCATAAGATATCGCCTGTTTGTACCCTCCAACATTTGCTTCATCGCTTAAATTTCTTTGTTTGTTTATTGTTGTATGATGTGCTTTGTATTTAACACATTGTTGGCGACATGAAGGGTAATTTATATCGTGAGACGAATGACAGATGGATGTGTTGCTTGAGAGATGAGAGATGTACTTGACTTTATAAATACATGGTCGAGTATTTTTTTTTTTTGACAAATTTGTTATACAATATCTGATATAATTAGATAAAGCTTTCAAATTTGCGTCCGAAACGGTAATGCTTACATCTACTCATTATACATATACATATAATATCTCTTACAGGCCTAGATCAAACCTAAAAAAATTAATGTCAGGCCCGTATAAACGGTGAGCTTTTAGGTTTAAATATTTTTTATGCCCTAGAAATCATGTGCATCCAAATGTCTGTGTTCCCTCAATCAAACAAAACTATGTCAGTTTATACGTAACCTATTTTATCAAAGCAACCTTGATTATACAAGCCATAATCTAAAAAACGAAGCTTTTATAAGGGAATTAGAAACGAGGAAAAAACCAAACTTTTCATAGTAAAACACACAAAACATATGGGAAATCACTTTTTCTCCGAAGACAAATTTGTAAATGAAAACGTTGCAAATTCTTAATTATGATTTCTGAAATATTTTCATAAATGTTTGAATTTCAACATATATAAATCTCGTTTAAGTAAATCATTTTCATTTTCTTGTAATAATTGATTTATTTAATCCAAAATATAAAAAAAAGTTCATAACAACAGCATTCTGGTCAAATTGAAAAGAAAAGCTTACTACAAATCGTGTGCATTAAGCCAATATACATAGATGGCAGTGGGCAGTAAACATTTTGAAAAACCGTACCAAAAATCGCCACTTGGGGAAATTTATGTTCAACAATTGTAGGAAAAGCAAAACAAATTCTCAAAATATTAAGAACGTGTCATAATTTTGTGATTAAACAATTTTTTTCGTATTTTTCTGTATAAATCTGAGACATCTAACGTACACTAGTAAAACTAAAGATAAATGTAGCAAGTATTATTTTAATTCGTCAGAGCCAACTTTGATGTATTTTTCAAAATGAAAGTTCGAAAAATATATTTTAGAAATAATTTAATTTTAATATTTCTGCAATTAATATTTACTTAATACCAATAAACCCTTCCTGGATATTGTTGCTAAAGATATGTAGAACACTTTTGTATAAAAATTTTGTAACATTTTTGTTTTTTTCAATGAAAAATTTGAAGCTAAAAAACACCATTTTTACTATGGATTCCTATGGAAATTAGTGAAAAGTTATACCACTAAAAAAGCTTCTAAAAAATACGTCATAATGATTATGGCTCTATACTCTAGAAGGCTCTGATTTTATCCGACTTTCAAATATAAAAGCTTTCATACAAAAAGCTTTATTTTTATCGACCAATAAAATTTCAAACAAAAGAGCTTTTATTGTGAAAACTTTAAACATTCATTTTATCATAATATATACATATATTAAAAGGCGATTAAAGCTTTGACGATAAACTTGGACTTGCCAAAATTGATTAAAGGCAACCACGAAAGGTGGTACTACTCCTTTTCTGGCATTTCTGACTGTAGAATGAATTTCTAAGTCTACCTTTATTCTTTAAGCTTTTAATATTTTGGCTTGTATCGCTATACGAGCTACAAGAGCTTTCTCAATAATTAATTAAAGGCTGAGTATGAACGCTTTCATAGTATTCCTAAGATGAATCACTATAAAATTCTGCTTAATTCTTAAAAACGTGTTTTCGTACTTATCAATTTAAAAGCTCTAATACAATAAAAGCTTTCAATATTTTGGATCAACGATAAATTCAAAATCGCTTTATTTTGCAGTTTTAATTAACTAAATTAATTTGTTGCTTATAAATTATGAGACATAAACCAAAAGCTTTCAAAATACAATGTTTTACTTAACAAAAATTTAAACAAGTCACAACTATGTAGATAGCTATTTTATATTTTTTTATTGAGCTAAAAGTAACAAATAATAACGCAATTTTTTTTTTTTTTTTAAATAAACTATTCGAGCTTTCTATTAAAACCCGCAAATATAAATAAGTACTAAATTTTAAATAAAACAGTTAACAAAAATATTTATGCACCAAGTTGAATGATAAATCCAAAAATCACTTTATTTTGTAATTTTAATCGGGAGCTTTCACATTTATTGGCGTAAAATAAAAGCCAATTAAATTAAAGAACTAGATTTAAACGGCGAAACTTTACATAATTTCAGTAGTTATAATAAAATGCGCTTCGTGGAAAGCTTTTAATTAATATTTAAATTGTCTGCTGTACTACTTCATACTAGAAACCCTTTCCTACAAAAGCCCTCACTTCTGTAATAAACATCATTATAAAAATAACAAAAAATATTTTTTTAAAAGGCAAAAGCTTCTAGGAAACTATTGAGATAATAAATCCAACATTTCATATATTTTAATAAAAGCTTGCATATGCTTTAATGAGAACTTTTATAGCATTCCAAAGACAACTACACTACGCACTAATTAACTCGACACTAATCATTCCGTTGTAAGCTTTTGATAAATTCACTAAACTTTTCAAACAGGTCAAAGCTATAAAAAATACTTAAATGTTTAAATTCTAACTGTTTATAAACAAAATTACAATATTTTATAATCTGATCTGAAAGCTTTCTACCATATTTTATAATCTGATCTGAAACCTTTTAATTTTTAGATGTGAAAATTAAATCAAAAGTAAAGTTTTTAATGAAAAATTTGTATAACTTTATACTACACGGAAAAGCTTTCCAATAATTCAACATTGTCATAAAATACAAATTTTCAACTAGAGAAGACATTTTGTGAAAATTTAATTTAGACACTTGTAAGCTTCCATCATGAAAGTTTTCGATTAATAAATATTTCACTTTTGATATTTGCTCAAATATTCATATATTCAAGCTTATATTTATTAAAAGGAAATCGCCAATTTCCAGACAGTTTTCTGAAATCACAACAAGTACTTTTCAAATTTATTTTATAGAAGCATAGAAATTATGATATCTTACAACTTTTCAAAAGCAAAACTTTTCCTTAAGAAAACATTAAACAACTCACATATACTATGTAATTTCGAGCTGAAAGCTTTGGCTCCTCAACAAATTGTAGCTAGATATTACGAATTCGATTAGATCTATTTGTTAAATTTCGCGTAAGTTCTAGAAGCACTATTTAGTATTTTAGAAATTTTAGGTTAGCGAGCTTTTATTGTAATTAACCTTCAATAAAATAGTGAACAGAAATATGTTGATTCCAAGTTGAATGATGAATCTAAAAATTGGTGTATTTTGTAGTTTAAACTAAGAGCTTTCACAATTTAACTAGAATAAATCATAAGCTAGAAAACGAAATACACTGAAGAGCCTAGCCAACACCATTAATAGAAAATAAGGTTTTAATAAAATTGGCGACATATTCCCGAGGGGCAAAATCTCGAAGGTACAAAATCCCGAGGGTACAAAATCCCGAGGATACTTAATCCCGTAATCCCGAAAAAATCCTGAGGGGTGACCTGTTATAACAATTACTATTTTCGGGGAGAGTAAGTATGCCCGCTTTCAAAATCCCGGATTCAAAATCCCGGTTTCCAAAATCTCGGTTTTCAAAATCTCCGTTTTCAAAATCTCGGTTTTTAAAATCTCGGTTTTCAAAATCCTGGCTTTCAAAATCTTGATTTTTTTTAAGTCAGGGGCGGCCCTTCTGGTGAAGGAGATTTTTAATTTAAAGTAAAATAAAAATCGGAATTTTCTGGAAACCGGGATTTTTATTTTTGCAGAACCGAAATTTTAAAAAGCAGGATTTTGGCCGAAGATTTTTACGATCCTCTATTTTCGATGTTCAATTTTTCGCTTATACAAAGAAAATCCATGAAAAATTGCTTTAATTGTGCAATCAACAACACTAAACCATTGAAACCCACATATTGAGGAATGATCCACATTACACATTTTGAAAATGTTAAAGGGCTGAATGAAGCTTTTAACTAATATTTAAATTGTCTGCTTTATTACTAAAACTCTTTCCAATAATAGCCCTCACTTCAATCAGCCAACATTTTCAATTGTGTAATCCTCTCACAAATAATTACAAAGTAAATTGTGAAGATATATAACCAAAATCTTTTAGTTAAATATTTCATTAAACTTTTAAGTCGTTAATTTAGACTAGGAACCATTTAAAGCATTTCGATATAAACTTCTGGAGTATTCCTAAGGCAAAGTGTTACTTATAAAATTAAGAATCTTTGTAAATTTTAATAAACCTACACAAAAAGTTGCGAAACCTTGTAACGATGCATCGCTACAATTTGAACGGGTTGATCATCTCTGATGAGTGATGATCATATTTTGCAATTGTGAATGGTCCAGTTTGTCTTACGATTCTCCATGGTTAATTGTTTTGATAATTTTTAAAATAAGAGCAATATGATTGATAAAGAAGGGGGGTGAAGATAAAATAAAATAATTGGTATTGTTGTGATTTTTTGAATTTGATAAGGGAGTCGAGGAATAACTTGAACAGTGGACGGTAGCGAAAAACAAAATAAAAAATGAAAGAAAATTTAACTAAATAAATAAAATAATATATTGTTATCTAAATTTTTAGCTACTAAACTTCCCATTTAACATTATACGAAAATTATTGTAATATGTATTATAACTTTGTTTCATTCATGCATATTTTTTTCTTTTAAATATATATATAATATATCTAATTATTTACTATAAACATTTACTGTTCTAAAATTAAAACCAAGTGTAACCGTAAGTGATATGGATTTACTAGTATATAGAACTTATAAACTACTTAATTTATAAAAAAAAAACTAGTGTTAATTAAAAGTAAATCGAATGTGATTGTGAACAGTATTCTTTATATTTTGACGGTTATTCGTGACCGCAGAAATTACAGTTAAAAGTACATAAAGTTAAGAAAATCATAAACTAAAGATTAAAGTGTTTCATATGGTGACTAATTTAAGTGAAAAATAAATAGATAAAACTAAACCGAAATTAATACTAACTTGTGTCTTGACTGGTGATTGCATATCGTATGATATTAAGAAAAAACCAGTAAAAACTGTATTTACTATGAGTGGCATTAATTACTGTAGTAAACAGTCAATTGTACAGTAATAATCAGAATAAATCATTTTTTTATTTTTTATTTTTAAATTGAAATTACTTAAATCTGCAATGATACATAAGTAAATAAAATTTGTACATAATTTATAAGTGCTATAAACATTTATGTGAACGCATATCAAGCATATTGTGAAATGTTAGATTTTATCTGGCATTTTGATCATATGATCAAGTTTATGAAATGCTGATGGGAAATGAAATTTCCAAAATTACGCTTCGATTATTGCCACCTATACTTCTACAACTTTGGAAGACATTGAACGGTATTTTCATCGGCGCCCAACGAATAGCTAAGTGATTTTTTTTTTTTTTGTTTATTTTATATATGCATATCTTCTTACATTATTTTTTTTTATTATTTATTATATTATATTATATCATATTATCCTCATAATTTCTATTATTCCTTGTTGTAGCAAAATATTTCAACTATTTGTTTTGGTTTTTGAATTTATCATTTTCTTTTCGAGTTTCTATTTTCTTATATTCATTATTGAGATTTCGCGGATTGAAATAACTTGCTATGACAATTGTTTATATTATATAGTTTTTTTTTTTGTAGCATTAGGTACTAACTCGAACTAACCCCCATAGTAAATTATTAATTTTAATTTCTTAATTTTTTTTTTGAATTAATAAAACTTGTATTAAGTTCAATATATTTTACATAGTTCGATTTTCTTTTCATAAGTTTGTTTTTCTCTTTCGCCATTATGTTCGGTGGTTTAATTTCGTATTCTTTCGATGAGTGATTTAAATATTGTTTTTAGAATGAGATAAATTCCGGAGCATGGGAGGATGTAGCGGCAGAAGTGGGTAGATGCAATCAGGGTAGGTATCATTGTTTGGGTCGGTATAATGAATATTCTTGTGTTTTTTTTATAATTTTATTTTTATTATTTTCCTTTGGCGGTAAAGCCTCGAGTTACTAATGCTTCGAAACACCCACACCCATCCGCTGAGCCATAGCTAGCACGAAAAGTCACCGCCATCGAAGCCTCTTAGTTGCCGAATTCTGACAATTCTTTTGTAATGACTCAGTGTTACACGGAAAGGTATACAGTTAATGTAGCTGGACCCATTCACGCTGCCGAGTGTCGTTACAACCTTGTGAAGCATTGTTGAGCTTAAAATTTAAAAATTAAATATATTAGTATTAACGTTACATCCAAATATCGCAATATTAATGTGAATATTGTAACCGGGACGCATTCCTAAAGTTGGTCATGTTGTAGAAACTTTGAAAATATTTAATTGAATCCAAAGGATAAGAATAAGATATGATTGATTTCCAATAAAAGCTCTAATGCCAAAGGTCTACCTACTTCCCTAAACCTAATATATAAAAATAAGTTCAACCTCATTCGAAAAAACTTAACAATGAAAATCAAAAAGCTTTGAGAATTAAAATGAAAAGATTTAACCTTTCTAATCTCTATTTTAGAATTATACGGATAGAAGTTTTATTTTAATGTAAGCACGATTAGGTTCCACGGATCCATTTACTAAAACTAGTAATATACCAAAGCATTTAACTTAAGAGGTGTAAACAAAAGTTTTCAGACCAATACATTATTCACATTAAAATACAAAATCAAACATTAAAACTAGCAAATCATAAATGTTATAAAGCTTTGGGTTGAAAGCTTTAAATTTCAATCATCAAACACGTTTTAATTTAAAGCAACACTAAAATAAATTGCCCAGTTATATTTAATGAAAGCTTATTATACATATTAGTTTCACATAAATATAATCAAAGCTTTCAAATTCAAAGTGGCCTTTAAAAAATGGTCACAATTTTTAATCTGAGCAGGTACAAAATTAGCAAAAATTCAAGTTAAAAAATAGTAACTGCAACTTTAAAGCTTTTAAATAAAATTGTCAAATGAGTGTATCATGGGAGCTTTCATCATAAGGGACATTTCTGGATAGATTTAACGCTTTTTTATAGCCAAATCTTAAAAGCTTGCATAGTATTCATAAGGTAAAATTTAACAAATCTGTACAATTCTGCAGAATACAAAAGAAGAATTCTGAAATATAGCCAAATGTTTTATTTTTTAGCTTGAAATTAAAGCTTCTTTATAAATTACAATATTTTATTATTTTTTGATTAATACAATATTAAAACATTGTGTAAGCTTTTGATATAATAGTTTTCAACTATTAAATATTTAAGCCAAAATGTTTTCAATTTTCATATAAATTCAAATCTATTGATTATATCAAATTTTAATAATTAAAGCATATAAATTATGAGACGAACTAAAAGCTTTCAAAATATTTTTTTTTATAATCATCAAACAAAAATATTCCCCTGTTTGGAAATAAAAGCTTTAAATTGTTCAGCAATTTTTAAATCCGAATAACAAATTTTTTAAGTTTAACCATGATCTTTGCTAAATCTAAGTAACTTTACTGGAAACTTTGGAATCTTCGAAATATTTTATTTAACCCAGCAAATTAAATAATTAAAATAATAAGCATTAGCTCTAAGATAATGTGCTACAGCTTTTATCATGTGAGCTTTCGACAAAAATATTTCTGCATCACAGATAAAAGCTCAGTCGATAAAAAAGCCCTCTACTTGTTTACAAAACGTACTTCTTCTATTCTTAAATATTGTTATATTAAAGCTTAACAGCTTAATCCAGCTTAACCGCAGAAAATTAGGCCGTTCATAAATATTGTATAGAGGAAGCTTTAAAATAAAATATCGTTGCAGTTATTATGATAACATCACAAAACCTAATTTGACAAAAAAACTTAATAATTTGACTTGTAAATAAACGTATTCCTTAAAAAGAAATATTTGTGTTAACTAAAAATCAAGCTTCTAAGAGAAAGCTTTCAAATTGGTTAAATAAAAGATAATAAGTTTATAGTGAAAGTAATCAAAACATTGGATTTTATTTCCTAAATCAAAGTTCAATTCAAAAGCTTTTCATTAAAATACTAGCGATATAATTATAATTAGCAAATCATAAATCTATAAAATTTTGAGCTAAAAGCTTTAATTTTATTAATCTTGAATGAAACCTTTCCTACATATTTTGTATAAATCCTTTAGTATTCTTAATACAAATTGTTAATCGTTTCATAATTCGTGAAAAATCATTTTTAGAGTACAAGCTTTTGGTTAAATTTATATTTAAACGTGAAAAACCACATAAAAATAACTCAAAGCTTTAAATTTTTGATTGCAACCATAAACTGAAAATATCACAAAAACTTGCGCTTTTCCGTTGAACATTTCCTTAGTGGCTGCCTCTCAGAGCTTTTCGAATATTTCAAAAAGCTTCCACAGGCCTTGCGATTTAACTTTCAATTTGATTAAATTTAAGCGAAATCATTTTGTTTTAAAATTCAACTTCACTAAACCTCCATCGACAGAATGGCTCTTATTTGAGGTCCCCTATTCAAATATCTAAAAAGGGAGGGTAAGTTTGCGCATTGCCAAAGAATGTTTGTCATGAGTAAAAACTTTAATATTTTATTCAAAATATATCATAAAAATTCCGCTTCCGAAGAATTGAAAAAGTTTTAATTAAGCTTGAATGCTTTTAATTATTTTAGGTTTAATTCCATTAAGTGTGTATACAAAAAAAAATGTTCAATTATTTCCTTTACATAACCTACACTAATATCAAAAGCGCCCACACACACCACACAAATAAAACGCCGAAGAGCTTAACATTAAATTTATCAATTAACAATTATCGGTAATTTAATTACGTAGTTACCTCTCGATCTATACACACACAAATAAAATACAAACTTTGGTTAAAAATTTTATTTTTAGATATTCAGTCTATTTTGTTTGCGTCGCATGACATCAAAATACAAAATAAAATAAAAAAGGAAAAATCGGAAAAATTTGTTTTTCATTACAAAGAGCTTTTTATGGAAATGAAAATATATAAAAAAAGGCATCCACCCTCGAATATTAAGTATTATTATTTAGGATCTCATACACCACCCCATATATAGGGACTGAATAAAAGTTTAATTCTTAATCATCACTTTTTGTTGTCTGTTATTGTTGTGATGTAAGTAATATGTATGTATGTATGTACGTTGGTGTGTTTGTAGGGAGTTTTCGTTTGGAATAAACAATAACATAAAACATAAAAACTAAGAAGGAAAATTGAGTTTTATTGTCTATAAAATTGCTTCAATAATACACAAAATTATCGTTTTCTTTTGTGTTTGTGTCTGGAGGCTGATATGTATTCGTTTTGTTTTTTTGTTTCCGTCTTAAGATGAATAATGGATTATATAAAAAGGGATCGAAACTTATTTTCGAAAACTTATTTTTTGTTTGGCTTGGTTTACAAAATGGGCAATAGTGTTGTGGGATGTTAGATCGTAATTATGCCTCAAGCTCTTTCTTGCTAAAAGAAATAAATAATTACAAACCCACATTACGTTCACCTTAATCTGTATTCACATACATACATATACGTATTCAAAAACAATTTAAATCTCTTTCATTTCCAACATTTTATTATTTTTAACCGATAATACACAAATTTAATTTTCTAATTTTCCATTTAATTTAATTTTTTTACTGTTTTTTTTACAAAATTTACAAAAATAGGAAATGAATTTTCCATTATATATCCCATATAAATACACGTACATACTTTATAACCGAATAAGCTTTTGTCATTAATTTTTCTCGATTCAAACATTTTTCATACATTTTGAGCGCGATTTTAAATTAAGACATCAGGAGATTAATCATTCGCATCGGTGGAAAATATTATATTTTACAAGTGATGCGAACGAACATATTGAATGATTTATTTGAGTACAGGATTTCAATTAATTTAAAAGCTTTCGTGGTTGGGTTTTATAATTTTAATATTTTACGTTATTAATTTGATGTTTTATCAACCCTCCCCCGTGACGTGAATAAAGTGTTTAAAATGTATACGAGGATATGAAAGCTTTCACTTTATAATAGTAAATAAAAGTTGCATCCAAATTGAGTGCATTGGAATTGAAAAACTAACTGAGCTTTCAGTTTAAAAAAATCAATGATTTTGTTAATAGTAATAAAAAAACTGTAAACTCGATAGAATCAAATAAGAAGATAATTATTGCATATGTCTAATTTATAAATGATAAAGTTTTGCAACTTTATGTAATTAAAACTTATAATCAATAAAAAAGGAAATAAAAGTATGATGTAAATTAAAAAGTTTGCTTTGTTATTTTATATTTATTAAGACACAATTTAATTAAAATTAAGGTCATTTAATTTTAGAAAATAACAAAGCTTTTTTCTACTCACAGTAGTTAAATTAAATAAATAAAAATTAAAAAGACGTCAACACTTTTACAGTCTTTTTATAAAAGAGATAACTGAAAGCTTTTAGTTAAATCAAATATTTCTAAACCAAAAACAAGAATCCTTGGTGAACTAAGCTACTAAACCATTTAAAATACAGAAGCTTTCAGTTTTAAAGTGTAAATTTCCAAATGGTAACGGATCAGTCTTAAATTTAGCAAAGCATCTTACAGATATAGTTAACTTGGTTTAATTGACCCATAAATTTGCAAAGCTTTGAGGATTTCAGTTCGATATTAAGCCGTTTACAAAGAAAAAATAAAAGCTTTTGATGTTAAAAGTCTAAATAAAAATTGTTCTCACCAATAATAAGTAGTAAAGCTTAATATAGAACTGGACTGATTTTATTCAGACCTTTATTCGCAAAGCTTTCAATTGAGCGATTACTGATTGATATTACATTAAGTCGTTTAAGCTTCTCTTGTAAATTAACCAAATATTAAAATTTAAATTATGTAAAGATTAAAGTTTAATACAAAAAATCGAAGCTTTCAACTTATACCAAAATCACGGGCAAAAATGTCCATTCAAAATTACCACGAGCCAAAAAGCTTGATTCAATTTTTAAAAAAAAAACTTTAGTAAAATTAGTTGAATCAACACCAGAAAGAGGTCGCAGAGCTTTCAATTTATGGAACAAAATAAACAATATTTTATTTTCGGCAAAAAATATGAAGCTTGCTTGAAAATTTTTAACATTCAAAGCTTTCACTTGGAAATAATTATAATTAAAACAATTCCTTATCACTAGGCCAAAAGGTGCATTCACAGAGCTTTCCATTAAAAAATATCCAGTTGATATTTAACTATACCTTTCAAGCTTCTCTTGAATGAAAGCAAAATTTTAAAATAGAAAGTTTGTAACGATTATAAAACATAAAAATATTTAAAAGCTTTTGACTAAAATAGTTGGGTTAATCTAAATATCGTGAAAGCTCTGGTATAAATTTTACATTGAAATAAATGTTGCCTAAATTTTAATAGCCAAATTCAACTTTTGAAAGTTAGGTTTGAAAGCTCTATGCTCTTACAACTTTTGTTTGGTACTATTCAAATTTAGACTAAATTTATACCAGAGCCTTCACGATTTTTAGATTAACCCAACTATTTAAGTCAAGAGCTTTTAAATGTTCGTATGTTTAATAATCGTTAAAACTTTCTATTTTAAAATTTTGCTTTTATTCAAGAGAAGCTTGAAAGATTTAGTTTAACTTTTCGAGGATTTTATTTATTAATTGCAATCGAAAAACTACTTCAAGATGATTCTACATTTGTTAGGATCATATGCAAAAGGATAAACTTGGTACTGCTTTTATGGCCAAATTATGACTTTTATTTAATTGTACAAAACTTTGGTTAAAGTAAAGCTTTTACTGAATCACATACATGTATTTGATATAAATTTAAAATATCAAAGAGAGTCTGACTCTGTGTGGCAATAAACTTTGATTCAATGTTAAAATAATTTAGCTTTCAAAATTAAACTTTTACCGTAATCACTAATATATTTAATATTAATTTTAAAGGCGCGAAGCTTTCAGTTCTAAAATTAATTTTTTTTTATTTAAAATGTACATCCAAAACCTAATTTATTAAATATAACATGAAAGCTCATTTAAATGTATCAATAAATCAAAGGTAGGTTAGTATAACCAATATTAATTTAAAATACCGAAAGTTCAGTGAATCATCAAAAAATTCACAAAAGTCATAAAAACTCACAAAACAAAGATCTACTTAAACAAAATGACAATTTTCCGTAATTTGTTCGACCGACAACGAATGTACTCCGATAAGAATGTTACAAAATTAGTTGACTGGTTTTGATTAACCCCTGAAACTGTAGAGCTTTTATTTTAAAAAATCCTAAACAATATTTCTAATCATTAGGACTATAGGTAAAAGCCATAAAACACACCATTGGTTTCCTTCATCTTATTAACGACATGTATCAGAGCCTTCTAGAGTATAGAGCCATAATCATTATGACGTATTTTTTAGAAGCTTTTTTAGTGGTATAACTTTTCATTGATTTCCATAGGAATCCATAGTAAAAATGGTGGTTTTTAGCTTCAAGTTTAGCAATGAAAAAATCAAAAATGTTACAAAATTTTATACAAAAGTGTTCTACATATCTTTAGCAGCAATTTACAGGAAGGGTATATTGGTATTAAGTAAATATTAATTGCAGAAATATTAAAATTAAATTATTTGTAAAATATATTTTTCAAACTTTCATTTTGAAAAATACATCAAAGTTGGCTCTGACAAATTTAAATAATACTTGCTAAATTTATCTTTAGTTTTACTAGTATACGTTAGATGTCTCAGATTTATATAGAAAAATACGAACAAAATTGTTTAATCACACAATTATGACACGTTCTTAATATTTTCTGAATTTGTTTTGCTTTTCCTACAATTTTTGAACTTGAAATTTCCCCAGGTGACAATTTTTCGTACGATTTTTAAAAATGTTTACTGCCATCACTGCCATCTATGTAATGTATATTGACTTAATGCACAAGATTTGTAGTAAGCTTTTCTTTTTAATTTGACCAGAATGCTGTTGTTATGAACTTTTTTTATATTTTGGTTTAAATAAATCAATTAATACAAGAAAATGAAAACGATTTACTTAAACGATATTCATATAGGTTGAAATTCAAACATTTATGAAAATATTTCAGAAATCTTAATTAAGAATTTGCAACGTTTTCATTTACAAATTTGTCTTAGGGAAAAAAGTGATTTCCCATATATTTTATGTGTTTTACTATGGAAATTTTGGTTTTTTCCTCGTTTCTAATTCCCTTATAAAAGCTTCGTTTTTTAGATTATGGCTTGTATAATCAAGGTTGCTTTGCCTGTATTCGCAAAGCTTTCGTTGATTTTAAAACATCTTTCCGAGCTTTATTTTTTTCAATCGAAATAAATAAAAAAAAATACTTTTAATTTTGTAAATATCAAGTCATAAAGCTTTTAAAAAATTTGTTTGCTTAATAAAAAATAATTCAAAAGTTTTCAGCTGTAGAAAACAATTTTTCTTGAATTACCCATTTCAACACAAATCAATATCGATAAACTAGATTTTCGATGTAGATGAGCTTTTTGGAATCATACGTTTGAAAGTATTTTCGAAATGTTCTCTTTAGAGACTCAACGTTCGGCATAAAATGCCAAGAACTAATGATTTATTTTTTTATTTTAAAGGAACCAAAGCTCTTACTGAATAGAACTGAAAGCTTTAATAAAACTTAACTTTAGTTTATTTTTAAAATATTTTAACTGATGTAAAGCGTTTACATTAATCGCTCTACATTTTATGTATTAATTTAAAATAAAAATTTACTAATAAATGAAAACTGAGTTATTGAAAGCTTTCATGTTATATGTTGAAAAGGAACAAAGGGTTATTATTAATACGGAAACCTGAAATGTTTCAATTTAAAATTTATCCATTAAAATTAAAGTGCAGCTTCTTATTGACAGAGGTTAGTTTAAAACTTTGGTTAAATGATTTATTGCAATTATTCTAATTAGAACTTATTTAAGTTTTATTCAACTAATTCAAAAATCGCTGGTGAAATATTACTAGCTGATTTGTTATTTTTTCAAATTACTACGTCGTAACATACATACTAACATTTAAGCTTTTAGTTTTTGTTCTCTAATCAAATAATTTATAAGCTTTCAACATTATCCTAACAAAATTTTAAAATTTAAATCACTGTAAAAAATTTAATCAGCATTCATCTGTTCTAAACCAATCCAACAATATTATTAAAATCTACTAAAAGTGAAGCTTTTTACACAATCACTCGAATATTTGATATTAAATTGAAATACTCAGTTGTTTTATTCAATGAAACTTTTACATTAATCAATCATACATTTGATATTAATTCAAAAAGCACGAAGCTTTTAGTTCTAAAGTTTCATTAAAAAAGAAATATACACCTAAAAAACAGATCAGATATATCGTGAAAGCTCATTTAAATGTATCAATATATCAAAGATTATTAACGGTAGGGGAAGCAACTTTCACAGAGCATTCAAAACACGTTATAACTAATGGTAATTTAAAATACCGATAGCTCAAAAGAATCACCAAAAAGTTGTTTATAAAATTCGTAAAAGCTCACAAAACAAAAATATATTCAAATAAAATTAGTAACAATTTTCAGTTAATAAATTCACTGACAATGAGAGAATATTAAAATAAATGGCCAGAAACTTTCTTGAATTAAACCTACTATTAAAGAGAAGTTTTCGATTTTAGAGTTTTATTTTAAAAAAATATTTTTCAATTTGCCTCATCAATGGTGCTGCCACACAGGCAAAACTCAAAATTAGTTGACTGGTTTTAATTAATCTTTTAATTCGCAGAGCTTTCATTCCTAAGCAGTAGTTGTGATCATTAAAACTATCCGTAAAAGCCAACACACACCACTGATTTTATTTATTTTATAAAAGAGCTGCATTCGCAGAGCTTTCAATTAAAATTTTACTGGTTACATATTTTCAAGGTTTCCTTCTTGAATTGAAATAAATAAAAATTATGTAAACATTAAATCTAAAAGCTTTCAAAAAATTATTGGCTAAATACATAAAAAGAAGTTTCAAAAGCTTTCAGTTTATATTTTTGCATAAACTTCAGAAAACAATTTTTTTTCGAATGTTCAATATAAACCAATATCACTATAGTAGATTTAAGATGCAGATGAGCTTTTTTGAAAATATATATTCTTAAGGGCTGAAAGCTTTGATAAAACTTAATCCTTTATTTACAATTTCTAAAATATTTTAGCTGATAAAGTAAAACAATCAGATTATTCGTCCATACATTTTCTATATATTTTGAAACACCGAAGCTTTAAGTTTAAAAAAATTATAAATTTACTAATAAATGAAAGCTAAGTTACTGGAAGCTTTTAGGTCATATCTTGAAATAGAACAAAGTGGTATTATTAATATTGAAATTAAAGCGTCGCTTTTTATCGAAAGTTTCAAGTTTAAAAGTTTGCTTAAATGTTGTATTGTAACTACTCTAATTAGAACTTATTCAAAGCTTATTCAACTAATCCATATATCTCTGGTGAAATATTACTTGCTGATTTGTTATTTTTTTTAAATTCCTACGTCAAAACTTACTTTTTATCTACTTAGAAATTAAGCGAAAAACTTTAAGCTTTTAGTTTTATTTTTTCTAACCAAATAATTTTTAAGCTTTCAAACATTATCTTAACAAAATTTTAAAATTTAAATCCCTGTAAAAAATTTAATCAGCACACAATCTGTTCCAGACACAAAACATCCAAATACTCTTTTATATAATCGCACATAACCATCCAACAACATTATTAAAATCTAATTTAAGTTAAAAAATAAAAATCAAGAATAGATAAAAAAATAAATTAAAATAACATTATTTCTTATATAATTTATAACATAAAAAATTAATTTTTTCCTCTTATATATACATTGTTATTACTACTATCATTGTTATTATAATTTCTATCTAACATCAACACCTTATCTCACATTTTTTTTTAAGAAAGAGAAAAAAATTGTTTCTTCACCATAAAATTTCTAACAAAAACTCCTTTTTTTTTTTTGCTTATCTCTTATATACGTATACATAAAGCTCTGTATGATGAACAGACAAGAAACAAGACGAAGACGAGCAAAAAAGAAGAAGAACCGAAATAAATTATTTTAATTTTAAATTCCAAAAATAAATAAAGCAATTTTTCTCTTAAGCTTTTATCTCTCCGTGTGTGTGTGTGTGTTTAATATATGTATGTAGCTTCAGTGCTTTTATTTTATTTTATTTTTTTCTTAACTGTACACGTTCGTTCGTTCATTTCTATCATTCTTCCATCATTAAAGTTTTCTAGCGCGCACACAAGATTAAATAAAAATTGTAATTTGTTACGGGTAATAACAATAACAACACAAAACCTCTGTAGAAAATAAAAATAACATTAAGCTCAAAAAAAAAAAAAAATTAAAATAAGCTTTCTCATTATGTATGTAGATCTAGATAAATACGAGTAGTTCCCATTCCTCTGGATACATTCTCATCGTCGTAAATAAACAAATGTTGATTATTTTAACGATTAGTGTGTGACACATACCTTCACATTCAAAGCTTTTGTAACACTCCTCTCCATCCTTATTGTAACATCTTTTCCTATCACTTAATAAAGCTTTTTTTTTTTACTCTGTGTCTTAAGATATTTCAAAATTTTTTTTTTTTCGTTTAAATACGTAACAACATACATAAAAACCACTTTTCTAATAATATATCATCTACTATTATACACTTACATCCAACAATAAAAAAAAATTTAGGAGACAAGCAAAAAAGTGACAACAACAACAACAAATAGGGAAAATAAAAACTTTAAGTTAATTGTTTCACTTCATTTTTCATAATTTTTATTTTTTTGTGTGCTTTTATGCTTTAGTTATATATTAGAATGCTTATGTTGAGTCGACACCGAAATTTGAGATGAGTAAATATTATCGGAAATAAAAATAGTGAGAAAAAAATGTATGGGAAAGATTTGTGTGTTGGAATTTCAAGGTGGCAAGATGTGAAATAATCGAAATTGTTTGCTTTGTTTGAATTGAAAGGTTGATGATTGATTTGCATATAATAGTTGTGTAAGGTAATTTAAATAAAGAACTTTTTTTTGCACCAAACGTAACTAAACATAACTATTTGTAAATTTGACAGTTCAAATGCACCTATCGTAAATGTATAACAGTTTATTGTACCATGAAAAATATTCCACTAAAGTATTCACCAAATAAATAATTGACAAGTTTAACTTGGATTTAACGAAATTCTGACATTATGATTTAATTACCGTAATAACAGTTCGTTTTACGAGGATTATCCTTATAAACTAAAAAAAACGTTCCAAAAAAGTACTCACAATATTCAAACTGTTATACAAAATTTTAATGAGGACACAAACGTAAAATGTACTAGATCAAATAATATTTGAAATGTCAAAACGTTCGTTTGTTCTGTAGAGTCATGATGTGCACACGTAATTAAATTTATATTTAATAAAAATTTCAATTTATATTTTAATTACGGTTTAAAAATGTACGAAATAATTTAAATAAAGTGTCTAACTTTTCAGTTTATGTTTGAATATAGTGGAAATATTTCAAATCGTATTAAAATGTGGGTGGGAAGCAACTTAATTTAGTGCAAGACATGTTGAAACATGTTTTCCAGAACATGCGTAACATTTTCGAGTAATTGTTTAGCCGTTTTAATATAGAATTAATAGAATGCACGCGATCTTACGGCCATGTACGTCGAAAGATTCCAAATAATGATCTCAAACCAAAGAAGATTTGATTTTGTTTGGATTCTGAATGTACTGATCACATGATTAATCAAAAAGATATATTGATGGATCCTCAGAAAATGTTATCACCATTCCCAGTAAGCATTGTCAAGAATAAAGTTCTTATGAAAGCAGTCAGTGGTGGACATATGAAAATCAGTACTCTCGTCAATGAGCGAAAAATGGGAATGTTGTAAATGTTCTGTATATACCGGATAAGACACCCAATTTATTATCAGTCAAGAGCCAAACTGCCAAAGAAATTATGGGGCGAAGAACTCAAAACAGATACAAATCTAGTAAATGGAAGTCCTAGGGGAAATAGAAGTCGAGCATATTTATCTGATTAAGATGTTTATACTGATACACATGCTTTAAGCGTACTGGTCAATTGTGAAAATGATGTTCCTGAAAACTATTCGGACAATACTTATTGGAAATATTCATGAGTCATAGTGGGACAATGCTGTACAAGACGAAATTAATTTATTGAAAGAAAATAAAACAAGGATTATCGTGAAATAAGAAAAAGGCATAAAGTTAATCGCCGTCTCGGTGAATATTCAAGAATAAAGATACACAAAGAAAACCCGGATTAGTTGTTTAAGGTTTTATGCAAAAAGCAGGGATTGCAAACATTTACTTTATGAGCTTAATCCCTCAAAAAATAAAGAGCTTTTCAATCATTAAACGCTTAAATTCGTTTATAGTCGAAAGTTTACATTTTAAATCTTAGAAATTGTGACAAGTGCACATTTAGTAAAGAACCTCGTGTTTGTTCAAAGCTTTGTGATTAATAGTTTTAATTACCTTGACAAAGCTCAAGCTTGGAAATACAAATTTTAGCTTGTACGACATAAGCTATAAAAAATTGAAAGCTCTTTTATATACTGAAATAATAGTTATCCAATGTATCGATGAAGTTAAAAGCTTCAAGCAATTGGCAGCTTTTATAACGGGAATAGTTTGGGTTATAAATTATCTATTTACTAGCAGTAAAGAACTTTATTGAGTAATTTACCGAACATTTGTTTCAGACTGTATCGAGTTTTTAGACTACAAATTAAGCTAGAAAACAAGTGTTATATTTAGAGTTAACAGAAAAACTAGATTTCCCCCCCCCCCTACTAAAAATACTGAAAGCTCTATGTTACATCATTAAAAATATATCGTTAAATATTCCAAAATTACTGGCCAAAATTTCCAAAGCTTATTTTTTTCTTCCAGATTTAAGGTTTCCTTTAAATTTTGACGTTTTAAAAATGTAAAGCTTTGACAAATAAAATACTTCGATGTTAACTGAATTGTCTAAATTTGTTTCGCACTGATAAGTTAAATATTAATGCTTTAAGGTTTTAGGCAAATTGTGAAAGCTTTGAGCTTTAAATATTAAGCTTAAAAATATTAATTTTCGAGAATTATTAGGGTAATTTCCAAAATTTTAATAATGTTATAAGAGTTAAATACATTAAATCATTACAGGCTTCTATTTATTTGATTGAAAAGCTCTACTATAATTTTATCTGAAAGCTCATATTTAAAATATTCGAATTTTTTTGTTGTTGAACTACAACGTTGCCAAACTTTAAAATTTGTATCGAAATGTTTCATAAAATATAAACTTCAAGTTCAAACTTAGTGTTGCAATTTAGAAGCTTTAATCGTTACAAAAAAAAATCGAGAACCAATCAAATAGGAAGTTATTTTTTAACCGAGTCGATTCTAGTTGAAGGCTTTTTGATTGAAGGTAGAAGGTCTTATCAGCTTTAAAAAAACGCTTTGGGTAATTCCTTTCTGATTTCCTCTAAATTTTAACGTTTTCTCATTGGCTACCAGTATTTCAATTCGAAAGCTTCACATTTTAAAGATATTTGTTAACTGTAGTTCCTAATATTTAATTATCCGTGTGCCTGGTAAATTCAATTAGTTCATTTTTAGAAAATATTAAATTTAAATAATATTTAATCCTGGAAGCTAAACTGGAAATGCATTGAACAAACTTTAATAAACTTTGAAATTTTCACAATTTTGAGATGAGCTTGTAGACTTTTCGAGAAACAATTTTGGGATGTTGCTGAATTGACGAGTAAAAAATTTAAGATTGCAATTACTTAAATTTGTATTTATGTAAAAGCTTTACTAGCTTAACTGGAATATTTTCGAATTAACTACCTTTAAAGCAGCCTTTTTATTTCCAATCTCGGTAATTATTTCTTTTATTTAAGTAACCACTAATATTTCAGTTTAAAAGCTTTCAAGTTTTAAGAAAACTTTAGAAAATTGTAACTTTATTGAGGACTTTAGTGCCAAATTTAACAAATAAACAAATTTTCAACGCTAAATAAATTTTAACTTGAGAGCTTTTAATTTTTATGAAATTTCAAAGTAATTTTGCTACATGATGAGCTTTTTTGTTGTTTAAATTTTTAAACTTTAAAATTAATTTCAATAACATGATTACTGCCAACGTAAAAACTAAATTGGTTATGTAATAAATATTTGCAGGCAGACTTTTAAAACTTCAGAAGCTTTACAAAATTTAAAAGCTTTTTTTTCGGAACTTTAACTTCAAATTTAATTTAATTTATTCTAAGTTTTTATGTGAACGGTGACTAATAATACTACAACTTTAAGTTCAGTTTTGACCTTTTCAGATGAAAATTATTATGTGTTACGTTATTATATTTGAATGCTTTCACAACTTTAGTTAATAATCGTTCATTTAATTAACTGTATTCCGGATACTTTTATTTCATTGTTGACAGCGCGGTTGTTAAAGAAATTAAAGTCTTCTGCTTATTTTTGACTGAAATGTCAAATGCTAGCTAATAGTTTTCTACACATTTTGAGCTGTATTGGAAGCTTTTTGTTTCAAGATCTAGACTAAACTCTAGTCGGAAGTGCTATTCAAAATATTGAAAGCGGTTTTTGGTTTTCTGATTGGTTTTGTTTTAAACACTTGCTCATCATTGATAATCGTTAGTTTGAAGAAATAATTTGTTGGATTATGACAAAAATTTCAAAGCTTTAAAACTTTTAAAAGCTAAGGCAGCTTAATTGTTATGGAACATTTAACTCTGAGTATTATTAATTAATAAATTGTAAATTAAGTTAATTTGTTTATTTTGGAGAGTTTAAGTATTCTTTCAATCTTAAAGCTTTAAAATTATTTGAAAGCTTAGATAATTTGAAATAACAATTATCATATAACTTGAAAACTTTATGCTTTAAAGTGCAGTACAGTAAAGCTTTAAGCTTTAAAGTGCTCGTTACGTGAAAGTTTTGGCCACCACAATTGTTCAAACGAACATTATATTTGCCACCCCGTTAAAAAGTTTCAGACAAATAAATCCACAAGGAAATCTTGAAGCGTTCATTGCACCAGGAAACAAATACTCAGTGGTCAATAAATTGCAAGACAATATTTTATTTTCGATGAAGATAAAGAACTTAGTGAAAAGGCACCTTCAAAATAAAAAGCTTAGGGTTTAGAATTCTCAATTGGAAGCTTTATTTTAGAATATGTTAAAAAATCAAAAAGTATTATTAAAATTCAGACGGAGCAAAAAGAAACCCCTTTAATAATATTGTAAAAAGCTTTCGTCATAATATGGCTCGGAGGCTGGAGCTTTCAAAAATCTCATCGGTGCAACATAATTCTAATTTGCGGTGAACGTAAAGAACGTAAAGTGTTTAGTGAAAATGGAACCTCCAAAATAAAAATTTGCAAGCGTTTATAATTATGAAAGCTCTCTTTAACTACAATATATTGTTAAAATTTTGAAAAATGGCTCCTACCAAGCCCAAACAAGAAGGTATTATTTATATTCAGGATATTTGGAATGATATTACAAAAAGCACTTTCCATTCTAAGGCTCATTGTTTGGAGCTTTTAATTAACCTGTAAAAAAATCATTGTCACCCAAATATTTAATTTTTTGAAGAACGAAATATATTTAGTGAAAGACGACCTCTAAAATAAAAAGTTCTCACCATAGTACACCGGCTCAGTGTTTCGAACTTTCCCTTAAACTTTAAAAAATAGTTTGTAAGCTTTTATAATTATAAAAGCTTCCTTTTACAATATTGCTAAATAATCAAAAAGTTGCCACAATTCTAAACTCCAATCTAGAAAAATACTATTAAATTACGACGGAAGAAACACTTTTGTAATAATATTGCAAAAAGCTCTCACAAAACTGTATGGCACAGGGTATGGAGCTTTCACATAAATTTTGAAAAGCTCATTTAGTGCAAGACAATATTTTATTGGCGATGAAAATAAAGAACTTTGTGAAAAGGCACCTTCTAAATAAAAAGCTTAGGGTTTAGAATTTTCACTTGGAAGCTTTATTTTAGAATATGCTAAAAAATAAAAAATTAGCCGCTAGAAAAGTATTGTTAAAATTCAAACGGAAGAAAAAGAAATTTATTTAATAATATTGAAAAAACATTTCGTCGGAGCTTTAAAAATTCTAATCGAGATCAAAATAACATTTAATTTGCGGTGAACATAAAGAAAGAAATATATTTAGTGAAACAGGACTTATAAAATAAAAAGTTCTCACTCAACTACAACGGCTCAGGGTTTGGAGCTTTCGTTAAACTTTAAACCATATGAACGAAGAGAACAGGTACAGTCAGAAAGGAATCCCCAAAATAATAGTAAGCTTTTATATTTATGAAAGCTTCTTTTTACAATATATTACTAAAAAACCAAAAAGTAGACAGTATTTTAAGCTCAAATCTAAAATAATATTATTAAAGTTTCGACGGAAGCAACCCCTTTTTAATAATATTGCAAAAAGCTCTGACAAAACTATACGACACAGGGTGTGCAGCGTTCACACAAATTATAAATTATTTAGTTGCATGACAATATTTTATTTTCGATCAAGATAATGAACTTAGTCAAAATAAAAAGCTTAGGGTTTAGAACTTCCACTTAAAAGCTCTATTTTACAATATTGACAAAAAATCAAAAAGTAGCCACTAGAAAAGTATTATTAAAATTCAGACGGAAGAAAAGGAAACTTCTTTAATAATATTGTAAAAAGCTTTCATCTTAGCACGGCTCAGAGTCTAGAGCTTTCAAAAATCTCATCGGGATGAACATAATTTTAATTTATGGTGGACATAAAGAACGTAAAGTGTTTAGTGAAAATGGAACCGTCACAATAAAAATTGCAAGCTTTTATAATTATGAAAGCTTTCTTTTACTATATTGTTAAAATTTTAAAATAAGTCACATCTAAGGAAATTATTTATTTATATTCGGACGGAAGAAACACATTGGGAATAAACATGTCTCACTAGTAAACAGCTTTGGTTTGGAGCTTTCGTAACAAAGTCATTTGTTTAGTGGAAAAAGAACCTCTTAAGCTATTTATTAAGCGGAAGGAAAGCCGTTAAACAAAGCCAAACATTTTTAGGTTCCCTACTCACTTAACCCTGGTATAATTGTGTTTCAAAAATAAATCGTACGCCTATAATTTATATCCCCAGACAAAATATTTCACTGTACACAATCAAAATGTTTATTGTGTAATCTACATCAATAATGATAGTAAATTACCTTAACCTATCATGTTATAATCCTCTAAAACGAATACAACACAAGCAAACACCTACTTCTCACGCTAAATCATAATAAATATTTTTTTTGTAATTTGTGTGCCAATTATGGACACGCAATCCTTTATTTTATATGTTCATATATTTTGATAATTAAATTAATCAATTTTTTTGTATGCTTTTGCCTTTGTTACAGAAATACCAAACCATTGGATACATCATCTGGATACTGGGCCGAATCGATACCCGTCTTGGAATCACCATTATGTTCGGTTATCGATCCAGTACGTGATTTCCGTTGGCATGCGCTACGATGTGGGGGACCTGAAACAGCTGCTTTTCTATGTGAAATGAATTTACCTGATTGGGCACAGGAATGCACGATTAGCTCATTACCATCGTTAACTGTCCAGTATATGAGTGACAGTGGTACTATTCAATTGTCGCGTGATTGTGGTGAAGAAGGTACACGGCACATCTTATGCAAAGGCAAACAGGATCGGAGCACGATATTAAAAGAGTTGGTGTGTCTAGATGAAAGTAAAGATGCGGCTGTTTCAGATAATGCAGTAATCGAGACGACGACCGATAGTGGACGAAAACTTCCTGCCGAATTACTTACGCCCTTGAGTGAAATCGAAGATAATCATATCCATTTGAGTCAGGAAAATAATCGTATTGACCTAACCATGTTGAATACGAATAAAATTTATGACAGTATGCAAGGTGATCAGCCATTTAAATCAGAAGAAGAAACGGGCGATGATGATTTGAAAAAGAAAATTGAGCCAAATGCAAAGAAATCGACTAATATCTATAAGAAAAAGGGAAAGGCGGATAAAAAATCGAAGGATAGTGAAGAAATGATGATGGGAGATCAGCCCATACATCATCATATACCCAATGTTGAAGAGGTGCCAGATGATATACAGCCAGAATCGTCGGAGCTAGAAATTTTACCACACGAGAAAAAAATGTTGCCACAAGATTTAAGGACGCCTGAAGAAACGAAAGTCGAAATGATGTCAAGTATTCCGGTACCTGTTTCGACCGAGTCAAGCGAAATTATAGAACCATTGACGGCAGATACTACAATCGTTTCACAATCGACATTTGTACCAACATCGGATAAAGTCGATATTGATACCGAATCTGATGTATCTGGTAAGCAGACCACTTATATTACATCGACAACCACAATGGTAAGTACAACACAGGATCAGCGACAGAGGCGACGAAGTGGATTGGAATTGGAATCGACCACCATTGAATTAGAGTCGACTACAGAAAATTCCGTGCCATCAAGTACTACAGAAGCTACACAAGAAACGTCACCCAATGATGTTGAACACATTAGTGAGGATACGACAACAACTACCGAAATTCCAATGACAACAACAACAACTTTACCACCAATGACTACAAAAGCGCAAAAAATAAATGTGCATGAAGACGGGAGATTTGGTAGCGGACACCCAATACACATCCCAAAAAATATTTTAACTAAAAATGATTTGATCACCACCTCATCACCATTCGCCTCATCGACCAGCCACCCAATTCCAAAACCAACCCAACGACGTGATTTAAGCGAAGAACATTTTATTCCACCAATGCTACTCGTCAAGGCACAATTCACATCAACTAAATCGCATGATTCAGTCGCCACAACAATGGCCACAGAAAATTTAAATTCAGACACAACCCCAAATGTGGCGGCAAGTACTAACGCCGCAATAATTACAACATTAAACGGATCAGAACCAACTGAGATTATAGTGAATGAAAAATCATATTCAATGGTTGAAAATGGATCGGTCGTAGATGTGGTCGAATTAAGTGAGAAATTAAATCAAACGGAACAACCAATTGAAATACTTGGAAGTAGTACAGTAATCATTTTAACAGAATCCCAAATTGTAACTACAACACATTTACCCACGAGCATCGAAGAAATTTTAACCGAAAAAGTTACACCTGAATTAATTTCAGGTACTGATGAGTTACCTATTGTTGTAACAAATGAAAATATTGTTCAATCATCACAATTAAAATCAAATGAAATCATATCGCATTCAACACCGACCGATTTCAATAATAATAATAATAATGAGCATAGTGATGAGCATGCTACTGGTGACCATTTAAATATGACCGATCATGAAAAGTATGAAAATAAATTTTCAAATGTTGAAAATTTTCAACCGTATCGCCCGAATCGTCATCGATCGCTAACAAAACCGGAGACACAGTCAATGATTAAGAAAATTTTAGGTTAAAATTTAATTAAACGTCATCATAATTATTAACATAAATTTATTTATTTAATTTTCTATTTTTCTAATTATTTAATATTTTGAACACAATGCAAAATTTTGACAACAACAATATTTTTTTATGTTTTGTTATCTTTCTGACAAGGATTATATTTGTAAAATATTTTTCTCGTTTTAATCTTAAAATCAGCTTAAATTTAAGACGAACAGATCTAATCAATCATATTTTGTTTTTTTTTGTATTAAGATGAAGATGCCAACTTTAAAGATATTAAGTAACAGAATATAAATCGATATTACAGATTATAATCTATATAAATATTTAAGTGTTTGGCAGATCTACATAATTATATAACTTATATAAATATTTGACTGAAACTGAAAATTATTTTAAATATTATTGAAATCGTCAATTTTTTTATACGAACCAATAAAAAAAATTTAATTAAAATTATAAACTTAAAAAAAAAAAATTCTGTCAAATTTAAAATTAAATAAATTTCCACGAGTCTAAAAATAAATTAAAATATTTAAATAAAATAAAATATAATTAAATAACCAGAAGCCTTTAATTTTTTTTTTTCTGTTTTTGTTAAAATACTTAAGAGCACAATTTTATTAGAAAATATTAAATAATATTTAATTAATTTGGGTTTAACGGTAGAGTAAATTTACAATATGGCAGGTTAGCGCACATGTGTCAATTGTGAAAAAATAAGGCGCAATAAATCGGAACATTATTCTAAAATATTAACCAAATATTCCATACATTTAATTTAATGTAACAAAATTTAAAAATATAAACGAATAACAACGATCAATTAAATTAAATATAATTATACATAATTTAAAAATTAGTTTGTGGCTAAATTTTATTATTAAAAAAAAAATTAATTAGATTTTCAAGGCGCACATTATCTCAACCAAAAAAAATAATAATAAAATAATAAAATCATATATTAATTTATTTAAATAATTAAAAAATAAAATTAATAAATAAAAAATATTTTTGCACACACACACAAACTCATACACAATATGTGTATAATAAATAATTTATTATACACTTAATGCTTTTTTGTTTTATGTATTTATAATTTAACAATCTAGTAGAATTAAATATATTATTATTATAATTATAATAATTATAATTAAAACTAATTATAACAAAAGGCAAAAAAAAAAATAAATTTATTAGTTTTTATTTGTTCCATAAAAAGATATAAATAATAGATTTTATTATATATTAGTAAAAGTAAAATATATTAAAAATAAATAATTGTTAAGATTTTTAATTTTTGAAATTATTTTCCGTGCCAAATACAAAAATGCTTTTTAAATCAAATTTTTTATTTTTTTGTTTCATTATTTTGTTAGATAACATAAAACACAATAGCTTTATCGGGTAGTGTAATATTATTAATTACACATTATTTTATTTCAAATTTTTAAAACTTATTTTATTATTTTATGTAACGATATAATAGAAATTTAAATATTTATTATAACAAAATATTATTGTAATATTAATTAAATTATACGATTATTAATTTTTATGTTGAAATAAAAATAAACAAAACAAAAAAAAAAAGAAAGAAAAGTAAATAAAAATTAGTTTTAATTCTCCCCCGAGGGAATGAGAGTTTTCTCCCATGAACCATAAAATGTAACAACGTAATGAATTGCGTTGTATCTGTTACGTTATATATTATTACATGTGATGTCCTACGAACATTGTATCAATATATTTATTTATCAATAGATAGGATCGCAGTAAAGTGTAGAATATACGTAGCAGGTGTAATATATTTTAGTCGCGAACGTAATTGATCTGTTACACCTATGTAGTAGTCGTGCGTTGTAAGTACAAGGTAAAGTGTAGTGAATAATGAAAACCGGTTGGATATCGATTTTATAATAACATCGGATGAGATATAATCGGTAGGTATACGGGTAGAACAGTGAAGACAGTCAAAGAGTCAAGTCCGTGGTGTAATATTTACGAAAATAAATACATGTAGAAGTGAAGTATTTTTTATTGTGTGGAAATAAAAGATAGAAAAACACAAAAGTGATAAAATTATACCGTTGTTGCTATTAAATTTAATTGGTAAGCCAAATTACGAAATAGTGAAAAATGTGGTTTCTCCCAAAGATCCGATGACGCCTACATATGAGGAAGTGGTGAAGTGCTTTAAAAAGTCACTTTAAACCAAAAGCCAATAAGCGGGCCTAGCGATACAAGTTTGATAGAGCAGTACAGTAAGTGGGAGAACCGATAATTGATTTTTTAATACGGTTAAAAGCGTTGGCACAAACCTGTAGTTTTGTGATTATTTGCCGAAAGAAAACGTAAATTTAATCGGCACCGCTATAGAAGATGCACTGTTAGATCGTTTTATAGTGGGATTAAGAGAAAGTGAGATTCAACGTACTTTGTTAGAGGAACCGAATTTAAGTTTTGAAAAGTGTTGTGAGATGGCACTGAATATGAAAATGTCGACAAATGAATCTAAATCGTTTCAACCAATGCCAAATTATAACGGCGTAAAACGTGATAATGGTAATGACCACTATCAAGTAAATATGTCAAGGTCGCAGTCCTTCAGGAAGCCGTTATTCCAGAAATAATGTGATAGAATGTAAAAACAATTCAAATAATTTTAAAAATTGTTGTGGAAGGAAACATAATCCAAACAGTTGCCCAGCAAAACAGTGACAAGGTTTTAGTTGTGGAAAAAAATGGCACACTTCGAGAATGTGTCGTAATATCAATCTTATTATGTCGGTATCTAGTTATCAAAAACCAGCACCCCAACTTTTGGAAATCGAAAATCAGTTCATCGATGTTGAAATTGATACCGAAGCTTACGTTTCTATAATCAACAGAGAAGTTTATGAATTTAGGTTTAAGCATTTGTTAATTAATAAAAATACTAACCTTAATTTAATTTCAGTAACTGGTCAAGAGAT
The DNA here is from genome assembly GCA_963556165.1 of Tipula helvola. NCBI lineage: Eukaryota > Metazoa > Arthropoda > Insecta > Diptera > Tipulidae > Tipula > Tipula helvola. The sequence goes on along the minus strand of OY744483.1, from coordinate 331,126,575 downwards.
TGCGACAGCTGGAGGCGTGATGGTTAATTAAACCACTGATTGGACGTAATAATAAGATCTGCTAAATCCGTCTTGGAGAGAGAATCTTCTACCAGAGATAAAAAAAAATCTACAATGGAGCTTCAGTCCAATTCAACTTGCAATAATATCCAGTCGAGCAATAAAACAATTGATGTGGGGGATACAGCGCGGACATAAGTATAGCGGAAGAGGTAGTACCTATTTTTTTTAAGCATATTCCGTACCATATAAATTAAGGGAGAAAGTAGAATTGGAAATTGAGCGGTTGGTTAAAGAGAAAATTTTACTTCCGGTTAAAAAATCATCCTGGTCCTGTCCAATAGTGGTAGTTCCAAAAAAAATCTGGTGGAATTAGATTTTGCATGGATTTTAAAGTAACAATCAACAAGTATATATTGTCAAGTAGTCACTATCCTTTGCCAAATATTCGAGATATTTTTGCGGGTCTTGCGAATTCAACAAAATTTTGTGTTATAGATTTGTCTGGTACGTATCAGCAATTTGTTGGTTTCAGAGTCAAGTCGAAAATTTTTAACGGTGAATACGATTAAAGGATTATTCCAGTTTACGCGACTTCCGTTTGGTATCAGTAGTGCTCCATCAATATTTCAATCAGTCATGGATCAAATTTTGAAGAGTAGTGTGTTTGCGAAAGATTATCGCAACATAATGTAAAAATTAATATTGAAAAATGTAAATTTTTGGAAGACACGGTGGAGTATTTAGGGCATACATTGTCAAAGAGCGGAATCGGTCCAAATAAGGAAAAAGTAAAAGGCCGAGAAATGTAGCAGAATTTCAATCATACTTAGGAATATTAAATTATTACGGCTGGTTCATACCAAACTTATCATCGGAGTTATATGACTTATACATATAAGTTACTTAGGAAAGATGTAGAATATAAATGGTCAGAAAAGTGTCAGGGATTATTTGAAAAGACTAAGAAATTCCTAGCGCAGGATAGTTTATTAGAATTGTAAGATCCAAATAAACCCATTGTAATTTCAACAGACGCAAGCGCAGATTGGTTAGGTTGTGTCATGAGTCCCCCAGCTGTAGCAGCAGCGCGTCTTCAGAGATGGTTGATATTGATATTGATGTACAATTATGAACTAGAGCTTCGCAAAGGCAGTAAAAACGGGAATAACGATGCTTTTTCTCGTCTTCCGCTGAGTGAAGCGAACGGAAATTGATGAACATTATTGGATACATTTCCTAAACTTTTCAAACAAATTTTCAATAAATATTTGTAATATTAGATAAGAAACGGAAAGGGATGAAGTTCTTAAAAAACTGTATAGTTATTTAAAGAATGAATTTCCAAGATATATTTCTGTAGATGTCGAGCCATATTATAAAAATCGGTACAGGTTAAGTTGTGAAGATGGGTGTACTTTTTATGGTAATAGGTTAGTCATTCCTGATACGATTAGACAGTCAGCCTTAAAATTATTACATGAAAATCACGTGGGTATGGTAAAAATGAAAATGATTGCATGGTTTTATGTTTGGTGGCCAAAAATTGATCTTGATATACAGAAATATGTAGCAGAGTGTAGCAGAAAATAAGGCAAATGTATCAAAGTAAGATATAACTTTTGAAAGAATCCATTTAGATCATAGTAGATTCTCACAGTAAATTTTTTGACGTGATATTAATGAATAATATTTATTTATTTATTTAGAAAAAAAAAGGATAAAGCATAGCTTTTCTATCCATACAATATAATTTTAAAAATATACATATATATGTTACAAAAATTAAAAAAAAAATAAAACAAAATTAAAATTTATTTTGAATAAAATTAAATACTAATTTTTTGAATTTTGCAAAAGGCTTCACTCTTCTAATCTCAATCGGAACCTCATTCCAAATAGTAAATGTATTAAACAAAGGTGAATTATTGTAAATATTTGTACGGTTAACAGGCAGTATTATTCTGCCATTTCGACTGGAACCAATTTTAATTTTATCATATAAATATGAAGGTACCCGATTATTAATGACTTTATATAAAAGCAATAATGCTCTGTAATAAAAGAATTGAACCATAGTGCAACCGAAAAATTCTTTAAAATTAGCTGATACGTGATCAAATCTTCTGAGCCCATTAACGTATCTCACGATGTTGTTCAAAGTAACTTGCAGCAAACCACTTGAGGCAGAATCACAACTTAAAAAAAGGAATTCGCAATAAACTACGTGGGGAATTACTAATGATCGTGCTAACAAAGTTCGAACATTTTTAGGGCAAATATTTTTGTGGAGCTTCAAACCATACAAAGTGGAATTGATCTTGCCACAAACATTAACAACTTGTGAATCCCATGTGAATCTGTTGTTTATACAAATTCCTAGATTGTTAACATGATTCTTAAAATTAATTTTCACACTATTGATAAAAATTTCAGGAATCACTGGGAAGTGCTTTTTAGAAATGAAAATTGCTTGTGTTTTTGCAATATTTAGTGAGATTCCATTAGAATTGGACCAATCTAGTATGTATGATAGATCCAGATTGATTTTATTGAAGGTTTCCAAAATATTTTCACTAGTACCACCCAGATAGATTTGACAATCATCAGCATACAAATGGTATTTGGAATATTTTATTACGTGAGGTAAGTCATTTATAAAAAGAGAAAATAGAGTTGGACCGAGTATCGTTCCTTGAAATACACCTGACATTATACGCTCAGGTTCCGATTCTTTTCCATTTATGATGACTTTTTGATATCTGTCTGTTAAATAATTAAACATAAGTTTCAGTGCTGTATTATCAAAATTAAAGAAAAGCATTAACTTCTGTAATAACAAAACATGGTTTAACGAGTCAAATGCTTTTGAGTAATCCAAAAGTATAAGAACAGCAAACGAGTTTATCTTGTCAAGATGACAAGCCAGATCATCGACAACATGAAGAAGGGTCGATGTTGTACTATGGTTATTACGAAATCCGGACTGAAACTGATTTAGATAATTAAATTTAGTTAAATGCTGGTTGATTTGGTCACGAAGAATGATTTCAAAAATTGTTGATAGAATCGAAACTAAACTAATCGGTCTAAGATTATCCAAAGAATCAATGCCCTTCTTTTTTATAATCGGAATCACTATATTCGTTTTCCAAATATCTGGAAATTCGGAACGCATGATACAGTTATTAATCAGGTAGGTCAAAGGTGATATAACATACGGTAAAATATTCTTAAGAAATTTTAAGTTGATTTTGTCGTGACCTGATGAATTCGATTTAATGAGGTAAACAGCTTTGGAAATATCAAATTCACTTATGCAGCTGAAAGAGAGAGATGTGTGATTATCTGTGCACTCAAACTCAGGTAAGGGAATAACAACCGGCAAAATGGGTACGTTGCAGAAATAAGAATTGATGATTGAAGGGTCTAAATCGGTCAAAGAACTAGCTTTACCAGCTCCTAATCCAATATGATTGCAGTTATTCCAAATTCGTTTCATGGTTAATTTACTATTTCCAAAAAAATATTTCTGTTTTGAGATTCTTATCAAGCTAGTTACCCTATTGCGTTCATTACGATATATTACTATTATTATTATTATTATTAGTTGAGGGCCATGTGGGCGTTCAAGCCACCCCGCACTGCGACCTAAAAGATCTTTTGTGCATGGACCCTACTTAATGAGCCGTCCAGTCAATATTCAGGCTCTTAATGAACCTGACAATACTGCCGGCCGGTATATGGTGCATACCATCCGGGCTCATTACTCTCCCTCCTAGATGTTGTAACCTTTTGCAGAAAATGGCTGGGCAATGGCACAGAACATGTTCCGCTGATTCCGCTTCCATGTCACAGAAGCGACATCTATCCGTCGGACTTAGGCCCATTTTCTTAAGGTGATACCTTAAGGGGATGTGACCTGTGAGGAAGCCGGTAAGCAGCCTCAACTCAGGTTTCACAAGTACGAGACATTCCTTGGCCCTGGCCGACGAAGGTGAAATAAATTCCTTCGCCTGTCGCAAACCTGGAATTCCGCGCCAGTAAGAGGACTTTTGCACATCCTCCCAGCGTTTAACTGCTGCCCTAAGGTGCCCCTTATAGACGCCGCAGAAGGGCTCTGGTCCAATTAATGGAAAGGCAGATCCCTCGCGGGCGAGGACATCAGCTGCCTCGTTTCCCACAATTCCAGTGTGCCCTGGCACCCAAACAAGTGTTACCTTATTTGAGCTTGCCAGCGATTTAATAACCTTCAGACAATCCCATACCAGCCTTGACTCAATGGTAAAAGACCTAAGAGCCTTTAAGGCCGATTGGCTGTCTGATACGATATAAACCTTTGCGTCGTTTAGGCCTTTAGAAATGCCTATCCTAGCACAAAGTTCTATAGCATGCACTTCTGCTTGAAAGACGGTTGCATTGGTACCCAAGGACTTCGAGAGTGATACTCCACTCCCATGTATTCCTACCCCCGCCCCATCTTCCGTTTTTGATCCATCTGTATACCACACCAATGACCCTCGCTCAAAGGATGGTCCCCCTGTACTCCACTCCTCCCGGTCAGGTAATCTAACACAAAAGGGTTTGTGGAAATCCAGTTTGGCTGGCATACAGTCGGAAGGCATTCCTATAGTGGGATCTGTCTGAAACTCCTTAAGGATCTCCAGATGGCCCACCATATTGCCTGGTTTGATGTTACCCTCCGCCTGCATCTTAAGGGCCATATTAACAGCATCCTTTTTTACATGCAGATGCAATGGAGTTAGTCCTAGGAGTGTCTCCATTGCTGCGGTCGGACATGTTTTCATTGAGCCCGTAACCCCAATGCAGGCCATACGCTGAACCTTATTCAATAAAGTTTGCGCTGTCCTTTGTTGAGTTTTAGGCCACCACACTAACGATGCGTAAGTGATCATAGGCCTAATAATTGTTAGAAATGACCAGTAGATCATTTTTGGTTGTAGTCCCCAAGTACGTCCATAGAGTCTCTGACAGGCCCAAAAAGCCTTAGTGGCTCTATTATGAATTTTTTGTATATGTTGTTCCCAGTTCAGTTTATTATCCAGGATAACCCCTAGATATTTAACCTCTTTGGAAAAGGCAACAATAGTACCGTTTAACGAGGGAGCTACAAGCGAGAGCTTTCTCCTCCTCGTAAAAGGGACAATGACAGTTTTGTTTGGATTGACACTAAGTCCTTCCTTGTTACACCACTGCCATATCAAGTTGAGTGCATTTTGCATGAGATCAGAGATGATATCATCAAACCTGCCTCTAATCACGATAGCCACGTCATCTGCATAGCCCTGGACATCAAACCCATGGCTATTCAGGAGGACCAGCAGTCTATCAATAACCAATGACCATAAAAGAGGAGACAGTACACCTCTCACCCCCATAGGCAATCATAAAAACACTGGAAGGTAAAATTGACATTATTGGACGAGTGCAAAAAGCTCCAGTCAACGTCAGAAAAAAAATTCATAATAATTTCAGCATCCAACTGGCTATAGTCATAGATAAGCCTGTAATCCATTTTAATGCGCTTTGATTTAGCTTTATAAGAGATCGCCAGTAAATCATGGTCGGAAATATCAGGCAACGTATATTGACTAGACGAAAATATCCTAGAGTAATCCGATTCAGGGACAATGAATTGATCGAGCCAAGTACGGTTATGGGTAGGTAAAAATGGAACCGATATTAAATTGTTCGCTTTTAAAAGATTGTAGAACTTATTGGATTGATCAATCATGTTACAATTTATGTCACCTTATCATTCGTCGTCTAGCGGAACCGCAGAACGATATGTACAAACAGTAAAAAAAATTCTAAAGAAAACTTTAATTGAAAATAAACGTCTCGAGGATAAATTGACAAAAATTTTAATACAACAACGGAACACGCTAAATATGGCAACATCGAAGTCTCCAAATGATATATTATTCGCCTACAAATGTCGCACTGTATTGAATTCAGTTAACCCTAAGAAACAGGTTAGGTATAACATAAATAAAAATAAAAATAATATTTCTAGGATTAATAAAAAATTTTGTAAACGTAAAATTAATGATGATTTAGAATTTTTAGAAGGAGATAAAATATTTTACAGAAATCATTTCAAGTCATATATTAATTGGATTCCAGCGCGAATAATTAAAAGATTAAGTAAATACACTTACTTGATAAATGCAAACAACAGCGTTCGGTTTGTACACATTAATCAATTAAGAAAATCAAAATTAGCAGATATATTTCATCCGGCCATTCACATATGTATATCCAAAACCGATGAAGGGGATACAGAGAAATTCTTAGTTTGACGGTCAAAATGGTGAACACTATAGGTTGAGATAACAAAAATGCAAAAATTCATTTTTTAAAGTCTATTGTAAATAATTTTAATTAATTTTGTTAACTGTTTCTTGTTCATAAATGTTTTTAATTTTATTTTTGTGTATTAATTATGCGTAGGTAAACAATTTTGTTGGTCATAGTTTGTTACAAAACAGTGCTTAGCCAATTTAAATAGTTTAGCGTGTTAAAATCTGAAAAAGGTCTTTTCAGATTAACAATTATCAGATATTTCAGATAATTTATCTCTCTGATCTCTCTGGTCTCTCCGATGTAATAAAATAATGGGCCAATAGTAGTCGTGCGTTGTAAGTACAAGATAGAGTGTAGTAATTGTAATGAAGACCGGTTGGATATCGATTTTATAATAACATCGGATGAGATATAATCGATAGGTATATGGGTAGAACAATGAAGACAGTCAAAGAGTCAAGTCAGATCGTGGGGTAATATTTACGGAAATAAATACTATTGTAAATGTAGAAGTGAAATGTTTTTTATTGTGTTAAATTACGAGTATGTATATTTAAATAAAATGAATATTAATGTTACATTCTTTTGGCACAGATCATTTTTAAAAAATCTCGATTTTTTTGACAGATTTGGTCCGACTCCCTCAAACACAGAAATGTCACGTTAAAATTTTGATTAATTTTATAGGCTCCGGGAATCAAAAACATTTCAGTCAAAACACGAAAGGCATTTCAGTCATAAAATTTCCCATACAAATATTATGACTAAAACTCCAATTTAAAAGGAGCTTCAGCCCAAAAATAGTTATTTCGGCCAGAAAACAATTTGACTGAAATGCCATTTGTATATTTGAACTAAACAATATTCTTGAAAGGTATTTCAGTCACAAATTTTTTGACTGGGATACCTTGTTTGGTTTTTCTGACTGAAATGCCTTCGTAGACCTATACGTTGGCACCGGGACCCCAGTCAAAAGCATTCCAGTCAAAAACAGAAAGGAGTTTCAGTCAAAAACGTAAAGGCAACTCTAGTCTAAAAGGCAAAATAGTTTTCGACTGAAATGTCTTTTCAGAAGGAAGTTCAATCAAAACACTAAAAAAACATTCTTGACTGGAATTCATTTTGGTTTTGTGACTGAAATACCTTATGGAAAGGAGATTCAGTTAAACAACTAAAAAGGAATTCCAGGCAAAATTGTTCTCCGGGAATGTAGTTAAAAACAATTCAGTAAAAAAACGAAAGGAGTTTCAGTCATAATTTTTTTGGAAAAAAAGTGGTTCGGTCAGAAAACAGTTTGACTGAAATACCTATTGTTTATTTGAACCTTCTTGAAAGTGTTATGTATTACGATTACGTGACATATGATGTTATGTCATTGTATACGAAAGTTGGTATTTAGGGTTACTGATGAGAAATTTATGGAAAAGGGTCGATAGGGAAACGATTAATAAATAAGTTATGAACGTGGAGATATTCGAGATTGTCGATTGAAATCAGAAAACATCCATTCGTTAACACAATAAATAAACATAATAATTGGCGACGAGGATTTAGAAATGGATTTAAGGAGAATGTGCCGTAAATTATATATGGATAGTAAAAGATGGCAGGGAAACATTTGGTGGGACATATGGAACCATATATACCAGAAGAAAGCTTTACAGAGTATATAGAGCGGTTAGAAAATTATTTGGAATTAAATGGTGTAGATGATCGCAAATTCAAGGTGTTATTATTGTGTAATTTGATAGGTTCGGAGGCAAGTGCGAAATTATCGAGGGCATGTATGCCAAAAAAGCCGAAGGAATTTAGCTATGAGGAGATTATAGAGAAGTGTGAAGAATTGTTCACAAAAAAGGTGTCCAGTTGTATAAATGCAGTAAAATTCAACAAAAGAATATAACAAAGAGGCGAATTAATGCCATGGAATTAATAGTGCTGGCAGAAGAACTGCCAGATGTCATTCTTCAAATTCGGGGCATATAAAAATAAGGCGCTTAGGAACCAATTAGTGTTGCTGCAGAAATAATTTCAAAAAATATGGATATGAACATGAAAATGTCATGGAAGTCGGGATAATGGAAGGGAGGTGGGAAGACAATCGTCCCCAGTCGCTCACACAATCCGTCAGGTGGAGGTTGTCAGAATTATTCGTATGGGTCAGGACAACAATATAGCAATAGGAAACGATCGCAAAGCAACAAAAGGAATTTCAAATGTTATGCTTGCCAGGGATTCGGTCATATGGCGAGAGAGCGTCCGTCACAAGAGTCATCATCAGCAAATAAAAAATAAAGATAAAAGGTATAATAATTCTAATAGTAGTAAATACACGTAATGAGAATTATTTAAAGGGAGATGGAGTCAAGTCAGTGAGCGAAAATCATAATGTTGGTGAAATCGAACTTGGCAATTTTGACTTTGGACAATTGTCATTGCATGATATTGAGAAAAATAGTTAATCGAGAAGTAGCATCTAAAATGTATGATCGCAAAAATGTGCATTTAAAGAAAATTAAGCAGTGCGATAGTTTAGGTTACAGTAGTTTAAATTCTGTTAACGTTGTACAAGTAAGAAATATTCAGAAGTGGAAGTTTTAGAGATTTTTGTAAAAATTAATTAGTTAAGATGGAGATAGACACGGGAGCCTGCGTCAACCTTTGCACATGGGATCAGTACAAGAGACATTTTGCCATAACAGGGGATGCCATTAGAATATTGGGAAAAATTGAAGTAGAAGCAAAGATGAAAACAAGAGATAGAGATAAACGGATATAATTAATAGTTATAGACACGCCCAAGAGTATGTTCCCTTTATGTGCTCGAGATTGGCTCGATATATTTTATACTCATTGGCGAGATTAGTTTAGGATACAAAAAATAGATGTTTGCCAAGAATTTCTTTTGGAAATTAAAACAGATTTTGAGGTGGTATTAGATGGTGATTTGAGAGCACCAATTAAAAATTTTGTAGTTAACATACCTTTACTGGAAATTCAAAACCAATTTTCCATAGACCATATACGTTACCGTTTAGTTTAAGAGGGAAAGTTGAAAAGGAATTAGAGCAGTTGCAGCGTGATGCTATTATTGAACCACTTACTGTATCGGAATGGGCTTCACCGATGATTTAAAGGGCGCATATACACAATTAAAATTGAATATGATTGCAAAGGTACATAAACCGCTTTGCAATGTTTGATTACGTATTAAAGTATAGGAAGGGAAATGGAAACGAAAATGCTGACTGTCTCAGCAGAGTACCAATAAATGATAAGCTTTCTGAAGAAGATCAGTTGGAACAAATGATTTGCGTAATTGGTCGCATAGAAAACGGTGATGTTATCAAAATTGATATTGAGTTAGTGAAATGTAAAACAGATGATGACTTATATTGTGAACCAAATTAATGCTCCCTCAGTGTACAAAAATTATTATTTGAAGAATCTAGCTTTGTCAGTTGAAAAGGGTTGCATTTTATATGGTGAACGGTTAGTGATTCCAAAGAGTATTCAGCAGAATGTTTTGAAATTAATGCATTGCAATCACACAAGGATTGTTAGAATGAACGTATTGGCTAGACAATATTTTTATTGAGAAGGAATCGATGGTGATATAGCAAAATTTGTAGGACAATTTGAATCGTGTCAGCTAACAAGCCGTGATAAACGAAATAAGGTTTATTCAAACTGGCCAATGGTAGAGCATCCGTTTCAAAGGACTCATATTGATTTCTCCTATTTTCAAGGGCAAAAATTTCTGATTGTCATAGATGTTTATAGTAGATGGGTGGAGGTTATTCTTATAAATGGTCTATTGAATGGTGTTTGGTTTACCGGAAGAGTTAGTTTCGGACAATGGCCCTCCATTTGGAAGTAAAGCGTTTAAGGACTATTGTAGTAGGAACAATGTTAAATAACCGCATAGTCAGCCATATCACCCTGCTAGTAATGGTCGTGTGGAAAGAGCAGTCCAAACTACAAAGTTAGTTCTGAAGAAATATGTTTTGGATAGTGAAAGGTCGCATAGTAGTTTTGATGTAAAAAAATCGGTTGATAAGTTTTTAAAAAATTACAACAATTTACCCTGCACAGACGAGCATTTTGTTCCAGCAGAAAAAATATTCAGTTATAAGCCAAGAACCTTGTTAGATCTTGTTAAGTTAAGAAATCAAAATACAAATGGATTTGAAAATGAAAGTGGAAGTTCAAAGGGTGTTGATAAAAAAGATAGCAGTAAACAAAATAACCAAGAATCAAATAAAAACAGAGTTAGATTTACTAATGAACATGAGAACAAGGAATACGGTGTCAAGGGGATTAAAAAGTTTGAAAAGGGAGATCAGGTACTCTATTTAGCAACAGATAAGGACGGATTTGCAAAATGAGTAAAAGCAAATTTGTAAAGTGAGCAAAGTTATATACAAAATTTTGATTGGGGGTCGAGTAAAATGTGCTCACGTAAATCAATTAAAGAAATCAGTATTAAGGAGGAAATTGTACAATGATTTTGTTGTGTTGGTTGATTGCGAATCTTTTGAATCTGGAAAGTAATGATTCGAGGGTTAGAGAAAATTTGGAAGAGACTGTTTCGGTGGAATATCAAAGACCTCTGGAAATTTGCATTTACCAGAATATTTTAAAATCGTTTTGGACCTCAAAGTCTAGACGAACAATAGCATTAATTTGACTTTTTAGAACAATTTTGTCTGGGATTCCTTTTCTAATTGTTTGAAACAAATTTGAGTCAAAAATCCAAAAAGAATCCCAGTTAAAAAAGTTGGGACCTAAATGCCTATTTAGTTTTTTGGCATTTCAGACTAAAAATATTTCAATCAAAAAAATCAACCAACCAAAACGTATTTCAGTCCAAAAATTTGTGACCGAAATGTCTTTCAAGAAGGTTGTTCAGTCCAAATACACAAACCCGCGAACTGAGTATTGAAACTCGATCTGCAATTGCAGCTGAATATAATTTGGGAATCTCAGCCGAAAAACTGTCGAAAAGGTACAATTGGCATAGAAATACCATTTGCGAAACATTAGGGTACCCCAACGACCAAGAATAACAAATGCATAAGAGAAAATGCTAACATCACTTGAGGTATGCTTACAAATAATAAACATTTAAGTCAGCGAGGTCTTGCTAAAAATTAATGAAAATCTCCAAATAAACCATTCCACAATTTCTTGTCATGCACCAAAAAGTTGTATATTTCAAAACAAAATTAAACGACTGTTGTTTGCAAAGCAGCATATAAACAAGCCTCCCGAATTTTGTAGAAACGTTCTATTTACTGACGAATCTTCAGTATCGTTAGACGGAATATGGGGTCGCAAATTTTACTATTCGGAGCCAGAAAAGGTAAACAAACGTCGTATTTACGTTGGAGAAAACCTTATGGTTTAAGGTTGTATAACCAACTTCGGAGTAGGACCACCAGCAATGGTGTCTGAGTAACTGAACCAAATAAGTTATTTGGAACTGCTGATTGATGTAGCATTGGTAGCTGGTTCAAAAATGATTGAACTTGACTTTAAACTTCAGCAGGACAATGGCCCCTGCCCATAAAGGTTTTGTAGCGACCAAGTTTTTAAATGATTTGGACCAGCAACGCATAAATGTTTGAGCTTATTTGAAACGAAATATACCATATAGAGTTGGACGAAGCAAGCAAGAGTTATGGGATGAGATTGATGAGGTGTGGAATAAAACATTCATAGAATTTATTTCTAATGTATTTGACAGCATTCCCAGAAGACTCAATGAGGTCATATTCAATAAAGGTGGGCAGACTAAATATTACATTTGGATAAAATAAGTAATCAAAATTAGCAACATTTTTTATTGAAACTGTCCCAACACAAATACTTTTCCAACAGAGTAAATTCATTTTTTATACGTAAATTATTTTATATCAATAACTACAAATGAAGATCAATTTTTTGTTCATGTTCTTTGGCACAAAAAAAATTGATTTTTTTTTTTTTTGGAAATCGAAAGAATATGTTACAGATAACAAAAAATGTAGATTTGTTTAAAAATGATCCGGATCAAAAAAAAAATCAATTTTTTTTTCGAAAGAATAAACAAATCAATTCTTTTTGATTCGGAAGAAGTCGACATTAGAAAGACAAACCCCATATACACTTTAAATAATGAACAACAGGATTAAATCGATTTCTTGGTTGCCTTCATTCATTATTCCAGAGATTTTTTCAAGCCAATTGCTAAAAAATATCCAATTTTTTTCAAGAAAAAATTCGTTATTTTTAAGCATTATGCTCAAAAAAAAATCGGCATAATTCTCGATAATTCGTATAACGATATCAGCAGCCAAGCAACAATAGGCACGTAACTTCACAAAAATTAAAGCCAAGTAAGGCGCCAAGCAACAATTACAAATAAACCATATAACAACAAGATAAGCTTCAAATCCAGGAAAGACAGTTTAGTTAGAAAGAAACTATCATAAAGCCGGAGAAGACAGAAAGACGAAGTCTTACTTAGAAAGTAGAATAGCGAGTCTAAAAACGCTTTAAAATGAATTTGTTGAAAGCGATGACAAAATTTTAGGAATGATCACGCCTCTGGCGAAAGAACATAAAAGACCGTTATAATCAGCTGTTATGGGAAATGCGCCATCGCCTACATAGTGAACTGCCATTGACAACTCATACAACTTCCAAGTTCATATCTTGAGGCATCGTTTAAACTATACACCAACAATACGATTGATTGCCGTACAAAGCTCATCAGCAGATTCCCAGAAGGAATAAATCAACCAAGGTAACTCAGCGGCAAATCAACAACAAGAACCGCTAATGAGCAGTACAATTGAGGCCTATCAAGCAGCAAAGAGAGCAGAGAACATCAACACAAAATTGGTCAAGAGACAAAACGTCTTCATGCAGGAATTATTCCTTGGAAACTAACAACATATCCAAAGAATACGTGAATATTAAAACAAGGCAATTATAAAATGATATGAAGGAAATCGCAGCCCAGCTTGTCTAAGGTAGAAATCTCGTAATTTTACGGTGATTATGAGCGGCAGGAATTATTCAACGACATATTCACTAAGCTGATAGACCAAAACAGCAAATTATCAAACACGGTAAAGATGACGTATCTGAAATCACAATTGCAGAAGGGAACAGTTCAAATCCTTAGCCACTTAAGAACATCAGGTGACAATTACCAAACAACTTGGAAAATAATACAAGCAGAGAACTGGCAAACCATCAATTCAATGCACTATTGTCATTGGCGACAATTCAGCTACCATCTGTCCAATCGGTAACGACAAGAGAAATTTTACACAATATAAAGCGGTTAAACATGGATTCGCCCTTCGAGGCAGTCGTGGGTTTCGTTTTAAACAAATTGGACCCAAAATCCATTAGGATCGACAAAACAGCTATAGTGAAGCCCAGAGAAATTCCACAACTGGAAAATTTCTTTAAATTCCTGGAAATGAGGTTTCAATCTTTGGAAGCCAAAAGCAATCATAAAACAATAGCAACAAGACCATACATACAGTACATATCACCCTTAAAACGAGTGATTACAGCCATGTTAGCCAAAACGTGTTATGGGTGGAAAGATGTAAGGAGCACCATGGTTTGAAGCAATGTCAGCAATTCAAAAAGATGTCATCATTAGATCGAGCAAGGCTAGTCAATTCAAGCAACTTATGCATACGGGAGGAGAGTCTCAGGAAACTGGGGAGTGGTTAACCTCAGTTTAATAAATTCTGAGTGCCTATGATACCCGGTATGGAATGGCGAACTGATGGCGCCATAAAACCATCAACTAATAACCACAGGCTAACTGAGCGTCACATTTCCGGGGTCTCCAGGTAGTGAGTGAGGGGCCCCTTTAAACGGGTTACCCCCTTGAATGATGAAATGGGTCCTATTGGTTTGGGATATCCATATGGATGGGTGAATGGTTGAGTGAAAGATGAATAGGGGCGGGGGTGCTGGGATGTGATGCTTGGTGAGCCAATGGGCTGGATTAAGGTGTTATGCGACCCGTGCTGATGATCAGCTAGGCTGGGGGCCCATTTAACAAAGCCCAGTCGTTAACGGAGCCCTCTGGATACCTGGCTACCTCCAGTTGTATTTAGCCTTACCTGCGTATACGGATCTCTGCGCAGGTGGACCAGTATTTCTCCGACACTCGTGGGAATATATGGATCATCTAAATAATAAAAATAAGGGAGCCGGTACCCTTGAAAAACCGGAAACAATGAAGGAAGAAAGTGGCTCTTACCTTAAAGGTGGAGCTACCTCATCAGTGGCAGGGGTAAGTGGCACCATGGCATCAAAGCCAGGAGTCAGCGATACCAATGCCAGGCAAGAGAGCGGGGGATCGGGAAGGATCCCTCCTGCAAAGCGACGATACAGGGAGAAACGGTCGGCGCATAAAATTCTGGATAAACTGGCTGCAACCCCTGAGGGGCAGCTTACAGTAGAACAGAAGCAATCTGTGGCTTGGGCGAGGGAGATTGTCGGCCGCGACAGCTCGGATAGGGTTCTTGTGCCTAAAAGGCCGAGGTCTCAGGATGAGCTCGAAGAGGGCGACAGCAAACGAGCCAAGACCGTCACTGGAGCGATATCGAGAGATCCAAAGGAAAAACCGAAATTGTTCAGTGAAATAGTAAAGGAGAACGTACTGGTGCTAGCGGTAATTGACAGAAGTCAAGAAAATGGGAGCATCACGGCAGGAAAGTGGAGGGAAGTGTATAATGCACTAAACTCCATTTTCATCAAGGTCCTGAGAGAAAATCCAGGACCCCCTCCGTTCTGTAGAGATGCGGGATGGCATCAAGGGCGCGTAAAGTTAACTGCGTGCTCGGATCAAAGATCGGTGGATCTTTATAAAAAGGCAATAGCCGAAGTAGGTGAGGTATGGGAAGGCGCGAGGCTTGAGGCAGTTCGAAAGGAAGAAATTCCGAGTAGACCAAGGGCCCGCGTCTGGTTACCAACCAAACCAGAAAAGCCAGAAGAGATCCTTGAGATTATTCAGGCAAGTAATCCAAATCTTCCAACGAAAGATTGGAAGATTGTCAAACAGGAGGAGGCTAAAGGGGGCTTCAGAATGGCAATCATGCTGCTCAATAAGGAGTCCCTTACTCCCCTGGCAGAGACAAAGGGGGTGATCAGCTTCGGTTTCGGGTCGATCACTCTCAACGTTTTTAAAAAAGATGAGGTAGGCATGCGCTCGGAGGACGGGCCGGAGGTGGACGTCGGACGGACCCAGCGGCAGACAGTCGAGCAAGCGCATGGGGTTATAACAGACGATGACGTGGAGCTGCTATTGGAGAGAGGCGGCCTTCTCTCGCTTGGATCCGATGGGGACACCCTGTCGGAATCTGAACGAAGAGAGGCTGGGGATTCTCAAGGCAGCGAAGCATCAATTATGGGGGGTGACACGGCGGATACTAGCGGCCCCCCGGAGGAAGGTAGCATTAGCCTGAAACAGGGAATGCATGAAGAGGTAAGTGAGATAATGCATGGTGATTAATATTGTGCAGATTAATCTTCACCATACGAAGGCTGCTTCGGCGGCTCTCGTTCTCAGACTGACTAGATCAGGAGAGGAGCTAGTGTTAATCCAGGAACCTTGGATTAACAAAAACAGGATCTGTGGCCTTAAGGTGAAAGGGTATACAACTTTGTACTCAAGTAACTCTGAGAAGATAAGATCTTGCATTTTAGTGAAAAATACTTTAAAAATTTTTCTACTTTCTCAATACAGTAGTGGTGACGTTACTGCGATCAGTATGGAGGTTGGCAGAGACAAGTTTTGGCTGGTCTCTGCGTATATGGATCGGGAGAAGGAGATCCCGCCGGATAACCTGGGGGACCTGATCCGAGAAGCAAGGAAAAATAGGATTGGTGTGATACTCGGATGTGATGCAAACGCGCATCACACAATTTGGGGGAGCACTGATATTAATGAGAGGGGTGAGTTATTTTTTGATTACTTATTAAATACTAACCTTTCAGCCTGCAATGTTGGGCAGGAACCGACATTTATCATTAGCAATCGGCAGGAGGTTCTAGATGTGACCCTCGCCTCGGATACTATTTTTCAGTTGATTAGGGGATGGAGAGTGGCGAAGGAGCACTCATTCTCTGATCATCAATATATAACTTATAACCTTAACATTCACCCGGGTACCCAGAAGCCTTTCAGGAATCCTAGAAGGACAAACTGGGAGAAATATGGGGAGGTGTTGGAGGAACTATTGCCGGAGGTCCCCGGACCTCCGGAGACAGTGGAAGAATTGAATTGCATTGTGGATGTTGTCACAAGAGCATGCAATCTTTCCTTTAATGCTTCTTGCCCCCTAATAAAGCCAAGGGGCAGGCAGAAACCGGCATGGTGGTCCATGGAGTTGGAGACCTTTCGGAAGGCGTGTAGGACAGCCTTTAATAAGGCAAAGAGCACGAGGCATGTACGGGACTGGGACTCCTATAAGGAGGACCTAAGAAAGTACAAAAAAGAATTGAGGAAGGCACAGAGGGGATCTTGGAGACTCTTTTGTGGTAGAATGGAAGAAGTCTCTGAGACTTCCCGCCTTAGGAAGATTCTATCTACTAACCCAACTAGTCCTAGTTACTTAATTAGACCAGACGGGTCATGGACAGCTTCAAGTGCGGAATCGTTGGAGCTTCTCATCGATACCCACTTTCCGGGAAGCTTTGATGACTCGATGGAGCCTGGAGCTCATCGAGGAACACCTCCAATAGATATGGAGGGCATATTGGATAGAGAGCGGATCAGGTGGGCGCTGAAGGGTTTTAAGCCTTATAAGTCGGCGGGCCCGGATCGGATTATACCAGCAGAGATTCAAAAGAACTCGGCAGCCATCATCCCCTGGCTAGAGGTTATCTTCAGGGGATGTTTGAAACTAGTCTATATTCCTAGGAATTGGACAGAGGTCAAAGTAGTCTTTATTCCGAAATCGGAAAAGAGCTCACATGCTCGTCCAAAGGACTTGAGGCCTATAACTCTATCATCCTTTCTGCTGAAAACCCTGGAAAGGTTGATAGATGTGTTTATTCGATCAAGAATTGAACCCAGGAAGTGGGCAATATCGCAGCATGCGTACTGTAAGGGAAAGTCGGTGGACACAGCTCTGCACGATCTAGTACGCACAATTGAGAAATCAATTTACTTGCAAGAGTTTTGCATGGTAGCATTTCTCGATATTGAGGGTGCTTTTAATAATGTAAAAACGGAGGCGATCATGGAAGGATTGTCTTTTTTGGAAGTGGACTGCTCTATAAGAAGGTTAATAAATCAGATGCTGGTAAGCAGGACTATTACCTCGGAGCTGGGAGAGTCCAAGATTAGAAGACGGGTGGTTAGAGGAACCCCACAATGAGGTGTAATGTCCCCCATTCTCTGGAGTGCAGTGATTAATGGATTGCTGCTGGAACTAGAGAGAGAGGGGATAGGGGTTGTAGCATATGCTGATGATGTAGCGATAGCTGTCTCGGGCAAATATCTAGATACGATTAGGGATGTTATGCAGAATGCACTCCTGATCGTTACGAAATGGGCCAGCAAGTGTGGATTGGGGATTAACCCGTCCAAAACAGAGCTGGTACTATTTACTAGGAAATATAAAATTCCGGTGGTTAGCCCTCCTATCATAAACGGCAGCGGACTAGTTTTTGCTGACCGAGCGAGATTTCTGGGCATAATCTTTGATAGTAAGCTCAGCTGGAAGCCTAACACTTTGGAAAGAGTGAATAAGGCTATTGTAGCCTTATACTCGTGTAGAAACGCTATAGGTAAGAGATGGGGCTTGAAACCGGAGCTGGTATACTGGCTCTATACCGCCGTGGTAAGACCTGTGCTAATGTACGGGGTTGGCGTTTGGTGGCCAGCTCTAGATAAGGTAACTTATAGAGGTATGATGGAGAAGGTGCAAAGAACGGCCTGTATGCTTATAAGCGGGGCGCTTAGGACAACACCTACACGCGCTTTAGAGGTTATGTTCCACCTTATTCCAATCGACCTTTATGGTAAACAGATGGCAGCCAACGTGGCTACGAGGCTCTTGGCTGTCTCTCAATGGAAGTGTCTTCAGGTGGGACACTCGACGATAGGTAGATTCGCTGGCGAAGAACTGGCGAATCTGGATTATATTACACCAACGTTGTGCTTCGATAAGGGTTTCCGTACCATCTTTCCCTCAAGGGAATCCTGGAGAAACGGATCAATCTTGGAAAACGAGGCAGTGCAATTTTTCACGGACGGCTCGAGGCTAGACGATCAGGTAGGAGCCGGAGTCTTCTGTGATAAACTTAATGTTAATATTTCTGTTCGTCTCCCTGACTACTGCAGCGTGTACCAGGCTGAAGTGGTGGCGATCGGGCAAGTCATGACATGGTTGAAGCATAATGTGGTATCCGGGAGGGATATCGCAATTTATGTGGACAGTCAGGCAGCGATCAAGTCACTTGGGGCAGTTTGTCTGAAGTCGCGGGTGGCGCTGGATTGCCGATCATCTCTTAACGAGATGAGCGAGTATTTCAGCATCCAGATAATCTGGGTCCCGGGTCACTCGGACGTCACGGGGAACTGCAGGGCGGACGAACTAGCTAGGTACGGTACGACTCTCCAGATGCAGCCGGAAATGGTAGGTCTGGGGAGGCCTATGGCAGTGCTAAAATGGGCGCTCAGTAAAAAGGCAATCGCCTTGACAAATGAGAGGTGGATCAACACTCTCATGTGCAGGGTAGCAAAGCAAGTTTGGCCAAAACTGGACTTGCGGCGCTCCAAGGTACTAATATCCCTGGGAAGACAAGAAATAGGATTGGTCGTAGGGATAATGACAGGTCACTGCCTTTTTGGGGAGCATGCGAGAAGGCTGGGGATACAGACGAATGACTTTTGTAGAAGTTGCATGGACGAAGAGGAGGAGGAGACTTTGGAACACTTCCTATGCTCATGTCCGGCGCTATCATACAGAAGGCATAAGTATTTGGGTGTGTACGGTATGGACAGCCTTTCGGAACTCGCGGACTGTGGAGTGCGAGATTTATTACGCTATATAAATAGCTCTGGTTGGTTTCAACGGGAGTAATGGGGAGATGGGATCCTGTGGTATCACAACGGGCCATTGCTGGCCTAAGTGTGCGATAGCAGCCACTTCAACCTAACCTAACCTAACCTATGCATACGATGTTTAAGCCTACATTTAGGGACGAAGTGCCAGGCAGAAACATGTATCAACGACCGGAAGTACCAGCATGAACTACTGAGATCACAAGCAACATTAATATCCACAAAAGCCGTAAATTTATTCAACTTTAAAAAAGAGAAATATCTCAGGAGTAGGTGGAAAAAAACAATCACTTGCAGACACACTAAAAAATCAAACTAAAAATATCGCCAAGATTTAATGGAGATTTGGTTGATATTCGACAAACTCGACCAACAATTACCCGAGGCAGACTTTGCCAGAAGCAGCTGAACGCATCTCAACCAACTAAAACTGGCTGATCCACACTACAACCAGTCACAGGCACAGTTCATATACTTGGCGCGGATTATTATCCATCAATACTAATCAACAACATCATCAAGGGAGGTCAACCAACATGTTGTGAAACATTTATGTAAACAACTTTATCAATTTACGTTGACATATTTTTTGGATCAACTCAGCGACGAGGACTTATCAGTTTTGTTATCACGTTACCCCATGACTTTTTTGTGTGTTACTAGACCAAGAATGGAGAAATAGATACAGAAAGAAGAAAACTACTTAAAGAACAAATATCAAAAGCCGACACCATAACACTCCCAGAACATTATCAATTCCTGAAAATAAGGCCGATAATGTAATTGGCAATGTCATTAAGTTTATGACTGCCAAATCTCAAGTAACCACTGTAAATCTAATAATTTGAAATCAAAATTTCGCTGGTTAATCTACCAACAAGACATGGAGATGATTACATCTATATCAAGCTAGCGGCAGCATATTTGGCGTTTAATAATGAAAAGGATAGATATAATTCAATGACGGAATCCAAATTATCAAGTCACAAGACACAAGGACAAATGGAAACAAATTTTAACTGATTAGTGAAATTTATCATCGAACCGGAATTCGGGTGCAGGAAAAAATCATAGACATGAAAGCTTAAACACCATAGACATGGACTGTGGAATAAGAACCACCACAATGTAAATCAGAGGGATCTGTTCCTTTGTAGGCAGGGTATCATACCTCAATAAATTCCTTAAGTCATTCCTGCCAGTAATGACCATCTCGGAGGAAATAATAAGACCTTTTAAAAAATTTAAGAATCCGAAGCCAAGAGGATTACTTTCCAGAATATTGATGAAATTTGAGCAAGCAACTAAAACCACGGGGGGAACTTGGATCAACAAATTTTGTACATCAAATTCTCGAGCAAAAAGTAGGAAAATTACCAAATTTCCAGTATTTGCTAAAACTTCGACCAGATGTTAAACCAGTATTCCACAAAGCGAGACAAATCGGAAAAGGATTAAATATTCTGGAACAGGAGGGCACTCGATTGGGCTCACCGTTAGTATGTATTCCATAACAAGGGTAAACAAACTACTTGAAGATGCTCTTGTAATTCAAGGTGCAGATTACAACAAGTGCTACCAGCGTTTGAATGCATGTTTTGTTCGGCTAGAAAAAATACAATCTTCACATAAATGCTTTTTCGAAAATTCACGGAGTCGAGGTAACCAATAAAATTTCTTAACGGAGGCTATGGTTTTCTCTAAACCAAAGTGTTCATCATCTGATCGTGGTCAGAATAGAAAATTCTCCAGCGGATCCCTTTCATAATCTTTGTTTAATTTGATAATCCGTAATAATTGTTTCGTCATAAAATATATCAAATGAGGCAGGTTCGATGGAGGTCGATGCTTCAAACGGAACACAACTTAGAGCATCCACATGATACAATTTGCGAATTTCTTTTATCGCAAATATCAAAATCGTATTCCGTGAGGCAGAGCCAAAAATGTCCTATTTGTTCGAAGAACCAAATTTTTCATTGTTGCTGATGTTCGGAGAGAGTTACAGTCCGTAACTACCACAAATATTTTTCCTAAACGAACGGCCTGAATCTATAAACTGACTCCATAACCGCCAGAGCTTCTAACTCAAAACTGTCGTACTTTTTCTCCAGACTCGAAGTTTGTCGACTGTAATACGCCACTGGGAGCCATTGTTCGTCATTCTCCAACTGTAGCAACACTCATCCCAATCTTCACTATCGCAGAACTCTGCTGCACCTCGCACAAGAACACGGACTACATACTCCTTTCCGAAATCTCATGACCCAAAAATTTCACAGTTTCCTGTAAAAATTTACATTTATCTATCTTTAAAGTAACGCTGTATCCTTTTAATTTCAACAAAAATTTGTTAATACAAAAACGCATTCCTCAATTGTGGAACTGGGGATGAATGTCGTCTAACTAGAACAATTCAGACGTCGTAAGCGAACCATTATGGAGACTCGAAAACGAGCCGTCAACGTAAATGTTAGAATTGGGATTTGGGCTTAAGTTTACTTTCCTATAAAACTTCGGATTTTTATGTAAATTGGCTCAATGCTGGGCACATTCGTGATTATTTAGTAATTGGTACAATGAGAAGAAGAGAGATATGTTTCTCTTGGATGCAGAATGTCGAAAATATTCTACGAGATAATATTATACGCACCAAACCAATTTATAGCGCACAACTGCAACACATACTGCAGAAGATTAGAGGAAACTCCAATGCGGCATTAATATCATATAACATCTTCGATGATGAGTGGGCATCTATAAAAAAATGCCGATCGCTCCACTAACACCAATTAACTAACCTTGTACAAAAAATATGACGATCGATGAATTCTACGCCAATGTGAATCATCAATTCGCATTGATAGTAAATAAAATCAAAACGAAGGCTTAATCGACAGAAACCATCAGCGTTCTAATCAAAAACTACAAGAATCGAGTTTTGGACATTTTTGTCAGAGGGTTAAATGGAGAACTGTCAATCTAATCATCCAAAAACGGATCAAACTTCCGGAAGCATATGGATCCTGCCTCGAGATTCAAAACATAAATTCCAGAAATTGTTGACCACAATTCAAATACCACCGCAACGGAAAAATATGGCATACAATAATCAACAATATAACAACCAATCATCATACAACAATTCGAAACCTGCAACACCAATCGAAATTGACCAGTGAATTCAAACCAAACGGGAAAATTACATGAATAGACCAGGACCAGCATATCAAAATAACCAGCCACCAAAATTAGAATATCCCAGCTACGGCGAATCCCAAATACAGCAAAGAATTTATAATTTGGAGACAGAGGAGAAAGAGGAATATAATCAATCAATCAACGAGAATACAGATATTGAGGCATTCGAAGACAAACTAAACTCAGAGGTAAATTTTTTGGAGAAAGCCTCTCTAGCATACCATACCTAGAGTACAAAACAGCAAAAAACAACATCCCCAAATTTTTAATCGGCACGGGAGCCAACAAGAACTTCATCAAACCTGACCTAGCTGAACGAGCAATTCCCACTAACGTCCCATTTAACATTAAATCAGCGGGAGGTGACATCAAGATCAGTACAAAAATATCCGGACAATTTTTCAAATGCATAAGAATCAACACATATTTTGACCATAACCCCAAATATCAAAATTCCACTCAAGGAAAAATACTTAGTTCAAGTAAAAAACATTAAAGTTCGGGATAGTCACTTATCTTCAGAAGCTAGACAAAATCTTCAAGAACTTGTGGCAAAATTCAAAACACTATTTAAACCAGTCAACAATACTGAAACAATTGATACTAATGTGAAGGCAGAAATAAAAACAACAACCGATGAACCAATTTACATGAAATCCTATCCCTATTCAGTCAGCATGAGAAAAGAAGTGGAAAAGCAATTAGATCAATTTCTAAAGGATGGAATCATAAGGCCATCTTAAATCCCCTACAATTCACAAATTGCGATCACAGTATCAGACACACATCCAATGCCGAATATATCAAACACGTTGGCAAATGTTTATATTGATGATATAATCATATTCAGAGGAGAGAACGAGAAATATCAATTGGAAAATATTTACAAAATATTTGACAAAGGTAAACGAGGAGAACATCAGCAATTCAGTAGCTTAAAACTGGATAAACAATATAGCAGAATCCAGCAAATAATTGCAACATCTACAGCAGATCAACAACTGCTTCATATCATAAATGCAGCGCTGCCAAAGAAATGTGGGATAAGCTTCTATCCGGTCACGAACAAAAATCAGATGCGAGCATGCATATGCTGCAACAACAGTAGTATGCAATGACCTCATAGTATGCATGCTCATCGACTAAGAAATCGAGGGGAAAAAATTTCGAATTCATTAATCATCACAAAAATGTTAATGATTTTGCCTACTCAGTACAATAATTTTATTATTGCCTGGAATCAACTCAAGTTGATGATCAAACCTAATTTTGAGACTTTCGATTGAAGAAACTCGAATCAATTCCCAAAGTAAATCAGAAGAGAACGCTTTTAACGTTCAGAAAAACAATTTCAGGGATTTTGTGAATAAAGGAAAGTGCTTTAATTGCAATAAGCCCGGCGATTGGGCAATAAATTGCAAAAACAAAATCAGGCAAACATCAAGATAATAAATAAGGCGATGCGTTGATGATTGAAACACTAACGTCAACAACATCAATTGTGACTAAAGTTGGAGCATGGTATTTAGATTCCGGTGCTAGCGATCACATGTGAAACCAGCATGAGTGGTTTATAAATTATATCGAGTTTGAACAACACTTACCAGTGAGATTGAGCAATGGTAAACATATTCCTGCATACGGCAAGAGCGATATAAATTTAACGGATAAATTTAACGGAAACAAATGGGTGGAAAGACATCTGTCAGATGTATTATATGTATATACCGGAGATAAAATACAACCTTTTTCTGAAAATTCGTCTAAAATTTGAAGTGACAATTCCAAGAAAGGAAAAAGAGGCTCACATAGTCACGAAGGAACCAATCCAAATTTGGCACCAGAAATTAGCTTATCAAAACCTTCCGCATGTACGAGATTTTTTAATGAAAACGGACATCAACTTTGAAGATCAAATAGATCTCTGTTACGATGACTGTATTTTTAGGAAAATGCATCGACATCCATTTCCGAGTTCAGACACGAAGAGTATACAGAAATAGGACAACTCATACGCACGCCGACCTCTGTGGCCCTATGCAACAAAATTCAATTGGTGGATCGCGATATTTCCTGTTACTGAAAGACGATGTTTCACACTGGGAAAATGTATATTTTTTGAAAGAAAAATCAGAGGTAGCAGGATACCTTGAAGGTTTTTTAACGAAGGCGAACAAACATTTGGAGAAAGGCGTGAAGATTTTACGAACAGACAACGGGCTCGAAATCATCAATGATGGGCAAGGATGCTAACATAACCGAACTAAGAATATTCGATCAAGAAGTGTTCAACCATATTCCGAAGGAGAAAAGGCATAAATGGGACCCAAAAGCGGAAAAGTGTTATTTTGTGGGATATGATGACCACACAAAAGGTTACTGTATATGGCTGCCAAGCGAAAACCGAATCAGAATTGGTCGAGATGTGTAAGATTTACTAACCGATTTTATAATACTGTCGACAGCGTTGAAATATACAGGACTTTGAGAATGCTGTACTATTGCGAGGAACCAAACTCAATGGTACAGGAGGATAATAATGCGGAGAGTGATGCGATCGCAAATAATGATGTTGAAGGATTGGGTCAATCTGAAGAACGACACATCCCCAACGATACTGAAATAAGTGAGAATACGATAGAATTAGAGCTAGATTGAGGTGGCCAGCGTTGTTCGCAGATTTAGCCAAATGCTCAGCATTCATAACTGGCCATTTTAACCCTATCATATTCGAAGAAGCCCTCAATTGCGAGAATTCGACTGAATGGGGAAAGGCAATGGATGAGGAAATTGAACCGCTCAAACAAAATCAAACATGGCATTTAACAGATCTGCCAAAGGGTGATTTAAATATTGACAATAAATGGACGTTTAAAATTAAACATCATTCTGATGGAAGCATCGATCGCTACAAGGCTCGACTGCAGCATGGTCTGAATTACTACGAAACATTCAGTCCTGTAGTCCCGTTTGATTCAATATGACTGATTCTTTCGCTTTCTGTTTCAAAACGAACGAAACTTCACCAGTTCGACGTCAAGACTGCTTTTCTATATGGAGAACATGAAGAGAATATCTACATAAGAAGTATGTTAGGTGGTGTGAATGTTGGAACAACCCAAAAAGGTGCCGCAGTCAATGCCACAATGGTCCATGGTGCAAACATAGAATTCTATCCCCACTCACGAATGTGTACTGCAACCTTTGCAAACTGGATCAGTTTAGTCCAAGGGAGAGAAGGCAGCCTACTCGTTAGTCCTACAATTAAACAATTGAAAACGAACACTTTCGAAAGCTGGACAACTGCATACAAAATGAATGCAGCTGTCAATTTCCTCGAGGCAGTCATCACATATATCATCTTGAGACTTGAGTCAATCCAAAGCGATGAAGATGATCCTTAAAACGGCCATGGCCAGTGAGGATTGCAACCAGTAATCTGAGCTGGTCTCTTTTTAAAGATAATGCTAACTTAGTAGACCTCCGACCTGGCTCATTAATAAAATGCTTCCCCTTACGGCAACCAGAAGTATAGCACGCCTCTTCTTTAAGAGCGAAGTTTTTTATAGCCTTCTTACCTCTAATGAAAGGTAAGGAAGCCGCTGGTTTGGGATTGATTATTGTTAATCGCGAGCCAGCCTTATCTAGGAAATCGGCGATCTCATTACTTTCAATTTCACAATGACCCCGTACCCATAAAACATTAACTCTATTGTTAGAACAAAGAAGGTTGATGAAATGTTTACAGCCCTTAACAAGTTTTGAACTAGTTAAGGGATTATTCAACGAAATTCAGCACAGCTTCACTAACAGTACAGAAAAAAATATTTTTGGTGTTAACGGCAACCCAGACTACCAAACGATCTGAAAACAATCAGAGAGCAGTAAGTTCCAAATCCAGCACCAAGTTTAGAGCAAGAGCCATCAGAAAAGAAGGCAAGAGACTCCGATAAAGTTTTAAGAAATTGCTCCAAGGACCACAAATCTCTCGATGGTTAAACCACGGAGAATAAATTTTCGAAGTTGAACTCAGTCAGTAGCCTATCATTAGCCAAAGATACTTTTCATGATTAATCTATGCGCCACCATTGCACCTAATACCCTCCATGCACCAATGCATCTCAAGCGATACGCCGCAGAGCAAGCAATGTCTAGAATGAAGGTGTTCAACTGGGCAAACACAAAATAGATTCCATAGCCGGCAGTGGAGTAGAAGATATAACTCCAGTAATGGCTCTACAAGCAGTACCTTGCAGTCCATTAAGTTTAATTACAGAAGCCTTTAATTCAACCACTAGCCACTAAACAATGGAAGCGTATGAGAGGATTGCTAAAACCAACGATTTGTAAACAAATAATAACATTTTGGGGGTCGGTCCGCACAATTTCCAGAAAGCTCTTCTACACGACCAAAAAATGGCAGTAGCTTTCTTAATTTTATAATCAAGGTTGTAATTCCACGAGAGTTTACTATCCAAGAAGACACCAAGATATTTTACATGATCAGATCTAGTAATCGCTCTTCCAAAAAGAGAAGGAACAGAGAAGTCTTCAATAATTCTACGTCTAGTAAAGACAATTAAATCAGTCTTAGACGGATTAACGCGTAAGCCCTTCTCAATACACCATGCCTCCACTTTAAGTAGGGCCTGTTGCGATAAATCGGCCAATACATTCAGATATTTGCCGAAATGACTTAGGGTCCATATAATCAGACTTGCCAGCCTTCAGGATAAAAAGAACTTTAGTCTTGCTCCAACATTGTGGAACAATACTATATGCAATGCACGCTTGGAATAGATGAAGCAGATGCTCCCGAATGTAGGGAAAGCCCAGCTTGGTGTAAAAAATCTAATGGTGTAAAAATCGACCCAGGATACCTTCATAACCTGCACCTAAATAATGTAGATCAACTACAAAAATTATTCACAAAACATAAGGAAGCAGCCTTATGTTATGGGCCCAGGTGTCGCGTAATAAAATCGTGAAATTATAAAAGTAAAAGTAAAAAATTTAACGGGAACCAAAAATTAAAAATGGCTTCGTGTTCAAGTGATGAGTTAAGAATTATAGAAAGACTTAAAAATGGTGATACGTTCCAGATGTGGAAATTTCAAGTTGAAATTATGTTTAAATCCTATGGATTATACGAAATACCTAGTAACTGGTATAAGGGGAGAGGGGGGTAGGCAGGAAAAAAACATGTATTTGTAGGCTATGCGGCAAATGGAATTCGATGACAACGTAAAATTGTAATATCAAGAGATGTAAATTTTCAAAAAAATATTAAACGAGAACCTAATGAAATTAAAATTGTCGGAAAAGATGAAGAAGAGCCACGAATGGTTGACGAAGAAAATTTAGTCAAAAGTGATGAGGAAATTGGATCTGAAGGTAATGATACTGAAGCTCCAGAACTAGAATCAATGGAACAACAACAGGAAAATTTCCAAAGAAATTTGAGGATTACGTTATGTTAACATATGAAGAGGCAGTGAATGGGCCGGATTAACACCGATGAAGACAGATCGGTGTATGTTATTAGCGGTATATGTCGATGATGGAATATTAATTGGAAATAATACAATGCATATGGAAAATTTACTATCAGGTTTACAAAAATCATTTGAAATGACATCAACCGAAAATCCAGAATCATTTTTAAGCATGGAAGTGGCAAAAACGGAAACAGAAATAAAATTAAGCCAAAGCGCCTATTCTAAAAAAATATTATCGCTGAAACACTAGTACTTAACAAAAACTAGACCGAATTTATCCTTTACAGTGGGACATGAAAGTAGACAAGTTGAAAATCCTAAATACGAAGACATTAATAATGTAAAACGAATGTTTAGATATTTAAATGGCACTCTGACGAATTAACAGCCTTTTGTGACTCAGATTACGCAAATGATTCAGATCGAAAAATTACGAGTGGATACGTGGTTATATATTGTGGAGGACCTATAAGCTGGGGTTCCAGAAAACAACCGATAGTAGCACTATCAAGCATGGAAGCGCGAAATATCGAATGAATTATCGAAGAAAGATTTAATCAGCGTTTAAGTTGGTTGTGTACCATATATAAAAATGTACTTATATATAAAAAAATAAAATTACCGAAACGAAAACCGCGCGACAATCAAGGTCGAAAATTTAAATTAAAACATTAAGCAAAAAAATTAAAAAAAAATTGAATCTACATACGTTGGTTTTTCGTTTTCGGTTTTTTGTTTTTTTCAGAAAAAAAGCACCATACCTTTTTCCAGACCCGATGGCCCGATCCGTGCTTCTCAACCACCTTCACCACCCTGCTAGATTGGCAGGGCTGATATACCCACACCAAAAAAAAAAAAAAATCATATGATTCGGCCTTCACCACTATCAACTGGGCACGTCAATCATTTACGCACTTAATTGTACCGTCAGTAATAATAACGGCACCGACTAACCCGAATGTTCGATAATCAAGGTTAATATGAAAATCTACTGTAAATCACAATGTACACTGGATATCAATTACACATTTCACTATTTATCACTCACTTAATAATATTAATAATGTTAATATTAATGTGGCTTCTTTGTGTTTTTTTTACAATTTTTACACGTTATGACGGCCCAAATAAATGTTAAAATGTTAAAGAAACAGTTTTCTTTTCTTACAATATTAAATTCACTTAAACAATAGTTCATTTTCCGGTATCAATTTAATTTTAAACTAATTTTGATTTATATTTTGTAAATCAATAAAACACAAAAAAAAAATTTCACAAAGTTTATCGAGTATCAAATATTAACTTCTCGATCTAATCCATAGTATCCACACCAAACATCAAAAATTCAAACTTAACTGATTTATTTTTTTATTTTTTAAATTCATATTTCCCGATCAACAAAAAAAAAAATATCGAAAATCTTCGGCCACGAAGACACATCGGCACACATACACCAACAATTCAAACAAGAAAAACCAAAATATTCTCTTAAAAGAACATTAATACAGTTCTAGCACAAATCGCGTGACAGATATCCTCTCCTCTCACCAACGATACACCCAAATTACAACAAATGATGCGGGCACGTGATCAATCACAATTTTCCCCTACACAACGAACATTAATTGAATTTGGTATATAACGCAAATCAAACCTAACGGAATGTACGGAAAAAATTTGATTTTTGATATTT
This sequence comes from Tipula helvola, assembly GCA_963556165.1. Taxonomy (NCBI): domain Eukaryota; kingdom Metazoa; phylum Arthropoda; class Insecta; order Diptera; family Tipulidae; genus Tipula; species Tipula helvola. The sequence goes on along the minus strand of OY744483.1, from coordinate 331,096,763 downwards.
ATGCGTAAGCTACAAATTATTTCAATACGATCATCGCTGAAATTTCTGAATTGCCGATTTGAGAATCACGAAAATAAAATCGGATAAATTTGTCAGAAATATCGAGAAAAAAAAAATATTTTTTGAAAATTTTAATGCAATAAAATTAAAAAAAATACCGCATAGTTTCTAAAATCGAACTTCAGGCATTTTGCACAAAGCTACAAGACACGCCATCTTTTAAGCGAAACCAAATGTTTTAGTACATTTAGCAGAAACAATCTGTACTAAATGTAGTACGTAAGTCCTAAAAGACATGTCACCCATATACATATTAGAGACAAAATTTGTCTCGATATGGGCGACATCTCTTTGTCAAATACTCTGGACGATGTAGTGGAGAAATGAAGGTAACGAGTTCGATCCCAAGCAACGCAAGATTTGTTTTTAGATGAATCTATATGAATTGAAGATGATCCGCGCATCACTGTACCCCTCAGCTATTTACTCGTATGTACGATGAAATTAAAATTTTGTTTGGTTTCCGCTCAACAAATTGTTAAACAAAAGTCTGTGTCATTAAGAGGATAACTCATTTTGCTAACATTTCATGAGGAGTTAGAAAGTAAAATGTTTGAAGGATAGTTTCATAAAAATTTATAGATCCCGAAACTTATTTTTAGAGGTATCAAGAACCGCAATCGGAGCACAATTGAGGATTTTGGATTTTTTTGGCTCAGAATTTGATGATCTATAGTAAGGTACAATTTAGTTGCAACTCTACATACACAGGACAGACGAAACAATTTTTGGAAAAAAGATTTTACCAACACAAAAGTGCCATAAATAAAGATCAAAATTTGAGCTTTAGTGCACATCGTTTAGATGACTAACATAAAAGTTCTCGAGAAACAAAAAAAATTAGAACAAGATCGATTTTGGAAATGCTACAAATTAAATCAATGTCGTTGGTCGTTGAGTTGAATTGTCTTGTTAGGTGGCGTACAGGATACATACAGTGGAGTTTCTGGACTGATGCTTACCTGATTTTCATTGAGCATTAATTTACCTTGCCAATGAAGGTCTATCCATCCAATAATTCTTTCGTTTGTTTAAATTATGTTCAGATCAATTATTTTCTAGATTAAACTCTTACTTCTTGAATAATCTTTCTAAGAGGAAGTGGAACGATTTAGACAATTTTGAAATTTCAAGTGAGACTCGTTATTTTCAATAAGGAACGCAAAATTAAATGAAAAAAAAATTAAAAAATAGCAAATTTGTATATTAATTAGAATATAAAATTGACAAAAAAGAATAAAAATTATTAGCTTGCATTTTAGATATACTTAAAATTTAATCACCTTGGTCCAACCATCAAGTTATTTACGTAAGCAATTTTCCCTTGGCAATTTCAAAAATCATTTTTTGTCTGAAATACTCCATATTCTGTTGTGAAAATGTTATCGGCTTATTCCGTGTTATATACTCTGCAAACATACAACTAAATACACCGCAATCACTTCCATTCATTTGGCGCGGTAATTTCCTTCCACCTTTAATAATCCAATCATCCATGCAAATTGTAATTTTTCGTTTATCCAGTGATTCCTCTTGCAAATAATTTTTTAGGCGTGTTAATACAGCTGGATTCGGTGTACCCATCGAATCATAATATAGAATAATTTTATCTTTCATATGTATAGTCGCCATAGACCAATGCAATTGGCCAACTTGCACCGGTACTGGTATTATATCATATAAGAATATATCATTTTTACGTGTCCATCGACGTACACCTGCGTATCCCGACTGCATGAGTCGAGGTACAAAAAATGTATTCATCGCGTACACTGATGGATAGCCACAGCCATGCAATAGTTCACTACGCTCTGCCAACAAATTCATATAGAAATTGATCACCTCATCGTTCAACCAATTTAAGCCAACCAGTGTACTTAAATCACCGCGTGTAATACGTAAATTAAATTTCTCTATAATGACTTCCTGCTCCGGTTCATTACGTGACACATGATCAATGAATTTCTTATCATCGCTTGTTAATTCAGGAAATTCACATGGTTCACCATCGAATTCGGATGAGCCATCAGTTTGGTTTATTTCACTGGCAATACAAACATCTTGTAATTTATTTTCGATATCTAATTCATTTTGTCTGGATTTGTGGTTTAGTCCGTGTACACTGAAATAAAATAAAATAGAAAAAGAAAAAAATTGTCGAAAATTATTTTTTGGTGCTCGGTCGGTCAACGCGAGTCATATATACCTACCTATTTTTAATGTCGTAGCTACACTAAAAATTGGGAAATTAGATTGGATGAAAAAAATTCACACAGAGAAGTCCTACCTACAAGTAAGAACAATAATTTGAGCGAGGATTGCGTGCGGAAAAATTAACCGTCTCGTCTCAACCTAAATCGTAAAATCTTCGCTAATTTCAAAAAAATTTCGGGAAACTTACCAGAAACTTTAAAAATGCGCCCGGAACTTCAAAATCATTGATCGGAAACTTTAAAAGTGTAACGTTCAAAAAATATACATTACAAATGTAACGAAGCCTAAATCGTCAAGTTTTAGAATTCTTCAAGAAATTTACCATGAACTACATAAACTTACCGGGAATTACAAAAAACTCTTCGAGAACTTCAAAAGCGAAAATTTCAAAACCGAGAACTTTTGAAACAACAATTTATTGGGAACTGGTGAATATACCAGAAACATCAAGTATCGGAAGCGTTTATCAGAAATTTATCAGAAACTTCAAGAATGTATCGGAAATTTAAAGCAATTTAACGAAATTTTAAAAACTCGAATTTATCGGAAACTTTATTCTCTTAGTCGTATCACTTCATTCAACGTAATAATTGTCGTATCAGTTCAACTATAAATTGGTATCTCTTCTTAGTCGATGATCGAAGTGACGTAAAACGAATTTTTGTCACTTCATATGACGGTTGCCGCTTCAATCGACTAAGAGAACACCAAAATTTGATTTTCGGTAGAAGTGACAAGTGACTCGACTAAGGGAATAGGGGTTTTAGAATTTATCGAAGCTTTAAAATTTATTGGAAACTGTAAAATTTGTCAGAAATTGTAAAATTTACCATGATCTCATTAAATGAAACCTTTAAAAGCATAACGAGAGCTCTAAAATTAAACGGGAACTTCAGAAATTCAACGGAAGCAGGATTTGTCACTTACCGAGAACTATTGGAACTTCAGAAAACTTATTGAGAACTAATAAATCGGTAACATTAAGAATAATTCAAAAATGTATCGTTTAAAGCAATTTATCGAAAATTTGAAAAATTTATTGAAAATGTCAAGAATATAACGGAAAATTCAATAGTACATCAAAAACATCAATAGAAAATCGGAAAATTCAGAAATACATCGGGAACTTCAACAATACCTCAGAAAATTTAAAAAACTCGAAAATTTTAAAAATTCATCGAAAACTTTAAAAATGCATCGGAAACTTCAAGAATTGAACGGAAACTTCAAAATCGGGAACTTCAAAAACGTATTGGAAACGATTCAAAAACTTGTTGGAAACATTAAAATCTTACTCAGGAACCATCCAAAAACTTCTCTTGTGAACGTGGGAGAATTCTTCGGGAACTGAATAGAAACTTCAAGCCATACCTGGGATCTCAAAATCAAGCAATTCAAAAGCTTACCAGGAAATTTAAAAATGCATAGGATATCTGAAAAGTTTATCGGGAATTTGGAAATTGTCGAAATATTTTGGAACTTGAAACTTATTGGGAACTAATGAATAAATCAGGAACATCAAATATCCCAAACGTTCAGGATTGTATCTAACTTCAAATAATTTATGGGAAACTTATACTCGTACACATCGGAAATCTTAAGAAGATATCGGGAACCTTTCAGCACGAAATTGAAAAGTTGCTTCAGCGCATTCCTGGGGTAGTTATATTCATTGATGACATAGGCGTAACTGGTAAAAATGATAAAGATCATTTAGGCAATTTAGTGAAGGTTTTTGATAGATTAAGCAAGGCTGGATTGAAATTAAATCGAAGCAGTGACTAATGCAAAGGTGCCCAGTAATGTCACTGAAGTAGGGGCTTTCGCGGGTTTGGTTAACTGTTATGATAAATTTATTAAAAATCTGGCTGGTACTATGAGGTTGATTTATGATTTGTTCAAGAAAAATCCGCAGAGTTCATATGAACGAATGAATGTAGTAGGGCATTGGAAACAATTAAGAAAGACATCGTTTCTGATGTAGTATTCGTGCACTTTGATCCAAACGTACAAATAATTTTAACGACAGATGCTTCGCAAAAAGGAGTTGGCGCGATACTTTCGCACAAATTTGAGAATGGTGACGAAAGACCGATTGCTTTTATTTTGAGAACGTTGACGGGCGCAGAAAATAATTACAGCGTACTAGATAAGGAAGCATTTGCTATTTAGTGGGCAATTAAGAAATTATATCAGTATATCTGGTGGGGCAGTCATTCATTTTTGGGACCGATCACAAACCACTTATATCGTTATTTGGTGAGAATAAGGGTTTACCGCAAATGGCAGCTAGTCGATTACAGAGATGGGCTTTGTTTTTAAGTGGATTCAATTATAAAGGCATTGCCACATAGAAAACGAATGAACGATTTTTTAAACCGACAATTCCATTTTTTGACAAAACTGTTATTTCTACAATGCTAAAATTATTAATAATATTTCAAATCTAATCCACAAAAGGCTTATTTAATACCCTGGCAGATTGCTGATGGACCATGGAGCCGAATCCATGTGGATTACGCAGGCCCATTCTTGGGGCATAGTTTTCTCGTAGTGGATGCATTTACTAAATGGGTGGAAATTTTTAAGCTGAACTCGACGACGTGTGAAATGACGAAGGATAAATTCAGAGAGTTGTTTGGTAGATTTACGCAATTTTGTGCATTTTAAGACAGCTCCTGGACACCCTGCAAGCAATGACGAAGCTGAGAACATGGTGATGAATTTTAAATCATCATTAAAAGCGGTCTTTGATAGTTGCAAACGTGATGACCAAAAATTTGATATTGATGTGGCTCTCCAAAGGTTTTTGTTAGATTATCCCACCACAAAACATTGCACCACTCAGGAAATCCTGCAAAGTGAATGTTTGGTAGAGAATTAAAAACGAAATGGAGTTTGCTGAAACCACCGGATCAGAAAGCTGTTGTTCAACGGTTCAGATTAAACAAATTAAAAATTATAAAGGAAAAAGAGTAAAGATATATACAAAAAATGACAGAATTGTGGTGAGAAATTACTAGGATCCAAATACCAGTAAGTGGGAAAAGTGTAGATTAACTGGTATCACATCGGGACTGTTTGGATGGTAGAATGATTTTTTTATTTACCACCCAATGAAATTTCCCAATTTTTAGTGTAGCTACAACATCAAAAATAGGTAGGTATATACAGGCCCGACTCGTGTTTTTTTTTTGTGTGTGCGACAAGCATTTGGCGCCTTTCAAAAATAATTTCAATAAGTTGCTGAAAGGCTTTTTATAAAGAAACAAAAACTAGTCACTATTTTGTATGGTCGTATATTATTATCGTTTAAAGGCTAGTACTCACATGTACATCTCATATAGTACTACGCAATTTTTTTTTTTTTTCTGTGGAAAAACGCTCTGACTGGGTGAAATGGAATTTTGAAAGTTAGAAATTTTCTATTCTGCCTCTGCGCATAACTAGTTTAACTCTTTAATGACAGCAGGTAGAGAAAAAGTTTTTGCTTGCTTAAGACAGCAGGAAGGTGGACATGGAAGAAAATAAGGTTTTAGAAACAAGGAAGAAAAACAAAAAATAATAAAACTTTGTAATAAATTCAAAGCCATTTTTCATAACGATGAAAATAAGCTAACATTCACACATACCGTTAAACAAAAAATTAATCTGAATAACGAAAAACCAGTGTATGTCAAGCAATATCGACATCCTGAATATCAAAAAAGTGAAATCAAAAATGAAATCAACAAACTTTTAACAAATGGGATAATACGTCCTTTCTACTCACTTTGGAGTAGCCCAATATGGCTAGTTCCAAAAAAAGCCGATTCCCAGGGTAGCAAAAATGGCGCCTCGTAATCGACTATCGTCAACTTAATAAACAAACAATAGACGACCGCTAGCAAATTACTTTTCAACCATCAATCTTGCGGCGGGTTTCCACCAAATTCAGATCCACCCAGACGATGTACCAAAAACAGGGTTTAGTGTCGAATCAGGACATTATGAGTTCGTGCCCTTTGGTTTGAAAAATACATCGAGCACTTTTCAACGAATAATGGATAAAATCCTTGGAGAACTTCAGGGTAGGTAATCATGTTTTGTGCTACATGGATGACATTATAGTGTTTTCCACTAGTTTACAGGAACATATTATAGATCTTCAAAAAGTACTTATAAAATTGCGCAACGCAAATTTAAAAATTCAAATTGACAAAACTTACTTTTGTCAAAAACAAATTGGATTTCTCGGGCACATAATTACACCCGAAGGCTTGAAGCCCAATCCAACTAAAATTGAAGCTATAAAAAATATTAACTTACCTCAAACCCAAAAAGAAATTAAGTCATTTCTTGGTTTAATTGGTTATTATCGAAAATAACCAAACCATTAACAAGTTATCTTTCGAAAAAATCAAAAATTATAATTGATGAAAATTATAAGAATTGCTTCGAATTATGTGAATCTCTACTAACGAACGAACCAATTTAAAGATATCCTGATTTCAAATTACCTATCACACTAACAACCGATGCAAGCAATTTCGCCATAGGAGCAATCCTTAGCCAAGGTGAAATTGGTAAAGACTTACCGATAGCATATGCATCACGCACATTATCGAAAACCGAAACAAATTATTCGACAATCGAAAAAGAATTATTGGCAATAGTTTGGGCAATAAAATATTTTCGCCCGTATCTCTACAAACCTCTGGTATGGCTATTTAACGCCAAGGATCAGACGAGCAAAATCGTTAGATGGAGACTTCGACTCGAAGAATATGATTATGAAATCCTCTATAAAAAGGGAACATCCAATACCAACGCGGATGCCTTATCTCGAATCGAACTCAATGAATGTTTAGCAAATAAAAAATTCAAATATCACGAAACATTAGATTTAATAAAAGAAAAAAATTCAAAAGAATATTCTAAACCCGTAGAAAATACACTAGGTACCCATTTCAGCAAAGACGAAAAAACAAAACACACGAAATCAACATGATAGAAATCATGCAGAATTTCGATAATTTGGATGTAAGCGAACCCAGGGAAAAAACAAAAAATACCCCTGAGACGCTTACACTAATAAACTACTTCAGATGTCAAATAGAAATACATACTACATAGTCGACGAGTCCAGCAAATATAAAATATACACAATTAGAAACAAAGAATACACACCTAATGATATCAAGTATTTAGCGGAGAAATATCTTAGTAATACCATCATCTCAGCCATAAAAACTGACGATGAAACATTTAAAATGTTCAACGATTATTTCAAACAAAATCCAAATTTAAAACTATTTAGATGTAAGATATCACTAGAAGATATCATAGATAATAATAAATAACAAGAAATAATCAAAGCTACTAATATACCATATCATAGAGGTATAGTTGAGAATTTTGAAAAAATAAAGAAACTTTATTTTTTCCCTAATTTAAAGCAGAAAATCACTACATTTGTGAACAATTGCGAAGTTTATAAACTCAACAAATATGAGCGCAAACCTGTTAATCTGAAATTTCAAATATCCCCAACGGACCAAACGGACCGATGGAAATACTCCATTGCGATACCTTCGTGTTGAGATCTAAAATATTCCTTACAATTATGGATAAATTTTTCAAATTTCTCTCCATTTTCGAATTACCTAACCGTAAATCTCAAACCATAATCAGAATGTTTAGAAAAAAATTTCTAAGGAAGGAATCCCAAAGCAAATCATAATAGATTCAGCTACGGAATTCAACTCAGAAATATTCAATAAATTAACAGATCAGCTATTTTTAGAATTATCCTTCAAATCCTTCGAATCCTTCGATTTTTATTTGATAAGATTAAGGAAATTAGTGAAGTTGTGTAATTATGGTAATGATGATATTTCGAATGAACTGCTACGAGATCGAATAGTAGTGGGTATCAAAGATACACTTCTAAAGAAGAAATTAATGGAAATTCCAGACTTGACCTTAACCAAAGCGATTGATGTTTGCAAAATTGCCGAAGTGACCCAAAATAGGTTATCAAATATGAAGAGTGATGAAACGAACGTAGCCAACCCGGTAAACAAGATTACCAACAAATCAGCGGAAAGTGTCAAACGAAAATGTAAGTTTTGCGCTGCGTGTCATGTTTTTGAAAAAGGGACATGCCCCGCTTTAGGAAAAACTTGTTCAATATGTAAAAAGAAAAATCATTTAGAAGTGGCATGTTTCAAGAATAATAATAGCACCAATAAACGGAAAGCGAATCGAGTTAACGAGATCTGTAACAACAACTCGAACGGCAGTGATGAAGTTTCCAGTGAAGATGATAATGATAATCCAAAAAATTTATTGATTGCTAAAATTGTAATGGTTTCATCCAAGTTTAATGTAATTGCAACGTTGAAATTAAAATTTGGAAATTTATGGAAACAGGTCGAGTGTATGTTGGACACGGGCTCAAATTCGTGTTTAGTAGATTATAGTATGTATAAAACATTAATGGGCCAGAAAAATCCAGTAGTCTCCAAATCGAAATATGAACTGATAGATTTCAACGGGAATTCCATTAAATCTATTGGAGAAGTTAAGATCCCGTGTAAAATTAATAACCAGCGGTATACTCTGTTGTTTCAAGTTGTAAACAGAAATCATGGTCTATTGTTGTCATCAAACGCATACTCTGCATTAAAATTAGTTAAGTACAGTGACGAAGTTAAAAGTTATCCAAGGAATTTCGAATATAATCATCTGCAAGTTATTGAAACAGTTAGGAAAACTGACGACAGTCCTGAATTTGACAAAATAGATGCTGAGCGAATTATCGAAAAATATAACGATGTATTTGGAGACAGCTATGGTCTCCTTCCAGGAGAAGTTGAGCTGGAGATAGATAAAGATGTCAAACCAGTTATACAAAGAGCGCGTCGTATTCCAGTGATTTATAGGGATAAGTTGAAAGTTGAACTCAAAAAATTAGTTCAAGAGGGAATTATCGAAAAGATAACGAAACACACGGATTGGGTTAGTAATGTTTTGATTGTTAAAAAACCGAATTCATTTCGAATATGCTTAGATCCAATTCCTCTCAATAAAGCTCTAAAGAGACCAAATTGTCAATTTACTACAGTTGATGAAATTTTACCAGAACTGGGGAAGGCTCAAGTTTTCTCAACGTGTGACGCAGCAAGGGGTTTCTGGCAAGTAAAATTAACCAAATCCAGCAGTGAATTGACATGCTTTTGGACGCCATTTGGACGCTACGTCTGGAAACGCCTACCTTTTGACATTTGTTCAGCACCTGAAATTTTCCAGATGAAGATGTACGAAATGACTCATGATCTTAAAGGTGTAGAGGTGTTAGCAGATGATCTTTTGATTTACGGAAGCGGTGATAACAAAGAGGAGGTGCTTATTGACCATAATAAAAATTTAGAAAGTTTAATGATTCGACTTCGACAGTATAATTGTAAATTAAATAAATTAAAATTGAAGTTATGCCAGTCATTTGTAAAATTCTTTGGCCATATTAGATACATCAAAAATCAGTGCTATTCAAAATATGAAACCTCCAGAAAATAAAAACGATCTTCAACGATTTATGGGCATGGTCAATTATCTAGCTAGATACATAAAAGATTTAAGCACACATTGTACTCCATTACGAAAACTGTTGTTGGAAGATACTCCTTGGATTTGGACAAAAACTCAGGAGGATGAGTTAAAAAAATTAAAGTTCCTAGTTGGGAATATTAAAACCTTGAAGTATTTTGACAGTACGAAACCAATTACAATAGAGTGTGATTCGAGTAGCTCTGGCTTGGGCGCTGCATTATTTCAACAAGACAATATTATCGCATATGCTTCCAGAATGTTGACGGCTACAGAGCGCAATTATGCTCAGATAGAGAAAGAGTTGCTCGCGATTGTGTTTGCATGCATCAGGTTCGACCAGATGATCGGTGGTCATATGTGTACCGTAAAAACTGATCACAAGCCTTTGATCAATATTTTTCAAAAGCCATTGCTTAAAGCACCGAAGCGACTTCAGTTAATGTTAATGAGCCTGCAACGTTATTCTTTAAAATTGGAGTTTATAGAAGGAAAAAACAATATTGTTGCAGATACACTATCAAGAATGCCAGTGGAAAATAATGATAATGATATAATACCTCGTGAAAAAAAATTTATACATCTAATTGAGAATGTTAATCCCGTACAAGGGTTAAATATAACCGACGAAAGAATAGAGAATATTAGACAGGTAACTCAAAATGACAGATCTTTACAAAAACTTATTCAACTAATCACATACGGATGGCCGAATAATATTAGAAACGTTCCTAATAAAGTTCAACTTTATTATAAATTTAAAAATGACCTTTCAACACAAAACGGATTGATATTTATGGAGAATAGGATTTTAATTCCATACGAATTAAGAAAATTGATACATACAAACGTACATGTGAGTCATAATGGTGTTGAGTCAACTCTTCGGCTCGCAAGGGAGAATGTTTTCTGGCCAGGTATGAGTGCTGAGATTCGGGAAATGGTAAAAAAATGTGATATTTGTGCAAAATATGCAAGTTCTCTTGCAAAACCACCGATGCTGTTTCACGATATCGCAACTTAACCATTTCAATTCATATCGATGGATGTATTTTTCACTCATTATAAAGGAAAACAAACAAAATTTTTAGTAACTGTATGCCACTACTCGGATTATATTGAGCTGGATATATTAAATGATATGACTTCCAATTCAGTCGTTAACGTATGTAAACGCCATTTCAGCCGCTATGGAATACCTCAAAGAGTCTTAACAGATAATGGAACAAACTTTGTTAGTAAGGAGTTCGCGTATTTTGCTTCGCAGTGGAAATTTACGCATGTTATTTCTTCACCACATTATCATCAAAGCAATGGTAAAGGTGAGTCAGGTGTAAAAATAGCCAAACGCCTAATACAAAAAAGTGAAGAAAGTGGCGAAGATATCTGGTATTCTTTGTTACATTGGCGTAATATTCCTAACAAAACAAATTCGAGCCCAGCTCAGAGAATGCTGTCAAGAAGAACGCGAACAGGAATACCTTCAATAACATCGAATTTTAAACCCGAAATAATTAAAAATGTTCCGGATAAACTGGAAGAGAATCGACGTCGGGCCAAATACTATTATGACAAAAAAACAAAATCTCTTCCACCATTGACTATTGGACAACCAGTATTTGTTCAATTAAATCCGGATAATAATAAACTATGGACAAAAGGGACCATAGAAAATAGAATCACGGATAGATCAGTGATAGTGTGTTACCACGGATAGTGGTACCATCGATCTAAACACCGATAATGTTTTAAGACAGAATGTTACATCACAGATTCCAGTATCGTCTCATGCCCATGATGCATCTTTACCAACTGCTACTGAAATGACTTCAATTTCTACACAGCAGCCTACTTGTCCAAGGAGAATTAGTAGGATGCCCGAAAAGTTCAAAGATTATGGTATGGAAGGATAGATAGATAGGTCCGATTTGTTTTTTTTTTAATTTTAAATTTTAGTTTTGTTTTGCTTTTGTATTGATTACTTTGATTTGTATAACTTTAAAATATCTTAAGTACATATGTTTATTTTAAAAAACAAGGAAGATGTTGTGGTAGATACCACTGAGTACATGCGGATGGCGGCAGAGAGTGACGGAGAGTAAAATAGAACGGTAGAATTGTGACGCTCCATATTTATGAATTAATAAATAAATATATTATAATTTTAATAAACAATATAAATCTTTTATATAGTACATAACGAAACAATAACCAATTTAATATCTAATGTTCGTGCGCGGATTGCAATCTTCACAAGACGCTGAAATTCGAACACGCCTTCTCGCAAAATTGTAGGGGGAGAATGCAAACGAACAATCACCGGAGAAGCTAATCGCCGAAGCATTTTGAGTCTCAAGCGCGACACAGCGATCATTGGTGGAAGCTCCAATCTCAAACCAGTCATCAACGCCATGAAGCAAACTCAACCACGTTTTTCAACGCCATCGGAACAACCTAATAATAAAACAAACGATTCAGCCCCGGTTAAAAAACAAACAACTGGGCCATCCAGACCATGTTGGCGCTGCGGTGGTATACACTTAGTTCGAAACTGCAAATTTGCTACAAACAAGTGCAACCAATGTCTTAACGTAGGGCATAAGGGCGGTTATTGCCAACTAAATAAACCGCGAGTTTCGACATCCAATAAGCCGAGTAGCCAGTTACGAATACAGGTTCTACGTGTCAATGGAATCATTAACGGAAATAACCATGGCGACATAACATCCCGACGAAAATACATAAACGTCGAGATTAAAGGAACCAGCGTGAAACTACAGATCGAAGCGGCGTCCGATCTGACCATAATATTAGAGCAAACATGGCAAACTCTGGGATCACCTGGAAAAACATACAGCCCCATGGGCATAAAATCGGCTTATTGGATCGAGCGTTTTGACATTTGGGACCGTACGATAAACCAAATATGCAATGTCATCCATGCGACAAAATCAGAACATGATGTGTTCATTACAGAATTGAAAAATGAATCACAAATCATCTTCAGCGAAACACCAGCGAAGTATTTAAAGGTTAAAGCGATTATCCTCATAAAGCCAGACGTCCATCCTACATACCAACCGAAGCGGCCGGTGTCATTCGCTGCATTGGAAGGAGTTGAATGCGAACCTAATCGTCTTTAGAAACTCGACATCATTTCGCCAATTGAGTATTCAGAATGGGCAGCACCCATCGTCGCGGTCAAACGTCCCAACAGTCGCATACGCATATGCGCCGACTACTCAACTGAACTGAATTCATGCATAGAGACAAATGCATATCTACTTCCAAGTTCAGAAGAAATGTTCGCGCAGCTCGCTGGCAGTAAGGTATTCAGCAAAATCGATTTGTCGGATGCTTAACTTACAAATCGAAGTTGACGAAAAATCAAAGCGATTCCTCACAATCAACATACACAAGGGACTTTTCACATTCAATCGTCTGCCTTTCGGAGTGAAACCCGACCCTGGCACATTCCAGCAAATCATGGACGCTATGCTGGCCAGCCTTGACGGAACCATCGCATATTTCGACGATATTCTCGTTCACTCTAAGAATGAGGAAACTCACAAAACAATATTCAAACGACTGTTTAAACGATTAGAAGAATACGGATTCCGAGTGAAGTTCCATCAAAAATTTCTACAATAACATCAATGCCGGCACCTGAAAACGTTCCACAATTGCGATCGTTCTTATAGGAGCAATAAAAAAAAAGGAGCAATTCAAACGCATCCTCACTTCCGAGTTGCTTCTCACACACTGCGATCAAAAATCACGCTGCTGCTAGCAACACGGGAGTCGGCGCGTCGATTGCTCACATCTATTCAGATGAAATGAAGAAGATGATTTCGCAAGCATCGCGAACGCTAACAAAGGCTGAAAAAAATTACAGCCAAGTGGAAAAAGAAGGTCTTGCCCTTGTCTACGCAGTCAAGAAATTCCATCGGTACAACTACGGACGAAGATTTACATTAGTAACGGACCACAAATACTTCTCAGCATTTTTGGATCGTATACCGCAAATCGACTCCAACGGTGGGCATTGACGTTAACGACATACGATTTCGACATATCATACATGTAATATTCTTTCACGACTCATCGCATCAAGCCGAATTGACGATGAAGATTACGTGATTGCCTGTCTCCACCTCGCAATCGTGGCTACGCGCAATTCGTCCTATGGAATGAGTCCATACCGACATCGCCGGACCAATTGACGGAAAGTGGTATCTGGTCACTGTTGATTCATATTCAATGTTCCCCGATGTACAAGTACTAACATCACGTCAACGACTTGCATCAAGAAGATGAGTGAATTTTTTTTACATTACGGCAATCCGGAAACATTAGTAACCGAGAACGGGACTCAATTCGTCAGTAAAAAAAATCAGTGATTTTTGTCGTGCTCGAGGCGTTAATCACATCTTAACGCTATCAACCACCCAATGTCAAACGGGCGGGCCAAGCGATTTTTCGGCACACTAAAGGAGCACTGAATAAAGCAAAGGGGAAGGGGACAAATAAGGAAGTACTCACCAAATTCCTCCATGCATATCGATCAACACCAAACCGAAACACCCAAAATACTAAGGCACCAGTATAACTATTTTTGGGTCGTCTAATTCGAATGGAACTCGCGATTTATTGAAACATACGCCATAACACGGCACGAATCGCGATATTCAACAAGAGCAACAATTTAACCAACACGACGGAGCCCGATATTGTAGTTTCTCTCCAGGCGAAAATGTCTAGGCAAAAGTGGATCGCCACCGAGAATAATCATACCGGATCCGATCAGTTACCATTAGATTTGATTATTAAATCTGATCCGGAATCAGCAGTTGATATTGAGACACCATTGAACACAACAGAAAATTCATCAGTCAATATACACAACAATATTACGGAACTTCAGGATTCTCTACAAAAGTATGTTTATTTTAAAAAACAAGGAAGATGTTGTGGTAGATACCACTGAGTACACACTGTACAATACCAGTGTGTTATGCAGATAGATAAAATATTTGGGACATAAATTAACTAAAGATGGTCTGAAAGTTGATGATGAAAAAGTTAAAATAATTAAGGATATGGAAACACCAAAAAATACGCAAGAGCTGGAACGATTTTTGGGAATGATCACCTATGTCAGCAAATTTATTCAAAATATTGCAACACTAGCTAGTCCGTTAAGACAATTAATAAAGAAGAACGTTTTGTTTGATTGGCGACAAGAACAAGGTAAAGCTTTTAATGATTTAAAAGCTAGTCTGACTTGGGAACCTATGTACTTCAATATTATGATATTAGTAAACCAGTACTATTATCAGTGGATGCCTCAAGAGACGCATTGGGTGACGTTCTATTATACAAGAGAATTTGCCAGTAGCATATGCTTCTAAAACTCTTAATTCGACTCAACAAGCATATGCTCAAATTGAAAAGGAAATGCTTGCCATTGTGTTTGGTTGCGAGAAATTTTTTCAATACATTTATGGCAAAAGGGTTACGGTAGAGAGTGATCACAAGCCATTAGAAACAATTTTTTAAAAAACCTTTGAATGCAATTCCACTACGTTTACAAAGAATGAGGCTTAGACTTCAACAGTTTGAGTTAGTTATAAAGTATGTTCCTGGAAAAAAAATGTACTTGTCGGATGCGTTGTCTAGAACGTCTACACAGGATGGAACGGTATTGGATATGGATATTGAGGCTCATGTTAGCATGGTAATTGAAAGTTTGCCAACTACTAATGATTGATTAAATAAATTTAGGGAAGAAACCAAAAAGGATGTGGTAGGAGGAGTTGTTTGAAAAAGATGGACTGATTTTAAAAAATAATTGTTTGGTGGTTCCCATCTCTATGAGAAAAGAAGTATTGAATAGGATATGCATTTTAATCATTTAGGCATAAATAAATGTAAACTTAGAGCGAGAGAATCGGTGTTCTGGCCGTGTATGAATAATTAATTAACAAAATTCATATCTAACTGTGGATTATGCTCTAAGTATCAGAATTCAAACAAGCCACAACCATTAATAAATAGAGAGGTTCCAGAAGGTCCTTGGGAAACCGTCGGTTCTGATATTTATGAAATTGATAGAGTACATTATTTGATTGCAGTGGATTATTTTAGTAAATATCCAGAGATACATATTATGTTAAATTCATTGGAACCATCGGAAGTTGTGAATGTTTTAAAATCAATTTTTGCACGTCATGGGATTCCAAAAATACTATATACGGATTGAGGACCTCAATTTACGTCACATATGTTTAAGGATTTTGTTCAAAAGAGGGCATTCACGCATAAAACGTCCAGTCCATTTTATCCTCAGTCAATGGTGGAGAGACATATTCAAAAAACTGTAAAAAAAATGTTGTGCAAAGTCAGGGATTCTGGTCGTGATGTTTACTTGGCTCTGCTTGAGTTAAGAAATACCCCACTTGATGAACAAATTCCATCTCCAGCGGAGCTCTTGTTTAACAGAAAAATTTCAGGTTTGCTTCCAAATTTGAATATAAAGAAAAATGATGTGGAAAAAATCAGAAATAGATTTGTAGATAAGCAAGAAAATCAAAAATAGTATTATGATCCTAAATCATGCAAATTACCACCTCTTAAAATAAATGATAGTGTGTACGTAAACAATAAATATAAACATAGGAAAAAAAGGAATTATAATTGATGAACTGATAGACCTATGTAGATCGTATAAAATATTAAATGAGAATGGCAATATTATTGAAAGGAATAGAAGAGATTTGATAAAAACAAATGAAAAATTTATTATTAATAATTTTGATTATGATAGGTTTAATTATGTATTTTGATATATTAAATGACAATAATGATTTCAACAGAGGAAGCTCTAGTGGAAATACTTGTAAAAATGATAGTGAGAATGTGGAAATTAATGAAGCAGATAATAATATGAATAATCATAGTTTTTCTAGTATACCGCCCATTGCCACACCGCAGTAACATCCAGCTGGGGAAGATAAATTAAAAAGCCTTCTTATTTAAATGATTATGAATAAGGTTAATTGTTAAGTTCTTAATGTATTCATATGTACAATGTAGATTTTAAGGTTATTGATATGTAAAATATGCTTAAGGAGAAAGTTGTAGTAATAGGATATAACTAAAGATGTCATGAATGTAACAGAAAAGATATACATGTACAAAAATAAGGAAATGGAGTCAGAGCAAGAGAGCCGTCATCACTGAAAGTATTGTAAAATAATATCGAATAAAAAGAAAGCTAAATGTAAAATATCAAAAGAGTTTATTATTTAATATTTCAAGTTTAATATAAAGAATATAAGAATTACTAATATTACAAAATCCACCTTAGATTACATAAATCACTTATTAAATATCTTAGAAAATAATAATAAATAAAATAATTTCTACTGACATCAAAAAGGCATTTGATAGAGTAGACATAAACAAGCTTTTTAATATTATGCAAAACTACAATATTCCAAATGAATACATTAATTAGATTTATAATTCATTAATTAATAGAAAGATAATTTTTCAATATATTACATCACAATCTAGAAATTATTACCAGTAAAGGTTTACCTCAATGTGACCCTTTAAGTTCTGACCTTTTTAATATCTACACCAATAACAACCGCGAACTGAACAACACAAAAATATTACAATATTCAGATGACTTCTTAATAATCGTAACAGCTTTAAAGAGGAATAAAGCTGAGAAACTAGCAAATGAGACATAAATACAATTAAATCTAAACATAAACAAAACATATTTTATTAAAATAAGTAAAATAAGAGTTGATCAACAAATAATAATAAAACCTAAAATCGCTGGATTTCATAATAGATAAAAAATTAAAATTTAATATCCACCATAAAACTATTAAAAATAACTGTATGTCAGCTTTAAACATAATAAAAATGTTTGCAAGGAAAAAAGGAGGCGCACATCCATCAACTTTAATTAACGTATACAAAAGCCTAATTGAGAGTATTAATTATTTGTTTTTATATTGAGCCAATTCTTTATATTTAAACAATTATTTTATTGGTATAGGGCTCTTTATTCGGAACAACTTTATAAATATTTTGACAAATTACAAAAACAGCACAAACATTCAAAATTTGACACCAAAAGAAAAAAGGATTATGACATACGTAAAACAAACGAAGACGTTTTTGAGAGACAATCCAGACATTTTAGTGACAAAAGCAGACAAAGGGAACATAACGGTTTTGACATTACGGACGGACTACATTGAAAAAATGTATGACTTACTCAACGACACCTCGACGTACGTACAAATTTTTAAAGACAGTTCTACACCGATACAGACAAAAATTAACTGAGTAGTAAAAGAATGGGAGGAATTTGGCAACATAGATTTGGCTACAAAGAAAAAACTTACAAATTATACAGCAGTGATTCCAAAATTATATGGGTTACCAAAAATTCACAAGCCCAATGTACCATATAGACCAATTATAAGTTAAATAGCGATAAATAGCCCAACATGCTCGTTATCATCATTTTTAGGAAATATTATTAAACCAAGTTTGGGAAAAACAAATTCATTCATTCTAAATTCTGAAGATTTCAAAAACAAAATTAATAACGTTACCATCCCACCAAATTCCACGTTAATCTCTTTGGATGTAAAATCCTTGTTTACGAATGTTGATAGCCAAATTGTACGAAATATTATTAGTCAAAATTGGAGAAGTATAAAGAAAAATTCTAAATCTAAATTAACAAAAATTTTTACTACTTTAGACATTGTGTTGAACAATTCAGAATTTTCGTTTGATAGCAAAATCTATAAACAAACTTTTGGCTCACCTATGGGTTCTCCCATAAGTCACATATTAGCAAATTTAGTAATGGAAAATTTAGAAATCTCAGTATTAAACTCTTTGGACTTTCAAGCGTTATTCTACTTTAGATATGTGGAAGACCTTTTTAGAAGCATTTAACTCGGCAAATAATAGAATCAAATTCACTTTAGAAAAAGAAGTAGATAACAAAATTGCATTTTTGGACATTTTGTTAATTCACAAACCAAATGGCAAAATTTCTTGTGATTGGTATCATAAAGATACCTGGTCAGGCCGATATATAAATTTTCATTCTTGGCTTCCCACCACTTACAAAATTAACACTACACAAATTTTAACCGAAAAAATTATAAAGCCTTCCGATACAAAATTTCAGAAACAAAATTTAAAAATTCTAAAAGATACATTAGTGCTCAACCAATATCCCGAAAAATTAATAAAAAAGGTAATTTGGAAAACAAGAAATTTTCAGAGAAATACTACATAATATCTAGATCACAAACTTTTTGGCTATTCCTTATATAAAAAACCTGTATGAGAAAATAAAACGTTTGTTCCAGAATTATAATTTCAAAATTGTGGGATGTGCAGCTACAAGCCTAAATGGAAATATTTTTTCCAAAATTAAAGACAAGGTACCTTTAAAAAAACAATCAAATGTGGTTTACCAAGTCCGTTGTAGTTGCAACGCCACGTATACTGGACAGACAAAACAATTTTTGAAAAAAAGAATTTATCAACACCGATATGACACCAACAAAGATCTAAATTCAAATATTAGTGCACTTACACGGCATCTGAAAAATTCTAATCATTTAATCAATTTAGATAATGTGAAAAAAGATCGATTTTGGAAATGTTACATATTAAATCAAGTAAAAATTCGATTAATATTGTAGAAGATTATGCTTATATTGGCAACTCGCATGATTTGTTTATATAAGTTTTTGTCTCATCTCATTTTATTTTTATTCAATTGTACAACCTTTCTACATGAAAAACGCTTTAAGCTCAGTATGCAGCTCGAGCTAAGATAAATTTTAGCGCGGTCTCCACAAGTCTCCATTTAATTACAGATAAATCGTCAAGCTAAAAATTTGTGTAGACATACATTTTGTTGATTTTGTTGGACTTTTATTCGTTTGGTTTTGAATAAAGTTTCTGTCCAAATAATCCTCTAAATACCTACTTCGTTATGTTGGTCGGCCATTTTGACTTCTGTCTTCTTTATATAAAAATAAATTAATTTAGCTTCGTGGCTACTTCGATTATAAAATGAATCAAAAGTCAAAACCATCAAAACATATTAATTTCGATATTGTAATACCGTCGGAAGTGACGCGAAATTCTTTCCTCGGTAAGAGGTAATCCATTAAAATGGAATGTGCCTAAGTGAATTGTCTAAAAAGATCAGAACCATTGGAAATTATTTGTAATGGTTTCTGTAATAAACGGTATCATAGAAAGTGTGTGCAGCTCTCGGGCTATGATGTAGAGCTAATAAAAAAAAACGTTTCAGTAAATTTTATTTGTGAAGAGTGCTTACGTAATTTTGTCATTATAAAAAAAAATTATGAGTTAATAATCAGTTAAAAAGAAAGATCAATCAAACTCCTATATTGATAAACAAATCACAAAAGACATAAACAAACTCACTTTTGTAAACATATTAAACTTACCAGTGTATGTTACTCCGAAGGAGAAAATAAAAGATCAGGTTAGTGCAATTACAAAAGAACAAATTAAAAAAGCTATTCAACCTGCTAATTTATCAGTGGAAATTAATAACATTAGAGAGTTAAATAATAATGGTGTAATTATAAATTGCAATAATAAGAAGTCAGCCGATGTTTTACAAAATAAATTGCAAGAACAAATGGGAGAAAATTATCATATTCAAATACCAAAATTTAGGAACCCACAATTGTTGCTGGTGGGCATGAATGATTGTTTGAGTAAAGAATGTGTAGTTAACTCAATAAAAAATAAAAATAGTATTTATTTTAAGGAAATTATATGCCTTAAAGTCTATGAGTCAAAAAAAAGAAAGAACACTTACAATGCAATAGTAAAAGTTGATGGTGAAGCGTTCAAAAATATCATTGACGTTGGAAAATAAACATTGGTTGGGACAGATGCATTATTTATGAACACTTGAAAATTATGAGATGCTTTAAATGTTGGGGGTTTAATCACACGGCCAGAAACTGTACCACTGGTTCATGTTGCTATAAGTGTGGCGAGAAAGATCATATAGCAGTGAACTGTACTTGTGCAGAAACCAAGTGTTTGAATTGCCAAAGAGCGAAAGAAAAGTTGGGTTTGTCTGATTTGGATGTCAAACACGATACAAGGAGTTCTGATTGTCCAATCTTTCAAAGAAAAATGAAAACAGAGGAGAAAAAAATAATCTATTAGCAATTAAAAATAGTCGAAGCCATCTATTTAAATATTCAAGGATTAATCAATAATTTTAGTGAGCTAGAAATAGTTATTTCAGAAAATAATTTTGAAATGATTTGCATTAGTAAAACACATTTATCAGATCAATATGATGATAGTTTAATTCTAATGAGCAATTATAATTTAATTAAATTAGAGTGGACTCTGAGTCTAGACACACAGGTGGGGTTTGTGTTTATATAAAAAAATATTGGAATTTTGGAATAATACATAAGGTAACTATTTCTCTAGACTTTTGGTGGTTACATTTAAAAGTCAGTTATGAAAAAAACATCAGTATTAACTCAGATTTTATTAATTATTTCGGCGACTTACTAAATGAGTTAAGTGAATTTAATAAGATCATATGTTGGATGGTATTGATAAAAAATGTGTCGAAGAAATTTTTACAGATTGTGATTTCAAACAAATTATTACGGACTACACTAGAATAACAAATTTAACAAAATCATTAATAGATTATGTAATAGTGAATGATAATTTTAACGTAAAAGCAAACACACAAAAAGATTTGAAAATAAGTGATCATGAAACATTGAAAATTGAAATAAACCAGATCTGTAAAAATCATAAAGACAATAAATTAGTGAAATATTTTAACTACAATAAAGAAACGTTTATAAAAAATATTAAATTAAATATTAAGACATATGTATGTATATTAAAAAAACCAAAAAGTGAAATTAAACAAGTGATATTCAATAATAATAATAAATTAATTCGAGATAAAGTGGAACTAGTGAATAACTTTAATAATTATTTTATTGACAGTATAAAGGAAATTAATACAATATTTCAATAGTTCCATATGTGAATAACGTTACCGTAAATAAATATAAGTTTAAATTTAAACAAATTTACTTAAATGAATTAGAATTTATAATAAAACAAATGAACTCTAAAAAAGATATTAATATGCTTAGTGCTAGAATTATAAAAGATAATCTAGATTTAGTCGGAAATAATCTTCTCACAATTATCAATAAATCGTTAGAAAGCGGTGTTTTCGCCAACTTTTGGAAGGACAAAATTGTGGTGCCAATTCAAAAAAATTCTAACGCCATTAAATGCAGTGATTTTTGCCCTATAAACATGATTTCCACTGAAGCCAAAGTATTGGAGAAAGTGGTTTTTGCACAGCTTGAAGCATTTCTTGAAGAACATAAAATATTGTATGAATACCAATCAGGATTCAGAAAATCGCATAGTTGTGAAATACTTCTCAATTTGGTTGTTTGTAATTGGAAATTGACGGTCCATGATAAAAAGGTGATTGTGGCTGTTTTCCTGGATCTTCGAAGAGCCTTTGAAACCATTGACAAAACTATTCTATTAGAGAAACTTTATAAATATGGCTTACAGAACACTGAATTAAAATGGTTTGAATCGTATTTAAAATTAAGAAAACAAAGGACGAAAATAGATGATTTCTTTTCTGATGAAGCTGAAGTTAAATTTGGTGTTCCTCAAGGTACAGTTCTTGGAGTTTTACTATTTCTGTTATATATCAATGATATAGTGAAAGTCGTAAAACATGCTACATTGTTCCTGTTTGCTGACGATGCTTTATTGTACGTAGTTGGAGACACGGTAGAATAATGCATAATGATGATTAATAATGAATTAAAAGAAATGGACGTTTGGTTTAAAATGAATAAATTAAAATTAAATATAGAAAAGACAAAATGTATTTGCATAAATGCATAGCTTGATGAAGACATTACCATAGACATTACTATTGATAATGAAAAAGTAGAACAAACCGATTCTATTAAATATTTGGGGGTAGTTATAGATAATAATTTAGACTTTAAAAATAATTTAGATTATGTTTGTAAAAAAATTGCAAAAAAAATTTATTATTTAAAAAGAATTAGGAATAAGATTTCAAAAAGAATTGCAGTTAATATTTATAATGCTGTAATTAAACCAAATTTTGAATATTGTTCATCCATCATTTTTTTGTGTAACTTAGAAATGATGAGTAGATTGCAGAAATTACAAAATAAAGCAATGCGATACATTCTAAAAGTAAACAGATTTACATCCAAGACTTTAATGTTAGGAAAATTGAAGTGGATGAGCGTCGATCAAAAAATAAAAGCTAATGTGTTAATCATGGTATTTAAAATGCAATCTAACATATTCCCAAATTATTTAACCGAAAAGTTAGTATATGTAAGAAATATTCATAAGTACGATCTTGAAAAAACAAAAAATATGATCTTTTATAATGGGTTAAAATTATTTAACTCTCTTCCCGAGGCAATAAAAAGTATTAATAATTTAAATCGATTTAAAAAAGAAGTTAATGAATATTGTATAAACAATTTTTGATAGTTAATTTGAATAATTTAAATTGTATAATAATTTTTTTTTTTTGTTTAATATACATAAATATGTATGGTATAAGATATCCTAAATAAATAAATAAATAAATTTTTCACGCAAAGGTGCATACCGCTCAGCGAAATTCTCTGCTAAAAAAAAAATATTTTATTTAGCTAGCTAAATTTTACGTCAAATTTGTATGGAAAATTTATCCTAGCTCGAGCTGCATACTGAGCTTTAGCCAGGAAAATTTTTTCGAAAAATTGTCTAGGCTGTGCGTTTCCATGAAAAATTGGTTTTTGTAACAATTGTTTGATTGTTTTATGTAACATTTTTTTATATAAAAAGGAACCTATTTTGGAAATAATTTTCATTATGCTTTTGAAAATGATCCCGAATTGGGATTGAAAGCTCAAGTACTAATAAATAAAAATAAAAATAAAGAGCCCTATACCAATAAAATAATTGTTTTAATTGAGAGTAGAATAAGATATAGTGCTATCACGACTTCTAGTAATAAAAATAAAGAAATTATACAAAAAATCGTTAATGCTGGACTATGCCGAACAGCACTCGGCGATCATAGTAGAGGCCGGTGAACTTCCTACTTACTTAAAAACGAATCTATATAATTTCACATACTTAGCCAAATAGTTTTATAACAATACAAAATTAGGACAAATTATGAAAACTAATAAATCCAATAAGATTTTAAGAGAATTATACTCCTTATTAGAAAAATCCTATACATGAAGCTACTTAGCCAATCAATTTTTGACAATATCCTAAATAATAATAATTTTGTAATTAACACTTCTTTACATCAAATAATCAAATCTAAGGACAACTTTAATTCAATTCAACTGAAAAACATTACGACACAATTTCTGAAAGAATATGAAGGGTAAGCTTTAAGTTATACAGATGGTTCGATTTACAAAAACAAAAGAGGAATTGGTACTTACAACAATTATAAAAACGAAACATTAATTAGCTATCGGCTAGAAGAAGATCTTTCTATAAAAAAATTGAAATAATAGTGATCTAACCTAATTATAATTTCTGATTCACTGTCATCATGCTTATCAATGAAGAAAAGGGACAATAACAATAAAACCAAAGAAAATATATCAGATTTCAACATCAAACAACATAAATTTAACAGTCATATGGATACCTGGCCACTCGAATACACGAATGTACCTGGTAACGAAGAAGCTGATATTGCTGCTAAGAAAGGAGCATGTTCCACAAGAAAATTAGAAGTCAAAACTCCTTTAGAGGAGAGCATCTCAATTTTCGAAAACACTCTTTATCAAAAATGGAATAACGACTTTTTAGAAATGACTACAACAAAAGGAATACAACATAGAAAAAACATAAAAGAGAAAATTTCAACTAATAAATACTTGGTTTCACAAAAAAGAAATTCGATGCGAGCTCAATCAAAAGATTAAATAGATTAAGAACCAATCATACTTTCGATAAGAAATACTTCTATTTATTAAAGAAAATTGATAATAATATCTGTGAGGATTGCAACGTACTGGAAGATGCTAAGCACATTATAGAGACATGCAAAAAATATGAGACTAAAGAAGTAAAAAATTAGAAGCAAAAAAAAATGGAATCTTATAATTAATAAGGAAATAAAAATAAAAATAAATTCTTAATAATTCAAAAATGTATCATTAAACAATATCAAAATAGCTGGTATGTCAATAAATAATAATACATAATGTCAAGTGAATCATTCTAAAATAATTTTATGGTGATGTGAACGGTGACGTTTAAACAAAACAATTAATCTTCAAAAAAAAAATAATTTATTGGAAACTTATACTCATATACGCATCGGAAATCTTAAGAAGATATCGGGACTGGGCCAGAAAGAGAATAATTAGTTCCTAAATATTACAGAATGATAAAAATGTCATTTCATTTCACACTTGACCTAAGAGTAGTTCCAAAAGTTTTTTGCACAACACAAAATTGAACGCTGGAACAGCGATGATTAAAACAAAATCTTACCTTTCAATCTGCTGTATTATATCCACATTGCGTTGCTGCTCTTTCCTATCATATTTTTTCGAAACATTCAATAACCACCCCTCTTGAAATTCGGACCGTAACAGGAATTGATTACGCAGATTAACTGGTATCACATCGGGACTGTTTGAATGGTAGAATAATTTTTTTATAAAAACAACAACAAATCATCATCATCATGATTACTATTATTTAGATTGTTTACTCTACTTTTTAAATTTGTAAATTGTAAACACAATAAATAAACATTTTATTTACCAACAAGCTAATAAATCATTGTAATATTCTGTAAGAAGTCTACTCATCATTTTAAAAACAAAATCAAATCAATTTAATTCAAAATACGTGGATTCACAATTGATAAACACAATTATACTAACTAGCTGAGATGAATTGAAGCAAACAAATAAAAATAAAAAACCGTTCGATTCATAAACAGTTGTACAAAAATATGATTACGAGTAGTGAGCGATTTTAGATTTCCCCTCCCTAAACTTCGGTAGTACCGTGAGTAGAGCTTTGCTTTGAAATTTCGTTTAGGTGTTGGTCTATGTCAATATTACTTGACTACTAAATTTCTCTTCAAAAATGACATTAAATGCACTGAAGGAGTAACATTACATTTGTAAAAATAAAAAACTTGAATTGAACAATACATTGTAATTCAAGACATAACGTTTATCCGTATTTACATAACTGTGCTACACAGAGACAAGTTTTAAAAATGCAACTTACGGTTTACTGGATATATTTGGTTGCAGCTTTATGCTTCGGTGAATCCAAAATTTATGCAGCATCTTGCTGTTGTGGAACATTTAATTTTGCTTTTTGAATAGTTCGGTCAGCGCTTCTTAATTTTGGGACATTTGTTGGAGTTCCTGTTAATAATAAAAAAGAAATTAATTTCATGTTAAAACTAACAACAAAAAAATGATTACGGATTGTTAAATGTTTGTGATTACACGCCTTTATATTGAATGGCTTGGTTGTAACGTAATGTTATCGGTTCCTCTTCTTTTTGTCATCAAGAAAAGTATGGCCAGAGGGGACTACATTATTGTTTAGTTAATTTTGAAATATTTCGGGTATTGGCGGCAGTGGCTACATGATTGGTATTTCTTGGAGGAAGTTGCATTAGTTGTCGGAACACGCAGAGTCTCTTGTTTGTTCAATTGGAATATTCGGTCTAAAAATAAGTACAGGAATTTTCCGTAAATTAGAAATTTGGCGAGAACCGGTCGATTTTGGAATATTTTGGTTGGTCACTGGTGATGAAACTTTAGGTACCATTGGTAAATTAGCATTTTGGGCAGTTCCACGAGAAGCGGTCCGAATTGGAATATTTCCCTTGTATTTTGGTGGTACTTTTCCTAAATTAGAATTTTGAGCAATTTTGCAAGAACCAGTCGGAATTGGAATATTACGCTTGATCACTGATGATGAAACTTGAGGTACTTTTTGTAAATAAGCATTTTGGACAGTTCCACGGGAAGCGGTCGGAATTGGCATATTTCGCTTGGCCTTTGGTGGTGGAACTCTAGGTACTTTTCTTAAATTAGAATTTTGGGCAATTTTGCAAGAACCAGCCGGAATTGGAATATTTCGCTTGATCACTGGTGTTGAAACTTTAGGTCTTTTTTGTAAATTAGCATTTTGGACAGATCCACGAGAAGCGGTCGGAATTGGAATATTTCGCTTGGCCTTTTGTGGTGGAAATCTAGGTATTTTTCCGAAATTAGCATTTTTGGCACTTTTCCTAGAACCGCTCGGCATATCAATCCACCACTTGGCCGCTAATGGCAAACCGTTCAAATTAGTTCTTTGTACACCTGGAATATTCTGCTCGTTTGTATTTTGGATGATTCTGCATTGAATTTGACTAATATCGATTGATCGAGATGACTCATCAAAATCACTTAATATCCTGGCTTGGTTTTTACTCGATAACTCCATGTCACTTCTTACTGATGAAGAAGTAGAATTACACAAATCAGGATCAGCTCCAAAACGAGAAGATGATGCCTGAATGTCACGCTCAAAATCGATAAATGACCCAGGTTCATTTATATAAATATCTTCTGATGAAGGAGTATCAATAACTGGATCAGTAAACACAGGTTCATCTGTGTTGTTCAGTTTACATGTTTTAGATTCAGGACCATCAGGCGGAAATTCGTCTTCATCATAATCAAAAAGAATAGCTTCACACGCGCTGCTTATATTCTGATCACAGCTATCCGATGGATCAATCAACTCAAAAGAATCTTCCATAATTTAGAATTTTAATAAATAGTTTAACATTTAGCATAAATAATTTAGGAACGTAACCGTTCATCAGGCCGAAACAATAAATATGAGCTGAATAAATACGAAAAACAAAAGCCTAAAAGAAAATAAAAAAAATTTCAAAAATTTCAAGCCGCATACTACAAAAATAATTCATAGTAACTTTTATGGTAATTTCGCAACAGAAGAACTTGACAGACGAATAAACTTTTCTCAACTTTTCGGTATGTTTTTTTAAGTTGGTATGGTGGGGGGGAAAAATTTACAAATTATATGAGAAAATTGTATGTCCGACAAGTTCTTCTGTTGCAAAATTATCATAAAAGTTACTGAAATTATTTTTAAAGTATAAGGTGCATGTGACCCACACCGAACCCCACTTTTTCTCGTACGACTACGTCTTTGTTTTCATTATATAATATATGGGGAGTCGTAAACCAAAATTCCAATGTGATCCAGTTTGTAATTTGTGAATTGAAAAAAAAATTGAAACAACAAATTATTAAATGTATTAAATGAGAATTCAAAGTTTCCAAGTGACCGGAAACTCATTTGATTTAATACGTCAGTTGGATCGTCAATATTTAAAAATAAATTATATCTAGTAAGCTTTTAATAATAGCTTTCTGTAACATTGACATTTCTGTGACATTTTATTGACATTTTGAAATTTCAACAATATATTGATCGATACATTATTTTGTGAATTGCTTTATTAACATCCCGAGTAACCAAAAATGGTGATCACAAAATTTTAGACCAATTTGTCACAAAATGTAAGTTCCTTTTTGCCACGTGGTTACTCGGGGACAACTGTGGCAAAAACCCAAAACAGCATAAGTCTAAAATTTGCATTTTTCAGGAAAACGTTTTTAAAATTAAGAGTTACTCAAAATCGTATGAGTTTTTAGAATTCTGGTTTTTGTAAACGCTTTTTACGGTTATTTCTAGTTGCCGGAATATTACAGAAAATTGATATAATATGAAATCGATTACGAGATTTCAAAAATAAAATAAAACGTAAAACTACATAACTCGACTTATGCTGTTTTGGGTTTTTGCCACACATTGTGTCTATAAAAAGCCGAACGAATCTTTTAGATTTAATACAGACAACAAACTTCTCTCTTTCTATTATTTGTGTGAGCATAAAACACACAGAAATGAAAGTTTTCCTTGAGTTTTTTGATTTGGTAAATTCTCTTGGTATAAAATCGTTGTATTATGGTGGAGGAATCATGAATATTATCAAAGCAACCTTGATTATACAAGCCATAATCTAAAAAACGAAGCTTTTATAAGAGAATTAGAAACGAGGAAAAAACCAAACTTCCCATAGTAAAACACATAAAACATATGGGAAATCACTTTTTTTCCTAAGACAAATTTGTAAATGAAAACTTTGCAAATTCTTAATTATGATTTCTGAAATATTTTCATAAATGTTTGAATTTCATCTTATATAAATGTCGTTTAAGTAAATCGTTTTCATTTTCTTGTAATAATTGATTTATTTAAACCAAAATATAAAAAAAAGTTCATAACAACAGCATTCTGGTCAAATTAAAAAGAAAAGCTTACTAGAAATCGTGTGCATTAAGTCAATATACATAGATGGCAGTGGGCAGTAAACATTTTGAAAAATCGTACGAAAAATTGCCACCTGGGGAAATTTGAGTTCAAAAATTGTAGGAAAAGCAAAACAAATTCTCAAAATATTAAGAACGTGTCATAATTTTGTGATTAAACAATTTTTTTCGTATTTTTCTGTATAAATCTGAGACATCTAACGTACACTAGTAAAACTAGATATAAATTTAGCAAGTATTATTTTAATTCGTCAGAGCCAACTTTGATGTATTTTTCAAACTGAAAATTCGAAAAATATATTTTAGAAATAATTTAATTTTAATATTTCTGCCATTAATATTTACTTAATACCCATATACCCTTCCTGTATATTGCTGCTAAAGATATGTAGAACACTTTTGTATAAACATTTTGTAACATTTTTGCTTTTTTCATTGCAAAACTTGAAGCTAAAAAACACCAATTTTACTATGAATTCCTATGGAAATCAGTGAAAAGTTATACCACTAAAAAAGCTTCTAAAAAATACGTCATAATGATTATGCTCTATACTCTAGAAGGCTCTGATATTATTCGCCCTTTCGGTGGAAAGCTTTTCATCCTTGGCGGTAAGTTTCGACAAACCTCAAATGTTGTTCCCAGAAGAAAGAATGCCGATGTCATCGAAATGTGCGTAAAAAATATTCTCTTTTGTGGTGGCATGTCAACAACGAACTCTCATCACCAACATGCGAGCATTAGAATAACGAGAGTTCAACGAATGGGTTTTGCAATTGGGCAATGGCAGATTTCGAAGAAGTTGATCCTATGATTTAGTGGAAATTCCTGAGGAAATGATACGGCGTGAACTGAACTTTTGGAGCTGAAATTCAAACAACAACTGATGATGAAATCGCCGATGTCGCCAACAAGATTATTCTCAGTTCAAAAAATGTTCATGTCACTGAGTTCAACAATGCCATTCTCGATCTTTTGCCGGGAGATGCAGCAACCTCCCTGAGCATTGACTCAATGATCTCCAACGATCCGAATGATGGAATCGATTTTCCAGTCGAATTTTTGAATTCTCAGACCCCTTGTGGCATGCCTCAACATTCACTCAAATTGAAAGTTGGTGCGTTCATCATGCTGCTAAGGAATTTGAATCTAAAGAAGGGATTTTTAATGGAACTCGATTGATCGTGAAAAATTTGTTCAGGAATTGTATCAAGGTGGAAATCATAGCAGGCAGCAATAAGGAAGAGGAAGTTTGCATCCCCCGAATTGTCTTGAAACTATGCGAGAGCAGGTTAGGATTTTGAAAAAAACCGACGACAATTTCCGACGACAATCGTTTAATAATGTTGGGGTGTCTTTGCCAGAACCTGTTTTTGCTCATGGTCAGCTTTATGTAGCTTTAACGCGAGTACGAAATCACGAGAACCTTAGAATGCAGATCAAAAAATCCTCATACCAAGGCGCAATATTAAATGATAACTGTATACATTTACAAGAAACGTTGTGATAAAAGAATCATTGAATAAATATTGAATTGTCTTATTTCGCTTTTCTTCTAGACTATTTACTTTTCAGGCTGTATTGAGTTTTCAGAAACTTCCGTCAGTTTTGAAGGGTAATTACTAGTATCTATAATAAACCGCAAAATTTGCAAGCACACAAATTTCTGAATCTGCCTATGTAGCCAGTATACGCTAGCTGGAACATTGAGCCTACCGCCTCCATACACACAAATGTTACGATTCCACGTTTGCCAATGCCGAGACTGATCGACAGTCTCAACAGCACGCAACTGTATTTTGTAAGCCTAAAATTCTGGTTCCAAGCCAGCAACGTTATCACTGATAATAAAAAATATTATTCGGTAACGGCACAAATTCCGCTCAGTGATCTGGGAACCCTCCAAACGGAAATCGGTCAAGTTCCAGAAAAAGGAAAATACGAGCACATAAAGGCAGTGATAGTGGAATTTTACTCGGATTCGCAGGAAAAAAGATTCCGAGAAGCAATTAACGACGTACAACTTGGTGGTGCAAAACCGACGCAGTTATATCAATAATTAAATCATTTGGCATCCGATTCGTTAACGGAAACTGCACTCATCTACCTCCCGAAATGGCGCACGCTGCAGTTATTCAAATGAAAAGTTCACCAATCAGGGATCGATTCATAGCAGCCGACGCATTGGTTGAATCAATTCGTCTACGTACAATCGGCGATCGTATTGTAATATTCGCCAAACGACTTCGTAGCAACCCACAACATCGTGTAATTCGGAATTTACTCCGGCAGCATCGACAGAAATCAGTGTGCTACAAAAGCTGTCTATTCAAATGGCGGAGCTTGAACGAAAATTCGATAATTTCCGCGGTCGCAGTAATTCTCCATGAGAATTCAAATTGTTGGTACCATTGGAAATTTGGCGCTAGAGCAACCTGCTCCCGCAAGCCATGCCAGTTTGATGCCACGGAAGCCGCAAATTTAAATAGTAAATGAAGCCAACAGCCTGCATCGGATTTAGGTCAAACAGCCTAAATCCAAATTCATTAACCAACTGAAAATTTACGACAATGCTACGAACATTGGATTTTTTATTAATACAGGTGCGGCGACGTATCAGTCATGCTACGCAGTCGGTCAGCAGGCTATTGTAAATCATCGGAAATTAAATTGTTCGCAGCAAACGGCACCGAAATCAAAACATTTATCAAATTTACGGAATTTTAAAGAACTAAAGAATTTATGAGATTTGTAGTATTTAAAGCACTTACTGAAGTTTTAAACTTTATTCATAGAATTTTTGAACTTATAAAATTTAGAGAATTTATTGAATTTTTAAAATTTAATCAAATTTGCGGAATTTTAAAGAACTAAAGAATTTATGAGATTTGTAGAATTTAAAGCACTTACTGAAGTTTTAAACTTTATTCATAGAGTTTTTGAACTTATCAAATTTAGAGAATTTATAAAATTTAGAGAATTTATTGAATTTGCGGAATTTTAAAGAACTAAAGAATTTATGAGATTTGTAGAATTTAAAGCACTTACTGAAGTTTTAAACTTTATTCATAGAGTTTTTGAACTTATCAAATTTAGAGAATTTATAAAATTTAGAGAATTTATTGAATTTTTAAAATTTATAGAATTTATCAAATTTACGGAATTTTAAAGAACTAAAGAATTTATGAGATTTGTAGAATTTAAAGCACTTACTGAAGTTTTAAACTTTATTCATAAAGTTTTTGAACTTATAATATTTAATGAATTTATTGAGTTTTTAAAATTTATAGAATTTATCAAATTTGCAGAATTTTAAAGAACTAAAGAATTTATGAGATTTGTAGAATTTAAAGCACTTACTGAAGTTTTAAACTTTATTCATAGAATTTATAGAACTTATAAAATTTAGAGGATTTATAGAATTTAATGAATTTATTGAATTTTTAAAATTTATAGAATTTATCAAATTTGCCGAATTTTTAAGAACTAAAGAATTTATGAGATTTGTAGAATTTTAAGCACTTACTGAAGTTTTAAATTTTATTCATAGAATTTATAGAACTTATAAAATTTAGAGGATTTATAGAATTTAATGAATTTATTGAATTTTTAAAATTTATAGAATTTATCAAATTTGCGGAATTTTTAAGAACTAAAGAATTTATGAGATTTGTAGAATTTAAAGCACTTACTGAAGTTTTAAACTTTATTCATAAAATTTATAGAACTTATAAAATTTAGAGGATTTATAGAATTTAATGAATTTATTGAATTTTTAAAATGTATAGAATTTATCAAATTTGCGGAATTTTTAAGAACTAAAGAATTTATGAGATTTGCAGAATTTAAAGCACTTACTGAAGTTTTAAACTTTATTCATAGAATTTATAGAACTTATAAAATTTAGAGGATTTATAGAATTTAATGAATTTATTGAATTTTTAAAATTTATAGAATTTATCAAATTTGCGGAATTTTTAAGAACTAAAGAATTTATGAGATTTGTAGAATTTAAAGCACTTACTGAAGTTTTAAATTTTATTCATAGAATTTATAGAACTTATAAAATTTAGAGGATTTATAGAATTTAATGAATTTATTGAATTTTTAAAATTTATAGAATTTATCAAATTTGCGGAATTTTTAAGAACTAAAGAATTTATGAGATTTGTAGAATTTTAAGCACTTACTGAAGTTTAAAACTTTATTCATAGAATTTTTGAACTTATAAAATTTAGAGAATTTATTGAATTTTTAAAATTTATAGAATTTATCAAATTTGCGGAATTTTTAAGAACTAAAGAATTTATGAGATTTGTAGTATTTAAAGCACTTACTTAAGTTTTAAACTTTATTCATAGAATCTATAGAAATTATAAAATTTAGAGGATTTATAGAATTTAACGAATTTATTGAATTTTTAAAATTTATAGAATTTATCAAATTTGCGGAATTTTTAAGAACTAAAGAATTTATGAGATTTGTAGAATTTAAAGCACTTACTGAAGTTTAATACTTTATTAATAGAATCTATAGAACTTAAAAAATTTAGAGGATTTATAGAATTTAATGAATTTATTGAATTTTTAAAATTTATAGAATTTATCAAATTTACGGAATTTTAAAGAACTAAAGAATTTATGAGATTTGTAGAATTTAAAGCACTTACTGAAGTTTAAAACTGTATTCATAGAATCTATAGAACTTATAAAATTTAGAGGATTTATAGAATTTATAGAATTTAATGAATTTATTGAATTTTTAAAATTTATAGAATTTATCAAATTTGCGGAATTTTTAAGAACTAAAGAATTTATGAGATTTGTAGTATTTAAAGCACTTACTGAAGTTTTAAACTTTATTCATAGAATTTTTGAACTTATAAAATTTAGAGAATATATTTAATTTTTAAAATTTATAGAATTTATCAAATTTGCGGAATTTGTAAGAACTAAAGAATTTATGAGATTTGTAGAATTTAAAGCACTTACTGAAGTTTTAAACTTTATTCATAGAATCTATAGAACTTATAAAATTTAGAGGATTTATAGAATTTAATGAATTTATTGAATTTTTAAAATTTATAGAATTTATCAAATTTGCGGAATTTTTAAGAACTAAAGAATTTATGAGATTTGTAGTATTTAAAGCACTTACTGAAGTTTTAAACTTTATTCATAGAATCTATAAAACTTATAAAATTTAGAGGATTTATAGAATTTAATGAATTTATTTAATTTTTATAATTTATAGAATTTATCAAATTTGCGGAATTTTTAAGAACTAAAGAATTTATGAGATTTGTAGTATTTAAAGCACTTACTGAAGTTTTAAACTTTATTCATAGAATTTTTGAACTTATAAAATTTAGAGAATATATTTAATTTTTAAAATTTATAGAATTTATCAAATTTGCGGAATTTGTAAGAACTAAAGAATTTATGAGATTTGTAGAATTTAAAGCACTTACTGAAGTTTTAAACTTTATTCATAGAATCTATAGAACTTATAAAATTTAGAGAATTTATTTAATTTTTAAAATTTATAGAATTTATCAAATTTGCGGAATTTTTAAGAACTAAAGAATTTATGAGATTTGTAGTATTTAAAGCACTTACTGAAGTTTTAAACTTTATTCATAGAATTTTTGAACTTATAAAATTTAGAGAATTTACAAAATTTAGAGAATATATTTAATTTTTAAAATTTATAGAATTTATCAAATTTGCGGAATTTTTAAGAACTAAAGAATTTATGAGATTTGTAGTATTTAAAGCACTTACTGAAGTTTTAAACTTTATTCATAGAATCTATAGAACTTATAAAATTTAGAGAATTTATTAAACTTTTAAAATTTATAGAATTTATCAAATTTGCGGAATTTTTAAGAACTAAAGAATTTATGAGATTTGTAGAATTTAAAGCACTTACTGAAGTTTAAAACTTTATTCATAGAATCTATACAACTTATAAAATTTAGAGGATTTATAGAATTTAATGAATTTATTGAATTTTTAAAATTTATAGAATTTATCAAATTTGCGGAATTTTTAAGAACTAAAGAATTTATGAGATTTGTAGTATTTAAAGCACTTACTGAAGTTTTAAACTTTATTCATAGAATCTATAGAACTTATAAAATGTAGAGAATTTATTAATTTTTTAAAATTTATAGAATTTATCAAATTTGCGGAATTTTTAAGAACTAAAGAATTTATGAGATTTGTAGTATTTAAAGCACTTACTGAAGTTTTAAACTTTATTCATAGAATCTATAGAACTTATAAAATTTAGAGAATTTATTAAACTTTTAAAATTTATAGAATTTATCAAATTTGCGGAATTTTTAAGAACTAAAGAATTTATGAGATTTGTAGAATTTAAAGCACTTACTGAAGTTTAAAACTTTATTCATAGAATCTATACAACTTATAAAATTTAGAGGATTTATAGAATTTAATGAATTTATTGAATTTTTAAAATTTATAGAATTTATCAAATTTGCGGAATTTTTAAGAACTAAAGAATTTATGAGATTTGTAGTATTTAAAGCACTTACTGAAGTTTTAAACTTTATTCATAGAATCTATAGAACTTATAAAATGTAGAGAATTTATTAATTTTTTAAAATTTATAGAATTTATCAAATTTGCGGAATTTTTAAGAACTAAAGAATTTATGAGATTTGTAGTATTTAAAGCACTTACTGAAGTTTTAAACTTTATTCATAGAATCTATAAAACTTATAAAATTTAGAGGATTTATAGAATTTAATGAATTTATTTAATTTTTATAATTTATAGAATTTATCAAATTTGCGGAATTTTTAAGAACTAAAGAATTTATGAGATTTGTAGAATTTAAAGCACTTACTGAAGTTTAAAACTTTATTCATAGAATCTATAGAACTTATAAAATTTAGAGGATTTATAAAATTTAATGAATTTATTGAATTTTTAAAATTTATAGAATTTATCAAATTTGCGGAATTTTTAAGAACTAAAGAATTTATGAGATTTGTAGTATTTAAAGCACTTACTGAAGTTTTAAACTTTATTCATAGAATTTTTGAACTTATAAAATTTAGAGAATATATTTAATTTTTAAAATTTATAGAATTTATCAAATTTGCGGAATTTTTAAGAACTAAAGAATTTATGAGATTTGTAGAATTTAAAGCACTTACTGAAGTTTTAAACTTTATTCATAGAATTTATAGAACTAAAAAATTTAGAGAATTTATAAAATTTAGAGAATTTATTTAATTTATAAAATTTTTACAAATTATTGAATTTATAGAATTGTTAAAGTTTATAAGATTTATCGAAATTGTTAAGTAAAATTTGAGTTCCGGCACTTTGATTAATATCAAGATTTTACAATTCGGATAAAATAGTATCTACTTCCAGACGAAACATCAAAAATGTTGACTTACTTACAACAAATTGATTTGGCTGTAAGAAGTCTGTAAGATTTAAAAAAAAAAAATCAAATCAATTTAATTCAAAATATGTGGTTTCACAATTGATGAACTTTATACTAAAGCTGAGATGAATTGAACCAAACCAAAAAAAAAAATGCAGAAACAATAAAGTAAACGAGTAGTAAGCGACCTTAGATTTCCCCTCCCTGAACTTCGGTAGTACCATGAGTAGAGCTTAGCTTTGCTTTGTAACTTCATTACACGATTAGGTGTCGGTCTATGTGAATATTGCTTGACTACTAAATTTCTCTTCAAGTGCCATTAAACGCACTGAAGGATTAACATTACATTTGTAAAAAACTTGAATCGAACAATAAATTGTAAGCCAAGACATCCAACATTTATCCGTATTTACATAACTGTGCTACACAGAGACAAGTTTTAAAAAGGCAACTTACGGTTTACTGGATATATTTGGTTGCAGTTTTATTCTTCGGTGAATCCGAAATTTACGCAGTATCTTCATCATTATCTTTTATTTCAATTGGAATATATCGTGTTCCTTGTGGAACATTTAATTTTGCTTTTTGAATAGTTCGATCAGCGCTTGTTAATTTTGGGACATTTGTTGGAGTTCCTGTTAATAATAAAAAAAGAAATTAATTTGATGTAAAAACTAACAACAAAAAAATGGTTACGGATTGTTAAATGTTTGTGAATACACGCCTTTATATTGAAATGGCTTAGTTGTAACGTAATGTTATCGGTTGTTCTTCTTTTTATCATCTAGACAAGTTTGGCCAGAGGGGACTACTTTTTTTTTAGTTAATTTTGGAATACTTCGGGTATTGGCGGCAGTGGCTGTATGATTGGTATTTCTTGGGGAGCTGCATTGGTTGTCGGAAGACACGCCGGGTCTCTTATTAGCCCAATTGGAATATTCTGATGGTACTTCTCTTAAATTAGCGTTTTTGGCATTTTATATTTATCTTGATCACTGGTGCTGAGACTTTAGATACTTTTCTTAAATTAGCATTTTTGGCAATTTTGCTAGAACCTCTCGGCATATCAATCCACCACCTGGTCGGTGGTCTAGTATTTGAACCGGTGGAAATTGGAGTATCTCGCTCGATCACTATTACTGATGAATCTTGATATACTTTTTGTAAATTAGCATTTTGGACAATTCTACGAGGACCGGTCGGAACTGGAATATTTCTTTTGGCCACTGGTACTTTAACTCGAGGTACTTTTTGTAAATTAGCATTTTGGGCAATTCCACGAAAACGGGTCGAAGATGAAGTCTTTCTCGCGGCTTCTGCTATTAATTTTTTTAAATAAGCATTTTGGGCAATTTTGCCAGACTTGTTCGGAAAATCAATCGACCACGCGATCGCTTTTGGCAAAACTTTCAAATTAGTATTTCTTCGTACATCTGGAATATTCTGCTCGTTTGCTGGAACTGGAATTAATAAATTTATATTTTGGATAATTCTGCAATGAATTTTAGTATTTTACTAATACCGTTTGATCGAGATCTTAATATCTTGGCGTGTGATGTAATCGATAACTCTTTGTCACTTCCTGAAGATCCAGTTTCGTTAAGATCTTCTGATGAAGAAGTAGAATTATTCAAATCAGGATCATCTCCAAAACAACCACATGATGCCTTAATGGCACGCACAAAACCGATAAAAGAATCTTTCAAATCGTGTGGCTCAGCAGTCTTCGGTTTACATGTTTTAGATTCAGAACCAACAGGCGGAGATTCAACTTCAGGATAATCGAAAAGAATAGCTTCACACGCGACATTTACAAGATCAACCCAGTCATTCGATATATCAAAAAACTCAAAAGAATCTTCCATAATTTAGAATTTTAATATATTAAGCATAAATAATTTAGGAACGTAACCGTTCAATAGGCCGAAACAATAAATATGAGCTAATTTGACATGAAAAACAAAAACCTAAATAAAATAAAAAATTTTAAAATCTCAAGGTGCACGTGAATCACCGAAACCTATTTTTTTTTTAGGACTCCGCATTCGTTGTGCCTCTACTTCGAGTGCCTTCTTCTGTAAAATCATACATCAGTTATACACCTAATCAAGCAATTTTAGCGTATACACCAATCCATGATCTTCAAAATCACCTTGCTATTAAATACAAGACAGCGTTAGCGACATTAAAGTTAAAGCGAGAGCATCAATAACTCGACGATTTGTTTGTAATTTAAATAAATTTACTGCAACAATGCACATTGTATGTGAAAGAGTAATTTTCTTCTGATTTATTAAGAATTCAACTTACATACGCTACAGGAAAATCAACAATCAACAGGCAACATCACTAGCGTCACAAGTTAGGGCAAAACTTACACGATAATATCCCACTAAACCCAGGAATGAACGAACTTCCTTAATTGTTTTTGTAGTAGGATAATACATAATGGCTTCAATGTTTGATGAATCGGTCTTGATGCCCTCGTGAATAATTACTTTCCAAAAAAATTGGCACTTTTCTGGATTAAGTTTTAAATTGAATTTTTGCAATCGTCAATACACTAATCATGACCCGTTGAAATGTTCTTCGTGAATTTTTTAAACCTATGCTCATTCTTTTGAATTGATATAGTGCCAGGAATTGAAGCTAAACGCGTTTTTTTATTTCACCTGACGATAGCCATTTGCATGATCAACTGTGCGGAAATACATGGCTTCGACCAATTACTCTAAAATATCGATGATTGAGGGGATCGGGAAAGGTTTACTAATGGTAACCTCGTTTAATTTACGATAGTCAATAACTATCTTCCATTTCCTTTCCTCTGTGGTTGATTTCTTGGTACGCACATAAAATAGGCGATCATCTTCCAACATCTGATTGATTTGACGGTAACTTGGAGCGTACACAGCAGTACGATTTTCATGATCGCTGATATGATTTCAATCGATCACACCACTATATTTGCGGTAAGTGCTTGTATTGGATGGAATGTAAAATGTATAGCTTTCGAAAATATTTTTTTTTTGTATTTGTAATTGTTGGTGTGACAACATATTTTCTAATGATTTACTCAATGTCAATTGACCGTAAACAATTGATCGTGAACAATTGATCGTACAACAATTGATCGTACAACAGTTGCCCGCGGAAACAATTTATCGTGGATAAAATTTATCGTATGAAAAATTGATCTTGAATAAGTTGATCGTATGGACAATTGATCGTGGTTCAGTTGATCGTTGGAACTATTGGAAATAAGCATTTTTTTCCACTGGCGCTACATCCCATGGAGGGATTTGGCCGCTTCATTTTGAAGTTTCGTAATCAGTTTTACAACAGATAATGAGTGATTAGTTCATTGATCCTTACATTAAACCAGCCGTGATTTTTTCATCACCCGCCGGGAATCGAACCCGGGACCTCCGGAGCTTAAAGCAAGTATGCTAACAACTGTGCCACCGAGGAGGAGTATTGGAAATAAGCATTGAACGCATTCGAATCTTTTAAAATATGTTTCACTGTAGTTAAAGATTGTGGCTAACTTCACTTCAGTAAATTACATTTTTTTTTAATCGACACAACATTGATGAAGAAAATAAAAGCTTTACATCTATATATAAAATTAATCTGAAACAATTCGTGTTTTATTGATCAAGTTTCCAGCTCTGTTTAGTAGTATTCCAAAAGGTTATGGGCCCAGTGGATGAAGAATACGGATATTTCGAAAATTGGCGCTTGGTGCAGATTTTGGTCCGGAATTTTTTATGAGTGCTACGTTGTTGGCTTCTTTGCCACCAAGCTACGACGGTTTGGTAACGGCGCTCGAAGGTAAAGAAGAGAGTGAACTGACACTCACGATGGTTAAATCAAAGGTTGTTGCGAAATTCAAAAGAAGAATGGATCGAGGCGGAACAACGGATAACACTGCATTAAAAGTTGACACATCAAGAGTAATGAAAGGTCAAAAAGGTGAAAATAAAAAGTATGAGTGCTATTTTTGCAAAAGAAGCGGTCACATCAAAAAGGATTGTCGAAAATACAAAGCCTGGCTCAACAAACAGGGAGGAAGTAATCAGAAGGCGAATCTAGCGAGAGATGAAACAGAAAACCTGTTTGTGACACATCAAGTAGGTGATGGATGGATTGTCGATTCAGGTGCCACATGTCACATTGCCAGTTCTAAGCGTTGCAAGTGGTCAACAATTAACAGCTGCGGGTAAACGCACAATTAAAGTTGATTTAGGTTTGGGTGGCGGTCCACCAGGACCAGACATAGACACAAAAAAGGTCCGTAGCCATAAAGTTGATTTACTGAATGAGGAAAATCAAAGTGTTTCAGTAAAAATCACAAACGTGTTGCTAATGCCAGATATCAAGGGAAATTTAATTTCAGTCCAAAAGCTAACGGAAAAAGGTTATCAAGTAAATTTCAAGGGCAACAAGTGTGAAATAAGGGAAAAAAGTCGGAAAATTGCAGTTGGCGAAATCAGCGGTAAACTTTACAGACTAAAGGAACCTCACAAAGTTTACTTGGTCGAAATGGAATCAAATTGCTGCATACATTATTGGCATAAGGTTCTAGGCCACAGAGACATCGAAGTTGTGAAATCATTGGCGATACGAAATATGGTTAAAGGCATCAACTTTAGCGAGTGTACAGCCGACTGCGAAATCAACTCCAAGTGCAGAGTGTGTCTCAAGTTTCCAGTCAAGTAGAGTAATAAAGCAGTTGCAGTCATGGATCTGATTCATTCGGATGTTTGTGGTCTGATGCAAACGACCACACCATCAGGTAATCGTTACATTGTGACATTCATAGATGATTACTCAAAATTTACAGTCAGCTACCTAATCGCAAATAAATCATCAGTTTACAGCAAATTCAAGGAATATATTACGATGGTAAAGGTTTAATTCGGAAAGAAACCTAAGTGCATCCGTACAGATCGACGAGGAGAGTACATCAGTAATGAGTTCTATTTAAAGTTGAGCGGAATTCAAATCCAGAAAACTACTGCGTACACACCTCAACAAAACGGAACAGCGGAACGCAAAAACAGAACGCTGGTAGAAATGGCTCACTGCATGCTAATTGACGCAGGTCTAGAGAAAAAGTTTTGGGGCGAAGCTGTAATGATGGCTAACTATGTCCAGAATCGTTTGCCAACAAAGGGTACAGAAACAACGCCATATGAAGGCTGGCTCCAGAAAAGTCCGAATGTGCAATACTTCAGAAAATTCGGATCAGAATATTATATGCATGTACCAAAACAAACAAGGCGGAAATTCGATTCAAAGAGTTGAACATAACTTTGAAGATGCAGAAAACGATCAGGTGCAAAAGGAATTTGTCGATGAAGAAGTTCGGGAAGAGAATCCAATACAAGATCACGTTCAGAATGAAGATGAAAAACAAACTGTTAGACGATCACAACGTGCTAACAAAGGAATTCCACCAAAGAAATTTCGAGTTCAGTCATTCAAGAACCAAAGTGCTACGCAGAAGCTATCAAGAGTGATCAAAAGAGGCTGTGGATTCAAGCAATGACAGATGAGATGAAGTCATTGATGGAGAATCAAACATGGGAGCTTGTGAAAATTCCAGAAGGTGCAAATCTAGTTGGCTGCAAGTGGATTTACAAGCTAAAGTGCAATTCAGATGGAAAAATAGTCAGACATAAGACAAGGCTTGTTGCTCAAGGTTTTTCGCAAAAATATGGTACTGACTATGATCAGATGTTTGCTCCAGTTGTTCGTCAAACTACGTT
Source organism: Tipula helvola (assembly GCA_963556165.1). Classification (NCBI taxonomy): domain Eukaryota; kingdom Metazoa; phylum Arthropoda; class Insecta; order Diptera; family Tipulidae; genus Tipula; species Tipula helvola. The sequence continues at coordinate 331,054,128 of OY744483.1, read as the reverse complement.
TCGAACATTGCTTACAGTGGCAGCAAATAAGGACATGAAGGTTTATCATCTAGACGCGAAAACGGCTTTTCTCAACAGTGAATTGTCTGAAACAATTTACATGAGACAACCTCCAGGATTCAAAGTTGAAGGCGGCGAAGATTTAGTGTGTCTACTAAAACGAAGTTTATATGGTCTAAAGCAATCAGCGCGCAATTGGAACAAAACAATTCATCAAATTCTCGTTGATTTCGGTTTTGTTCAAAGCAAGAATGATCCATGCTTGTACACCTACAAACAACGAGATAATCTCCAAGTGCGAAACGTTTTTAAGTTCGAAATTCAAGATTAAGAACTTGGGAGAGATTAAGGATTTCTTGAGTCTTCAAGTCAAGAAGGAAGCAAATGGCCACTACACGTTGAATCAGACTGCTTACATTGGAAAATTACTAGAGGATTTTCAAATGTCTGATGCAAAGATGTCCTCATTTCCATTATCAGTTGGATATGGTAAAGGAGGAGATACGGAGGCTTACTGTACATATCAGTCAACACGATAACTGACATATCGGCAGCAGTTTCAATTCTAGCACAAAAAATGTCCAGTCCAAACCAGGAGGATTGGAACGAATTGAAACGAGTATTAAAGTTTCTCAAGGGTACTGCCGGTTTGCAATTGTCACTTGGCAAAAGTGATGGTACTGATCAGTTAATTGGATATGCAGATGCAAATTGGGCTGATGATCGTGCAAGCAGAAACTCACAATCTGGTTACATATTCAAATATTGTAACGGTATTCTCAGTTGGTACAGTCGAAGACAGGATTGCATTGCGTTATCATCAACAGAAGCAGAATTTATTGCGTTGTCTGAAGCATGTCAAGAAGCGAATTGGATTCGTCGTTTACTCAATGATTTCGATCAACGCATGGAAAAACCGACAACAATTTTTGAAGACAATCAATGTTGTTTGAAATTTATTAAGGAGGAGAAATTATCATCACGTACCAAACATATTGATGTTCGAGAGGCATTTGTCAAGGATTACAATACATCAATTGCCCTACAGAAACTATGGTGGCAGATTTGTTGACAAAACCATTGGCTGGATCTCGTGTCAATGTGCTTCGGGATGCATATGTGGAGTTAACTGATGATTCAAATGAGGAGGAGTATTGGAAATAAGCATTGAACGCATTCGAATCTTTTATAATATGTTACTGTAGTTAAAGATTGTGGCTAACTACACTTCAGTAAATTACATTTTTTTTTTATCGACTCAACATTGATGAAGAAAATAAAAGCTTTACTTCTATATATAAAATTAATCTGAAATAATCCGTGTTTTATTGATCAAGCTTCCAGCTCTGTTTAGTAATATTCCAAAAATTTGTTGGGCTATTAATGCCACTGGGAGGAGCATCTCTTTCAGAGAGATGATGTTGCGACCCAGAATTCAAATATCGTCAGCTTATGCTAATGGCTGGGTTGATGGTATAATACAGGCAGCTACACTGCGCCATATTGAGCTGACGAATGAGATACTCCAATGATAGATTGAGAAGAGTTTGAGCTATTAGGTCTCCTTGCCGCAGTCCAGATGTTATCCAAAAAGGCATCCGAAATTTTTCCTTCTATTAGCACCGTACATATTGAGCCATCTATTAAAAACTGGCACATTGAAACCAACCAATTTTGACGGTATGCTATATGTAGGACAATACGTTCCATAACATATTCCTCTTAATGCTGTCGTGTACGCCTGTTTAAAGTCTATGAATATACTGTGTACAGGGATGTCTTTTTCATAGCATTTCTCCACCACAATCCTCAGCGTGAAAGTTTGATCGGTCTCAAGATCCTCTCGCTATAAGTTGACAACTTTGCTGCGACTATGTTGGCCAACACCTTGTAGCCTGCGGGTCAGCAAAGCTATACCGCGATATTTGTTGCACGTAGCTAAAGTCCGTAGCTAATTCTCTTATGCAACGATATCTATCTCGCAGGCTAGAATTTTGGATGTTGCGATGATTATATGTGGTTAATAGACGAAATTTTAATTCAGCAACTATCAGGAAATGGTCTGAATCAATGTTAGCTCCACGTTTAGTTTTTAAGACTAGAAAAATGTCTCTTGGACAAGAGGATGTGGTCGATTTGGTTGACCGTTGTCTCGTCGTTTGATTTCCATGGAGCTAGCTTCACTGTACAACCAAGTTGTACAGTAAAGCTAGCTCGATGGTGCGCATCCCATTATTGTTTGATGTATGGTGCAAGGAGTTTGGGCCGATAGTGCTTCGATATGTACTGCCAGCACTGCCAATTTGAACATTGAAGTCGCCCAAAACAATTTTAATGACATGTTGCGGAATTTTGCTCAGGACGGTTTCGAGCTGGTCGTGCATGCATGTTCACAAATGAGATGTTAAAGTGACGGCCATGAAACCTGAGTGTACAAATCCGAGTACTGACAGGCATAATCTTGTTTCCTGTATAGTTCGAAGAGTTGATGGAGGCTCTTCGGGCGGTTTAGCTGAGTACGTTCCATGTATCAAATTTAAAATCGTTGTCATCGTGTCCCAGGTCGTTGTTATGTGAATCCAAAAATATCCGAGGCTCGTGTTGAGGTTTCGTAACAAAAATGTTTTACAGATTGGGCTGTTAATCCACCGCCAACCTCCTGTAGCAGGACCACAGCCATCACATTTTAGCCTAGTCTTTTAACAGAGTAGTTTCTAGTGGCCGCCACGAAGAGGCAGTGTGAGCACTGGCTGATGTTGTATGCAGTTATGCCACATGAAGCGAGTCTTGTGTTTATCCCTCTGCATACACAGCAGCCTGATCACCATCAATCCATCGTCAACCTAGATTATCAACATCATCATATATGATTATCACCAGAATACATGAAAACACACGGATCCGATTCCGCTGTTATTGTCATATCCAAATCTGTTTTTACATCGAATTGTCTTCAATCATTTTGAATGAGCGAATCCATTCTCTTCTTTCATCGTCTTTTCCCATAGTTTACCCAGATTCCCATAACTTAAAAATCACCTGAACTCTGAAATTAAGGTTCATGTTAAATTTGTTGAGAACATTTTTTAAATATGGTGTCATTGTTCCACTTTCGATGTGAAAACGCAAAAAATTCTTAACTTCATCCAAATTCATTTTCTAATTGCTCACCTACGTCATGAAAACTGTCGTTGTCGCTTGCGCTTTCATTTAGTTTGTTATTTTCATGTGTCACCCGACGTTTCGACGCATGCCAATTTCCAACAAATCATTTTCAACGAATGTCACATTGCGAGCTATCACGATTGTACGCTTCATTCATACTCTTTACGGCCTTCAAATCAAGCTGATAATAAGCCGTAAAGCCAAATTTTTGTCAAATTAACCAATTTTGGCTTTTTGACATGCCAAAGTTAATAGCAGTTGTAAACTTAATTCGATCATCTTTGAAACCACTCGTTGGACTTCGATTTGTTAAATAATTTACCGTCAGCACCGTTTTGTTCCAAAATTTCTTGTCGTCCGATTTTTGAGTCTAGTAATTGATCGACTCGCTCATCACCGGTTCTATCTTTGCTAGGGTTCAGCTACTACATTCTCGCTGCTCGCAATGTGTCTGATGTCGTTCGAAAATTGCGCGATAAAATCTAGGTATCGAAATTGTCGTGGCGAAGCTTTAACCGGGTTTTGCGTGAACGCGTTTATCAATCATTATCGCGTTGTGATTCCTCTGATCGCCTGCGGTGGGGGTAAGATGGATACGTTGGCAACTGCCAACAGCCTAGCTTTTTGGCTTGAATTATGACCATCGTGAACCGGTTGGCTTGCAGTTTCGTGCATCCTCCAGAAATTTAACTTGATAGAAACAAAGTCATGGATTGTACTGTAGAGAAAATTAATGAACAAATGGATGTTTCAGAAATACAAATTGTTGAAATTAATATGTCGTTATCTGAATTCTACTGGTGAGACACAAGTATACATTTAAGCTCTGAAAGTGGATCATCATCATTAAACCAAAACGAAATTGTGAATATTGATATTGGTAATATTGAATCCAAATTCGATGTTGAAAATTTTGTTAGAATGGAACGAGAACCTTTTCCAAAAATGATACCACTGGATAAAGACGGTAATACCTTTCCAGTGCACGTATTGAACCGACGCTTAAATAATAATGAAATGATTACACGGGACTGGTTGATATAGAGTAATGCAAAACAGGCATTGTACTGTTTACTTTGCTGTTTATTCTGCAAACTTTCTGAGGCTTATCACTTGCAAATGGTTGGGAACCAGCATCAAAGGGATATAAAAAATTGTATAATCGAATACCAGAACACGAGAACAGCAATAATCACTAAATGTGTTATATGGAATGGCGCAATATGCAAAAAAACTTGAAAATGAATTCTACAATAAATAGATTATTAGTTCAACAAATACAAAATGAAACACAAATTTGGAAAGATCTATTAAAACGATTACTAGACGTGACTTTGTTCCTTGCTGAACGTGGATTAGTATTTAGGGGAAGTAGTAATTTAGTTGATGAGCCCACAAATGGAAATTTCTTAGGAATATTAGAACTTGTAAGTCACTATGAGCCTTTGCTAGCCGAACACTTGAAGAAAGTAAAGCAATCACAAATTGATAAGAAGCGGTTGTAGGTACATTATTTATCAAGCGATATCCAAAATGAATTTATTTCATGCTGTGCCCAATACGTTATGAAGCGTATTTTCATCGAAAGAAAAGCTTCTAAATATTATTCTTTAATGGTCGATGCCACTCCAGATTCGGCACATATGGAACAAACTACATTTATCTTACGATACGTTTCTATCAATAGCGACACCAATGAGTATGAAACAGTGGAACGCTTTTCACAATTCTCGAATTGCAACGAGAAATCAGGAGAAGTAATAGCAGATTTAATAATACAAGTATTATCCAAACATAATATACAAATTGAAGATTGCCGTGGACAAGGGTATGACAATGGTTCCAATATGAGTGGTTCCTATAAAGGTGTTCAAGCAAGATTATTAATCCCTTGGCCATATTTTCTCCATGCGCTTGCCATAGTTTGAATTTGTGCGGAGTTCATGCAGCAGAGTCGTGCCATAATGCAATTACCTTTTTCGGAACCATACAAAAATTATACAACATATTCAGTAGTAGCCCAACGAGATGGGAAATTTTAAAAACTAACATTGGTGGTAGTTCGCTACATACATTCCACGTCAACTACTCGATGGTCTGCTAGAATCGAAAGTGTTAAACCATTTGTTAAGCAAAAATCTTTTGAATCTATTTCGATGGGCAATATTTGGTTTCAGATTTTAACTGCAATAAATAATGTAAGCACTGTTTTGCAAGCGAGATGTTCGACAATAGATGTTGAAGTTCTTAATCTGAGCGTACTTTTGGATCGATTGAAAGACATCAAAAATATGTATCAGCCAATTTTAGAAAAGTCGAAAATTAACGCGGAAGATAAAGGCATAGAGCCTTATTTTAAAAGAACTCGAAAAATCCGAAAGCCTGCAAGATATGGCACCACACTTGATGATGATAAATCTCTAAATGAGGAAGAAAAATTTAAAAACGAAATCTTTTTCCTCTGTTAGACTGTGTTATTAAAAATATAAATACCAGATTTCAGGATGTTAACGAAATTAATAGCAAATTTGATGTTTTGTGGAGATTCATGGATTTAGATGAAATAGAGCTATTACAAAAAATTAAAAATTTACAGAAGATTTATAATGACGACATCAGCGACAACATCTGTGAAGAAATTACGCTCTTGAAGGATGTTTATACAGCCAATTTTGGTGATGGTGGTACAATACGGAAGAATAGTTTGTTGTATACCAGTAACAGTCGCAGCGGCGGAACGTTCCTTCAGTACTTTAGCCAGAGTTAAAAACGTTTTAAGATCGACGATGTGTCAAAATCGACTAACCGATTTAGGTATGTTATCAATCGAGTCAAGGTTAGCGAAAAATTGCGACTTCAGCGAAATAATATAAGTATTTGCTAATAGAAAAGCAAGGAAAGCATGCATTTTTAAAAATTGGAATTTAAGGTAAAAAGAAAATGTAATAGAGTATAATGTAAAATTGAATTAGATTGAAATATAAGCAATAAAATAGAATTCGGTACTTCATTTTATTTAAAACTATCCTCAAAAAAAAAAAAATAGGGGCCCAAAATATGTTTTGTACCGGGGCCCGAGCTGGCTCTCGGCGGCCCTGACCACAAGCGGGTGGTTTATTGATTCAGTCAGGCTTAACGTCGCACATTACATCAAACAAAGCGTTGGATACTAATTTTCGACAGAAGTTAAATATGCCAGCGGTAAGATTATCAAAATAATGGGAAAAGGCACAGTTCAATTTGAGGTTATGAACAAATTCGATAAAGAAAATGTCTTTAAAATTGATGACGTATATTGGGCTCCTACTATCGTTACAGATTTAATCTCTGTGGATAAATTAAATGGCAAAGGCGTCGGAGTTAATTTGAAAGGACAACAAATAGCAGTTGGTTTCGGGTATGGGGGATTATTTCAGTTAAATCAAGTAAACAGGGCTCTAATTGCACACGAAAAAATGGATGAGAATGCTGAGTCTTCTCTTCATTCGGGATGCATTCATGTTTGGCACCGAATTTTGGGACATCGTGACATCGAGGTTGTTAAAACATTACCAACAAGTGGAAACGTCAAGGGTGTAAAAATTATACAGTGCACAGATAAATGTAAGGGTTGTGATGATATTAATTGTAGGGTCTCTTTTGAAGGAAAAATAACGCGAACTAAATTTCCGAAAAATGCCTCGCGTACTGAAAATGTGCTTGACTTAATTTATTCTGATGTTTGTGGACCGATGAATAAATACACAAACGCCATCGCTAATTGACGATTGTTCGAGATTTACAACGATTTACAGTAAGTCCTCGACTTACGCGAATTCGACTTACGTGAATTCGTACAGTCCTCGACCTACGCGAATTTGACTTTCGTGAATTCCTACTTACGTGATTTAAAAAAAATGAGTTTTGAGGTTTGTTCGACTTACGCGATTTTTCGACTTACGCGAAAACCTTCGGAACGAATTAATCATGTAAGTCGAGGACTTACTGTATTTGCTGATAAATAAATCAGAGGCATTCGAGAAATTTCAAGCATTTTGTTGAAATGGTGGAAACATACTTTGTAAAGAAACCTAAAGTTTTAAGAACGAATCGTGGCGGAGAATACATGAGTATCGAGTTTAAGGATTATTTGGATGCTGATGTTATTTAACGAAATCGTGTACTGCACCTTATACACCTCAACAAAATGGCGTAGCTGAACGTAAAAACCGAACGTTGGTAGACATGGCTAGATGCATGTTGATCGATGCAAAATTGCCATATACATTTTGGGGTGAAGCAGTAATGATAGATGGATTGAAACGACCTGGTAGATGTATTTAAACGACCCCATATGAAGAATGACTTGGACGAAAGCCCGTAATTTCCCATTTTAGATCATTTAGATCAGAATGTTGCGTTCGTATCCCACCGGAAAGAAGAACGAAATTGGAACGAAAAGGCATGTACGCAATTTTGGTTGGCTATGACGACGTTTCGAAGGCGTATCGATGTTTTAATCCGAAGACTCGGAAGGTGATTGTTAGCCGAGATGTGAAATTTGTCAACAAAAGTGGTAATCTGAGTGCATTAAAACAAGTTTCTTGTAATAAAATTCCGAAGACGAAAAATAAAAGTAATGATAGTATTGTTGCTATTTCACACGACAAAAGTCAAATCGGTCAAACAAAGGTGTACTACCGTTACGGTATCGTGATCAAGCTTTCTTAACGAACGAAGTGTTGACAGAACCATTAACATACAACGAGGCTGTGAAAGGCGAAGACAAATAAAAATGGGTCCATGCAATGGAAGATGAAATGGATTCATTACGTGAAAACAAAACATGAGAGTTAGAAAATTTACCTATACAGACCGAAACCCCATAATTGGTTCTAAATGGGTTTATAAAATTAAAACGAATGAAAAGGGTGAAGCTAAGCGATATAAAGCCAGATTAGTCGCACAAGGCTTTACACTACAAAATGGATTTGATTACGACGAAGTGTTTGTACCTGTGGCCAGACAAAAGACATTTCGCATTTTGCTCATCGTTGCATCCGAAACCATTTATATGAAGCAACCGCCAGGATTTACTGAAGAAGGCAAGGAACATCAAGTATGCCTTCTCAAACGCAGTTTATATGGCCTTAAACAATCAGCTCGAATTTGGAATTTAAGCATTCACGATTTGCTCATAAAATGTGGTTATGAACAAAGCAAAAATGACCAATGTGTATACACTAAAAAGAACAATGAATAGGTGTGTCACATAATCGTTTACGTTGACGATATTTTGGTTGCAAGTGATAGCGATGAAATGTTAATAGAATGCGAACAGACATTAAGTTCAGAATTCAAAATTCAAAACTTGGGTGAAGTGAAAACATATCTTGGTATACACGTTGAAAAACGAAATGGTATGTATTCAATTGATCAGTCAAAATATATCAACAAAGTATTGTACGGATTTGGTATAACTAATGCAAAGAATTCTGATATTCCACTCAGCGTAAATTATGGCAAGAGTGATGAATCATTGGACTGATTGGAAGTTTATTATATATCTCAACAAACACGAGACCAGATATTGTTGCAAGTGTTGCAATTTTGTCACAAAAGGTATCAAACCCAACTCAAGAAGACTGGAATGAGGCAAAACGAATCTTGAAATATTTAAAAGGAACTATCTCGATCAAATTAAATTTAAATATTTCTGTTGATGAAGAAAAATTGATCGGTTATTGCGATGTTAGTTTCGCTGAATGCCGGCAAACACGTAAATCGAATGGTGGATTCATATTTGAAAACGCATGGTGCAACAATCAGCTGGCGATGCAAGAAACAAGATCTCATTGCATTATCATCAATGGAAGCAGAATACATTGCATTGTGTGATGAAGTAAAATGGTTAAAACGAGTGTTAAACGATTTTGGTGTCGACATAAATAAACCCATTTTGCTCTACGAAAACAATCAAAGTTGTCTCAAATTTGCTACTGATGAGAAGTTTTCAGACAGATCGAAGCACAAATGTGTTTATTGCCCTGCTACAGAAGACATGGTAGGCGATATGATGACGAAGCCTTACCAAAAGCGAAGATTCGAAAATTTCGAGAAACTGTAATAACGCTCATCCTCTAAACAAAGCGTTCGCTTTCAAATCATAAACGAAACGCTTTGTTTGAAGGGTATTAAACTAACACATTAATATTGACACATTTGGATAATGCGTCATTCAGTTTTCATTCACTGTAATACTAGCCTCGTTAATAAATAAGTTTTGTATAAAGTGTATCTGCAAACATCGCGTGTTTTATTTGTTATTGGCTGCTTATTTCTACTAAGTTCTACAACATACCTTGCAAAATGTATTCCGAAATTTTCAGATTTGACAGAACCATTGAGAAGATGTGAAGGACACCGCATGGGTACGGGATGTTGACCAACAAACAGCTTTTGAGAAGTTAAAAGAGGTCATCACAACAACGCCAGTTCTGGGTTACTATGACGTAAATCAAAGGTTAAAATTTCTTGCGATGCAAACTCCGTAGCTCTTGGAGCTTGTCTGTTCCAAAATAATAAGCCGATCACATATGCCAGCTGGGCATTGACGAAAGCCGAGAAAAATTATCCACCAACCGTTGGAGGCAATCTTCAAAAAACCGTTTACAACAAATTCTTTTTGATGTTTTGCCATATTCGCCAACAGTACAATACAAGAAAGGTGTGGACATGAAAGTAGCGGAAACACTCAGCCGCGATTGCAAAGCTGAACCAATTGACAAAAAATGGACAGAAAGCGAAGAATATAAAATCAACGCAGTATTCGCTATGTAGGAGATGACGAAAAATCACTTAGCAAAATTGACAGACGAAAATTTTGAACTACAATTGACAGCAAGTTGCCAGAAACAGTCGAGCCGTACGCGAGCTTCAAGAAGGAAATTTGGTATGATGGTCAATTACTATTTAAAGCTAATAAAATTATTGTCCCAACAGCTGAACGCCCAAAAGTGTTAGCTGATATACACAAAGGTCATCCAGGTGTGTCGAAATTATTGACAAACCAATCAAGGAATTTGTCGAAAAGTGTTCTACATGTCAACGCACTTAAAGATCAAAAACAAAGGAACCATTACTACAGAAGATTTCTACAGACATGTTTATGTTCAAGGGCAAAGACTACTTCTGACTGAGCTATTTCTTGAAACAGCAAGAGACAGCCAACGGTTGCTTTTTCCACAACGGAGGCAGAGTATATGGCACTCTCCACCACAGCTCAAGAAGCTTAAGGGTTGCGAAATTTTGAAATCGATTTAAAGTTAAGCTTAACTTTAGATGTAACTACTATTTGTTGCGAACAACAGGAGTGCTATAAGTTTAGCATCAGCTGATGCTTATCACGCCAGGACACAAAGCATATCGATATTCGACATCACTTTACACGTCAAAAAATTGAAGAAAAGGAGCTGGCTCTGGAACGTTGTATGAACATCATTTGTCTTAACAATCCCCTCTATAATTCTTTCATTTGTTTAAATTCTTGAATTCTTGAAAAATCTTTCTAAGAGGAAGTGGAACGATTTTAAACAATTTTGAAATTTCCAGTGAGACTCGTTATTTTCAATAAGGAATGTAAAATTAAATGAAAAATAAATTAAAAACTAGTAAATATATATTTTGTATATAGATTATAAAATTAACAGTTATGACAAAAAAAATAAAATTATTAGCTTGTAGTTTTGATATACTTAGAATTTAATCACCTTGGTTCAACCATCAAGTTATTTACGTAAGCAGTTTTCCATTGGCAATTTCAAAAATCATTTTTTGTCTAAAATACTCCATATTCTGTTGTGGAAATGTTATCGGCTTACTCCGCGTTCTATACTCTGCAAACATACAACTAAATACACCGCAATCACTTCCATTCATTTCGCACGGTATTTTCCTTACACCTTTAATAATCCAACCATCCACGCAAAATGTAATTTTTCGTTTATCCAGTGATTCCTCTTGCAAATAATTTTTTAGGCGTGTTAATACAGCTGGATTCGGTGTACTCATCGAATTATAATATAGAATAATTTTATCTTTCATGTATATAGTCGCCATAGACCAATGCAATTGGCCAACTTGCACCGGTACTGGTATTATATCATATGAGAATATATCATTTTTACGTGTCCATCGACGTACACCTGCGTATCCCGACTGCATTAATCGAGTTACAAAAAATATATTCATCGCGTACACTGATGGATAGCCACAGTCATGCAATAGTTCACTACGCTCTGCCAACAAATTCATATAGAAATTGATTACCTCATCGTTCAACCAATTTAAGCCAACCAGTGTACTTAAATCATCGCGTGTAATACGTTAAATTTCTCTATAATGACTTCCTGCTCCGGTCCTTTGCGTGACACGTGCCCAATGAATTTTTTATCATCGCTTGTTAATTCAGGAAATTCACATGGTTCAACATCGAATTCGGTTGAGCCATCAGTTTGGTTTATTTCACTGGCAATACAAACATCTTGTAATTTCTTTTCGATATCTAATTCATTTTATCTGGATTTGTGGGTTAGTCCGTGTACACTGAAATAAAATAAAATAGAAAAAGAAAAAAATTGTCGAAAATTTGTTTTTGGTGGTCGGTCAGTCATCGCGCATCTTATATACCTACCTATTTTTGATGTCGTAGCTACACTAAAAATTTGGAAATTAGATTGGGTGAAAAAAATTCATAAGCTCAATAATGTTTAGTTAATTTTATTTGAGCGAGGATTGCGTGAGGAAAAATTAACCGTCTCGTCTCACCTAAACTGCAAAAACTTCCAAAACTTAAAAAAAAACGAATCTGAATGTAAGGAAACCTAAATCGTAAAATCTTCGCTAATTTCAAATTTTTTCAGGAAACTTACCAGAAACTTCAAAAATGCGCCTGGAACTTTAAAACCACTGATCGGAAACTTCAAAAGTGTAACGTACAAAAAATATACATTACAAATGTAACGAAACCTAAATCGTCAAGATTTAGAATTCTTCAGCAAATTTACCATGAACTACATATACTTACCGGGAACTACAAAAATTATTCGGGAACTTCAAAAGTTCAGCGAAAACTTCAAAAACGTATCGAGATTGGGAACTGGTGAATATGCCGGGAACATCAAGTGTCGGAAACGTCCAAGAGCGTATCGGTAACAATTTATCATAAACTTTCAAGAATGTATCGGAAATTTAAAGCAATTTATCGAAATTTTAAAAACTCGTCGAATTTATCGTCGAAGCTTTAAAATTTAGAATTTACCGGAAGCTATAGAATTCATCGGAAACTTTAGAATAGTAGCTTTAGAAAAAAGCTCTAGAATTTATCGAAAGCTTTAAAATTTATCACAAAATTTACCATATTCTCATTAAACGAAACCTTCAAAATTATAACGGGAGCTCAAAAATTAAACGGAAACTTCAGAAATTAAACGGAAGCTGTTTTTGTCAAAAACTTACCGCAAATTCCAAAAACTTCTCGCAAGCTTCTAAAACTTGCCTCGATAAATAACATCCAAGAACTTTGAGAATTTCTTCAGAAAATTGCCAGGAGCTTTAAAACTTACCAGCAACTTCATAAATTCATCGGAAACTTCAAAAACATAAATTTGAAAACTTACCGAGATCTATTTAAACTTCAAAAAACTTGTTGAGAACTAATAAATCCATTTATCGAAAATTTGAAAAATTTATTGGAAACGTCAAGAGTATATCGGAAAATTCAACAGTACATCAGAAACTTCAACAGAACATCGGATACTTCAGCATTACATCGGAAACTTCAACAATACCTCAGAAAATTTAAAAAACTCTCGAAAATTTTAGAGTTTATCGAAATTTTTAGAAATTTATCGGAAACATCAAAATCGGGAATTTATCGGAAATCCCAAAAACTTCCCGAGAGCTTCAAAAACTTGTTGGAAACATCAAAATTTTAGTCAGGAACCATTCAAAAACTTCTCTCGCGAACGTCGGAGAACTCATCGGGAACTAAACAGGAACTTCAAACCTTATCTGGGATGTCAAAATCAAGCAATTCAAAAGCTTCCCAGGAAATTTAAAAATGCGTAGGGTACATAAAAGGTTATCGGGAATTTCAAACTTATTGAACTTCGAACTTATCGAAATCTTTTGAAACTTGAAACTTATTGGGAACTAATGAATAAATCAGGAAAATCAAATATCCGAAACGTTCAGGTATGTATCTAACTTCAAATAATTTATCGGAAATTTATACTCGTACACATCGGAAATCTTAAGAAGATATCGGGAACCTATCGGAAAAATTAAAATTTCATCTTATTCTTCGCATAAAACTGGCCTAGTCAAGACTGAAGAGAATAATTAGTTCCTAAATATGACAGAATGATAAAAATGTCATTTCATTTCACACTTAACCTAAGATCACAAATTTTTTGATAAGATTTACGCCTTCCAAAGGTGTTTTAAATTTGATTCTTCTTAATGCACATACACGGAATTGAACGCTTGAACAGATGTTTAAAACAAAATCGTACCTTTTAGTATGCTGTATTATATCCACATTGCATTGCTGCTCTTTGTTATCATATTTTTTTGAAACATCCAGAACTTGCAAACTAATTTTTTATTTAGTTACTCTACTTTTTAAATTTGTAAATTTTAAACACAACACAAACATTTTATTTACCAACAAGCTACTAAATCATTGTAATATTCTGTAAGAAGTCTACTCATCATTTTAAAAACAAAATCAAATCAATTTAATTCAAAATACGTGGTTTAACAATTGATGAACACAATTATACTAACTAGCTGAGATGAATTGAAGCAAACAAATAAAAATAAAAAAAACGTTCGATTTTTAAACAGTTGTACAAAATTATGATTACGAGTAGTGAGCGACGTTAGACTTCCCCTCCCTAAACTTCGGTAGTACCGTTAGTAGAGCTTTGCTTTGCAACTTCGTTACACGATTAGGTGTCAGTCTATGTGAATGTTGTATGACATTAAATGCACTGAAGGAGTAACGTTACATTTGTAAAAAAATAAAAAACTTGAACCGAACAATAAATTGTAAGCCAAGACATCCAATGTCTATCCGTATTTACATAACTGTGACACATAGAGACAAATTTTAAAAAGACAACTTACGGTTTATCTTACGGTTATATCTTCAACATCATCTTTTATTTCAATTGGAATATATCGTATTCCTTGTGGAACATTTAATTTTGCTTTTTAAATAGTTCGATCAGCGCTTGTTAATTTTGGGACATTTGTTGGAGTTCCTGTTAATAATAAAAAAAGAAATTAATTTGATGTAAAAACTAACAACAAAAAAATGATTACGGATTGTTAAATGTGTGAATATACGCCTTTATATTGAAATGGCTTGGTTGTAACGTAATGTTATCGGTTGTTCTTCTTTTTATCATCTAGACAAGTTTGGCCAGAGGGGTCTACTTTTTTTTTAGTTAATTTTGGACGAGTATTGGCGGCAGTGGCTATATGATTGGTATTTCTGGGGGGAGGTACATTGGTTGTCGGAAAACACGCAGAGTGTCTTGTTTGCCCAATTGGAATATTCCGTCTAGAAATAAGTATAGGAGTTTTCTGTAAATTAGAAATTCGGCGAGAACTGGTCGCCATTGGAATATTTCGGCTGGCCACTGATGATGGCACTTTAGGTACATTGGTTGTCGGAAAACACGCAGAGTGTCTTGTTTGCCCAATTGGAATATTCCGTCTAGAAATAAGTATAGGAGTTTTCTGTAAATTAGAAATTCGGCGAGAACTGGTCGCCATTGGAATATTTCGGCTGGCCACTGATGATGGAACTTTAGGTACATTGGTTGTCGGAAAACACGCAGAGTGTCTTGTTTGCCCAATTGGAATATCCCGTCTAGAAATAAGTAGGTACAGGAGTTTTCTGTAAATTAGAAATTCGGCGAGAACTGGTCGCCATTGGAATATTTCGGCTGGCCACTGATGATGGCACTTTAGGTACATTGGTTGTCGGAAAACACGCAGAGTGTCTTGTTTGCCCAATTGGAATATTCCGTCTAGAAATAAGTATAGGAGTTTTCTGTAAATTAGAAATTCGGCGAGAACTGGTCGCCATTGGAATATTTCGGCTGGCCACTGATGATGGAACTTTAGGTACTTTTGGTAAATTAGCATTTTGGACAAATCCACGAGAAGTGGACGGAATTGGGATATTTCGCTTGATCACTGATGATGAAACTTTAGCATTTTGTACAACTCCACGAGAAGTGGACGGAATTGGTATATCTCGCTTGGGCACTTGTGATGAAACTCGAGGTACTTTTGGTACATTAGCATTTTGGACAACTCCACGAGAAGCGGACGGAATTGGAATATTTCGCTTGATCACTGATAATGAAACTTTAGCATTTTGGACAGTTCCACGAGAAGCGGGCGGAATTAGGATATTTCGCTTGGGCACTTGTGATGAAACTCGAGGTACTTTTGGTACATTAGCATTTTGGACAACTCCACGAGAAGTGGACGGAATTGGAATATTTCGCTTGATCACTGATAATGAAACTTTAGCATTTTGGACAGTTCCACGAGAAGCGGGCGGAATTAGGATATTTCGCTTGGGCACTTGTGATGAAACTCGAGGTACTTTTGGTACATTAGCATTTTGGACAACTCCACGAGAAGCGGACGGAATTGGAATATTTCGCTTTATCACTGATAATGAAACTTTAGCATTTTGGACAGTTCCACGAGAAGCGGACGGAATTTGGATATTTCGCTTGGGCACTTGTGATGAAACTCGAGGTACTTTTGGTACATTAGCATTTTGGACAGTTCCACGAGAAGCGGACGGAATTAGGATATTTCGCTTGATCACTGATAATGAAACTTTAGCATTTTGGACACTTCCACGAGAAGCGGACGGAATTGGGATATTTCGCTTGGGCACTTGTGATGAAACTTGAGGTACTTTTGGTACATTAGCATTTTGGGCAACTCCACGAGAAGCGGACGGAATTGGGATATTTCGCTTGGGCACTTGTGATGAAACTTGAGGTACTTTTGGTACATTAACATGTTGGACAACTCCACGAGAAGTGGACGGAATTGGATTATTTCGCTTGTGCACTTGTGATGAAACTTTAGATCCTTTTTGTAAATTAGCAGTTTCAGCATTTCCACGTAAACTGGTCGAAGTTGAAATATTTATCCTGGTTTCTGGTGGTGCTTTTCTTAAATTGGCAGTTTTGGCATTTCCACATAAACCGGATGGAGCGGAAATATTTCTGTTGGTTTCTGGTGACACTTTTCTTAAATTAGCAGTTTCAGCATTTCCACATAAACTGGTCGAAGTTGAAATATTTCTCCTGGTTTCTGGTGGTGCTTTTCTTAAATTAGCAGTTTTTGCATTTCCACGTAAACCGGACGGAGCGGAAATATTTCTGTTGGTTTCTAGTGATACTTTTCTTAAATTAGCAGTTTCAGCATTTCCACATAAACTGGTCGAAGTTGAAATATTTCTCTTGGTTTTTGGTGGTGCTTTTCTTAAATTAGCAGTTTTGGCATTTCCACATAAACCGGACGGAGCGGAAATATTTCTGTTGGTTTCTGGTGATACTTTTCTTAAATTAGCAGTTTCAGCATTTCCACATAAACTGGTCGAAGTTGAAATATTTCTCTTGGTTTTTGGTGGTGCTTTTCTTAAATTAGCAGTTTTGGCATTTCCACATAAACCGGACGGAGCGGAAATATTTCTCTTGGTTTCTGGAGATACTTTTCTTAAATTAGCAGTTTCAACATTTCTACATAAACTGGTCGACGCTTTTCTTAAATTAGCATTTTGGGCAATTTTGCTAGAACTGATCGGCTTGGTTGCTGTTGGCGAAACTTTCAAATTATGATTTCTTCGTACAGCTGGAATTTTCTGCTCGATTTCTGGAAGTTGAATTTATAAATTTGTATTTTGGATGATTCTGCAATGAATTTTACTAATACCTGTTGGTGTTATCGGTAACTCTATGTCACTTCCTGAAGATTCATTTTCGTAAAGATCTTCTGATGAAGAAGTAGAATGAGAACATGATTCCTGAATGGTAGGATCATTAACGATAGCCCTAAATGAGCCAGCTTCGATAGGAGGTGTCAAATTAATATTTCTTCGTACGTCTAGATTATTCTGCTCGATTTCTGTAAGTTGAATTTATAAATTTGTATTTTGCGTGATTCTGCAATGAATTTTACTAATACCTTTTGATAGAGACTGGTCATAAAAATCTCTTAATATCCTGGCTTGAAGTGTAATCGATAACTCCATGTCACTTCCTAAAGATCCAGTTTCGTAAACATCTGCTGATGAATTAGAATGAGAAAATTCCTGAATGGTAGGATCTAAAACAATAGCCCTAAATGAGTCAGCTCCGATAGGAGGTGTCAAATTAATATTTCTTCGTACATCTATCATATTTTGCTCGATTTCTGGAAGTAGAATTTATAAATTTGTATTTTGCGTGATTCTGCAATGAATTTTACTAATACCTTCTGTTAGAGACTCATCATAAAAATCTCTAAAGATCCTGGCTTGAGGTGTAATCGATAACCCTATGTCACATCCTGAAGATCCTACTTCTGAATTATGCAAATCAGGATCACCTCCAAAACGAGAAGATGATGCTTTAATGCCACACTCAAAAGAACTAAATGAGTCTTTGCCAAAAAAATCTTCTGATGAAGAAGTATCATCATACGAACTATCAATAGATAGAATAGAATGTTCAGATTCTACACGAGAAGATGATGCCGAGACGCCACATTCAAACATGAGAATAGACAGGAGTCTGTCTAGGGGCGAATTATAACAAATTGCATTTTGTGCAATTTCAAAAGAGTCTTGCATAATTTAGAATTTTAATAAATAGTTTAACATTTAGCATAAATAATTTTGGAACGTAACCGTTCAATAGGCCGAAACAATAAATATGAGCTAAATTGACATGAAAAACAAAAACCTAAATAAAATAAAAAAATTTTAAATCTCAAGGAGCATGTGACTCACCGAAACCTATTTTTTTTTTTAGGACTCCGCATTCCTTGTGCCTCTACTTCGAGTGCCTTCTTCCGTAAAACCATCCATCAGTTGTACACCTGATCAAGCAATTTTAGCGTATACACCAATCACATTAAAGTTAAAGCGAGAGCTTTAATAATCCGGCGATTTTTTTGTAATTTAAATAAATTCACACGAAGTTAACACTGCAACGCAACACGACAACTCCTCGCGTTTAGACGAAATAATAAAACTGTTGTTACTTATCTAAGTATGTGTTTTGTTTATTTATTTTTTGTAGGAGGTGTTTAATGTTTAAAATAATAATTACATAATGGAGAAGTAAAACCAGTTTACAAAAAAAAAAAAAACGAACCACATTCAAATGTTTTATTATTTTATATTTGTGTTTGAGTGTTGCAACTTGTTCATCACCTAAAATTTACGTTGAAAAAGTGCAACAAGAATATTTTCCCCTCCAGTTAGTTTATAGGCAAAGACGTAAGAAACGAGGAAATGATGTGTTGCAGTGTTAACTTCGTGTGGACAGCCGGATTGTGTGTCTTTTTGTGTGGTAGAGTAATTTTCTTCTGATTTATTAAGAATTCAACTTTCGTACGCTACAGGAAGATCATGCGCACATGCATGTTTTTTTAATTAGGTTGGTTAATGGTTTCAAAATATCAGAAAAATGTGGACAAAACTTACACGAAAATTTTTTGCTAAAATAGCAAGCCTGTTAAATCAGTCTATTTTCAGTCACGTGTACGAAATAAACCAATCAAAATAACATTACACTGATAATTTCCCTAGGGATGTTATCAGTGTAATGTTATTTTGATTGGTATATTTTGTACACGTGACTCGAAATTGACCGATTTAATAGGCTTGCTATTTTAGAAAAATATACTCTGGCTACTAGATGAAAAGAATTTATAGTTTTATTTTACAATAAATACTGTTTCAAAATGACACTTTCATAGAACAATTTACAATCTAGCAGCCTTACTACTAGAATAAAATAATATTGCAAAAAATTTTCTCGTCGAATACCCCTCGAGCATTGATAAATACCTCATAATTTTATTATATTTTCCTCAAGCACGTTGCTTTTAGGTAACAGCCCTCAGCCTACGGCTTCGGGCTGTTACCAAGCAACGTGCTTTCGAAAAATATAATAAAATTATTTCGGGAAATTATCAATGCTCTTGGGATATTACTGCTGACAATTTCACTGAGCGGTATGCACCTTTGCGTGAAAAATTTGAAAAAAAAAATATCAGTTGTTTCATTCAAATCTAGATTGCGCCACTATAAATTCTCCAAACATTTTAGCCGTAATTTATCTCACAAGGACAATAATTTGAAATTAATTTATTTTTATATAAAGAAGACAGAAGTCAAAATGGCCGACCAATATTACGAAGTCGAGTATTTGAACAGAAACTTCATTCAAAAACAAACGAATAAAATTCAAACAAAATCATCAAAATTTATCTCTACACAAATTATTAGCTTGACGATTTATCTGTAATTAAATGGAGACTTTTGGAGACCACGCTAAAATTGATCTTAGCTCGAGCTTTACACGAAAGATGTAGGAAATGCTTGGCTGTTGGGCATGATATACTTCATGCACTAGTAGAGAACATAACATATGTAATGAACATTATTTACTGCATGCAAAACAACACCCAATTACTGCATTTGCAAAAGACATTCAAGCATCAGCGCAACAAATGATAATGAGGCAACGCTACTAGCGATCGCTATAGTGAAAACAATATGAGATTTGATGAAGAGAAGAGCTTCTCAGATTGCTGTTCGACACCGATTCACAGCCATGCCGAAATTCATGGAGTAGGGAAGAGGGAAAGGGACACTCTTTTACGAAAATGATCATTAGGGTATCACACGTATTAATACTATATGGAGGTATTCAAGCAACACTGGTACAACTAAGAACTCAATATTGAATCCTGAAGGAGAAGAGCCTATCAACAACTGTATAAAATGATTTAGATTCAGAAGAGCAACATCAGAACAATTAATGGGTATACTACTTAAAGAAAGAATCAATCCTTGTCCAGCATCTTCCAACACAGGCATCGCCTATGCAGGCCCATTTTCAATTCGAGTATCAAAAGGTAGAGGTACTAAATCATATAAAGGTACGTCGCCTGATTTGTTTATTTTGTAACAAAGGCAGTACATCTGGAACTAGTGAGTAAAGGGACCCTTTACATGTATCAACTTTGTCGGAGCTCCGAATAATTTAAACAAGGAGTTACAACTAGTTATAAGACAAGCCAATTACAGTGTAGCTGAACGAACAGCCAATAATGGAGTGAAATTGCATTTCATCTCGCCCGCCAATCCCCACTTCGGTGAATTATGGGAAGCTGGTGTCAAATAAACAAAGCGCCACCTAAAAAAAAATTATCGGAGAAACTATACTCACTTTTGAAGAATTTGACACAGTACTAGCACAAGTGGAAGCATACTTAAACTCTAGACCTATTCTTCCAATATCAAACGATTTGGAAGATCACTGCTCTCTCATCCAGAATCGGATATATCCAACAATAATGTAACACAAAGATGGGGTTTGTTCTCAAAAATGACAACGATGACAAAAATACAACAAACATCAAGGTGGACAGCACCAAAAACAAATTGCGAGATTAAGCCGTTAGTGTTAATTAAGGATGAGGACCTTTTACCAATTAAATGGTATCTGAGTAGAATAACGAACACTCATCCGGGTCTGACGGGCTAACCAGAGTGGTATATCCATGAAAGGTCCCAAGAACGCTGAAATCAAGCGATTTGTCATGAAGATTAGCCTTCTTCCAGTGAAAGATAATCAAAATTAAGACAAAGAGCTTACAAGCAATATAAGGAGAAGAACGATCTGGAATCAAAACCTCTCACTTGCTAAGTGGTTTATGTACCATTACTAATATTATCAGCTATAATCAGCATTATGCACATCAACCGCGCCGCCTTGCAATATCATAAAATTCGAATATGAACCAGATACATGTACAATTTTCAAACAGCAATTGGAATA
Source organism: Tipula helvola (assembly GCA_963556165.1). Classification (NCBI taxonomy): domain Eukaryota; kingdom Metazoa; phylum Arthropoda; class Insecta; order Diptera; family Tipulidae; genus Tipula; species Tipula helvola. The sequence goes on along the minus strand of OY744483.1, from coordinate 331,032,826 downwards.
TCATAGTTTACTACAATTTAACAAACTACTATGCAGAGCTAAACGGTTACCGATACTGTATAGAGAAACTAGGTAATTTTTGTTCATATAAAGCACAGAACTTTACAAACTTCACGGGAAGCCACAAAGGCAGAATATGTACATTAATAGTATCACAATTTAAACAGTCGTGTACTAGAAGTTGAGCACAAAAATGAAATGCTTCACCACAACAAGATAAACTTAGGAAGAAGCAAACGCGGAGCCATCAATATTATTCGAAATTAAATAAACTTCCATCATGAATGCTACCGTAAAAGCCGAGGTAGATATCATGTCTAGAAGCCTGCTAAAGGAAATCATGCTGCCCAACAATGAAGATACCGATGATTTATTGGCATTATATCAGATTATAACAACCAACACGAAGCTGAAGGTATACAAGGAAACATATCAAATGTACAAACCACTACCTACCACTACTTAGTATGCCTTCATTCTTTATAAGGATTCTGGCTACAGATTTGCATCGACATACATATTTTTCAATGTCTGTTTCCGAATAGCAAAGTGACAAAGAACTGAACATATGCAAGCACAAAATCTACAAAATCAAGCAGATAGTATCACATGTGAATTACAATTATTGCGACAAGGGGTATACAACAACTGTGAGATAGTTGAAAGGAATACAAACAACTCCAAGCTGGAGGCCTATAGTTAGCATCGTATGTCAGCAGCAACCACACTCAGGAAATTCTCAAATACCTGCATCTGGCTGTAGTCTAAAAGGAACAAATTAACCATACCGGTTCTATCACAAGTTACAGTTCCCCTGTAACAAAAAAATCGTTAGCTTTTGTGCAATCATAATCTCTTCAATTTTAGAGTTTAAGCAGAACAAGAGTGGATCTACTTTATTTAATTCAAAAATCTCTAAATTAATTGAACAATTGCTATCGCGATCTAAAGCAAACATAAATACTGAAACGCGTCTATTACTGAACAAGCGTATGCATTCGTCACCTCAACAGTAGTCGCATATTGTTCGACTTTATCTAAAACAAAGCACGGTCGCGAACTTTTCGTTTAAATGATCTCAAAAAAAGCGTTGTCGAAAAATTCATAATAGATCCCTTGTACATGGTTGTACTTTGTACATCACTTTCGATTTGTTTTCAATTGCAATAACTTTTATTGTAGAAGGCGTGCACAGGATAGAATTTCTTCCAGTTACAAACTCAAATCTTCTAGCACACCTTGAAGAAGTTCAATAATTGAATGAAATTATCCAAGTAAATACAATAATATTATGCTTACCTCATTGAGCATTAACTTACCTTGCCATTGGGGGTCTATCATGAATTTTTTCGATATCGAATGGTCCGATAATATCTACCATTTTGATCCCCATTAAAAATATCCATCATGAAATTTTTGACGAGCGTATTTTTGTAGTTTACGCTTCCCCAAACTTACCATAACTTTCAAAATCCTCAGATTTGATTAATGAAACAAAATAATTTTGTTTGAATCTAATTTAAATAACACATTTATTTATGAATTTTTAAGCTTCAGTTAATTAAATTCTTCCATTTGTTTAAATTATATTTTGATCAATAATTTTCTAAATTATACTCTTACTTCTTGAATAATCTTTCTAAGAGGAAGTGGAACGATTTTAGACAATTTTGAAATTTCAAGTACATAATGTAATACTCGTTATTTTCAAAGGAACGTAAAATTAAATAAAAAAATAAAAATGAGAAATAAATTATAAAATAGTAAATATATATTTTGTATATTAATTAGATTATAAAATTGACAGTAATGACGAGAAAAAAAAAATTATTAGCTTGTAGTTTTGATATACTTAGATTTTAATCACCTTGGTCCAACAATCAAATTATTTACGTAAGCAGTTTTCCCTTGGCAATTTCAAAAATCATTTTTTGTCTAAAATATTCCATATTCTGTTGTGAAAATGTTATCGGCTTATTCCGCGTTATATACTCGGCAAACATACAACTAAATACACCGCAATCACTTCCATTCATTTGGCGCGGTAATTTCCTTACACTTTCAATAATCCAATCATCCATGGAAAATGTAATTTTTCGTTTATCCAACGATTCCTCTTGTAAATAATCTTTTAGGCGTGTTAATACAGCTTGATTCGGTGTACCCATCGAATCATAATATCTAATAGTTTTATCTTTCATATGTATAATTGCCATACACCAATGCACTTGGCCAACATGTACCGGTACTGGTATTATATCATATGAGAATATATCATTTTTACGTGTCCATCGACGTACACCTGCATGTCCCGACTGCATAAGTCGGGGTACAAAAAATGTGTTCATCGCGTACACCGATGGATAACCACAGTCGTGTAATAGTTCACTACGCTCTGCCAACAAATTCATAAAGAAATTGATCACCTCATCGTTCAACCAATTTAAGCCAACCAGTGTACTTAAATCACGGCGTGTAATTCGCAAATTAAATTTCTCTATAATGACTTCCTGCTCCGGTCCATTACGTGACACATGATCAATGAATTTCTTATCATCGCTTGTTAATTCAGGGAATTCACATGGTTCAACTTCGGATTCGGATGAGTCATCAATTTGGATTATTTCACTGGCAATACAAACATCTTGTAATTTCTTTTGGATATCTAATTCATTTTGTCTGGATTTTTGGGTTAGTCCGTGTACACTGAAATAAAATAAAATAGAAACAAAATTGTCGAAAATTTGTTTTTTGGTAGTCATCGCGCGTCATATTGTAAAATGTCGTAGTTACACTAAAAATTGGGAAATTTGATTGGGTAGAGAAAATGCACACAAGGAAGTCCCACAAGCTCAATAATATGAATTTTATTCACGAGCGAGGATTTCGTAAGGAAAAAAGTACTAACAGTCTCGTCTCGACTAAGAACTTCAAAATTTTCGATCTGAATGCAACGAAACCTAAATCGTAAAATCTTCGGCAATTTCAAAAATTATTCGGGAAACTTCAAAAACTTACCAAGAACTTCAAAAATTCGTCGGCAACTTTAAAAATACGTCCGGAAATTCAAAAATGAGTGCACCCAAAAGAAGAATTCTTCGGCAAGTTAAAAAATTCTTCACGAAACTTACCATGAACTTCATAAACTTGCCAGAAGAATCTTCATAAACTTGCCGGAAGAACCTTCATAAACTTGCCGGAAACTAAAATAATTTTACGGAAACTACTTCAAAAACGTATTGGGATCTTTTGGAATCCTAAAAAAATTATTGGAACTGATGAATATACCGCCAACATCAAGTATTGGAAACGTCCAAGAGCGTATCGTAACTAATACAATTTATCGAAATTTTAAAAGTCGAATTTATCGGAAGCTTTAAAATTTATCTGAAATTGTATTCCCTTAGTCCAGTCACTTCGTTCTACTGTCGTGACACGACTAAAGGAATAGGGGTTTTAGGATTTATTATCGGAAGCTTTAAAATTCATCGAAAGCTTTTGAATTCATCGAACGACGATTTAGAAGTTACCGAAAACTTTAGAATTTAACCTTTGGTTAAAACCTGTGGATCAAGGTTGTCGTGAGAGTTATTGTGCGAAAATTTTGTTTCTAAAGTTCACAGAGTCACGTAGACCCATGAGTAGTAACCAAGGGTTAAAGAAATGTTTAAAATTTATCGGTAGCTTTAAAATTTATCAAAAAGTAGGTACTTCATCATTAAATATCATTAAAAAAAACCTTTAAAAGTTTAACGTGAGCTCAAAAATTAATCGAGACCTTCAGAAATTCAACGGAAGCTAATTTTGTCACAAACTTTTGTCACAAACTTTTCTCGAGAACTTACCAGGAATTTCAAAACTTACCGGGAACCAAAATAATTCAAAAATTAACTAGGAAAACTTTAGAATTTATCGAAAACTTTAGAATCTATTCAAAAATTTAAATTTATCAACGTGGACGGGAACTTCAAAAATTTCTCTAGTTCTCTCGAAGGAATTTTTAGAATTTCTTCGGAAACTTATCAGGAACTTCTAAACTTACCGGGGAACTTATCGGGGAATTCAAACACCTACCAGCAACTTCGAAACTTCAAAAACTTATGCAAAACTTGGAAAACTTATCAGAGATCTATTGGAACTTTAAAAACTTATTGATAATGATAACTAATAAATCGGAAACATCAAGAATCGAATACTTTCCAAAATGTATCGTTAAAATAATTTATCGGAAATTTCAAACAATTTATCGATAATTTGAAAAGTTTATTGGAGACGTAAGAGTATATCTGAAACTTCAACAGAAACATAGGAAACTTCAACAATACATCAGAAAATTTTAAAAACTCTCGAAAATTTTAGAATTTATCGAAATCTTCAAAATTCATCTAAAACTTTAAAAATTCATCGGAAACAATAAAAATTCATCGGAAGAATTCAACGGAAACTTCAAATTCGGGAACTTCAACAACATAGTGAGAATTTATCGGAAATTCCAAAAACTTAGCGAGAGCTTCAGAAACATCAAAAACTTATTCAGGAACATCATAAACTACTCTCGAGAACGTCGGAGAATTCTTCGGGAACTAAATAGGAACTTCAAAACTTACTTGGGATCTCAAAATCAAGGAATTCAAAAGCTTACCAGGAACTTCAAAAAATCAGAAATTTCTTTTGGAATTTCAAACTTATTGAACTTCGAACTAATTGGGGGGAACTAATGAATATATCGGGAACATCAAATATCCGACACATTTATCAGAAATCTCAAGAATATATCGGGAACCTTAAAAAACTCCCAAAACACATATACATACACTGGAATTGGATGCTACCCAGAAATTAGATAAAAATTGCACAATTTCCCAATCAAATAGCGAAACAACGTCAAAATTTTCTACCAATAAATAATAAAAATATTGTTTAAATAACCTAAAGCTCGAAGAGATGATTAAAACAAAAACTTACCTTTCAGTCTGCTGTATTATATCCTCATTGCGTTGCTGCTCTTTGTTATCATATTTTTTCGAAACATTCAATAACCATCCCTCTTGAAATTCGGGCCGCAATAGGAATTTATTACGCAGAGTATTAACTGGTGTCACATCGGGACTGTTTGGATGGTAGATTGATTTTTTTTTATAAAAACAACAACAAATCATCATCATCATGATTACTATTATTTAGATTTTTTTTTTTTTTTTTAGATTTATCCAGAACTTGCAACTATGTAATCTCTTTTTAGTTACTCTACTTTTTTAAATTTGTAAATTGTAAACACAACAAATAAACATTTTATTTACCAACATGCTAATAATAATCATTGTAATATTTTGTAAGAAGTCTACTCATCATTAAAAAAAAAAAATCAAAACAAATCAATTTAATTCAAAATATGTGGTTTAGTCAAATCACAATTGATGAACACAATTATACTAAAGATGAGATAAATTGAAGCAAACAATAAAAAAATGCAGAAACAATAAAAAACCGTTCGATTCATAAACAATTGTATAAAAATATGATTACGAGTAGTGAGCGACCTTAGACTTCCCCCCTAAACTTCGGTAGTACCGTGAGTAGAGTTTTGCTTTGCAACTTGGGGATCCCCTGGGTTTCGGTTCCCAGTGGTGGCAAGAAGATTGTTACACGATTAGGTGTCGGTCTATGTGAATGTAGTATTACAAGACTACTACTTAGCTTTCTCAAAGGACATTAAATGCACTGGAAGAGTAACATTACATTTGAAAAACAAAATAAAAAAATAAAAAACTTGAACCGAATAATAAAGACATAACGTTTATCAGTATTACCATAACTGTCTTGCTACATAGAGCCAAATTTTAAAAAGATAACTTACGGTTTACTAGATGTATTTGGTGATCTTGCTGCAGCTTTAGACTTCGGTGAATCCGAAATTTCCAAAACATCTTCATCATCATCTTTTATTTCAATTGGAATATAACGTGTTCCTTTTGGAACATTTAATTTTGCTTTTTGTATATTTCGGTCAGCACTTATTAATTTTGAGACATTTGATGGAGTTCCTGTTAATAGTAAAAAGAAATTTTTTTATATAAAAAATAACAATAAAAAATTATTAGGGATTATTACGTATTTGTGAACACACGCCCTTATCTTGAATTGATCGGGCTTGGTTGTGACCAAATGATATCAGATCTTTTTGCGTGGAAGGTAGAAAAGTTTGAACAGGGGGGATTACATTTATAGTTACTTTTGGAATATTTCGGGTATTGGTGACAGTGGCTATATGCTTGGTTTCTCTTGGGCGAGGTAAATTGGTTTTCGGAAGACATGCGGAGTCTCTTGTTTGTGCAATTGGAATATTCCGCCTAGAAAAAAGTAAAGGAATTTTCTGTAAATTAGAAATTTGGCGAGAACTGGTCGCTATTGGAATATTTCGCTTGGTCACTGATGCTGAAACTTTAGATAATTTTTGTAAATTAGCATTTTGGGCCTTGGGAATTGGAATATTTCGCTTAGTAACTGGCGATACTTTTCTTAAATGAGTATTTTGGGCAATTTTACTAGAACCGGCAGGAATTGGAATATTTGAAACATTTCGCTTGGCTTGTCGTGGCGAAATTTTCAAATTTGCATTTCTTCGTACAACTGGAATATTCTGCTTTACTGGAACTGGAATTTATAAATTTATATTTTGGATGATTCTGCACGAATTTTACTAATACCGTTTGATCGAGTAATCGATAATTGCGTGCCATTTCCTAAAGTAAAACATCCTGATCGAGTAGCATCAATAGATGGAACAGTAAGCACAGGTTTACCTCTTAAAAGGGAAAATGCTGCCATAGGTTTACATGTTTTCGGTTTAGATTTAGGGCAAACAGTCGGAGGTCTGACTACAGTAATATCGATAAGCAGACCTTTATTCGCGGAATTTAAAAGCTGATCCCTACCCATCGATGGATCAAAACAATCTTGTATAATTTAGAATTTTAATAGTTTAACATTTAGCAGAAATAATTTAGGAACATAACAGTTCATCAGACCGAAACAATAAATATGAGCTGAGTAAGTACGAAAAACAAAAGCCTTAAAAAAATAAAATAAAATTTTTTAAATCTCTAGGTGTATGTGACCCACCGAAATATATTATCTTTCACCCCTCATTCCTTGTGCCTCTGCTTCGAGTGCCTTCTTCTGTAATACCATCCACCGGTTATATACTTGATCGAGCAATTTTAGCGTATGCACCAAACCAGGATCATTAAAATCACCTTGCTGATAGATACACGATAGCGTTAGCGACATTAAAGTTAAAGCGAGAGCTTCAATAACCCGACGATCGTCCATTTCAGTATCACACATTTTTAATGGATTATTACTAAGCAAATAAGATAAAAAATGAAAAACTAACAATTTTTTTTAATAAAATACTGGAAACAATTTAAAATTGGGACAAAAAATTTAAATAAATTTACTACAACAATGCACAACAAAATATGAATATAAATTGTGAGAAAAAATTTTGTTTCATGACATAACTAGATTCGAAGCCAAAAAAATTTCCAAAGCCTTCCTTAATTACAGCGATTTTCCGATATCATTTATCATTCGTTCACAATACAACGAAAAAAATACTCACCATCATTATATAAATCTGGTGCACAGCTCTTCAATAGATCAAAATACTTGAGCCTCTCATCCAAATTCAATGTCTTCGTAACGATTGAATTCAAATTTGTTTTAACCATTGGACTCTTCGCCGACGATGACGATAAATTATTCAATTTATGATTACTAGTACTCTTGAGATCGAATAAATTTGTGCTACCCCATTTTAATAAACCCTCAGCACTACCATTCTGCATAATTGATGGGCTTGCGTTTGTCGTCTGTCGGAATGTGTTAGACGATGCTTGCTTAAATTGACTACGATCGATTGGATGTAGTCCGGGCACACGGCTTAACATAAGAGCGCCACGTGTTAAGAATGGCGGTGATTTGGACACCAATCTAATCCGATTATTATCATTTTGCCTTCGATTCTCGTTAATCTCCTCCTCTTCCTCATCCTCATCATCGATAGTACCACCGTTCATATAAATTTTAGGTTTTGCACCAGTCGATTGGCGAAGATGTAATTTTTCCTTTGCCTTAGATGAAGGCCCCGATTGTTGTTGTTGTTGTCCGCGTGGTACCTTCTGTGTAACAAATATAACCTCTTGGTCATCGTCGTCTGAGTATTCTATTTGGGCATAATTAGGTTCCAATCTTCGAGGTTCCTTAGAATATTTGGACATACCAAAAACACCTAGAAATTTTTTATGAAAACCTATTTACAATTATTTTGTGTGATTCAAGTTAAAACTGTATATTAATTATGCGGCGGAATATTCCGCCGCCCCCCACCAAATAATAATCACCTGAATTTGAGAATCGCGATTGAAATGATTTTTCTACTGGAATAACATATGTTCGACTCGGTTCCTCTGTAAAAGCAAAAAAAAAAAAAAAATGACAAAATTTTTTTTTTGGTTACAATTTAAAAAACACTTTGCCCACCACTGCTTGTGAACTCACCAACAAGAACGGCTGGATAGGTCTTTGGGAAATCCGTAACTCGTCGAAATTTACGTGTATGTGGTGGAACCTCTTCTGCACTATGTGAAATAATTAAAATTACCAATTTTTTTTTTTTGACATTTTCACGGAAAATGTTGTAGCCAAAATCGGCGCGTCTATACTTACGGTCTTTTGCGGCTTTTGATTCGGTCAAGCGAAGGATTCGAGGCTTCGGGATTGATGATTTTGAATATTTTACTAAACAGGTCTGTAGCAACACTTGACATCACGTTACCCTTAATTTTATATAATTTATAGAATTTTAAATTGTGTAGACGCTTTTTTTTGTTATTTTAACTACTGTATCGGCTTATATTTTATCGGGGGAATTTTCACATTATTTTAAGCGTATACATATTAAGACGACAAGAAAGCACTGCGTTAATTTAAAACACACACACATACACACACACGGCAAAAATTTAATAATGGCGGCTTAAATTTATAGCATCTGCTACAATTTTGTTTGTGTTGCAAGATGTGTGGAGAGATTAATGAAAAGATTGATTGATTAACCGTATTGAGCGTTTAAGATAAGGTTTATCAAAATGTATTGCCGACTGTACAAGTAGAAAAAACGCAGTAGAGTAGATGGCAAAACTGTAATCAGCGCCTATTTTGGAAGAATAAATACTAAAATGATAAAAAAAAATAATTATAATGTTGTCTTTGTAGCCTAACTTCACTCCATTGTATTTTATGTCAAACTCCAATTCACCATTGGACTGTCATGATTTCTTTATATTTTGTATGGGTTTTATTTTATTTCCGATAGGTATCGCATTCTATAATTTTACAACCGTCAATTGCTTTTAAACGTCAGACCTCTTTAAATTAATATCACTTTTTAATTGACAGCTGACAGAGAGAAAAATTGTATTTTATATTGACAGGTGTCACTGGTCGAATATCACTTTTGGTTTGACAGTTGCAATAAAAATAGACTCAGAACAACAAGAGTAATGTTGAATTCTTTTCACCCAAATTCGTCAAAAAAAATTGACGCACATCCAAAAACTGTGTTCTTTTCACCAAACTTCGTCAATTTTTTTGAAATGTGCATCAATTTTACGAGATGCGGATTTTTTCATGAATTTCACATCCGTAGCTACTAATACCAACAAAAATAGAAACGTCAATTTAGTTGTCAAAATTTTTCAATATTTAATAGCAGTGATTTTTTGTATCTCGATCATTTTTATTCTCGTTTTGTGTTTAGTTTAATGTGTTTAATATTTGTTGTGTTAATTATTTAATTTAATTAAATAGAATGAGCCGCCAAATTTCAATTTGACGTTTAGAAATGTCAATCAAGTAACCAATACAAGCACAAAACTTCGTCAATTTTGTTTCATGTACTTTTCACCCACAAAATTCGTGTTGACTTGAAAAAACGAAAAGAACACGACATAAATTACAAAAGTTTTTTGTTGTCTGAGTGACAAATGTCACTTTCTTTGAAAGAACTAAACTTCTTGACAGTAATGAAGTTTATGGTAATAAAATAAAATTTTTAAGACAAATAGCAAAAAGAAATCAATTGCTTTCAAAATGAAACGTTTAGCCGTTTCTTGTAGTTTGGTTGTGACGAATAGTAGATCATGAAATAGAAACAAAAGGTCAAGAGGAGTTTAGATGTAAGAGGACACAAGTATTCACAGTGGCGACGAGAAAAGAAACGAGCCTTCAAAATTTGATAAAAATTATTTGGAAAAAAATTTGTGGTTTTGACTTTTGAGCAAGAAAAATAGGAAAATCTGGATGCGACTGACCAACGTGACCAACCAGATCGCGATACACTACTGGGAGCAATGAAAGCCGAACGCCAAGCAACCGTAAAATGTTTTAAGTTACTTCTGTCGAAACAGCAGCCGAACGCCCATGTCATTGCAGAATTTTTGGTAGCCAGAGATTTATCGGATCGCATCGAAAAATTCGTCTATGATCCCGAAAACAGTGTTACATTCGACCTCTAGTAAGCCAAAACTCTTCCAGACACAACAAAAGTCGGACTGTTAATGCAGAAGCGATTATAACTCGACTACCAGAAGTTCGCAAATACAATCTTTCCAAACTTGCTGTTGAATATGACGTTGGAGACTACCGCCAAAGATCTCAAGCGTATTTTCGGGTAGAGACAGTCACGATTCGCGCTTCGTTGTAAAGTTTTTAAAACCAGAAAGTAAAGCGGTGAAGGTGACAAGAGCTATATGCAGCTCGAAGCAACGCGATCAGCATTATCCATCAAAAATCAACCAAAATGTTCATCCCTCCAACTTGTTGACAGAACGAAAGTGGGACAGACTTATTAACGATCACATCTCAAGAGAACTGGGTGAAACTCGACGAACCAATCTTAAGGCGCCACATTGGAACGGCCTTAAACGCTTCCGGCAAACCTATAAGAATGCTGGGATATTTTGACGCAACTTTAAAGATTGACAAACACGAAACTGCTGGAATCATCTACACCTCAACTTCATTGCTGAACCTTTTCGGCAACGAATAGATGACAAAACTGAAGTTAAACAATGTACAGCCGTCAGCATACTCCCACAATGTCAACACAGCGGTCCACACACTCTTAAAAACGAACGTGGTCACAAGCATGAAGCCGCTCGCGTAAAGCAAGTTTTTCTGACCAGGTATCGATGGAAGAATCGAAGAAACCATACGCCAATGTAACTATTACTAAAGATACATGTTAAACCTAAAGTGATCTGACTGAAAACGTCTGAGTTAAATTCAACATGTAAACGGCGACTTGGCTGAAAGTTATCTGAAAGTAGTCTGAGTTCGGTCAGCTTAAATTTGGTTGGTTGAGTCAGTTTCTAAATTGAGTTAAACATGTAAACTATAATTTAGTTGAACTGACAGATTTTTTCATACAGGCAAAAGGTTTTATACATATTTGAAATGATTTTTAAATTATTTTAAATGATTTTCTAATAATTTAAATATAATTTTATAACAAAGTGACATTTAAAATGTCAATTCAGATCAAATAAAAAATTCCCATGTAACCACCAACCCAAAGTTTCAGTCAGATCACTTTCAGTCATAACTCAGTCAATCACTTTTGAGTTTAACATGTATCTTTAGTATATGTAATCTATTCATCGTCGACGCGTTTCCCAACCGGCAAGAAATTTTCAAAATGCGCTGCACTGCTTCAGCCAAAAAGATTGGTTTTGACATCAGCACCATACCTTCTGCGACCAAACAGTCGCGCGGATTGTTCGTCGTCCTACTTAAAACTGGCCTCAAAAATCTCGAAGGCGAAGGTAATGCGGACCAGATCTTATGCAAGTTCTTCATGTGCTACCGCTAAACACCATCATCAGCATTCGGTAGCAAGTCACCGTTTCAAATGATTACGTTTGAAATAAGTTTGATATTGGCGATACGATTTTTTTGAAGCCTACGCAAGGTAACGACTGGAGCTGGCAGCCCGGCACGGTAGTTGAACGCCGAAGCAAAATTGACTACATGGTCCTGGTACACATGTAGACTGGCGAAAGGAACGTCAGACGCCACGCCAACCAATTGCGAGTGCGATTCGCTGATACGCCACCCCACCATCAGACAACGGCTTAATGGACACTCGAGTTTCGAAACGCGATGGATAGGGGAACCGATCTTTGTGCCGCATCACAAACAACATCAGAACTACAAGAAGAAATTTATAATTTTAAACATGTCAGCCTTTAACCCTTGTGTCAACACGACATACCCGGGTGTGTTTTTGATTTTTTTGTAATTGAATGAAGTTTTTTTATAGTAACGGTAAACGACATTTATCATTATGATATCGTTTCTATATTTAGTGTTTATTATTTTTTGATGCAAAACTCTTGATTAAATTCAAGCACACCAAGGGTTTATCGTGTTGGTGAAAAGTCGTTTTATTCTCGTGTTGACACAAGGGTTAAATAGTCAAACCCGACATAGACGATTTTGTTACGTATACATAACTAATCGGAAACATGAAAACTTCCACCTCAAGCTGACAGCAGATCAGTTTAAAATATGTTTAATTTTTTATGCGGACACTGACATGATAAAATCGACCGACCTAACATTCTACTGTAGCACGACAAATTCAAAACTAATAAAGCCAAGCAGGATTAAGCCAGAATGTTGTTAATACGACCACAAAGAGGCATATTGGTTTTGTTTCAAACAATAAGGGTTAACTGACCGAATGAAGAAGAAATCTTACTACAAGAACAGCCACCCGCTGATGAAATCCAATGAAATTTTCTGTCAACCAAATTGGTCTGTCAGATTCTGGCGAGCCAGAGATATCTACAAGCTAGAAAGTACACGGGATTCAACTGGACATTTGACATAAGTCAACGAAATGCATCAGGAATCGTAATCCTGTTAACAATCTCAATGTTTTAGGCATTGGAGCATAGATTAAAAAAATATTGGCAATGGGCTTGAATCGCCAGATGTCAAGCCAATTTACAATGACCGCTGATGTTTATGGAAATGCCACCTACTTAAGTTATGATTGAGATTGTTTCTCTTACAAATTTGCCCTTGTGCCCGAGCATTTATCTAAATTTATCTTATCAGAAATCTGAAGCGTGTACGTACAATTCTCTTATATACCATTTTAGAACATTTTTATTCGTCAGCCTATTAAAAAATGTTGAATATTTTCTACAATTCTCTGTAATTACACATAATAGCAATATATATTGAATAAACAACAAATTACATAAATGATAATACAATCAATAAGTATTGATAGTGTCACCCCGCTTATTATATCAATCAATATACGCCGCCATATTTTTTTCTAGCAATATCAAAACAAAAATCAAAAAACTCTCCACAAAACTCAACCCTTGTGTGTACACTATACACAACTGCTGCCTAATTAGATTGTCAATTTTTTCACCATTCACGTCTGTCAGTCAGCCAAAAAGAACTCAGGCGAAAGTGAAATTTATTTACTTTACTCAAGTTCATTTTTTTTATATTTAGAACTTTAGTAATTTAATTCATTTTTTATACAAATAGCAAATAAAAATAGTTGTTTAGTAATCTCAATTGTGTAAAAGAAGCAATGAATCCATGTACAATACCAACACAGCAAATCGATTTGGATGGAGATGATCGATGGATTAGCATAGTAAGTGGGAGAGATAGGGGTGCCCATAAACTCCGGGTATTAATACATTTTGTTTTTTGGTTGCAACAGCATAAACGATTTTTATCGGAGTGTCGTGAAAAAGATCCAGACGTAATATTCCTTGGGGACGGAATACTAGAAACACTCCAATACACCGAAATGTGGAATCAGTACTTTGCCCCATTGCACTGCCTTAATTTTAGTGTACGCAATGATTTGGTACAGAATACACTGTGGCGAATTCAAAATGGGGAGCTGGATAATGTTAAACCGAAAATAATTGTGTTACATGTCGGGACGAATAATACTACAGATTCAGCGGAAGAAATTACCGAAGGTATTATAGCAATAGTTCAACAGATTCGAGCCAAGCTTCATGATGTGTATGTCGTGCTGCCTACGCTTTTACCTCGTGGCCAACTGCCCAATAAGTTACGATCAAAAAATGAAACAATAAATCGACTGATTGTGGATAAAACGAATGGAATGCGTAAAGTACAAACGGTTTGTATTGATAAGGGGATTGTGCAGGCAGACGGAACTATTAGCCATCATGATATGTTCGATTATTTGCATTTAACAAATGCCGGGTCGAAAAAAGCCTTTGAACCCGTCTACGATCTCCTATCACAAATCCTTATGGAAAACGAAACCCTAAAAGACTTAACTCCATCGGAATAGAAAGGCTAGTTCCGTATGCAACATTCCTTATTTGATTGCTCAAAAGAAGATCGTGCTTTTGATTTATACAAAACCTAGTGTTAAGCTTCAGAAAAGTGTTTTTTTTTATACCAAAACTTCCGAAAAAAACCTCATTCCTTTCCACAAAACCAAACAAAACTTCCAAGTTCATCTCGTTCATCAGGGTTAAAATATTAGAACCTATCCAGCAAACATTATATTTTAAAATAATTATATTACAAATTGATATTATTGCTATTTTTACGTAATTAGACTGCTTATTATACAACTATTCCATATTTAGTTTTTGAAGATTTAATGATCAAAGTATGTAGCTAATTTAGTCGTGTTTTACTATATTTCGCACCATTATACATACAACCATACTATTATTTAGGATTATTTAACGATATTGTTATTATTTTTAAGGTTAATATTATGCAAAATATATGGAAAATTTCAAAGAAAATCAAAGATAAATATGAATTATTGCGATTGTGATGTTTATTGAATTTTTAATGTAATTTAATTATGAATAAAATAAAATAAAATGCAAAATTTAGCGATAAAATGGGCTATTTGAATTTAAACGAACTTTTTTTCGTTTTAGCTTATGTTCACAAAGTGGCATAGCGAAAATAAGGCGCTGCATAAAAATAAAATTTAGTTATCTCTTTTATATGTAGATGTCTCACAATACAATTATGTTGACATACCGCCAAATCTTTCAAAATAACAACAACATGGAATCACCACCAAGTAAACGAAATATTGAAATAAAAGCCCGAATTGCATCCCCCGATGAGTTTGAAGCAAAAATCGAGCTATGCAAAAGGCTAACAAATACAATTGGTGAAATAATAAAACAACGGGACGTATTTTTTAATTCAAATGCAACACAAGCCAGTCGTTTAAAGTTACGCTATTTGGAGGCGCCAAAAAAATCGCAACTTGTATACTATGAGCGGCCAGATGTTTCGGGCCCAAAATTATCCAGCTATGATTTACTTGAAACTGATGCGCCAGAACTTTTGGAAAAAATACTAACACAGGCGAATGGTGTTAAAGGTTATGTCAATAAAACAAGATTATTATTTTTGTATGGCCAGACACGAATTCATTTGGATCGGGTCGAAAATTTAGGAACCTATTTGGAATTTGAGGTATGCTTGCGACCGGAACAAACGATGGCAGAGGGTGAAAAAATTGCTAGTGATTTAATGCAAGTGTTTGAGTTGAAAGAATCTTCATTGTTAACATCGGCGTATCTGGACGAGATTAATAAGTAGTACTACATATATGAGCTAAGCAGGAAGGAGCTTACCATTTTGCTGGGTTTCTATATTATTATTATAAGAAATAAGTGTTTAAATAAATAATGTAATATTATAAAGTTAAAAAAATAAACTAAAATTTTTTATTATTTCACATGTCAGATTTCTTGAAGACTGGCTTGAGGTTGCTTTGTTTGGGTTGTTTTAGGACTTGATCGTTAATTATGATTCTACTTTAGCATTCAAAAATATACGATGGCTTGCACATTTGGTAAAGTTTTATGTGGTTTTATTTATCCGAGTCCGATTACCTACAACAGTAGTTGAACTTCAAGCATTGATCGTAAAATGAAACTTGAGACAGGAGTTTCATGAACATACGAGACGTACAACAGTTCAATTTATTGTAATACTATTGTACAACTAGTACGTAGGTAATCGCAACTCTCAATAAGTCTCATTTTAGGGCCAAAATACTTGGGAGCAAGAATTAAAGAGTAGCGAGTTCAACAATAAATTGTTGTTTGCTGTAAATCAGTCTCGCTTGTGAATGAGCTTAGTCTTATCTGATGCTCTTAACGTGGTAAGAAGCTAACCAGGTGCTACTTGAAGCTCTAAAAATGGCTGTATGTATTGAGATCGAGGTGTGAACGAGCTATCAGAAGTTTTGTCCTGTACGCAGTCATTATATTTGTATGCAGTATGAGTACGATGTACATTGTTTCTTTGTGTTTTCTTCATTCTAACGAACCGAATCCGATGGGTTCGGGCTTTGTACATGTGGAATGCTACCAAAGGCTACTACGAAAGGAACATACTGACAATATATTGAATGAAAGTGCCGATGCACTTGTTCATATAAATGAAATGCAAGATTTCTTTGCTAAATTATGCGATTTCGGCGAGGATGCATAAGTGGAACATGGGCATTTTTGTTAAGTAGTTTTCCAAGTGATGTGCTTGAGCAATTGATAAGTGTAATGGAACTGTATTTAATAGTATTGCACGCTACAAGAACAAGCACAGTGAAATGAAAGACGTATTGTTCTTTACAGTTGTGACAGACCGCCATTTCTTTACTTGTTCAAATGGTTGTGTACTAAAAACATGATCTAAGCGAAACTGAAGCCTACAGGCCTTGCAAAGGGTGATTCAACAAAAGTTTGTTGACTGAAGAAGAGCATCTATGATTTGGTTAAAATTTGGAACGATGCTGATATGGTATATTCAATATTGACTTGCAATAGTGACGTACTCGTGCATTATTTGGTTATGTTATGACCATTTCCAACGTAACGCAAAACCGATCAAGACTCATATGGAATGTTGGATGCATTAGAAAGGAGCCGTTAAATACCTAAAGGGAGCCGGATTGGATACGCCTATGCAAATTTTACCGAATGGTGGCGTAAGACTGTAGCATTTTCATCCACCAAAGCCGAGTGTATTTCATCGAGTGCATAGGTTTAGATTTTGTGCATCCTTACATTGACGATCTTTTAGTAGTTTCGAATAATGAAACCCAACATCTCGAACATCTTAAACTCGTTTTCAACAGAGTTAAAAGATTCGGAATCGTAATAAACATGCCGAACTGTGTTTTTGACCGATGCATTGGATTACGCGATGAATTATGTAGTTCAGCAGCTGACTGACAGGGACAGCGAGTGGCACCGGCTTTGAATTTTTTTTTTTTCACGAAAGCTTTCTGGCAGCTAAAGATGAAGCCTGGTAATACCTGTGAAACCTGGATAACCGATTTGCGAGGCGCTACAGCCAAGTGTAGTTTTAAGAAGTGTAGCTGTAATCGATCCTATTACGATACGGGATATGATTGTTTTGTTTTAGGTAACTCGGCTTTGGAAGAAACGATTGCTGTTGATATACTTGATATGAAGGTACTCAGGCGTAGCAATCGGCATTCTTAAAAGTAAGTACGGGAGTGTTCAACACGAGGTGAACCAGGTTCACCGGTATCAAAGTGGTTCGCGAAATCGAAGGGGATCAACTTCCAGAATAGGTCAATGTAGTTCTGGCCCTGTATTAAGATTGGTCAAATAGCAACCGTTTACAAAGCGAGTGGCTCAAATGATAGCAGGAAATCGCAAGATGGTACCTACGAACATCCTACAGCGTTTGCATCTAAAACATTAGATTTTCAACAGAAACGTGTTACAGCCAAATAGGAAAGGAAGCTTTGGCTTTCATTTTTGGGTGCGATAAGTTTCAGCAATATTTGAATTCAAATCGATTGCAAAGATGGGCGATACACCTAATGGAACTCCGGTATACAATTTGTTATAAACCCTATTGATATGAAGGCAATGCGGCGAGAAATGTGTTGGCAATTAGCGAACAATCCAAAATGATGAGAATAACCATTTGAGACGTTGTACATACGCTGAGTTTGTTGATCATGGGTGAGGCGGTTTGAGTTCATCTCGAGTAATGATGGTTCTGGTATAGTGATCAGAGATTATCCTATCAGAAAGTGTCCTGGTGTGAGCATCATGCGGTCATCAGGGTCATCTTACATCGGGCACATCGGTGGTCAGTTCCTCGAAGGTTAGCAAGGATTCACCCATGATACGACGAAGATGATGTTTGACCGATTTTACTCCCGCTTCCCACAGACCACCGAAGTATGGCGAAGCAGGAGGGATGAAGCCCCAAGTGGTGCCATCGTCTGCTGGCATGGCGGCGATCTCCGGGTTGACACTTTTGCGCTGTGTTGATGAAATAATGCCAATTGACGACTTGAACTGACGAAATTGGTGGCACAGAATAGGCAGATGTAACCTTTTGTTGATCGTCCGCTGCGTCCCGGGAATACCTAACTTGATGGCGTCACCCGAGGTGATAGAAGATTGGCCATTAGTTGTTTACTGGTCGTTGCGGGAAAATGGAACCAAAAGACACACCTATGCACATAAGCGAGGATCAAGTTCTTGAGACTGAGGATCCAATAACGTTTCTGAAGATCAGCCATCATGAGCTGGGGCCACCATGAAGAGTTGTACGATGAGCCTGTGCAATAATTAAATGAGTGAGTGGGTCATTCTTCGGCAGTATGAGACGATGCTTCCCGCTGTATGGTAAATTTTTGAATTTTTTTAAGCGTCCTATGTGTAGAATTCCATTTTCGTCGATGAATGGGTTGAGTGAACAAAGTGGACTCTTATTCAAAAGGTTCTCTCCAGATTAACAACCTGACCCAAAAATTCGAAGGACCAATTCAGCTCTGGAACCGTTACAAATCTGGTGTGTGTCTTGTGTTTTGGATAAATCGTCTGCACAGTATGGTGTTTCGGAGTAGTTTCAACGTCATTCGACTGTACTTTGGCTTGAGTGACTATCATTGAATTTACGTTGTGTTCTTCGAGGCTGGGGATGTAAATGTTGATTTGCTTGAGTGTCAATGTATCGGGTGTTTCTTGAAGCCAGGGAATGCCCCTTCACCACAACGGATAACCACCTAATAACGACGAGTCGACGCCCCGTGATGCACAGTCGGTGGGATTGCACTGCAATGCTATGAAATTCCAACTCGTACGTTTCAAATAATCCGGTACTTGTCAGACACGATTTGCTACGAATACCTTCCAACGACTGGGTGGAAGAACAACTTGGGAATCGGTCCATGCGAATTGTTCGACATTTGATCAGTTAAGTGATGTGATAGTGGTGTGCGTCAGTTTAGTGAGCAACACGCTTCCGCGAAGTTCTAATCGAGGTAAAAACCGTGTATGAAACACCGTAATGAAAGTAGGGAGCTAACCAACCAAGCGGATCGAAGATTCTCGATGATTCTACTAAAATGGCTCGTTTGGTTTGGACTTGAGTATTGGCTGCCAATGCGATTTTGAAACTGAAAGTGTCAGTCGAGGGGGACCAATGCAACCCATGTGCCTTAATTGATTCATTGCAGTCAGTTTAACTCGAATGATGAGTTCGGCTCACGAAATTTTTTTGGAACTTGTTCAAGAAGTGTTCCGTTAAGTTGAACCACCATTTAACGTTGAATTTCGATCAGTGTGACGATATCATCGGTGCCGGTCATTAGATCGTCTACATAAAATTCGGTGAAGGTGACCTTGGTAGCTATCGGAAATTATTGACATTCATATTGTGCTAATTGTTACGAGTGTCCATCACCGTGCGCAGTCTGTAGTCTCTGATTGGTTTGTCGGGTGAATTTCTCCATACGATTCGCTGAAAGTTCCTATGTTCAGCTGCTTTGAGTAAATTATTCGATCGTCATTAGAATTGAAAGTATAGACTGGGCAATTGGCAATTTTCTGGGGGTTTTCCGAGCAGAATATCGATCTTGTTTGGGTGATGATAATACGGATCAACGAGCAGCAATTCGTTCAAATGTGGCCATCTTTGTGGATCAATAATTCGCGCGGGTAGAATACCGGTGATCTTCTCGATGACAAGTGCAGTGATTGCCGTCGACTACGATGGATCAACGCGTGATCCGAATACCAAATTGACGGTTGAATGTGAAGTAGGTTTTCTTAGTTATCCGAGACTATAGGAAGCGCTTTTTGTGATAAAGCTTGTCTGCGATCCCGAATTCAGCAGAATTCTATTGAGGAAGTCCTGGCTCTCCTTTCTAACTATGGATATTGCAGTTTTATTGCTTGAAATTATCGCATTGGAATACATTGTGGATTTTTTCACACATTGGACAAGCTGTCGAATCCTGCGATGATGGGATGACTATCAGCGAGCGAGTTTTTGGGACGTTCGTCTTCCGTTGCGAGCTTGAATGTGACGTTGATGTTGGTGAAGAGAGTGGCTGACAGCGACTAACTAGAAAATGCATGAGTTCCTGATATGTTGGATATTGGGCTCTGTTGAGGGATAATTCCCACTGGCGATGGGTTCCCGTGTCGAGTTTCTTCGTGATCATATTCACCAAAATAATATCCCATGTAGTAACTGGAACGGATAATAATTTCCAATTGCTCACTGTGTGGCTTTTTCCGTTGGCGCTACATCCCATGAAGGCATTTGGCCGCCTCAACGATGCTCTTCCAAATAATTCGATCCGTCGCAAAAGAATGCCAGACACGGTAAACGAGTGTGTATAGGTCCCTCTCAACGTCGTCCATCCATCAGGTAGGTGGTCTCCCACGAGGTCCTACTTTCGTTGGTGCCGACTCCAAGGCCTGCTTAGTGGTCCAATTTTGTGAACGAGGTGCCTAAGCCATCTTAGCCTTGACGATTTTATGAATCCGATGATGTCGACTTTATAGAGATCATTTCTGATCTCGTGGTTCATTCGCATTCTGTACGTGGCTCCCTCTTTAATGGGACCGAGAATTCTTCTTATCATCTTACGCTCAGTTACAGTGATTTTCTGGATGTTTTGCGCTGTTAGTGTCCAAGACTCGCAACCAAAGGTGATAACTGCTCTTATCCAGCGCCTTTTAGAGGTCAAATTTGACTTGAGACTTGAAAATGTTGATTTTCAATGATCAGTGATCCTTGGTATTTAACTTATTCATCTTTTCATATTGAGTACCTCCTGAAATGAAGTCTCCATTAGTCTGCCTTCTAGCGGTCACCATGTATTTGGCCTTCGCTTCATTGATCTGAAGGCCTATTTGTTGGGTTGTTAATTCCAATGGGAGGAAGACCTCTTTCAGAGAGAAATGTCGTCAGCGTATGCTAATAGCTGGGTTGATTTATAATACAGGCAGCTATGCTGCCCCATATTGAGCTGACGAATGACATACTCCAATTATAGATTGAAAAGAGTTTGAGCTATTGGGTCTCCTTGCCGCACTCCAAATGTTATCTCAAAGGCATCCGAAATTTTGCCTTCTATTACCACCTTACTTATTGAGCCATCCATTAAAAGCTGGCGCATTTAAAACCAATTTTGACGGTATGCCCAGGTAGGACAATACGTTCCATACCGTATTCTTCTTAATGCTGTTGTATGCCTGTTGAAAGTCTATGAATAGACTGTGTACAGGGATGTCCTTTTCGTAGCATTTCTCCAGCACAACAGCGTAAAAATTTGATTGGTCGTTGATCTATTTGGTCGAAAACCACATTGATAATCACCCACGATCCTCCCGCTATAAGTTGATAACTCGTTGGCCAAAGCCTTGTAGCCTGTGTTTAGCAAAACTATACCGCGATAGTTGTTGCAGTTCAATCGATCTCCCTTTTTATGAAGTGGACAAATAAGAGTCGTATATACATAATATCCCATGTCATAACTGGAACGGATAATAATTCCAAACAGTGCACTGTGTGGCGTGTCCATGGTAATATTTATAATTCTTCTTAGCCCTGAAGCATACTTGTGGTGTAATAACAATATACTCTTGAACTTCCGAAGATGGCTATCACTAATATTCTAACTAATATTCAATTCTGAATTGAAAGATATCAACACAGGAGTTATACAGGACAGTGTATACCTACTGTACACTTATGATCTTCCGAGAGAGACGAACACAATGTCAAACAGCATTTCGAAGTTTGCAATTGAGCAGCCATTACTCGTGAGCAACTTCTCCGCGATGGATTCTTTTATTAAATGTGAAATTACCAACCAGAACAAAACTTCCAAAATCGATGTCCGTTAAACTAATTCATCACGTTTCAATTGATTCGCAAATGAAAACTATTTAGCATTGAAATCTCAAATTTAGAAGATTTAGTTTCACGTAATGGTGCGACATTTCACATTCTATTATTAAAAATGTCGAGAATTTCTTAAATTTGAGTGAAATGTGTGTATGACTCACATCTGTTATTCAGCCGCCAACAATTAAGATATCCAAAAATACATCGCCTTTTTTACACAGTCTTGATTTAAAGCCACCTGTTTGTTATTGTGCCTTTCTGCTTTCCATGTACATGCATACACACATAAACGGGATTATATAAGATGTTATATCTCATGTCTAGACCAAATCAACCTTTGCAAAACAAAACCAAAAATCACAAAAGACAAAACAGAACGAAAGTTATTTACTAACGTAAATTGTTTTTGCATTTCTAATCAATAAAAATTCATCATTAAACTTCTATAGGCTACTAAAAACCGCAACTGAATACATATTATAAAACTAACTAAAGAAAATTTTAGCACGCAAATTACTATAAATTAGTATTCAAAAACGTTATTCAGAGTAATTAAAGTTTATGGGACCGAGTATAAAGAAAACAACATTCCGATTCATCATTCACCTTCGCGTTGTGAATTATTTAATAATTATTAATAGAGTTGATTTAATAGTTAGGCAACTCATAGTGTAATGTTGCGAATAAAAAATCCATTTTGTGATATAATTTATTTATTAACCCTTTATAACCCTGAATTTTTAATCTAATCTTATATGTAAAAAAGTCAATTCCTCCACCCGACAGTTTTGAAACCGATTAAATGCACGTGAATCATGTGAGCGTGTTTAGTTTATAAATATGACCCTTAAGAAATGTCAAAAAGTATTAATACGTTAAAAGTTGTAGTGCTATTTGGCTATAATCGACTACAAATGGTTCAAGTCTACAAATGGAAGGATATTTATTCAAATTAAAACCGTTTGAAACTTTTAATCACCTTGCCTATAATTATGGTAAAATGTGAGGCTGTGTAGTTAATTCTTTGTTCGCCAGGTGTCAGCTTCTTTGCTGAATTGTGAATTCCATTACATTGCTTAATTCTACCAAATTCAAATGAGTTAACTGTGCAAGAAATTTAAGATTTTAATCAAATATCACTGAATTTTGATTAGTAGATGAATTTCTTAAATGCATACAATGCCACGTGAAAATTGTTATTGTAACAAATTAATCTGTCTAGAGTCACATTGACTATTTCCTTCTTAACACTTTAAGGATATTAGGTTCTCCCCTGATTATTTGGATTGCTATGTACGATTTCTTCATTCCTCAAAAAGTCCTGTCGAAAACAAAGGTTGAAAAAGACTGTCTCAAGAACTCGTGTTAAAAACTGTGTCATAAATACTAAGTACCTAGTTTTGAAGGGGATACACACACAATTCTGTTTGAACTCAACTTATCATACTTCTTCAATCTAGTGTATACGTTCACAACTCTCTGCACGCGTACATGTCTCATATCGCTTTATGAAACATGCCGTAAGGGCAAGTTGAAACAAGTTCAAACCAGAGATGGGTAATGTAGAAAACTGGTATTTATGACACAGTTATTTGTGACGCTGATATTTATGATTATGACACACGAAATTATTTATTATTTTTATTTTACCTTCCAAACTAAAACTAAAAATTAAATCAAAATATGTATGTATGTTAAGATTATATGATTTTATATAATATACTCAAACAACTAAAACATGTTTGCGCGTGTTTTTGCATTCCCATGTGCTTTCCTTTATGCGGTTTCGGCATTATTTTTCGATGGTGCGTGTGTTTGTAATTTATGTTGAGTTGCAATTCGAGTTGTATTAAATCTTCCTCCTTACAAGCACCGCGTCTCGTGGGTCAGAAATACCGCCTAATTGGTTGGACTCCAGATTGATGACTAATGATGTCTTCCTCATTATATGTCTGTTAATTTGAAGTTTCTATTGATGATTCATCCAGTGCCCTGTTAAGAGTTACTTTTCGTGTGGTACATATATTCGTAGATGGTAAGTGAGCTTGTTAAGCCCAATATCCAGAAACTGGAGAAACTGGAAAGTAGTAGCGATCTACTGCGATATTGACTAGTTCCTTCATAGTTAAGTCTTTATACTCCATTTGAAGACATCATATGATCTCAATGAGATGAATGGACTGGTATTAAGTAAATTTCGATGCCCAAGGTTTTCGTTATCCATTAATAATAATCTGGGAATGTGTAGAACGGATTTGTGGTTGATGTGAAAGAACTTGATGAATTGATGATGAATTTTTTTATTTTTGGAACTGGCGTTTCCTGGAGTTCGACTCGCGAACCCACGTCTTTAAACATCCCGCTGATTTAATTTTAAATGGGACATTAGTGGGAATTGCTCCTTCAGCTAGTTTAAGTATGATGAAGTTCTTGTTGTGTAACGTGTTGATTAAGAATTTGAGGGTGTTGTTTTTTTTGTTGTGTACTCTAGGTATGGTATGCTAGAGAGACTTTCATCATAAAATTTAGCTCTGAATTTATTTCAGGTTCGTCTTCGAATGTCTCGATATCCGCCTTTTCGTTGATTAGCTAATTATATTCCTCTTCATCTTGTGTCTCTAAATGATAAATTCTTTGTTGCTTTTGGGGTTTCCGGCAGCTGGAGTGCTCTTTTTTCGTGCCTGGTCAAGAAAATTTGTTGATTTGGATGTCACCGAGTTGTTAACGTTCCTTTCATGAATCACCAAAATCCTGAAATTGATCTTTTGAGTTTCGATGCAGGATCCATAGGCTTCTGGAAGTGTGGCCAGTGTTTGAATGATTAGCATTCTTGACAGTTCTCCATTTAGCCCTCTGACGAAAAATTTCAAAGCTTTTGTATAATTATTATTGATTTTTGACTTACAGTGCTCCACCAAAAAAAATCTATAAATTTTATTCGTGTTATGTTTGGCTGATAGAGGATAGAGTGGTCAAGTCTTATCTTCATTTTATTTAATTAATCGATGATTGCGAGCGTAGGGAACAGAAGACGAAGCCCTAAGCGCGCGTTTCGTGGGTAAAACTTGTCCGATCGTACATACTCAAATTAATGGCGAAATTTATAGTGATATAGACATTAGATATACCCACACCATTTGGTGGCTGTGAAATGTGAAATATTTATCCATCTTTGTATATAAATTTCATATTAAGGTATACCAAAATAGACATTGCCGCACAACCAGATATTCATTGTATGAGTATATAGAAAACATATTTTAACAATCCAACGCAAATGTTTCGTCACACCCGAGCAATACGTAATAAATTTTCTAGTAGAGATCCACTTATAAAAAAAAAAAAACATAAAACTTGAGGTCTGGTTTTTTGTACATATAGTTTTCCAGCAAACACCAAAAATTTCTCAAATTTCCACGTTCAATATTCAGTAATTTATCTACTTTTGATCGAATCAAATCGTGTTTCTTATTAAGTTTGTTTATAAAAATGGTTGAAACCTCACGAAGGATATCGGTTACAAAATTTTTGGAATTGGTGCGTGATTTTTGCATGTCCTTCTACAAAGTGTTTGTAAATCTAATCGATTTTGTCTTTTAAATTTTAGTTACTCGCGATCGGTTGTGTCGTGGCCCACTACTATAGTTTTGATGATGGTGATTTAGTGACGGCTTTTCTAGCGACTGGAACATTTTGTGGATACGTTGTTATATTATTTGTCGTATTTGCTGGAAATCTCATGAAGGCACCGTTTAGTAAGCGAATGGATATATTTTTGAGTGTTATTGCATCGGCTGCGTTTACCACCTCGGGGATTTTTATAATTCAAGAATGGGATACTGCGTTTCGAACACGAACCCGAGATGTTGCAATACTGAAAGGTTCGTTAGCAATTATTAATGGAGTTATTTTTGCGTTTGACTCACTATTTACGTTTCGGGATAAATGACTAAAAAAGTCGCGGGTGCAGGAGAATTCGATCTACTATGAGGCACCTGTATCATTGTAGCCTGCAAGTCTAATAAAAACCAAGTAAAAATCAATGGAATTTATTATAATTTGAAATATTTTTTCTTATGTACACATTAGAGATAAGAACTTATTTGTAATTTTGTATTTTTAGATTTTAGATCATCTCTGGTTATTCTTTATTTAAGAAAAGTATGTAAGGGAAACTGTATTGTGTTTTATTGTTTTACAAACGTAAGACAGCAAACAATATTTATTATAAAATAAAAGTACAAATTTTATCGTAAACTGGTTTATCGCCATTATTTAGTCACTAATCTGCTTAACCAAGGGTATTTTTATTTACAGCTAGATATCTGCCCCTAATTTTTCCTCTAAATAATTTAGTATGCAGCTCAAATAAATTGCCTCAACTGATTAGAATTGAATAAATATAATATAAATAATGAATGAAGTCATAAGATTCATATTTAAGGCGATAATTATTTTAGCAAATGTATTAAAAATGATTCATAGCTACTACAAATGTGTATATACAGTGCTATGTAATCGATGTTCCACGAAACACTTCATTTCAATAATCAATTTGTTTGATTTTATTTGACATGTTAATCATTTACTAATCATATTACTGCAAACAACAAGAATAGGAATATTCTCACACAGCTGAAGTATTTGATGCAGGCCAAAATAAATCCAAAGTATGCTTGTACACTGAGCTAAGATTTAATATTCAACATATCACAACATAAACTCCGCAGCATCACCTTACAATACGCGCACTAACGATACTAATTTAAATTTTCAAATCGTGTTTAAACAGGAACAGAAATTAACACGTTCAATCTCATAATAGAAACGGTAAAAAAAAAATTCAAATGTTAAAACAAGATTAAACCTTGAAGAGAATCGTTTTAAATAGAGAGATTAAATAATTGTTTTAGTTCATCAGATTTAAACGATCAAGAGAGTACTATCAACTCACTGGAGAATTATTTATTTGAAGGAACAAAATTGTTTATAGAAACATTCAAGAAATATGGCGGCCAATGTTCAAAAAGCGAATTCCAGAAAGACAACTTATGTAAAGTGAGGAAGCGATAGAGAGGGTGTATTCAAATTTAGCCCAGAAATCGTAATAATTGATGGTCTGAAGTTGGATTTTGCAATAAAGAGTGTGATGGTAAAAGCGAACAATCTCTCAGCACCTGTGTGTAAGGCTGGAAAAGTATGTGAAACGTAACCAAGGAGTTGACAAAGAAACCAACGATATATGTTCATAATACTAGTGCAGATTGCCACCATCGGATATCAACTAGCAGTGTCAAAAAGTATCAGAAGCTCTGGTATGTTTTACTTCAAATAAATTACTTTATTTTACAAATATTTAGGTTCAAAAATAGGAATTATTAATAGACAAAGTCTATAAATGGGCGTTTAAAAATTGTTCCACTCTGGTGAGTTAGTCACTTTCGGGGTGGAGTTTATAAATCGTGGCGCATATTTGGTGGACAGCGCGTATTTGGTGAGATGACATATTCTTGTGACCACTGCTTCCAAAATTTTTAAATTAATTGTTGGATTAGTTGCCATCGACTTATGTTGCACATCTTTTAACGTTGAAGGTTAGCTTCCGGCAGCATTATTAATGGTTGCATCAGTCGTCATGTCCATGACAATTTTTAGCGTTGTGGCTTTGATTGCCATACATACAAACACAACTAAATACGTCTTATAGGATTTAGGCGCCTTGGCCCTTATATGTTTTGAGAGAAAAAGGAGGACCAGCTAGATCGATTTCAACTTCAATAAAACGTCTAGCTGACTGGTTGGTATGACAAGCAGGAAGCTGTTTCATTAGTTGTTGTTCTGGTCTGCGGCGTTGAATCGTCGGCAGGTGAAGCACAAGTGAATAATTCGTCGTATTAAATTGTTCACCCGTGGAATCGTGGGACCATGATTTTTGCTTTATCTTCTTCGAGTGAAGATTATTGTATAGCATAAACTGAATGCTAAATTGTGGGTTAACGACGTAGACGTGAAACTCTACAAATCAACTCCTTGATAATCTCATGGTTTTGAGCGGGTGAAATAAAATTGAAAATGACTTGAAAACTGTGGAAATTAATGTAAAAATGTTGATGATTAGATTTTTATGATCCATCGGGTTCATTTATCAGCCAGATTATCAGTGCTTGGTACAAAATGACATTGGCTTCGGTTAGTGGTGGACATAATTTCCGCAACACAGTTTGCATGAAATGGGTTGATCATCTTCGGTGGTTTTGACATCCGTATTGTAATATACAATTGTCGAGTCGGTATACAGATATATTTAACTGCTCCTTTCGATAATTTAAGAGATTCTAATGTCAGTTTTAGCATTCTGACAAGTAATGTGGCACCGTTCAGCTCCAATTTCGGAATTGTTATAAGTGCCTTAAGTAACTTTTGATTCGTCTGAGATTCTATGAAGTTTTAAGCGAATACCATTTGTATATAACCACCTCGGAAATTTTACACCTCACCTTAACTGGTCCCGGATTTCCAAGCATTTAAAAGGTTCAGTGGGAGTTCGGCGCAATAAAAGTAGCCTTTCCCTTCCTTAGGGTGGAGAACGCTTAAGACGAGCAGTTGGTGTTGAGGGAGAGGTTGCACAACAGGAAAATAGGAAAATGATAAAAACTGGCATCCTGTCGCTGTTATAGACCAATTGAAGAATTCCACAACTCAACAAGCCAAAACTGAGTATGAAATCAAACTTGGCCGCTTATATCGATTATTATTTGTCGTCCCTAAAGGAGTTCGTGGTCGTATAGCTAACACGTGCCATGATCAAATGGGGTACATCCTTCGTAGAATGATGCATGTGCCTTAAAGTAAAAGGTAGTACAAAAGCGATTGCACTACATCCAATTAAGAAAGTTTTCAAACCTCTCCGTACCTGGCACCTGGATCATTTTGGTCCATTCGGGAAAAGTCACCGCAAGAAATATTATATTCTTGTATAATGATAGATGCATTCACAAAGTATGTGATTCTGTGACCTACTAAATATACCTCCACACGTTATATGATTTCTGCATTAACTGAAGCATCTATACCATGTGAACTGCGTTTACGTCAAATATCTTCGAGGAATTTTGCACGAACAACAACATTCGCCATATTTTAATTACACAATTCTTCCTGTTATACGCACAACCATAGATAGTCAAGGAGAAGGGAAGTGGGAGTCTGCATTGCGTCAAATTCAATTGTCTATAAATAGTCTTCCAAATGATGTTACAAAAGCTAACCCACAAGAACTTCTATTTGGATATGCGCCTAAGCCGCTAAATAGAGATTAATTAACCTTAGAGTTATTAGAGACCGCGGAAGTTGAGCTTCCGGATTTACAACAGATTCCAGATGAAGCATCGAATCGTATTAGGAAAAATCAATCCATGCAAAAATCAAAGTTTGACCAACGATATGCTACACCGGATGGTTATAACATCAGAGATCTGGTAGTGGTTTATAGAGATCCTGTTTTAGAGGACCTTTTAAAGTAACTGCTGTTGTGGGGGTGGAGGCGAGATGGACTATTGACTCTTTCAAACGTTTAAATTCGCTGGACGGGATGGTATCTTACTAGCTTTACTCCAAAAAGGTATTGAGGAAATACTCCCCAGCATGATCCAGATGTTTCGGGCAAGTTTTGTTTTTAACTATATATTCCGAAACTATAGAGGAAAGTAAATGTGGTTTTTATACCAAAGAAAGGGGTCTTACGGACACCCAGCCCAAGGCTTATCGGCCAATTAGCTCCACATCGTTTCTATTGAAGACGATGGAAAAAACCTTGGAAATAATCCGCTGCACCGGGACCAGTTTGCTTATCAAACTGTTAATCCACTGTGATGGCTCTTAGTGGTCTAGTCACCACGAGGATTGAAGGAGCAGTGCCATATAAGGAAATTGCCCTTTGAGCCTTTGTGGACATTGAGAGGCTTTTGATAATACCTCCTGTGGATCGATAGAGAAGGCAGCAATGGAGAACGGGGTTCCGCTTTCTACAATTAGGTGGAACCACTCCATGCTGGAAGGCGAAGAAATGTATGACATCTTCGTCAGTCAGGATTAAGTAGGGTCTTGTACTTCGGAAACCTGAGTTGAGGCTGCTTACTGGCTTCCTCACACGTCTCATCCCCTTAAGATATCACCTTTAGAAAATTAACCTAAGTTCGAGAGACAGATGCCGCTTCTGCAACCTGAAAGCGGAATCAGCGGAACATGTTCTGTTCCATTGCACAGTCATTTTCCGCCCAAAGACTGCAACATGTAGAACGGAGTATAATGAGCTCGGATAGTATGTATCATATACCGGCCGGCAGTATCATCAGGTTCCCGTGCGGAGTTGCTAGACCTCCCATCGAGGCTAACTAAATCCAGAAGCGTCTGCCCATAGTGGGCGGCTCCCTGGTCAGCGTCTGTACTCCAGGAGGGGCGGCTGTTTAAATACTTGACAGGAAGTATAAAATGTTAGGGGAAGGAACCCCGAATAATAAACCAACGATGTTCACGAAGTCGAAGGAAGAGTTTACGTTGCAGGCGAGCGGATCCCCAGTACCGGCTGTAGGGAGTGGGCAAGCAGGCTCCTTGCGGTCGATATCCAACAACTGCAATGTTATAACTGTGGCGAACTTGGCAGTCGTAACAGATATAAGTACAAGCGAAATGAAGGAGTTAAGCGGTCATGGAGAGAGTACTCTTACCGATTCTGGTACTTCAGTCGACCAGTTGGCTGAGGTAGGAGATAGTATGTCAAGGAGCGCTGAACGACAGCTTTTTGATATATTCAAAAGGAGTTCGAAAATACAAAGACCACCAATAAGGAGAGCGAGAGAAAATATAGAACGTGCATTATCTAAGCCATCATTGGTGGGTGAGAGTGCTACCCCTGGTACCACGGGGAACGAAGCAAGCTTACTAGTAAAACTAGAGGCGAAAATTGTGGAGCTCTCGGAATTTATAAAACCGAAGCAAAATGTGCATCATGGCATCAAGAGGCTGGTCAGTGTTATCCGGTTAACCTACAAGTCGCCAATGAGCAGGAGAGTGAAGAGCGTTGGTTTACCCCCGGGTTGTCAGACAGGAGTAACCCTGTTGGAGGAGCGGAGATGGCGGATCCAGTAAGCGAAAGCTTTCCTCACCAAATCAAATCGAGGGAAAAGAAAAAACGAGATAAGACTCCCATCCTACCGGCCGTAGGGACCCCGCAACTACGGAAGCTGGAAGAGCCAAATATCAAAGGTGGTGACGAATGGCGCAAAGTAGAGAAGAAGAAGAAAGGCTCTACAAAAGGACATCAGCGAAAGAAGACGGACGCGCTATTAGTAAAGAAGGGTGCGGTTTCGTTTGCCGATATCCTAAAGAAGGTCAAGGTTGACACTAGCTTAAACAGCCTAGGGGAGAAAGTAACGAGCATACATCGGACGGCGAAAGGGGATCTCCTATTGGAATTGCAAACCATTGGAGAGCAGACACAAACCTCATTGTTTCGTGATCAACTTAAGGAGGCGATCGGTGGTGAAATTGATGTGAAACCACTTTCTCGAGAAACAGTTATCCTGATTAAAGATATAGATGAGCTTACTACTGCTCAAGATGTGCTCATGGCACTGGAGAATCAGTTCCCCGAGGTGAAAAGTGTGTGCGTAGTTAAGTCCATTAGTAAGGCTTACCGCGGAACGCAGACGGCAGTAGTCAGGATACCGTATGGTGAAGAGAATTATCTCAGTGGGAAAAGTCAAGGTCGGTTGGGTGATTTGCCGGATTCGAGAAAGAGTAGAACTGATGCGGTGCTATAAATGCTTCAATTATGGGCACCGAGCGGTGAACTGTAGGAGTGTTGAGGATAGAGCTAAACTCTGCTGGATGTGCGGGACTGAAGGACATGTGGTTAAGGACTGCAAGAACGATCCCAAATGCATTCTTTGCACCAATAACGGTGGCGCGAATAATAAACACGGAATTGGAAGCTTTAAATGCCCAGCATACCAGGAGGCATTGCAAAGGAAGCATTCATGAAAGTAGTACAAATAAATCTCAACCACTGTGAAGCTGCACCTCCTGCAGCAGATGGTAGTCGAGGTAGATGCGGATGTCACGATCATAAGCGAACAATATAGGAACATACCCGATAACTGTATATGGGTTTCTGATGCATCGAATCGTGCTGCTATTTGGACTTGTGGCAGATTTTGCTTCCAAGAAGCGAATAATAGTGCGGAGTGTGGATTTGTTAGAGCAAAAGTCAATGGCATCCACGTATACAGCTGTTATGCTCCCCCTAGTGCGTTGATTGAAGAATTCAAAGCATTCCTCGATCGGCTTACGCATGAGGTTTGGGATAGAGGTCCACTAATAATAGCTGGCGATTTTAATGCATGGGCTGTTGAATGGGGAAGTCGAGAAACCAACGGTAGAGGTACTGTCCTACTGGAGGCTTTTGCAAGTCTTCCATTGAGACTGGGCAACACGGGAGGTTCTCCAACTTTCTGCAGGGGCAACGCTAGCTCAGTAATAGATATCACATTTGTAAGTGACTGTCTGGCAAACAGATTGGTATGGAACGTAATAGAGCCATTGTGCTCGAGCTACAGAACCGGATCCCATGGCGGATATCAACCTCACGTAGCAGGAAACCTGCTGGTTGGAGATCGAATGCGTTCGAGGAGAAGGTCGTCATCCTTATGATGGAACAGATGGTACTGACCGGTACCGCTGAAAACAAAGCCGACCAACTCATGGGCTATGTTACTAGAGCGTGTGATGCAGCAATGCCTAGAAGGATAGTAAATAACCGCAGGAAGCCTGTGTACTGGTGGAATGAAGAGATTGAGGAGCTGCGGAGAAGATGTCTCGGAGCAAGGAGGCAGTATCAGCGAGTTAGGCAACACGAAAATCGGGCTCTGTCGGAAAGGTATCGTGAAGTAAGGTCGGACCTAAAGCGAGCCATAAAAATAAGGAAGCGTACGTGTTTTCTTGATCTGTGCGAGGAAGTCGATCGGGATCCTTGGGGAAGACCCTACAAAATGGTCATAAAAAAGTTTGGGAATATACATTCTAAATCCCCCACATGCGCGTCGATATTAGGCGGCATAATTAAGGAATTGTTCCCGCAACAAGCTGAAAATGCGTTGGAAATATTATGCGATGAAGCGGACTACGTTCCTCCAGTGACAGCGGAGGAAGTCCTATTAGCGTGCACCAAAGTAGGGAACAATAAAGCTCCCGGTCCGAACAACGTACCGAACGTGGCACTGAAGTCTGCAATTAGGGCATACACAAATGCCTTTACCGAAGTGTATGATGGGTGTTTGAGGGAAGGGATATTCCCGCGGAAATGGAAGGAACAGAAATTAGTTCTACTTCCAAAAGGAAAGAAAGCATCTGGAGAGCCATCTTCCTATCGTCCGATCTGCCTATTGTACACGGCTGCTAAGATTCTGGAGAGAATCATGTGCGATCGGGTTCACCAGGCCATTGCTAGAGCAGGCGATCTATCAGAACACCAATATGGTTTCCGCAAGGCTCGCTCCACATTGGATGCGATTAGGTATGTGGTAGGCATGGCGCAAGAGGCAGTATCTGGTTATAGATGGTTGCGAGGTGGCAAAAAATATTGTGCCAAAGTAACACTGGATGTGAAAAATGCGTTCAACACTGCTAACTGGAGCTGTATTCTGGGGGCACTAACTCGGATGGAGGTGCCAAAATACCTACTGAGAATGGTTGTAAGTTACTTCACGCAAAGGGTATTGAAGTACGATACCGATGAGGGTGGAAGCACATACCCAGTAACTGATGGAGTCCCCCAAGGGTCAGTATTAGGTCCCACACTTTGGAACGTAATGTACGATGGCGTCCTTCGACTCTCCCTTCCAAGTGAAGCAAGATTGGTTGGTTTTGCAGACGATATTGCAATAGTGGTCACAGCAAAATTCAGAGAGGAGATCGTCGAAATTTGCAACAGAACGGTCCGACTCGTCCAGCAATGGTTAACGTCCGTTGGCCTGCAGCTGGCTGAACATAAGACAGAGACATTTCTCATTTCTAGTAGGAAAGTAATGGAAAACATAACCCTGGAGGTTGGGGCACAAGAAATACTTTCACAGCCAAGTATTAGGTACCTATGGGAGTAGTGATAGACTCCAGACTTTCGTACAAGGAGCAGATCGCTGCAGCGAGTGAGAAGGCGGGTAGAGTTAGCGCTGCATTGGCTAGAATAATGCCGAACATGAGAGGGGCACGTCAAAGCAGAAGGGCCTTGCTTGCTAATGTTGTGACATCCATTTTAATGTATGGCTCACCAATCTGGGCGAACTCAATAGAGAATGAGACGTACAGGAAAAAGATGGCGACTGTACAGAGATTGACAGCGTTGCGAGTAATATGTGCCTTCAGAACTGTGTCGGACGACGCTGCTTGTGACGCCCCCCCCTCCCCCCAAGTTTTGAACTTTGTTTTTTTTAACGGGGAAGGAGTGTTGTGATGTGATAGCACTGATTCGTAAGGTTTTGAAGTGACAGCACTATTAAATGGGGAATTGGGAAAAGAAATCGAGGTAGACATAGATAGAAACTAGTAAAACTCCGAGTCGAAAATTGTTTGTTTCTGTTTTGAATTTCATTGTGCCGACCCCTTCTATTGGGTAAGCTTCTGCCATCTGCCAATGTGACTCTGATTTAAATGATATTCTGAATAAAATATGTTTGCCGTTATACATTTTCGCCTTTCACTTTCCCCCATAAAATTTCTTTGACGTTTTTAGCTTCTAAAAGTGTACGTGTAGCTTGCAAGGGTTTGTAACGAAAGTTAACAGATTAACAGAAAATACCTGCGGCTACTAAGTGCGGTGTCCTTGTCGCATTCAACAAAAAGAATGCCCAAATCAATATCACACTCACACATGAAGCCTGAATTTAAAATAAAAATCGATAGCGAATAAATTACTACATACTGATACTGTATATAGCATAATAATTACGCATTAAAAATTGCGTTGCGAATTGCGAATTTTTTACCAATACATTTGTATTACGTAAATTAGCATTAAACACATTTATCCCATGCGTGTATTATACAATAATAGAAAAAAATTACTCTGATTCACCACCATTGAAAAAAAAAAAAAAACCGACAAGCAACATAACAACAAAACAAAGCAATCACCGAAGCACCGATGCTTTTCTGAATCTTGAAAACGACATTTTTCCATTTTTCTTTTTATTGATATTGTATTTGTGTCTGTGTGTTGTGTGTTGCTTCTTGTTTGTATGATATAAACAAAATTTTTTTAATTTTAGATTGAGTTCTCAGTTTAGTCAGGTTCTCAGTTGTAAATTTGACTTTCATTGAATAACTAGTGTGTGAATTAAATAAAATAAGTACACATAATTAAAAATGGCAATCAACAAAATATCTGGACTTAAATTTTTCGAATTGGTAATTAATTAAAGAAATTTTATTTTATTATTTAATTAAAGATTTAAATTTGTATATCTTAAAATGCTCGATTTATAAAAGTTATTTAAGACGGAATAAAATATATCGTGTGTGTACATGTTTAAGAAGGGATGTTTTTTGTGTGTTGTTGTTTATGTTTTGTATAACATAAAAATGGGGATACAAAGGGTGTAATTATGTGTCTAAATATATGTAATATTGTTCTAGAAGTTTAAACGATGACGTCATTGTGCGTTATTCAATTCGGAACGTAATAATTTTATTATGCTAATTAATGTTTTATTTATGTTTATTATGTGAAGCTTTGTGTTTTGTTTTGGAAAAATTTAATTGAAAGAAACATACGCGGCTTGAATGTTAGTGCATTGGTTTTAATGTTGCAATAAAAGCTTTAAATAGAAAATTAGCAACAACAAAAATTTAATTGGAAAGATATTGATACATATTACATTCTTGATCCTAATTTTTTGTGTTTTGTATGTATAAAAACGGATACAAGAAATTTCTTGTAAGCAAAAAAAAAACTATGAAAAAGGGTGTTGCCTAAATTATTATTCTAAACGTTATGACGTCATTATGCGTTTAAAATTATATTTGGAACGAGAAAAATTTTATTATGATAATTAACGTTTAATTTATGTTTATGTAGCTTCGTGTTTCGTTTTTTTTTTTGGAAAATTTAATTAAACTTACGCGGATTGAATGTTAGTTCATTCGTTAATTTAATGTTGGTAATTTTCTATTTAAAGAATGTATTAGAATTTAATTGGAAAGATTGATATTACATACATTATTAATTACCATTGTAATTTTAAGACATTTTCCTTTTCCGGTCTGCTGTATGTGCATAAGAAAAAAAAAAACTAAAATTCGACGTGGTTGATTTCTTGTAAATATGTACAAACATTAGATGACGTGATGGGATGTGGGTTTGATGAAGCCACGCTATTGTTGTTTGGATTTCTTTTATGGCATCTTATTTATTTCGTTTCTTTCGTTAATTTTTTTATATATTTTATTTATTTGGACGCTTTCCTTTCTTTTTAATTGAATTTAATTAAATTTATTCTTATACATAGATATAAACAGTTACACTGTATAATGATGGATTGTTGTTTAGAATTTTAGATTAATAATGATAAAGTGGTTTTATGGTAGATAAGGTCAGACTAATATTAGTTTATGAGGCTAGGGTGTGCACATTCTTGATGGGGCGTTAGTTATGCTTCTTCGATATCAAAAGATGAGATATGTTTATGCAGTCATTCTCCATAAGCCATAAGCTTAAATTTAAAGGTGTGTCTATATTATGAAATAGGTCAGTATTTATATATCAAACACTTTGATTAGATAAACAATTCTACCAATAAATCCTATCACAGTAATTCAAACCGTGTTTAAACCAAATAAGTATAGGTAAACATATCTTGAAATAATTATCTAACTTACCGACAAGCGACAACTACAAATACACAATATTCAAATAAAGTAATAGGTATGACACCACCAAAATTTTTTTTTTTACGATTTTCGCGAAAATATGTGAATAACATTTTATATTTGATAATCACATCATACCTCCCATATAAACAAAAAGTCTCGTTGAATTTCTAAATCTAATTCTAAAATATTTCATCCAGCTTAGCGTACTATATATAATGACATCATCTAGAATTCTAGATTCTAAACCTATTGATGAATGATTTGTACAATAAAAACATTCTTTAAAGCTTAAAATGACGCGATTATGATGTCATCGTTCGATATTATATATTCATAGTACATTTACAAAATTTCGTCTTCCTCAATTTAGCACAAAACGAAGTCAACGCATAAGAAACTAAGCAAACAAGTTTTTGATGTTTTAACAGCTTGGCAGGTAAATTAGGTAATATTGTAGAAAGGTAAATAAATGCGCGCAGAGTTGTATTGCCATTTTTGAGTTGCACAATTACGAGGGAAAGTTTGGCTTTATTGGAAATGCAGCTAGTTTTTTTTCAAATTTAACTTTATCAGTTTTACCAGTACCTATGTACTTATAAAAACTGGGTAATCTATATCCATACCAATTACTCACTTTTATTGTATTATTTTTAAAGTTATCAACAGGAAATGTTACACATAATGTGAACAACAACAGAATAAACAACTTCCGTCCCAACGTTTTTTCGTTTTTATTAAAACCGATAATTATAAACAAAAATAGTGTGCGATTTTATTCATATAACACCGCTTATCTACATATATTTTAAGTATGGCAATTATTTATATCGTTTTAAAAATAACCCTTTAGTATCGTTAATTATACAGGTTGTTAGTGTTATATTAAGCCAGACAAAATAGTTTTACAGATAGATAGAAAGTAATTCAATAAAACATTTTGACTCATTTGGTGTTTCCAGCCGAAGTTTAAAATGGCTCCGGGAATTTCAGTCAAAAGCAATTCAGTTCAAAAAAGATGTTTCGGTTAGAAAACAGTTAGACTGGAATGCCGTTTAGGCATTTGGACTAAACTACGTTGGCGATCAGAAACGAGATTTCTCGTTTTTGGTGGTGTGCAAAAACTAATTGGTGAAATTACTCGTATCTAGTTTTATTACAAAATTTTAACACGTTTTGTAATATTTTGAGATTTTGTTTGTCTCTTTTTCAATTTTTGAACTTTCAGGTTTTCCCTGATAATTTTGGATTCGATTTTATCAAACTTGACCACACGATTAGTAAGCTTTTATTTTAAATTGACCAGAATACTGTTGCTATGAACATTTTATAAATTTTGGTTTGAAAAAATTTATCACAAGAAAATGAAAACGATATTCGTAAACGATGTCCATGTTAGAATCAAACATTTATGAAAATACATAAGCGAGAATTTGTAACGTTTGTCTATTTCACAAGAACAGATTATGATTCATTTACTTAGTTGCTGAAGTCATCACTTTATAATTTTATACTCGCAATCTACAATTTGAAATAAAAAATAAACTTGAACTTTACTCTAATCTCAAGTGACGATTATAATAGTTTAAGATTAATATTTTATTATTTTTCAAAGTTAGTTTTATTGTAAACCACCTTGACCATGATCAAGAAAATTTGTTTAATTACACAACACAACTTATCTGTAGACCCAACCCACCAAATATTTCATATCCAACTATCCTACACAGCATTCTCTAACTCTAATAAAATTTAATTGTTTGTCGTTAAATCGGCTGAGTCACTACCAGACAGGAAATGAAGCAAATATAAATATATTTTTTTTATTGGCACCAAATCACTACAGCGTACCTTAATTTGTACCTTAATACGAATACACCCCTAATCAACATTTGTATTATTTACTTAAATTTCTTATCGCAAACTCAGAATTAAATTTCAATTGAATTAAATAAATTTGCTTGTTGACCAAATTATAGCGCGAATCGACCCGACCTCACAAACCACATCGTTTTATTTAATTTTTGATTAAATTATATCAATATTTGGAATATACAGACCCAATTTATTTGTTTTATTTACACATTTAATTGACATTTGATTTGATGTTTGCGCGTGAGGAAGAATTATTTTAATTGAACCAATTTGTTTTGATAAACAAATTATCGTGAATGAGTAAGAGGGTTAGATGAGGTCGATAGCTGTTTGTTTAAAAACAATGTTGATGTTCCCGCCACTTATACAAATACGTTTGTTTTACTCGTTCTCTGTGGGATATAAAGGAGCGAATAAAGCCGCGCCTATAAAAACAAATAGTGCTCATATTACAGCAGTAATTAATTAGATTATGATTAATCTAAGCACTCCTACTGTGACCTTAATTCTAAATATACCTTCTATAAAGGATGTGTATTCTTGGAAATAGAAGAGAGAATAAATTGAAAGTTATGTTTTCAGATGATATTGGACCCCTTTCATAAATGAGACAAACAGGTAAACATTAATAAGACTGCTTTTACAAATCGAATTAGTTTTTGCTCTCTTAAGGAGAAGGATGAGTATTTCCTGACAAAATTTGGTTTTCGCAAGATGGGGTACCATTAAAGGCCAACCATAATGGTGATCCTAGGTATGTATAGCACATTCCTGGAGTATGCCTAACCCATTATCAAGAAAAGATACCTGGGAGCATCCTCAACACAAAAAGTTTTCAAGGATTTGGGATGTTAGTCACAGATATAACCAGGGCAGTAATAGCAGTAAAGTTATTTTCTAACTACAATACATTGTTAGTACATATATGTTAGCAGTGAATATGTATAGGTGTTGCTATAGGTTTCATCAATATGTGTACTCAATACCCTGTAAAACAAGATTTCTAAATTTAAATGAAATTATGGCACGGTATTGAATAACAAATAAAGTATTAAGCTGACTATTTCTGCCATTTTCGGACGATCACAGCGCAGTAACACCCCAATAATAACTGGTGGCAAAAAATGCAGCAAAATCAGTTAATTTTCAATTACGATCGTATTTCATTCACAATACTTAACTATAAATTGAAATGTTTACGAAATTTAGATTACGCGATTACATAATCTTATAGTTATTTTTAAGTAAAGCGCATAGATTATAATTTTGTTTACGATCGAATGATCGCAATAATACAAATTTAATGATCAAAATCTCTAAATAGATATACATTTTAAGTTATTTACAAATATTACAGATGTTTACAATAACGACAATGAAATTACGTCAATTCGAGACCGAACACATATCGTTCCCATTAATTAAATACGTTTAATTTTTAACAATTTATTATTTTTTTTAATTTATAAATTATAACTTCACACCCGTTTTAATTATGACACAGCACATTAAATGCAATTTTGTTAGTTTTGGTTAGCTCGCGGCCGATCGTTTAATAGTTGTAATTTATGTAGGTCAGCAAAAAAAAAATAAAAAATTAAATAAAATTTTTCTGTATACGGAATAATAATTAAATATTTGTTATAAGACGCGATATCAAAATGAAAATGTCGCGGCGCAACTTATTGTTTATATTCGCGTTACCTCATCATTTAAACAAAAAAACTAACAGATCGGTTTTAACGTGGTGGTTACAGCGAATCATAATGTAAAACAAAAACTAGTCTTACGAAGGTCATGGGTGAATATAAAATAATACAAAGCAGTTGCTTATAAGTTATAAGGGATGATGTCACTATCGTTGTTTTTTTTGTGTATATTGTATATAAGACGATATCAAATTGTGATGGATGAATTGTAGTGTAATCACATCAGTTTGAAGATTTAATTTAATTTCCTAAATTGATGTACATTATAGAAGATACACAATATCTAAATTGTCACATTGAGATAACGCGGGCTTTATTTATATAAGAGTAAATAAGATGTTTGTAGGAGGCTTAGTATTATTACTTCAATTAAAATATTTCTGCTTTAATCAACTTCAATGTTAATTTTAATTCTCGTCAAATTATTTAACTTTTTTTTTATGGTTTTGCTGTTTTTATAGAGGGAAATGTGCAAAAAACCTTCGCGGAATGTGATGATACAATGCTTATTTCGAATGTGTTGACCTCTATTCGTAGATATTTTCACATGATTATGTTGTAAAATTGTTGGGTAGCGTAAATCATTAAAAAATAGACCTACACAAACAATCTTTATTCAAATTTTATTGATGTGGTATGAATGAAACACGTTATACTCTAGATTGATAGATTTAAAAAAGATGATTCACTTCATGATCGAGTGATCGATAGAGGCTAAGAAGATATACTTGTTCATAATTAAAATCAAATTAAAAACTAATCATAACCATCTTTTTTTTACTTCTAGTTAATCACATTATTATGTCTAGGCCTCCATTACAAATCTATGGCTGAAAGTGGCCGGGAAACAGTTTTGCTACTCGCTGGGACTTACGTAGGATACTCAATCATCCTAATTGCACTCTTCGCAGGTAAGCATATTAAAACACACCGCTGGTGAACCATTTAAGTTGACGGAAATATTTGGTACTATATCTAAGTTATTTGCTTTTTTAACTTGACCTTGAGATGTAGTTTCAAGGACACCAAAAATAATTCTGCATAGAACTGAAACATTTTGTTTAATTAACTTAAATGGTGCACAACTTTCTGATTGAGAGTTTTAATCAAGATTTTTTTTTTTTAATTTTCTAGGCTATCTCCTAAGCACACCATCCAACAAACGTGTTGATATATTCATCAGTATCATCGGTTGTGCTCTCTTTATTGCCTGCGGTGTTAAAGTTATTGAAATTTGGAATGATGCATTCTTCAAAACAGATGAACGTTCAATGGCTCTTGCTAAGGGAGGTCTATCCCTTGTAAATGGTGTCCTCTTTTTGGTCGATGTTTTCTTCACATTCCGCGATTAAAAAAAACGTAAAAACGTAAAAAATTAAAACAAAAAAAAATGAATGCTTTAAATATTTTATACCTACAAGAATTTAAGAAAAAGGATTAAAAGGAAAAAAACTGCCTCAAAGATGCATTGCATACCTAATTAGTAATATACAATTTTACACATAAAACAAACAGACGAAATCTAATTTTTATATACCTATATAAATATAAATATGTATGTCTAATATTTATATGTTGTTCAAATTTATATTTACAATTTACAAGTTTATAATTTTATAAAGGTAAAACAACAAAATTAACCCAGAATAATCATCCCTATTAAGGATTGTCGGGTTGATCGATAATCGATACGACTCTGTGTTGCCTTTTCCTTTTTCGTATTGTTTTTATCAAATCAAAAAACGAAAAGGCAATACAGAGCCGTGTTGGTTGTCAATCAACTCTTGAATCATAATAGGGATGGATATGCTGAATTGAATATGCGAGCGCCTCATTTTTGATATTATTTTTTATATATGAACTGTAATTAATGTATTTGTCGAATATTAGATTTTTTAGTAATAAAAAGTACAAAAAATACGTTAAATCGTGTTATTTAAAAAATTAGCATCAGCGCTTGCAGGGCCACTTAGTATAACGGAATTTTTTTGCAGTCGAGTTTCATTTAAATATTTTGGTCTAAAATCATGGCTCCAATCGTCAATTGCTTTAATACATGAAATTGCCTTATTATGCATGTTAAATTTTAAAATCCATAGATGGCATTGGCGTAGCGAGTTTTAGTACAGAAATTCTTTATTTATTTAGGATGATTAAACATGAAATAGCCTTATTGTGGATTTTGTTTTTACACGGTTTTTTTTTTTGTTGGACTTTATTATTTGTTGGATAAATTTTAATAAACCGGTTACTGTTCGAGTATTGTGAACTTTTGGTGAATACTTTGTCGTTGATTAATTACTGACTCTTCGCTTATTTGTTGCTAACCTCTTAGCTAAACTCTTTTAAGACTAAGCTATAAGTTAATTTCTTTAAGAATAGGTTTCAGGACTACTAATTTCATAGAAAATACTTACTGTAAACCTCTCAACACAAACTCTGGTCCATCTCAATACTAACAAACATATTGTTACAATTGCAGATTTTAGGTTTGTATCACAAGATTTAGGCCCGTTCCACATTTCAGCTAAGCTAAGCTATGCGATGTAGGCTATGTGCATAGCTTTCGGTTGTAAATAAAAAGTTTTAATGCTAATATAAACTACGTTTCTCGCTTAGTTTAGCTGAAATGTATACCGTGCCTGAATCACTCGAGCTAAAACTAAACGCAAGTTGAAGCCGCATACTACAAAAAAACTTCAGTAACTTTTATGGTAATTTCGCAACAGAAGAACTTGACGGACATAAACTTTTCTCAACTTTTCGGTAATTTTTTCCCCTCCATACCAACTTAAAAAAAACATAATTCTTTTTTTCATACGAGAAAGAAAATTATGTTTTGTAAGTTGGTATGGAGAGGAAACAAATATGCAAATTATATGAGAAAATTTTATGTCCGTCAAGTTCTTCTGTTGCGAAATTACCATAAAAGTTATTGATTTTTTTTTTTTGTAGTATGCGGCTTCAACAGGCGTCAATTCAAAAACAATACTTTAATCTAGTTTTCCATCACATTTTCAATTGTTCGGTTGGATCATTGTTAGATAATAATATAAAATGTTGCCAAAAATGTCGTCAATTCTCCGACAAAATATAATACGCAAACGGATTACCAAATCCGTATTCACCCTTGCAAAACCAACCATCGAATCATCGGAGGATATCGTAACCAAGCGGGATAAAGAAATCGTTGAACCAATCGCCACCATGAATGATTTACCCGTACATGTGGTAGCTGGGCAGAAAGAGACTCGAAACGCCAGCAGAAATACAATAAAATATTATTAGCTGGAATTATATCGATGGTGATGTCATTGGCGGTACTCAAAAATATTAATGCTTTCAAATATCAAAAGAACATTCAGTTTATCGAGTTTTTTTTTTGGATCATTAAATAAAAGTAGGCTTTTCATATTTTGTTTGTTTAGCAAACGAAAATTTCCATTTTTATCAGTTTTATGGTTAACGCGACCAACCCCGCACTAAAAATTTTTTGTAAAAAAAATTCAATAATATAAAAAAAAGTGCGAATGTCTAAAGTATGGCAAAGGTGTAAATATTTATTAAATAATAGATGGATGGCTACTGGCAAATGCGAACAACCAAGTATATCATTGGCTGACCAAACAAACTGCATTTATCATAGTCGTATACCAACGATGAATGATTTGCCTGTACCTGGCGGTGGTTGGATTGGGCGGTACTACATTAAGGAACGATCGCATAACATGTTTCTGATTACTGGAATTGGATGTCTCTTAGTTTCGGTGGTCACGTTGAAGAAGAATAAAGCATGCAATACTGTACATGATCTAGAGAAAATTTGTTGTGGATTTCAATATGATGATAGGGCGTTGAAGAACGAACGATCATCCGACGACACTAAAAATGATCCTACACTAGAATGTGGTACTGTGGATATTGATACTGGTACTAATATTAGCATTAGCACTAGAGCTAGAACTGGCCAAGCAACAAAAGAATCAAATGTACCATTTTTCATTATATCTTCAATATTTGCGATTTTTTCTTTGGTAAAATTCTGGTTGTAAATAAAATTTTGTAATTATTTCAAATATTGTACATACCAAGTTTTATTTCTATTTTGGTTCGGTATTTAATCCATTGTGTCAACCACCTTGAAGCCACTATCT
This sequence comes from Tipula helvola, assembly GCA_963556165.1. Taxonomy (NCBI): domain Eukaryota; kingdom Metazoa; phylum Arthropoda; class Insecta; order Diptera; family Tipulidae; genus Tipula; species Tipula helvola. The sequence goes on along the minus strand of OY744483.1, from coordinate 330,987,849 downwards.
CCAGTCTCAGCAACATATCATTTATGACCAAGTTCCAAAGCAGGGGGGGACAGTACGCCACCCTGCGGCGTGCCACTGCTTGCAAATCTTTTTGCGGAGGATTTATGATCCTGCCTATTAGCATTTGATCTATCCAGTCCTTGAGAGATTCATCCACTCCTAGATTCGAAAGTGCCCGAGTTATAGCCCCTGTAAGCACGTTGTTAAGGCTCCCTCAATGTCCAAAAAGGCTACCATCGCGTAGTCTCCATATTCGAAAGATTTATCAATAAAATATGTAAGAGAATGAAGAGCAGTTTCTACAGATCTCCCCTTGCAATAGGTATGTTGAGATTTAGATAGCTTTGCCGGCACAATCGTGCCTCTAATATGAGCTTCAATTTGTCTTTCCAGTATTTTGAAAAGGAAAGAAGACAAGCTAATCGGTCTAAGGTCTTTGGGACTGCAGTGTAAGCGTTTTCCTGCCTTAGGTATGAAAACAACCTTCACTTCCATCCATTTACTATGAATGTGACATAGTTCTAGGGCTGCCTCTAAAAATTACCTCTAACCAGGAAATGGTTAGATCCGTAGTTTTTTGAATATCCGCAGGGATAATACAGTCAGGTCGTGGCGACTTTATTAGTTTAAAGCTGCTTATCGCCCATAGAATCTTTCTTCTGCTAATAATTTGGCCTACGAGGCTACCTGCTGATATAGCAGGTGCAGATTCGGAACAACCAGGAAAGTGGGTCTCCAATAGTAGTTCCAGCGATTCCGCAGTATTTGTGGTCCATGCTCCATCCGGCCTTTGAAGAAAGCTTGGGATGGAAGGGCCAGTGGATAGTACTTTACGCAGCCTGGACATCTCTAAAGACTCCTGAATTTTGCCACAGTATAGTCTCCAAGATCTGTTGTTTGCACTTCTTAATTGATATTTGTAAATTTTGAGGTCTTCCTTATAGGAGTCCCATTCTCCGCGGCTCTTGTTTTTCTTACTGTTTTAAAGAGTCTTTTGCATCGTTGACGTGTTTGTTGAACCACCAAGGTGGCCGAGATTTACCCCTGTCCTGGGCCTACTAAGAAGACAAGAGCCCAGTACCGCTTCGTTAAAAGCACTGGACAGTTCGTCCACTAAGCCATCGAGTTCTACCGTAGTTTTTGGAGGTTAAGGCACCGGCACGGATAGTGAGTTTCCCAGAATAGTTCTAAAAATATCCCAGTCGGTATTCTTCCTGTTCCTGTAGAAGGGCTGTTTCGAGAAACCAAGTTCATTTCAAATTGACCTCGCTGCCACATCTTCATTGCTGAAATTTGATAGCAGAAAACAACTTATATTATTTTTAACGAGAATGCACGACCCAACCCTATAGGGGATTTTTTTCCTAGCATTAACAGCAAGGCTGGCTCCGGGCCATACCTCGCCAAGACCTTCCACTGCCTTCGTGTAAAGCAGAAGAGATTTCTGATCCGCAAATGGAGTCATTTTCACCTGGTTCCTATGCCAGCCCGCATCCCGATAAATCGGAGCAGGTCCTGAGTTTTCTGCCAGGATATTCAGGTAGGTGGTGGGTAGTTAAGGCCCTTTCCACCTTTTTCCAATTGACGGGCGTGATACTGCCATCCTCTTGGGACTGGCCAACAACTGCCACAAAACCAGCTGCTCCTTGAGTACTTCGTTAAAAGGTCTCATTCCGGTAGCATGGAGCTTCGTTTTTTTTGCGATCTTAGGTCTTTCCTCCTGAGATCTGTTTCTTTTGATCTTTAAGCCAGCTGAAGGACCTTCCGACTTCTGTTCGGTGACTTTTTTCATCCACGCAAGCAGGGCTTTGTCTTTCTCCGACCTGTCTTCTGGCGAGATGTTGTTTTTCTTATCCAGGACCCCCCATGCCTTCCTCCTAGTGTTATAGGTTGGTTTTGTGAGAGAGCCGGACTCTTTTTTTTGCTTGTTTGGTTCTGCCATATTTGGTCGGACGAGTAGCGAAGAAAAGAGTGTCCATCTGTGCAGAGATCCGCAATACACAGATAAGGCTACTTAATTCGAAGGGCGCCAGGTATCCGGATCCACCGTTAGCGGCTGAGCTAGTTTTTAAACTGGGCCCCCAGTCTGGCCGGATATCGGCACGGTACGAATAACACCTTAACCCAGCCCAGTGATTTGTTTAAAGTTGACTACTTTACCGCCGTGTTTTAGCCTAGAAGCCGAAAAAGGAACAATTTAGTTACCAGCGATCACCACGTAGAGGTAACACGAGTATTTGCGGAAGCTGCAAGTTATGGAGCTGACAGCAAGTGTTAACTTGAATCCCCCGAGCAACTTCACACCTGACCGCCAAAAATGATCCCTGGTAATAAAATGCCAAAATTTTAAAATAGTAAGAGCTTAAAAAATTAGGACGGGCGTACGCACGTTTTTTACCTCTGATGTGTGCCCCGGTTCCCCTGGTTGCAAAATTGTATTCCTCCCTGAGCGCTTTTACCACTGGTGGGAGCTATGACCTCAGATTGGAATACTAATTTTTGATAATAAAGAAAATTCAAATTTCTTAAAACTAAATGGCGAAGTGATTTCTGAATCCGGCTATTTGTTGGACGTGGTGAAATTCTCTCCTTTAAAAATTCACCGTAGGCTCTTCTGTGGCCTCTTTACTTGTAACAATGTGATGAATGTCTGGATTATTTTCACTTGATTGTGTGAAAATTAATGACTGTTATGGATGTGATGACTGCTTGTTACCCCAATCACGTCGGGGTCACCAATTGTGGAGACAGGTGTATGATGGGTAATCTAATTCTTAATTCTTTGAGCTTTGATTTAAAGTAATTTGGCGCGAACAAGCCATCGTGGTCCGCCTATTTGCAGCACTGAACCTTCAGCATTTCAATGTAATTAAACGCGCTACTGATTTCAACAACTTTTCCATCACGTCCCGAACCATAAACTAGTTTCATTCTCTTATTACCAAATAGAAAATATTAAAACAGGGTAATCCTTAATGCTTCAATTTCCCTCCTCTCATATATCGATACATAACTACCCGTAGCTATAATTCGTCCATTTTTTGTAACATGTTGTAGCTACATAAAACGACAACATAAATAAACGAATACAACATATTTTTGTTCTAGTGATACATAAAAAAAAATCTTCTTTCCTTTCTCAATTTTCATTTCGGTTCGGATAATTTAATTCATTGTAATTTTTCATTTCATTTCAAAGTTGTCTCGATTACGCTATATATTTGTGTTTGTGCGGAAGGAATGATGTTATTGCGTTAAGTTTTTGTAGGTATATTTCACAAAGTATGAATTGGCCCAAACAGTTCCGATTTAGGTTCCAAACGAAATTTAGACGAATTTTGAGCAAATCTTCATTCATATTCTGCTTCATTTGTACAATCGATTAAATACCGAACCAAAATAGAATAAAACTTGGTATGTACAATATTTGAAATAATTACATAATTTTATTTACAACCAGAATTTTAACAAAGACATAATCGCAAATAACGCAGATATAATGACAAATGGTACATTTGATTCTTTTGTTGCTTGCTCAGTTCCAGTGTCAGTACCAGTGCCAGCACCAGTACCAGTTCCAGTACCAGTACCAGTACCAGTACCAGTGCGAGTGCGAGTGCCAGTGACAGTGCTAGTACCAGTACCAGTGCCAATACCAGTACCAGTGCCAGTGCCAGTACCAATGCGAGTGCCGCCAGTACCTGGACCAGTACCAGTACCAGTACCAGTGCCAGTGCGAGTACCAGTGCCAGTGCCAGTACCTTTACCAGTTCCAGTGCGAGTACCAGTACCAGTGCCAATACCAGTACCAGTACCAGTACCAGTGCCAGTGCCAGAGCCAGTGCCAGTACCAATTCCAGTGCCAGTACCAATGCGAGTGCCGCCAGTATCTGGACCAGTACCAGTACCAGTACCAGTGCCAGTACCAATGCGAGTGCCGCCAGCGCCAGTACCTGGACCAGTACCAATACCAGTACCAGTGCCAATACCAGTACCAGTGCCAATACCAGTGCCAGTACCAATGTGAGTGCCGCCAGTACCTGGACCAGTACCAGTACCAGCGCCAGTGGGAGTGCCAGTTCCAGTACCAGTACCAGTGCCAGGTCGAGTACCAGTACCAGTAACAGTGCCAGTACTAGTACCAGTAGCAGTGCCAGTACCAGTGCCAATGCGAGTGCCGCCAGTACCAGTACCAGTGCCAGTGCGAGTGCCAGTACCAGTACCAGTTCCAGTACCAGTACCAGTGCCAATGCGAGTGCCGCCAGTACCAGTACCAGTGCCAGTGCCAGTGTGAGTGCCAGTACCAGTGCTAGTACCAGTGCCAGTGCGAGTACCAGTACCAGTACCAGTGCCAGTACCAGTACCAGTGCCAGTACCAGTGCCAGTGCGAGTACCAGCTCTAGTATGAGTGCCAGTGCCAATGCCACTGCCAATTCCAGTGCCAGTTCCAGTGCCAGTGCCAGTGCCCTCTTCGGATGATCGTTTGCCAGTACCAGGGCCAGTGCCAATGCGAGTGCCGCCAGTACCAGTTCCAGTGCGAGTGCCAGTACCAGTGGCAGTTCCAGTGCGAGTGCCAGTACCAGTACCAGTGGCAGTTCTAGTGCCAGTTCCAGTTCCAGTGCCAGTACCAATATCCACAGTACCACGTTCTAGAGTAGGATCATTTTTAGTGGCATCAGATGATCGTTTGCCGGTACCAGTGCCAGAGCCAATGCGAGTGCCGCCAGTGCCAGTACCAGTGCGAATGCCAGTACCAGTGTCAGTACCAGTGGCAGTTCTAGTGCGAGTGCTAGTGCCAATTCCAGTGCCAATGCCAGTGCCCGTGCCAGTGCCAGTTCTAGTTCCAGTGCCAGTGCCAGTGCCAGTACCAATATCCACAGTACCACGTTCTACTGTAGGATCATTTTTAGTGGATTCGGATGATCGTTTGCTCTTCAACGCCTTATCATGATATTGAAATCCAGCAATTTTCTCTAGACCATATACAGTGTGGCATGCTTTATTCTTCTTCAATGTGACCACCGAAACGAAGAAACATCCAATTCCAGTAATCAGAAACATGTTATGCGATCGTTCCTTAATGTAGTACCGCCCAATCCAACCACCGCCAGGTACAGGCAAATCATTCATCGTTGGTATACGACTGTGATAAATGCAATTTGTTTGGTCAGCCAATGATGTACTTGGTTGTTTGCATTTGCCAGACATCCATCTATTATTTAATAAACATTTGCACCTTTCCCATACTTTATACATTCGCACTTTTTTTTATTTTGATTTACTATATTTGTTTTACAAAAAATTTTTAGTGCGGGGTTGGTCACGTTAACCATAAAACTGAGAAAAATAGAAATTTTCGTTTGCTAAACAAACAAAATATGGAAAGCCTACTTTTATTTAATGATCCAAAAAAAAATTTATTCACAAGCAAGCATTTTACAAAATAAATTATTCACCGTCATATTCGAAATCCTCGATAAATTGCATATTCTTTAAATATTTGAACGCATTAGAATTTTGGAGCACCGCCAATGACATCACCATCGATATAATTCCAGCTAATAATATTTTATTGTATTTTTGCTGGCGTTTCGAGTCTCTTTCTGCCCAGCTACCACATGGTACAGGTAAATCATTCATGGTGGCAATTGGTTCAACGATTTCTTTATCCCGCTTGGTTATGATATCCTCCGATGATTCGATGGTTGGTTTTGCAACGGTGAATATTGATTTGGTAATCCTTTTGCGTATTATATTTTGTCGGAGAATTGACGACATTTTTGGCAACATTATTTAAATTAATTTTATATTATTATTTAACAATGATCCAACCAAACAATTGAAAATGTGAAGGAAAACTAGATTAAAGAATTGTTTTTGAATTGACGCCCGTTTAGTGTTACCCATGTTTGGTTTATCATGAGTATTACCTCATGTATCTGGCAATGTCTGGCAACAACAGCAAAGCAGGCTTTTAATTTATATACGCGCATGCATACAATATTTTCGTAGTTTGTTTTCGGTTTTAATCGAGTCCAGGCCAATACTCACATGATTTTATCTAATAATATTTTTTAAAATGTCCGTAGTTTGGAGGCAATGTGTAAAAGCAACGATTCGTAAACAATGGATGTCAACATACAGTCCAAAATCGCTAACGAACGATTGCCAAACACGAAAACCAACAATGAACGATGGTCCAGCACCCAATGGTTCTTGGATCGCACGTTATTATTTAAAGGAACGTGTTTTAAGAAAATGTGTGTGGACTGGATTCGCCATGTTAGCGATTTCATTGGTCACACTGATTAAAACGGATGCAACTTGGCTTGGTCGAAATTTTCAGTATGTACCTGATTTTAAGTATGAGGATGCATATAAAAAACCGCAAGATGAACAACAACAACAAATACCACTGGGAATATGTGACAAAGAGAGAAAAGTAGAAAAAATCGAAAATGTTTTGGATGCACCATCATCTGGGCCATTTTTCTTCGTCTCATTGCTATTTGCGATCACTCAACTGACTGATTTTTTTCGCTAAAAATAAATGAAACTTTTTATATCGGGAATTAATTTGTTGATTTTTTTACAGAGGCGTTAAATTGCTCAAATATTTCCCCCTTTCGGTCTTAAGGCTAATTTGCAGTGTCAATATCCATCGTTCAAATATCGTCCAAACTGCGATCGTATATACCTTGTTACACCGTCTTAGAACTCTTTTTGGAGCTTTTTAAGACATCATTAGCTATAGGACTAACACAAAAACATCTATTACTTTTGCTTGCCAGTTGTGCATGGTTAGGTTAGCCTTATTCAACATGCACCGAATGTTCTTACGGTAGCAGGGGTTTTTGCTTCATTCTATTCTGATGTGCAGATACCATCCTCACCAGGTGTCTTGTAATTTTTCATCTGCGATATCACATTTCGTACTTTATCATTTAATGAAGGAGGTGGTGATGTCACCTCGACGTTAATATCGCGTTGAAGCAAGAGGGATTGTTGCTCGGAAGGTGGTGCTGCCTCTTTATTTAAAAGCGAGGAGAAATAATTTTGCCACACTTCCGAGGACGGTTTTAGTGTCCATTTCCAACTCACCGGATTTGTTGCGAAAAGTGCTGCTACGTGGATGAAAGTCCGTAGCTATGTCTCTTATGCAACGATATTTATCTCTCAGGCTAGAATTTTGGATGTTGCGTGCCTGTTGTTCATGCCATTCCCGTTTCTTCTGCCTACATAGTCGATTGGCGATTCTCCTCGCAGTTATGTAGGCGTTTTGGGATTGTCTTGTTCTTTGCGATAGATTTCATTGTCGTGCGCGATATTTCTCCCGAATAGCACCAATTCAATTATCATCAAACCAGAGATTTTTAGGCCTTGATGGATTTTGGCCTATGGTGGACTTTGAGGCATCGGTTACTGCCATTTTGATAATGTCTCACTGTTCTTGAACGGATTATTTTCCAAGATTTCTGATACCGTCATCCCGAAGTTGGTCCTGGTCTGGTAACTTGGTTGTTCAATGCTGCAGTATTTCAACGAGTGATGCGCTGGAAGTGATGATTATATGTGGTTGATAGACGAAATTGTAATTCAGCAACTACCAGCAAACCGTCTGAATCAATGTTAGCTCCACGTTTACTTTTGATGTTTTTAAGACTAGAAATATGTCTCTTGGGAAGTATATGCTGGCAACCACCAAGTTGTACAGTAAAGCTAGCTCGATGGTGAGCATCGCATTGTTGTTTGATATAGGGTGCAAGAAGTTTGGGCCGATAGTGCTTCGATCATGTTGCGGAATTTTGCTTAAGATAGTTTCGAGTCATGAAACCTGATTGTACAAATCCGATTTCTAACAGGCATGAAGTCAGTCACAAATTGACGACATCGATTGGTAATCACGATCACACTTTAGCCTACTCTTTTAACAGAGTACCAGTTACGGCACATGAAGCGAGTCTTGTGTTTGTCCCCCTGCATACACAGTAGACTGACCACCAATTTGTAGTCTATATGAGGCATATTGGAACAATAAATTATTAGTGAATATTTTTTAGGTAAAATATTGCTTCAATGTACATTACATTCTTATATTAGGTTTGTGTTTTCAGTTTATATGTTTACTTTTTGGTTGCAGGCAACAATCTATTGGACAAGTTGCGGCTGAAACACCCATAATAAACCCGAAATTCGTCTTGAAGTACGTCGCTTGAGAAGTCGGGAGCTAAGAGAAACAACTAAGTGAGTAATATGAATTGCACCTCTAGTTATGTGATAATGAATAAACAATCGGCGGGACATTATCGCCTCAGCTGACAGAATCGATGATTACGAAGATTACAAATTTTGAAAATGGGTCTGTTTGTGTTATAGATCACTTTCACTGATTCGGCCAATTTGTGGATGTTTACATCGGATATCCATGTTTTGTTCGTGATATACCTACATATGTATTCTGTATAACAGCCCAATTTTCAAAAAATATTGCAATGTATTCCCCCCTCTACAAGTTAATCAATGGCATGTTGTGCATTGCATGCAGCTTTTCTACTAACCTACAACTTTCCAGAATAATATTAACGGTTGCCATAAGCGTATACATAAATAGCCCCTTCTGTCATGTAAATCTGTATCCTATGCCAATGCCAAGCCATGATAAAAAAAAACGTTAAGTTTACTTCTGGGTGCCGTCCATCATCATTTCTGTTCAAAATCCACCAATTTCTCGGAAAATATGGCAATAAAATGTAAGAATAATCATGATAGGTGGGGAAATTACCAAAAAATGATTACTGTTCGGTCAGCATAATAAAAAATTTAAGTGTCCAACAGCCTATTTCGAATTTATTTGAGAATTTTGAGAAATTACGATATGGGTAAATACAAATATTATTGTTGGCATCGATCTATTGTCACTGTTTTTATAATTCGATTGTTTAAAACATAGAAATTTATTCTAACTAATATAACTTGTGATGGCAGAAGTAGTACACTGTAATGCTTTAGAAAGCAAGGTACCGATGCGTGAAAAATTAAAAAATGATGTAGAAATGAAATTTTTAATATTTATAAGATAAAAATTATTTCAATTGATCAATGAGAGAACGATTAAGAAAATTAATTTTTGGAAATTTTAATGCAATAATAAGAAATTACATATTAAAAAAAAAACTGCGCTAGTTCTTAAAATCGAACTTCAGAAATGTTACACAAAACTAGAAGACACGCCCTCTTTGAAATTGCATAAAATATATAAATCGAATCCATCTGATTTAAACTACCGGTTATATAGCAATCTACGAACAGAATTTAATATATTGAACAAGTTTTATATAATTGATATATTGTCATGCAGATCGAAAATGACATAACAAACGACCCTAGGCGGTTCTGGTATTATATGGAGTACAAAAAGAATTCTAGTCGATATCCTGTTCAAATGCATCTCAAGCGACATGTAATCTATTTGCTGACTTTTTTGTAGGAGTATATACTAAGAATAATACAAGTTGCTCGTCGGTTAGTTGTGATAAGACAAGTATTAACTCGAACTCAACTTTAATATATCAGGAGATTTTAACAGATTTAAATCAGCTATAGATTGTAAAAAGGAGGCCGGGCCTGACGGTATTCCTCCTTGTTTCATGGTGAGTTGCGCTGATGACCTTGCGGCTCCGTTGGCAAAGATTTGTAATTTTAGTCGTCGGTCTGGAGTTTTCCCCAAAATATGGAAATTATCATCGATTATTCCAATTTTTAAGTCTAGTTCACGTAGTGATGTTCGAAATTATCGTGGAATTTCTTTACTTTCAAGCACCCCGAAACTTTTTGAAAGTCTAGTTAATGACCGTTTTTTTTTTGTTTTAATTATAAATGTTATAACGACATAACCACATGGTTTCTATAAAGGTCGATCTACGGTTACAAATCTCGCAATCTTTAATAATTATGTTTCATGGGCACGAGAGTTAGGTTTCCAAACGAATGTATTGTACATATACAGATTTCAGTAAGGCCTTTTATAAGGTAGACCATGGTTTGTTAATTAATAAACTCTATCAATTAGATTCAAATCAAATACCAGTGCAATGGATACGATCATATTTGATCAGTATGTTAAGATCAAAAACTCTATTTCCAGAAAGTTACCTGGGACCACTCCTTTTTAATATTTTTGTGAATGACGTGATTGGTTGCCTGTTTAACTCAGAACTTCTTATGCCTTATCATTTCAAATTGATATCAATAATTTCGTTGAATGGTGTAGTATTTACTCCTTATGTCTTAATATTTCCAAATGCAACACTATGAAATTTATAAGTATAGGAATGTCATCTTAACCGATTTATAATCGACGGAGTACTGGTCGAACGGGTTTCTGTAATTCGAGACTTAGGAGTACTTTACATACCTAACTTGTCTTTTACTTTTGATATTGACAGCGTTATTGTAAAGACTAACAGTATGTTAGGCTTTCTGAAAAGACAATGCCGGGAATTTAGAGATCCATACACACTGCGCATACGATTGTTAGATCCCATATTGAGTATGCTGCTGTCATTTGGTCGCCCTTTTATCTTAAAAGCATTCAAAATCAATAGACAGTCTACCGTTTTCTGCGAGTTCCTTATCATCGATTAAAGTCTTTGTTTATGATAATCTTAACAAAGCCTAAATAGAAGAACCTTTATGTGATCACCAATTTGGATTCGATGGGAATGCGTTGGACTGCATTATCACATCTAGCAGATCCATTTCTCCTCCAATGCTACTGAAATAATGCTGGACTAGAAAATATTTGAAAGATTACATCAGTTTCCGCTATCAGTAGATAAAAATAAACCTGAAATTATATCTATTCAAGCAGTGCCAGGCTGCGGTAAATCAACATGAATTTTAAATTCACATATAATTGGAAAAGATCTCGTCTTAAGTTCTACGAAGCACAGCATTAATGACATAAAAACTAAGGTGGCTTTCCAATGTAAAGAAGCTGCTGGTAAAAACTTTGAAGATATCAAAACCAACTACCGCACGATTGCTTCTTATACCTTTTAAATGGATTCAAGAAATATGATACGGTTTAAATCGACGAGTACATGATGGCACATGCAGGACTATTGGGTCTAGTGGCTTTGTTAAGTGACTGCCGTAAAATATTCATTCTGGGAGATCAAAACCAAATACCGTACATCGACCGTTTACAGCACGTTATAAACATCTTAGTACAACTTATAGATGCCCTGTGGGCATCATCAATTCTATGCCGCACTAATAATAACAGAAATCAGTCTGTTTTAACAAATGCCGGTTGATTTCCGATATTCCAGTTATGCCAAATTCACTGTACCTAACTTTCACAAAACGCGACAAACGGCAATTAACTAACAATTTAAAATTAACTATTCATGAGGCTAGAGGCTTAACTTCAACTTATGCTCTAGTGGCATTAACCAGAGAGTAATATCAATTTTCAAAACAAGAGGAAGAAATGATGTCTCTTGACAATACCTAAATTATTTGAACTGGTAGTATGTAACTCATTCAGATCTTTGGTTCCTCGATTCATCTCACAGTGTCATTGAATTTTATTTTATTTGATACCTACAGTGGTTACAATCGGTACAAACAATTACGGCTAACTACAATTAATTAGAATTATACAAAAAAAAGTTTAAATAAAACATTCTCGACAAGTGGAAATCGAACATTTCAAATACTGAATTGAATATCCGTGATGTTCTCACGATAGGTTCCGAAAGGCCATAGTGAGTTGGCACCGGGTCAATGAATAAAAGTCCATCACGTTGCCGCATTCGACGTTCGGGAGCATAGATTTTTAGACGTGCAAGTAACTCGGTACAATCGATGCGGGAATTAATAATATCACACACGAACAGCGTGGAAGCTACGTCCCGGCGACAGTCTAGACGTTGTAGTTTCAGAAGATTACATCGATCCTGATAAGGTGGGAGGACATAATCCACAGCACGCATGGACGGCAAACAACGGATCGCAAAAAGAACAAATTGTTTCTGAACACTCTCAATCCTCCCGGAATGACAGTGGTAGGATGGCGCCCAAGCTGGAGATGCATACCCCAAAATAGAACGAACAAACGAGACATAGAGTGATGTCAAAGTTATCGGGTTTCTAAGATCGGAAATGAACTCAACGCGGATACGATTAAAAGAAAGAGTCTTACATTTGCTCACGTTCAGAGCCAATCTATTGTTAATTGACCAACTGCAAAATCTATTTAAGTCCTCCTGCAACTTTACGCAATCAGATATACTAGCAACACGGGCGAAAATTTTCATGTCGTCTGCGAAGAGGAGACAGTTAGCAAACTCAAAGCATTGAACAACATCGTTGATAAACAATGAAAACAACAATGGGCCAATGTGACTACCCTGAGGCACGCCAGATGGTACACGATACAATTGGGAGTAAGAACCCAAGAATCTAACGGAATGCCAACGATCAGAAAGGTAGATAGGAACGCAACCATTTAATAGGAATAAGCTGGCAATTTAGACTCTGTAACTTACTAATAAGAATAGATTGGTCAATCATATTAAAAGCCTTGGCAAAATCTGTATAAACAACGTCGAGCTGCTGTCTGGAATTTAAACTATCAAATAAACCACTGCAAAATGAGACCAAGTTAGTTACAGTGGACCTACCGGGATAAAATCCATGCTGTGCCGGAGAAATGAAATTCTTTGTATGGAATTGCAAAATTTTATGAACCATAGACTCAAACAGCTTGAAAATTGGATGAATACAAGAAATCTTCCAAGTATCGGGGAAAAACCCGCGACGAAGGTTTTCATTAAATATGAAGGTAATCGGGAGGATTAAACTCTCAGCACAACACCTAAACAGAATCGGAGGAAAACCATCATAACCCGATCCCTTTCCAACCTCGAGCTGGAGCAAACAATTCAGAACTTCATTCTCGGTAAATTTGAAGTCTTTAAATTGACCGAAGCTGGGGAAAAAAAAGCTGGAGTCACGATAGTGGGCTAAGGAACTGGTTTGTAAATCGACGCAAAAAAATTAGCGAACAGATTGCAGATGTCCGAGGGCTGACTAGCGACGGAGCTCTTGTACGACATGGTAGACGGAAAGCCAGCCACTTTTTTCTTACTATTAATGAACTTTCAGAACTCCTTAGGACTAGATGTTAACTCTTCCTCAATTCGCACTATATAGTTGTTATAAAGGAACCAGTTTAGGTTTTTAAATTCCTTGCGAGCTCTATAAAAATCAGGATAGTATTTGGCAACATGTAGTCTATACAAGGAATGAAGCTTATTGCGTCGTTTCTCAAGCAACACCAACTGATTATTATATCAGTATCATTATATATGTTTGGTTTTATTAAGCGTCAACATCTGGTATCCATTTTACGACGAACCTATCCAAAAAGAGTGTCCAAAAAAAATGTATACGGTAGATAACGTGGAAAGACGGATGGGATAACGACCATGACTTACCGTACTACGTTAATCTGTAGCGATTACTATTATATGCTACTGGATGTAAAAAATATCAAATGACAACATTGGCAAATAGACGAGAGCTTTTAAAGTGTTCGTTTGTTGGAAATAGTTTACTTGATCAAATCGATGCACCATCCATACTGGAATTAATTAAATAAAGGCACCGAGTATAATTTTAATTCTTTTTCTCAATATTGTTATAAATTCAAGTCAAATTTGTAGACTTTTCTCTTGAATAAAAAAATAAATAAATAGATATTCGATTTTAATAGCTTTGAATTTGTGGTCTATAGTTCTGTTGATTGATATATTTCGGAATCTGAAATTATTATGCCCAAAGCGCTTTTAGATTGTATAATTATTTCCATACCGTATCTAGTCGTTGTATTATTTAGGTAACATCACTCCAGATTTATTTATTTCAAATCCATTGAGGCTAAGTGTAGAGAGCATCTGTGATCTTTAATTTGCGAGCGAACCAATAAAGTGATCATTGGTCGATTGATAGCAGTGAAAAATACAAATAAAGAATAGAGTCACAGGTAACCAATAGATACTATATAAAAAGTCTCTCAACAAACAAAATATTCAATTACGAAGAAAAAAGAAAACTTAGAGATTGCTATATGCATTTATCACGGGGGATCACGATTATTGATAATACACAATAATATATAAAAATTTATTTAAATCAATCCCCTATTATTTTCATTTTTTTATGTTTTTTAGTTTTATTTTAAAATTCAAAACCACCCTCTAACACCCCTTTTTCCCAATTTTTTTGGTGGTGTGTGCCAAAAATGCCAAAAAAAAAGAAGAAATTTCCCTATAAGCAAGCGCATGCCCAATTTATTGTGTGTATAAGTGTATTGTGTATTATATACCCTCGGAAAATCGATGAAATATTTTTTGTAAAGTTTTCTTTTTTTTTTTGGTACTACCAACCACCTACCTTACAAAAAAAAAAAAAAAAAAAAAAAACTTCGGAAAATTTCCCATTAAATTCCAGTTTTTAAGGATAAGTTGATTTTTGTCTGTTGTGTGGCATACACCATTCATTGTTTTTTTTCGTTCTTTGCAATATTTATTATAAATTTAATTAATAATTATAATTTTATTATTTTTGTGTATATTAATTAATTTTTTTAATTAATTTAATTTATTGTTTTTTGTTTTTGAACGATAATACTTGTCAAATTATTATCATCGGTTATATGTAATAATATCAATAATATATAATATCAAAGGATATAATTTCATTCAGTTTTCTTTTTTAGTTTTTTATAGTTTTATAAAACAAAAAAAAAAACAAAAAAAAATCAGTTTTCCTCTTGAACTTTATAATCTTTTAATTTTATAATTTAAAAAAAAAAAAAAAACAAGAAAAGCGAAATATTCAACCAAAAAGGATAATAAATATAATTAAAGTGAATTAATTAAAATTAAATAAAAATTTGTGTGAGTATTAAATCATTATGCTTAAATATAATATATTCAGTGAGTGTTGCAAATAAAATAATAACGAACGGAATTTTGGAAAGGAGAACCCCACCCTAAATTTAATCGCTAATTATGTTAATTACCATTAATTAATAATCTCTGGATCGTTGGTCTTTATACTATATACCTACATACAATACATAAACACCGAACCAAATTTTCCTAAAAATCGATAAAGTTTTAGTCCTTACAAAAAAAAAAAAAAAAAATGAGAAAATGGAGTAAAAAAAAATTCTAGCACGTGCGTATCGTTAGAAAAACACTTTGTGTGTGTGTGTATATGGTATAGTGAAAATTAATATGGGAACTCAAATTAAAAAAAAAGGAGAACAAGGAAATATTATATAATGCCATTTTCCATACACACGAATTTATTGTTTCAAATCATATGATGTACCAAAAAAAAAAAAAAAATGGGATAAAAAAGTTTTTTTTTGAAAGGAGTCCGGGTGCAGGAACTTTCCAGCTTTGTATTTTTTTTTTTTATGTGTCGTTTCAATCGGATCTTCATCGCGTTTTTTTTTTGCCATAAATCAAATACACAATCATTTTTTTTTTTGTAGAAGAAGAAGAAATGGCCGGGAACTCAAATTGATGTTGCGCTTTAGAGATTTTCAATATACACAAAAAACATTCTCATATACATATTTATACAAATTTAGTTCATTTTTCGCCAACTTTTCCATAGTATACAATTTTAGTAGGACGAAATCTTTTTTATTTGTATTTTTATAATGAATAAATTTATTAATTGCTTTAGGTTGTAAATGAATTGCGTGTGCAAGGTATAATTGCGAGACACTATACTATACTGCACGTTAATGGGATTTTAATCGATCGGGCTGCGGTTATATAAACGGAAGCAGGTACTATATATGTATACTATTTACAATTTACAGTCTTGTATATAGATCTGGGTATGAGGCGAGCATAAAAATTTGTATCAATGGGATAAACGTTCGTATATGTACTCACACCTCACCGCCACCATATATTTTACCGGCCGGCATTTTTTTTTTCGTTTCCTTGAATGGAAATTCTCTATACTTTAATATTAAATTACGGGTTAAATATTATGTGTAGTCAGTGAATAGTGAATTATTAATAAAACGAGTGTTTTGTAGTAAAAATTGTATTATACATACTATATAGTGGATTGTTAAATCAATTTTTTTTTAGGTAATTTATACGCACTAGAGCGGAAAGTTAATTTTTTTAACTGCTTAATATTAAGACATAATGTAAATCAATTTAATTTATGCTTTTATTTATTTGATTACGCCATACTTTTTTTTTTTTTTACTGGAGCACGGAAGGAAGTGCACCCCCCGTTTCCATGGAACCGGAACAATTAAAAAGAGAATACGCACGTAAAATATTTCTCGGTCATCTCTTTCCGGAATTCTCCTTTGTACAAAAAAATAAAATTAATTCCTTTGTGATAGATTTTCTTTCAACCGGAATTATCGTACCATTTAATTTTGAAAGTCTTTCATGAGGGAAATAATCCGGAATAGGCCCGATAGGTCGAATGGGTCGAAAGGCTGAATGCCAAAAGGCCAAAAAATTAAGTTTTTATACTTTAGAGTAATGCTTCTCAAACTTTTTCATACTGTGGCTCCCAAAATCGGAAAAATAAAATCTAGATCCCCCGAAAAATTTTATTCAATTTGTGATCCATATTCGTATTCGGCAATTTAAAAAACATGTTCTATCAACCCAAAATATTCCTTCAGCTTATTAAATATTTTGAAAAACTTGAAAAAATTCGGCAGACGAACCATTAAAAATTGGATGCTTCCGTAAAAACTTCGGTACTAAATATTTTAAATACACATATGTATGAGTGGAGCAGAACAGATAACGCAATGGCTAACTACTAGGGCATCCAATTTTTGGCCAAAAAGTAATTCCGGAATTGATTTTTTTTTTTAAATAGTCTCTAATTAAAAATTAAAATTTTACAAAAGACAACAATTTTTTTATTAATGCTCTGAACGATACTAAATCGTAGTTACTACTTACACCATTTTTAAAATTAAAAATTTTATAGAATTTATTCCTACAGTAAATTCTACAAATTCTGTAAAGTTTAAAAATCCAATAAGTTTCTTAAATTCTTAAATTTTATGAATATAACATAAATTCTTTAAATTTTGTAGAACCTTTGAGTTCTATTAATCATATCAAGTGTATCTGTTTTATAAATTCTACAAACTCAAATTTTACTTAACAATTTCGATAAATCCTATAAACTTTAATAATTCTATAAATCCTCTAAATTTTGTAAGTTCTATAAATTCTATGAATAAAGTTTAACACTTCAGTAACTGAAAACAACAAAACAAATCTCATAAATTCTTTAGTTCTTAAAAATTGTAATGCGATAAATTTTACAAATTTATAATTTCTTCATTGACTGTAATTCTATAAATTTTAATATGTTTATAAAACTTATAAATTCTATAAACAATAAATATTTTATAAATTACAAAATTTCGACCAATTCTATAAATTTTAAATTTTCTTTATATTTTATAAATTCTACAAACTCAAATTTGACTTATTTTAAAAATTCCATAATTTCTATAAATTTTTATAAATTTCGAAAATTCAATAAATTCTTTGAATTCTATAAATCGAATAAATTCTGTAAATTTTAGTTATAATGGCACACCCTTACTGGAACCATTTAGAGCTAGTATTTAGGTAGCGTAGAATATCGCGCCCTTTACTGTTTTCGATATCCGCCAGGTCGTCCATCTTGAGCTTAGCTAAGTATTTATGCTGCTAGTTAGAACTTCTGCGTGCTAATGCCGGACATGAGCAGAGGAAGTGAACTATAGTTCCTTCTTCCTTTTCATCCAAACAGCTTCTATACAGAAGTCATTTGACTCAAACCCCAGCCTTCTTGCATTCTCTCCATAAAAACGCAGAGTGGCGTGAATATTCCTACAACCGTTCTTAATTCACGAGAGCTTAATGTTTTGGTGTGCCTCAAGTTTATTTTTAGCCAGACTTGGTTTGCATCAGTACAAGTAAGGCTGCCAGTAAAAACTTTCCAGTTTATGCGCTATAAGACTCCCCAGGCATGCTCTTTCCGTTTGCAGTAGGTGAAAAATTCAGTAACTTCATAAAATAATTTATAAAACTTTATAGATTCAATAAATTTTATGAATTTTTTAAATTCATTGAATTTTACACAAAATTAATTTATCTACTCACTCCTACTGCAATTTAGTACCTTTAGTATAATTGGCCATAAATGATTAATATCAAGGGTTTCCTGTTTTTCTCATTAAACCTAATACATCGTTTAGGCTAGAATTTTGGTGGCGATATTTTTCGCGGCTAAATTTGTCATTTTAGCCTTGAGGGGCACTTTCATCGTCCCAAAATTAAAGTTCTTTTCGAAACGCAGAGAAAAGCAATCTGACGTACCGCAGGTGTATGCTGGTGAACGCAAAATTCTTTCTGTTTTTGAAGAACTGATAAACTCATATATTTTTTGTTGAAACAACGTTCCCACAATGAATATTCTGGGCCAAGGGACAAGATTATTTAATTGATGAATTATATCATCGGCGGCCGAGCTTGAATTGCTCTCATCAAATTTATAATTATGTCGAAAAATACGTTAGAGGCATATTTGGATTCTTTAATTTGGGCCGGTATTCCGGAATACTGGAATTCCAAATTCCCTACTAACTACGGTTAAAGGTAAACATTTTTGAGCTGACTATTCTGGATAATCCGACCCGAATTTGGTTCGTTTCTAATTTTAGCGTCAAAAGGTTTTTACTAAAGTATTTAAGACCAAATTTGGATTTAATTCTTCTGAATTATCGAAATATGAAAATTCTGGAAATACTTGAAACATTAAAAAATAAAATTGAGGTTTTCTGTATAAAATTCAGAGTTAGCAATTTTATATCCAACATTTGAAATTTTATTTATGACGAGTTTAGTCCAGTTTTTCTTAATTAGATCAGCTTTTTTGGGCCCAAAGAAATAGGCATTCGAAAATTACCGAACTGTTGAATTACCGGTTTTCGGTAATTTTTTAATTCTAGTATCCATAATTTACCGAAAAATTGGCTTTTCTAGAAAAAATATTAAAGAATATTTCCTCCCCCTTCTCTAATAAATTCTAGTCAATTTGTCAGAATTGTTCCTGTATTTGTATTAGTAATTTGATGCACAAACTTTGGTTCTTAATTTTTAGAAAATTGGAATTTTAGATTTGGAGTTCTCAACACTAACCCGATATACAATTTAAACAAATTGAAATTATTGAAGCCAAATTTGACAAGCTACCATTTGAAATTTCAAATTAAATTAAAGTACGAGTAATTTTTTAATACAACATCCAATTTCGCAAATTTTCACAGACCTAAGTTCCTATAGTTTTTACTTTAAATTTAGCTCCTAAATTTCCGAGAAATCACTTCGGATATCGACCTTTGATTGAAAAATGTTGATACTTCAAAAAAGCCCTCAATTTAAACCATGACTTTTTGTCCCGCAGATCAAGGCTTGGGATCTAAAATTCCTGTTCATGTTCATTGTAAAATAAGAACTTGCCTACCAAAATTCTCGTGATTGTGGAATTCATATATATATCAGATATTTTACAAAAACCATTAACACAGAAAACCGTAGCGGCTATTGATAATAGGCAGATTCAGAAATTTGTGTTCAAGGAAATTGTACGGTTTATTTGAGATATTAAGCAGCGGCCCATAGTTTGAGAAGCACTGCTTTAGAGGGTAGGGGCTGCCACCCCAAACCCCGATTTTTTGAAATACTAACATTCATAGAGATGGATCATTTTTGCAATAATTTATGTTTTTTAATAATTTCTCACATACTAAAATAGAGAACTCCCCAAGGCCGTTTAGTATTGGACCCTTAGCGTAGGTATGACAGGCAAACATCAGAATTTTCTTAAAAATATTTACATTTGTAAGAATATTTACGTTGTATTTCACATACTATAATAAAAAACTCCTCAAAGCCGCTTAGCATTGGTCCGTTCCGCGCAAGGATGATATGAAACTACGTAGATTCCTTCTGTTTTCATCTTGTAGTTAATAAAAATTTAATGAGGACTTCTTTTTCGATGGGGCAGTTTAATTTGTATTTTTGAATTTTACTTTTTCCGTAAAGTTCTTAATATTTACGATAATGAAAATTGCTTCGTCAACCTTTCAGACAAAGGAGCAGATCAAAGGAATCGTATCGCTCGTATTGCTTCTACTGATAGTACTACCACAAATTTATTTTCTACCAGTTATTTTGTGGTTGGCTTAATTCGTTGGGTTAGTATGGCATCGACGAATGTATTGGAGCGAATTGCGGATTTAATGCTTCGTCAACCTTGCAGGCACAGATCAAAGGAAGGGATCACTACATTGGCCTAAAAAAAAATCCAGAATAGCTGGAAAGTAAAAATCCAGAAAAATAAAATACCAAAAAAAATCTAGAAATTACCGGAAGAGCACTCCAGAAAAATTATTTTGGTTAAAACAAATGAAAAAAAATCAATTTTATAGGCATTTTCAGACATTTGTCGTCATTTGAAACATTTGTGGTACATCTATCAGTGTCTGCAAGGTTGACGAAGCATTTAAATCCGCAATTCACTCCAATACATTCGCCGATGACATACTAACCCAACAAATTAAGCCAACCACAAAATAACTTGAAACATTTGTGGTAGAACTATCAGTAGAAGCGATATGAGCGATTCGATTCCTTTGATCTGTGTCTGTAAGGTTCACGAAGCAATTTTCATTTTCGTAAATAAGTTTAATTTGGTCCGCACTTCGATAATTGCGTTTCTGGATTTCTGTTTTTCTGAATTTTTTTGTTTCTGGATTTTTTTTTCTAGATAAAGTAGCTAACCCATATTGATTTGAATCAATATGGGTTAGCTACTTTCGACAGTCGATCATTTATAAAAAAACTGTATATTTATTTTCTCAGATTAATCCCATCGATATTTGGCAAACTTTTTGTATGATCCCTGTACGTTCATCAACATTAATAAACAACTAGATTTCAATAGCCTGAACTAATGTTTGGTTGAACATCTGAAAGCAGCATAAATCACTCTGCCTGCTTCACCTCTCTGATTTTCGTTTACTGTTCAAATTTTTGTAAAGACTCTGATTCCATTAATTCAACCGATTCACCCATTTTTTTCTTTAGAACCAGAACCTTATGGTTCGATTTCTAAAGAATTTTGGTTTTTTAATAACATAGTTAGGGATGTTATATTTGCTCCTCCGACTCCATCAATAATAACAAAAATTGAAATATGTTATCTCTTTCTGATTCAAATTCAAAAAATTCGGAATTTTCGGATTTGTCTAACATATTCCGGGAGTTAAAGTTGTATGTTATGTTATTTTTGGCTTTTCAATGCAAATTCTAATAGGAAGCGGGGAAATAACATAACATGGATTTATGACGCTATAATGGGCCCGATTCTGAAACGTTAAAATTCATTGAATGTTATTTTATTTGCCCACTTCCTGTTTGAATTTGTCTTGATAAAATAAAAACTATACTTCCAAAGGCTGCTCTTGTCCTTCTTTGGAAATTACAAACGATTGGAGATAAACGCGTATTAGTGGAAATCACTAAAATGCTCGGAATGAAGGTGCGTTCTCATTTACGAAGTTGGATAGAGTACTTTGTTAATTGCTAATTAATTTGTATGAGGTCCCCAAGAAATAAATATTGAATGTCAGCCTGTGAGACAGAATTGCCTTGCGATAAGACCATTATGCTTTGTCTTTACCTTCTTGCAATACCAGTCAACCACAACTTTCGGACCTTCGCAACATTTTTTTGGGCCCCTAAAAACTTTTTTCTTGTTCCTATGAACAGGTAAAGCTTTTAGATAAAAACCTTTTTCTTCCTATTTTTCAGTCTCGCATTAATTAAAAGCAACTGATTTCGAGAGTAGACGAAACAGAACGTGATTCATTTCAATGACCAAATATATCGATTAAGCATCAACCATTTTGAATATATGTAATTTCAAAAATATCAAGAATCTCGAAATGTCGATTTTTCAAAGTATCTTCAATATTCTTGAAAGTTCTCAAATATCGAACTATCCATAAATATGTAAAATCAAAGGAAATCCTTTACTTGCTAATCACCGCCATGGAAATCGTATATTACCTGGATATTCTTCACTAATTTCAAATAATCTATAAGAAATCGGAGAAATATCCGAAATTTGGCATAACCTCGAAAAATCTTTTAAATATCACCATTTAGATTTACAATGTGTAACCCTACAAGTTCTCACAACTCAAAGCTAAGCAGAGAACATTGCCTCACAAAATTGAAATAAATTTGAAAATCTTTAAAAATCTCGAATAATCCTAGGATTGTCAAAAAACTTAAGAAATCTAGAATAAACCGCGGAACAATTTCGATTACCCCAGGAAAAATTCGAATAATCTCTATATTATGTGAATCTCAATTGATCTCGAACAATTTCAATAATACCGAACAATCTGGATGTTAATGAATAATTTTGGCTAGTTTGTAAAAATCTAGAAAACCGACGAATATTCCAAAAATTCCTGAGCCCGTATTCTTGAAATTCACCGATAAAAGTCGCCGGCGACTTTGGTACAAAACAATTTAAATTCTCGACTGAAATGACGTATTTCACTAGAAAATTATTGGCGACTTTTTCGGGTGAATTTCAAGAATACCGGCCCTGTAAATATCGAATAATTTGTCAAGTAATTTAACAACCTAAGCAAAATGCTATACTAAGCAATAAGAATGGAAACATCGAATCTAAACCTCGGAATAATTTTTCTTCGAATAGGCTCTAAAATTCTTGAGTAACATCGAACTATTTTTTGATTTGTAAAAGGTTGAATTTGAAATGAAAAAGGCGTAAACTTTTTGATGTTGAAAGCTTTGGTTTCAAACGAGTTTAGTTAATTGTTTTTCTAAATCTAAATATCTGTCAGAACATAAAGGCATTTTTTATTTCTATGGAATCAGAACCAAGAAGAAATTGTTGGGCCTATCTTAAGAAAATATTTAATAGTAACAGGAACGATTCCTTCTTTCTCTAAAAGTTAGACCACCACCTTTTCTTAAAAAATTCCTAGAAATGTACCGTTCTGCAAATTTGAAAAGATGGTCTATTTTAAGCTTAATTTGAACTAATAAAGGAGATTTCGTGGGCCCTAACAACCGTGTACCCTCCCCCACTCCGCGGCTGTGGATGCTATGGACACCAATCACACCATTGTACCATGTTACCATTGTACCATTGTACATCATCATCATCACCAAAAGAAACACATTCACCATAACCACCATCACCATCATCATCACCGTCCCCATCATCAATTTTTCATCGTAACTCATTATGGAATGCTCTAATCAACCTCTTACCCTTAGAATTTGTAGGGCGCCCAAAACGGGCTTAAGTTGCAAAAATTGCAGTTATTCCGTTTATAGATGTTTGCCGCTCTTCCGTTGTTGCAAAAATTCTGGCCCTTTCAACCACAAGGAGAGACTAATAATTTCATTCGAAGTTTTGCCTCTTTGCCGGCTGGATTTAGTTCAAAGTTGATATGACGCCATTTAGTATCAGGAAGTACCTCTTGAATACAACTAATGCGATTAGCTACAAATCTCTCCCAACGTGTGTTGTCTCTTTTAAAACAATGGAACACGATTTCTGAATCGGTCCGAGGAGCATAAACTGTTGGCTTTTGTAATCGTAAATTTCAAATGACATGATCTACTTAGTCGGCTAATAATAAGTACTGCACCCATTAATTGAAGTCGAGTGTTACGGATGGAAGATTAATGGGAGCTATTGAAATGAGCTATCGGCAATTTAAAATTTTATTGTCGGATGACACTCGCAGATAAATACATGTTGCGTTGGCTAAACTATACTATCCAACATGGAATTTTAATCTGCAATAAATATTTGAGATCATGAACATATTGATACCATTAAACATGTAAATTCAATGTCCTAATCCAATTCTTCAATCCACAAATTTTGCACGATCAATTTCGTTGGCAGTATTACATGAGTGATAAAGCCAAGCGAGTCTAGAGCTATTGTTGATAAAATATTATGTTTTGTTGCCGGTTTATTTATAGTAGTTACTTCAACTTACGTGTCAAAGTTGAATTTGGATACAAACATATCTTCAAATGGCTTCCAATAAATTTCCACAGTTTTAATTGACTCATTTGAATTTAATACTAGAGATATGTGTATCTCACGATCTTCTTCAATAATGGGCTATATCAACTGCTTATCATTGCCAGCCCATTTTCACAGTTGGAATTTAGTTTCTTGGAAAATACCGATCAACTGAGTTTGTAGTGCGAAAATAGACAACTATGATGAATTACGAATGTGAAGAATTGAACTTTTGAGTTCGTTCAATTAATTTTAAATTTTCTGTAATTATCATTTACATATTTAAAAACAAAATATTAATATTTTTTGCACATAATAGGACATTAGATCCACTATATACCTCCTCTTTTGTACGACGCTGTACAAAGAAACCCTACATTTACACGTCAAGTCAAAACGTAATCAAGTCTAAAATAAAAAAATAAAAAAATTGTATTTGGTTAGGTTAGGGTAAATATTGTAAGAAAACACAATATTTCATCATTACTACTGTTTCTTCGAAATGATAAAACTTAATAAAAAAAAAAGAAAAACTTAAATAGGAACTAGAAAATTTCCAAGAATTTTTACAAAAAGGTCTTCCGGGATTTCAAAGCTCTATAGAAAAGTTAAATTGTATTATGAAGTTTTCCTCTTAAAATTTATCGAAAAAAAAATTGTTTTGCGAATTTAGAAAAGTGAAAAGGTTGAAGTTAATATTTATGTTATAAATTATAGTAGATATGATACATAGATTTACCGAGCGTTGGATACAGGATACACAGCAATACGCCTTCACAAAACTAAAATTATTTGTTTTTTATTTAGATAAGCACCAAAATATAAATTTAAATTACCATCGTTACAAGTGAAAATATCATTTACCTTTCATAGAAGACCTACTGTCTAATTGCTGGTTCATTTTGTAGAAGCTTAAAAATAAATCAAGATACACAAATACCGCCTAATTTAATTGTATGGGACCTAATCATTTCGTCGTTCCATAATTTTAATACAACAGTTTTATAATTTCTAAAACTGCTAAAACATTTACATTTTTAAATAAATGTTTGCACTGTTCAAAGCTCAACCAATATTTATAAAGCCTAACCAAACAGTTTAATTTCAAGGGTAAACAACTATAAATACGAACTCGTAATCAAATATTGGAGGGTTTTTCAACTAACTGAGTTTTTTATTTAATTTCATATGATAGGTTTTTATTAATTTTTTCCTAAGAGCTTTTAAACAAATTAACGGTCTGGTATCGTAGATCTCAACAATATTTCACATTCGATTTTTGGCATCATATATGCTTTGGACAGCTTAAATTCGTTTAATTAAAAAACAGTAACAAAAAGCTTCATATGATAGTATGAAGTCATAAAGAGGAAAAACTCATTTAAGTTTCAAAAATACTGAAGGCTATAACAGGATGAGCTTTAAAAAACCTAAAAGCTTCAGTCTTAATGGAAAGTTAAAAGCATTTTCTTTGTTCAAATGGAAGTTCCAAGTTTTCCAAGTTTAAGCTCAGTTTACACCTCTCGTGAACATGAACGTGAACAAAACATTTTTTGTTGATCAATCTGAAATTACTTGATTTTTTTCATTAAAACTGATTGGAATAAACTTGAAATAAAATTACGTATCGAATAATTATGAAAATAATGAATAAAATGTCATTATAACAATATTTTTTTCAATTCCCCGATGAAATGTCTGTGAACAAAATGAACTCATCGGGGAATTGAAAAAAATATGGTTATAATGACATTTTATTCATTATTTTCATAATTATTCGATATCTAATTTTATTTCAAGTTTATTCCATTCAGTTTTAATGAAAAAAATCAAGTAATTTCAGATTGATCAACAAAAAATGTTTTGTTCACGTTCATGTTCACGAGAGGTGTAAACTGGCCTTTACTAGGAAAAGAATTCTAGAGTAAAAATTCGCTTTCTTTATACGTATTTTTCATTTATAAAAGGTGCTTGAAACTTTTGAAAAGCGTTAAAAATGTTGAAAATTTAGTTAAGATAACTTTCTCTTAAACTTTTACATGTGAATTATGTGAAGTTAAATATTTAAGCTCCTGGAACTTGTTTAACGACAGGGTACGGCTAAATTTAGCTCAATGGAGTTTTCCTCCGAAAGTTTAAATTTTCAAATCAAAAAGCTTATTTAAATATTTTAAGCTCAAAATTCTAAAACAAATTTATTCTGAAAAGCTTCTATTTTAAAATTCCGATTAATTAGATCCAATCAAATATAAAAAACTTAACCAAAGTTCTAGAGATTTATTTAAAGCTTCAATTGATTAAAATAAAGTTTAATTCTTATAAGCTTATGAATTTCTCCCCAAATGATGTGAATCTTAAAATTTTGAATTTATTGAATACTAAATATAAAATCTACTGAAATTGTATCAAGTAAAGTATTTTAATTACAAAATTATCGGATGATGATCCACACCTTTAAATTAAAAAATGCCCTAAGGTATTGGAAAATCTTTAGGATATCAGAAGCTTTGAAAAACCATTAAAGGAACTTTTTGTTTTTGGTAGCTCTAATAAGAAAACACGATTCAATTATAAAGGTGGCAGTCATCTTAATATTTTTTGTAAGCCAGAGATTACGGGGAAAAATATAAATGCACCAACAGTACCAAAAACAAAAATTCCAAAGTCGTAAAAATCTACAGCATTGAATTACCACGGAGGATTTGATCAATTAGATGCTTTCCTAACATAGAAATCAGTGCTGGAATAAAAGCATCCCAAAAATTTATCTGGCCAAATTTTGGAAACAACACTTTAGTTTATTTTGAAAAGCTCATGGCTTCAATTTGATTTTTGTTGTAACGTTTTATGCAAGCATATTTATCATCAAAAATGTATTTAAATAAATTGTTGCCTCAAACCTTTTAACTAAATGCACGGTCTGGTGTCGTTGATCATGAGAGTTGTGTACACTACGATCTTCAGCATTTCATGAGCATCGAACGGCTTATAAATATTTCTAAAACTTCAAAGCTTTTACCAAGTTTTGTCTAAATGATTTATCAACAAATTCATAGCGAAATATTTTCTAAGATCAAAAAATTAAATCCCAAACATAATTTATAAAATTATTACTAGAGTTAACTTTGTAGAATTTCGATTAATCACAAGTAGTTTAATTCCCAAAGCTCCACCATAATTTAAAAAAATAATTTAAACCATTTAAACAGAGTTATCTTAATTAATGCCAGCAAATATTCAACAAAGTTTTTATTAAGGGAGGTTAACTAATCTTATTGGCTGCTGCAATTATGTAGCTGCAATAATCAAATTTTCAACTAAAATAACCCATAAAATGGGTGAAGTCTGACTCGAAAAACTCCAACTTGATATTGTTCCCCGACGAGACGTTAAAATAAGTTTAATAAACGTCATTGAAATTTGGACACCCTTTAAGCTTAAGTCAACAAAAGTAAGAGAAGTAGAGTAGAAAAGAGCTTCGAATTTGAATAGAGCTTTTCGTCAATCTAATATCTTAGAGTTTCAGATAAGTGCTAATTGAAATGACGAAGTTATTTAATTAATTTTTTAAATAACATTTTCCACTATAAAGCTACGGGAGTTTGCGAGGCGTAAAAATTCTCAGTTGGAAATTTCTAAAGGGTTTTTGGTCAATAAGGTACTCACCATATTACATGCTAGCAAAGACAAACTTATTCATCTTTGTTATGAAGTTTATTGCTCAATATTACCTTATCTTGTAGTAACTTAGGATCTTTGTTTAAAACAAGATTTTTAAAAGCTGAGCTTTTTTATTTTGGTATAAAAAACTTGCGATATGAAAGCTCATTTAACATTAAAAGCTCATATAATCATATTAAATGTTTACCGTAGAGCTTTTATATATTTGAATGGACTGATGTTATTACACATGGCAATCGTTCACACTACGATTTTCGGCAGTCCATTAGGCGATCAGCTTAAATAAGCGTAGCTAATCCCAAAAAAGCTTTTGTATTAGTGTCGATTGTATAACCGTAGTTGACTTTTGGATTACTTTATTGCATTTAACATTGGATTTGTTAATGCTGCCAAAAATTAATCAAAATTTTTAACTTAAAACTTTTAGAATTTAGACTTTTATTTTGAGCTTTTAGGGCCTTATGAAAAATACCAAAAAATTAATTTTTGCAAATTTATGCTTATAAGCTAACAATGTGAGGGATTTACGAGTACCCCCAATCCTCTTTTTACACGATGTTTCGTTTCCACCGTGTAAATTGTGTAAAAAGAACGGAGTAAAAACAGATTTAGGTGTACTAATTTTCCTTAAAACAATGCAAAATAACGGAATTACTTTCATCCATTTTTATTTGCTTAACGATTGTTATTGAGAATGAATGTATGGGAAGAAGTAGAACGACCAAGTAAAGTTTTGAAAAGTAGATGTTTTTTTTAAGTTAAGCAAAGCGGAAATTTACAAAGCAAGAGTCGTTCAGTTCAGTAATCAGCTTGATATAATATGTTAAGTAAGCTTATTTAAGTGCTGACCTGACAGAAACTCTTTACAAGGAACAACCTGCATTGTACAATTATGATAAGAAAAGAGTATTTATGGTTTACCATAATCCGGACGGCCTTGGTGTTTAAAACTGTATCAAATAATGGTGGAACATGGAATTAGACGACTTAACGCAGATCCATGCGTCTATATTTGAAAGGGTGGTGAACAATTTATCATAGTAGGAGTTTAACAGTACAAATGTTAAACAAATAAGGAATGAACAATGCCAATTCCGTAAAAAAATGATTAAGTGGGCGTTAATCTAAAAGATTAGCACGATTCTGTGAAAATACTAAGAGAACAGAATCAAGAAGCTATAGGGTCAATATTATGTATATTTATCAAGAGAAACACGCCCGGATATTGCTTATACAATTAGCAAACTATCGCAGTAAAACAGTGATCCTAGGGAAATTCATTGAACTACAATCAAAAAAGTTTAACGTTACCTAAAGGGAACTAAAAATATTTAGGACTACGTGACGTAATTGCAACAGCGGACGCAGGTTGGTGCATTACTACTAATGGTAATCATTTAGTAGATATACCATAAAGCTAGGCGAATTTCTAAGAGCTCGGCCAACTAGATTTTATCAAAAAACCGATAAAAGCATTTTTGGATTGGACGGTGAGTAATAAGCAAACAACTTGATTAAGGATAAAGCCGAGAAAGGAAACGCGGCATTAATATACAATCGATCTGCAAATATAGAAGCAGACATTTTTACAAAGGATATACCGCTTAGCACTGTGTGCAAACACCACAAGAAATAGGCCTTGTCAATAGCAGTAAAGAATTCAGGAAAAATTAGGGATTTGTTGGAGATTTCCAGAATTAATGTACTGACCTTATTCTGTTTATTGGGCACTTCCGATTTATGTATTTGTATGTGAATTCACCTTATTGTGTTTGACGACAGACCATGGATTTTGGTCGTAGCATGAGACATGAGAGTTGCGATTTGTTTCTAAATACTAGTTATTTTGACCATTTCTTTAATCAGATCAAGAGAGGAGATTTTTTAACATGTTTACATCCGAAATGATGTAAGTGGTAAATTTTATCATTACCAATGAGACATAAAAATATTTGCTTTCAGTAAATTCTCACATACCACACATTAGAATTGTACAGACACAATACAGATATGTATACATAACGAACGATATATACGTGTAAATTTCCCAAAAATTTTCCCAATTATAATATTTATACCACATTAAATCGAACAAATATACATTTTTCCAGATAAATAATATCCATAATAATAAAAACGAATTTTCTATAATGGTAAATTAATTTTTCATCCATTTTCATTTTTTTTTTTTTATATTTTCTTCTACAACATCAGCAGCATCACAAAAGACGACGACGGAGAGAAAATATAAAGAAAAGAAAATTTTTTTACCGCAGTAATTTTACAACAAAACAGCAACATCAAATGAAAAAAATATTTTTAGAAATTCATCGCTCATCATTACCTATCTAGGAGAAAATATATAACACCAGGATTTTTTTTAAATATACATAAGGAATTTTTATTTGTATAAGACGTGTGTGAAGTGTATATGTATAAGAAGAAAAGTTCCTTTTATATTTTGATATAAAAAAACGATTGTGAAAAAAAAGAAGAAAATTTTATAATACCACTGTACCTTTTTTTGTAAGAAGAACAATCAATCAAACGCGCCGCGTCTTACTATAAAGCGCTCTATCTATCCAAGAGTGTTAAGGAATCAAAATCCATCCAAATTTATATAAGTACATAAATCTTAAAGAAACACGAAAACCGTTACAAAAATGATGATCGCAAATGGTTTAGATACAAGCCAACAAAATGGCCGCTCGGGATCAATTGGCAGCGGCCAAGATGATGCCAAAACTAATTTAATTGTTAATTATTTACCACAAACTATGACACAGGAAGAGGTTAAATCCCTTTTTTCAAGTATCGGTGAAATTGAAAGTTGCAAATTGATACGGGATAAGGTTACTGGTGAGGATTAAAATTTTTTTTGTATCACAATATGTCACAATTTTGAATATTTTTTCGTTTTTTTTTTTTTTTTTTTCAATTTAATTCATGGAGCAGGACAAAGTTTAGGTTACGGTTTCGTCAATTATCATAGAACTGAGGATGCTGAAAAAGCGGTGAACACATTTAACGGCCTACGATTACAAAATAAGACAATAAAAGTATCATTCGCGCGGCCAAGTTCCGAATCAATAAAAGGCGCTAATTTATATGTATCCGGTTTATCGAAAACTATAACCCAACCGGATCTAGAAAGTTTATTCGCACCATATGGTACAATTATAACGTCACGAATTTTATGCGACAATATTACAGGTAGCCCAAAAATTTAATAAATTTATAATTAAAGTTATTATATAAATTCCCTTTTGTAAGGGCTCTCGAAAGGTGTGGGTTTTATACGATTTGATCAAAGAGTTGAGGCGGAGCGGGCAATTCAAGCGCTTAATGGGACAACACCAAAGGGGGCAACCGAACCAATAACAGTGAAATTTGCAAATAATCCAAGTAGTAATATAAATAAGGCGATTCCACCATTGGCCGCATATTTAACACCACAATCAAATAGACGATTCCCCGGACCGATACATCATCCAACCGGTCGATTTAGGTATGAGACCTACATGTTTGTCCTATATTATATATATATATGTATATTGAACGTTTTTCTATAATTTTATTTTAGCAGATTCTCTCCATTAACTGGCGATCTACTTGGAAATGCTATGCTACCAACAAACGCTATAAATGGTTCGGGCTGGTGTATTTTTGTATACAATTTGGCACCCGAAACAGAAGAAAATGTTTTATGGCAATTATTTGGACCATTTGGCGCCGTACAAAGTGTTAAAGTTATAAAAGATTTACAGACAAATAAATGCAAAGGATTTGGTTTTGTTACAATGACAAATTATGATGAGGCCGTTGTTGCAATACAATCATTAAATGGATACACACTTGGTAACCGGGTACTACAAGTTAGTTTTAAAACTAACAATACAAAAACTAAAACCGCTTAAATTACACATACAAACACATAAATTAATAAAAATAAATTAAATTAAATTTAGGTTTTATATAATATATAAATCGGAATATATTATTCGGCGTTACCAAAACAACAAAAGCAATTAATTATAAATATTATAATTAATACAACAAAAAATAAAAAACTAACGAATGCTCATTACAAATTACTAATTTTTTTACGACTATATTATAGAAAGTAAGTACAAAACAAACTTTTTATGAATAAAAAAAAAACTTAACCTGAAAAAATTCAACGACATTTTTTAAATACGTATATATAATTTCCATTGATTCCGATACAGAAATTCCGAAATATATTTATAATATATATAACCTAAAAAAAAAAATTAATTAAAATCTATAAAATAACCAATCATTTAATTAATTAAATATTTTTTTATTAAAAACAAAAAAATATTTTTCAATGTGCAATGGTAGCAGTAATTAAATATTATTTAATTAATTAATTTTAAAAAAAAAAATATGGTGATTAATATATTTTATATAATATATAATTGTCAAATACATAAAATATATCAAAACGTCAAAAATGCTTGTTTATTGCAAGTCAATAATTAAAAATTATATAAATTAATTAAAAAAAAAAACTAATAATAAAACAAATAAATAACAACGGTGCTCGTGATTTAGAGAAATTTTTTTTTTAATTTAATTTAATTAATTTTGGATTTATTTACTTATATAAAATATATATTTTGCACAAAAATTCAAAAATAGTTGAAATTATAACAAACAAAAATAAAAAAGGAGACGAGCAAAAAACTAACGTACGTACGCTTATTTGAGTGAAAATTAATTTAATTTATTTAAATGATTGGAATAGAGATGTTTAAAAATAAATTAGTGCAATATAATGATTATATGTATAATTGTGATGAATTAATTAAACAAGAAATAAAATAAAAAAATATCAAACAAGTTCCTGAACATAAAAACTAATAATCCGCCATCTTTATTCTAATCACGTGTTTCTTTATATATTATATTAATTAAAATTATATGTTTAGTTTGGTGAATAACAAAATGGCGGCGTTCTACTCTTTATGCCGCCATTTTATAAATATCCACCATTTCGTAGTAAATTTAACTTTTTAGATAAAAATTTTTTTTGATTGTCATTTAATTATAATTATTAAAAAATATAAAATATATTATTTTAAGCGATATTTTAGTCAAAATATTAATTATTAATTTAATTCGCTTCTGAACACTAATTTTTTTTCTTCTTCTTATTTAAATAATAATTTATTTATTTTAAAAATTACGCACAGTATTTTTCCCGCGCGCGCGGCGATGAAAGGCAACAAATAGAATAATTAAAAAGAATTAAAAAAAAAAAATAATAAAATAAATTAAATGAATTAGAATGAGACTGGATTAAAAAAAATAAAAAGAAAAAATTGAAAGAATTATAGGTTAAATGCAATTGAACTTAAATAAAACGAGGTGATATAAAAAAAAAAGTTTTATAAAAATTTTTTTTTATAAAATCAAATTTATAAATTAAATTATTATAGAGTGTGTTCATCCGAAATGTCTAATATTTAATAAAAAAAAAAATAAAAAAAATTATCATCATTATATTAAATAAAATTAAACATTATTATTAATTAAAATATATAGAGACAATTAATTAATTAATTAAAATAAAAAAAAATCATCAGTATTCAAAAGCAACAACTTTTTTATAAATATTTAGTAATTTTTAAAAACTCGCTTAATTTACGATAATTAATTAATATATTAATGAGCATATTTAACTAATTATATAATTAATTGAACAACTAAATTTTGCCCCCACCCCATCAATTGTATACAATAAAAACGTATTTATTTATTATGCTTGGTTCACGAAAATATTAAAACATATCAAATCGGACAACCCCCTCCAAAAAAAAAAACCTAATAATTTTAATTAAAAATGCTCATTAATTTTTTTTTTCTATATATACATATATATAGATATGTAGCCCACAAACACCACAAAAAATAAACGAATTATTAATAAAAATGTTCGTGTTTAATTAATTTTGACGTTTATACGGATTGGCGGAAATTTTAGCCAATCAGAATACGCGTCGCGTCTACTAAGTAGGGCTTATGTATTTTATTTTAATTTATTTATTAATAATGTAAATAAAATATTTAAAACAAAAATTATATATGTTACAGTTCTCTTTATAAATATTTATATATATTAATTACATTATATTCATTCAAATTTAAATTAATGTAAATTATAATGTTTAAAAAATAATTTTTATTTTTAATTTATTTTGCTGTGTATTAATCTTTCAGTATTCATATATATATTTATACATATATTAAAATTAAAATTAATAATTAAATATTGAAAAATAAAATATTAAAAAAAATAAAAAAAAATAAAACAAAATGTTTTCCACCTCCATCCATTTTTTAAAAAAAATACTAAAATATTAGGATAAATAATATAATTAATAAATATATTTATATATATATATCGGGTGAATTATTAAATAAAATTCCTAAATATACCATCCTAAACAATAAATTAAAAATGGAATTTTTACCAATAATGTATTCAGAAAAAATAAAAATAAAAATTATTTTTTAATAAAAATAAATAAAATACCAAAAAAAAAAATAAATAAATAAATAAAATAAGAAATGAATAAGATTACGCTTTTCTTCCATTTTTACAATTTGTAAATATATATATAAAAAAAAAATATTTTTATTTAATAAAATAAAATATGACAACCAAATAAATAAAAAATAAATAAGGAAAAATAATACACCAAAACATTTTTAAAAAAAAAAAACATAATAAAATATTTATATATTCATTTTTTATTTAGCATACCGGGTAATATAAATAAATAAAAAAAAATAAAAAATAAAAATTGGGACAAATAAATAAAACAAAATAATATATTACTTCATAAGCAATACATGACTGATTTTTATTTAATTTATTTTTTTGAACGCTGAAGTATTTTTTCAAAAAAAAATAAAAAATTTTTTGTGTGGATTAATTAATTAATTAATTAATTAAGAATTTATATTACCCTGTATATATATATTATAAATTATATATTGTAAATATATATTATAATTTATTTATTAAAAGTAAAAAAAAAAAACAACATATATATTATTATATAAATTTTTAATAAACTATAAAAAATAAAAAAAATACAAAAAAAAAAAAAAAATACTAAACTTATGTAATTGAATTTTAATTTTAATATTTATTAATGAAAAATAATATACATATATGTTATATTGAAAACCAAAAAAAAAACAATGTGAAAAATTAAAAAATTAAATAAAAATGAAAAAACAAAAATCAATTTTAAATGTTAAACGTCTTTGTAAAACGAAATATAAAAAAAAAATTTGTAACCGTATTTATTTAAAAAATTTCACGTGGTGGCAGCCATTTTATAATAGTTTTTTTTTTGAGGTTATATTTTATTTCAAATCGGTACCATTTAATAAAGGAAATAAATATTTGCGAAAACATCAACTTAGAATGAAAATACTCTGAATTCATAGAAAATATAAGTTGATATCATGAGTACAGAAAGCGGATGTAACACAATAACAAAATGGTGCACACAAAAATGTAAGAAGTATTTATCTGTATAAAGGTGAGACAAGAAAATATTGCTGCAATGCTTGGAGGAAAAGTATGATCCCTATCTACTTGTTACTTACAAGCTTATAAATAGTAGGAGAGCTGTTAGACAATTTTTAGTAGGTATTTGAGGCAGCATGAAAATTTGTGAGAGCAATGTCTAAACACAAAATCAAAAACCTGGCTGAAGGGTAACGGAGTATTCTAAAATTTGAATACCGTTTAATTAAGTATTTAATAAAATATAAAATAAAAAAGCCAGATCATTTAGTCGGGTCTAAAATGATGCCAGGCGGTTTTAAAATTTAATTTCGTAGATTTCTAAAAAAATATATTTGAGGCAAGCTAAGACCTAGACACCGGAGTGAAGTTTCTAACGTTAATTTAAAGTGTAGTTTGACACTAAAAAGAAGTGTAGAAAAAGTGTTAAAAAAATTTACTAACGTTAAAAAATGTAGCTCCACAAAAAAACGTCAAATGCAAAAAGGTTTTACAAAATTGTCGAAACTTACCAAATTGAAATTAATCAAAACGTTATTATGTTATAAACCATTAAAAAGTTTTGAATGGTAAAATGAGGGTGAAAGTAACGCATTAAACCAAACACAAATCTCAGAGATGTGCTCATGTACTTAATGTAGTGCCGCTTCCAAATGATTTTCGAAAAATTTGTTAATTTTTGAAAATTTGTCATTTAAGCCCAACCCATCAGAAGAGAATGGCATATGCGCGACTAATTAGCTTATTATATTTTTAATCCGTGGAATATTGTCATTACATAAGCACATCTCTGATATTTGTGTTATTGGTTTAATGCGGTACTTTCGCCTTCATTTTAGCATAACGTTTTGATTAATTTCAAATTTGGTAAGTTTCGACAATTTTGTTAAACCTTTTTCCTTTTTGCATTTGACGCTTTTTTCTGTAGCTACATTTTGTAACGTTAGTAAATTCTATAAAACTGAGGCGTTTTACCATAAGCTCCATTCAAACAGGCTTCTCTATGTTGAAGGCATGAAGATATGAGGTTTGAGGCATCACTATTTTGTAATAAAGCACTATAAGATAATTTTTGATCATTAAACTCCATCAGCTCTATACGTAAATTTTTGGAATCGTTATTTTTTTATTTTCCAAGAAAAATTGAAAATGCAAAATTTCTAATTCAACCGCCGCCATCAGTGGCAGTCTAATCATTTACATCTATTGAAGTGCTTGCTAGAAAGGAATAAATCAAGAGATCAATTTGCTTCACAAATCAATTATTTCACTTTCAACAGCTTTGAAATATGCAAGCATAATATGAAAAGATCCTAAATGAATAAATATGTTATCAAATAATAGCTGCTCACTAGATTGGATTTGCATCGCAACTTTAGCGATAGCTAAATCGAACGTAACTTCAATATACGACTACTGTGCTGAGATGTTCTAACATCACTTTTTTCGATGTTCGATAGTATTCATGTCTCTCTTTTCAAGAATAAAATTGTATACTATTTCGACTTTTGAATTAAGCATTTTCTATTGCGATCTCAGCATGCTCGCATAAAACATCATTCTATTACTACTTTCATTCATCACTCTTTATCACAAAAAATTTTGTTTGCGGTATTTTATCGATGTGAAGAAAAGGAAAAGCATACAGAAGGCTGAGATCGCATTAGAAAAATTGTAATGAAAGAAGAAAATAGCGTACAATTTTGTTCTTGTAACAAGAGACAAAATACTATCGAAAACGAATCGAAAGTGATGTTAGAACATCTCAGCGCTGTACTTTTTCAGCGATTTTTTGGCTTTCTTTCACTGTTTTGAGAACAACATTTTCAGAACTAAGTTATTCATTGATAGGCGTTAGATAACAAATTTTTGTTTAGAGGTATTAAAGTCTTGTATAAACTTGCTGTTGAGCCAACCTACATCGGAGTATTCGGGTTTTTTATTGCATGTGACAGCATCCAAAGTATATCAACATTAATTGTAAAGATTCTGGAAGTATGGAACATCGGCTCATCTGTAGGTGGTAATAACGTTTCTGCTATTCGTATTTTTTTACAATATGAATCCAACTCGGGGGGGTAATTGCATCAAACTTTCATCGTCTTTATTGCATTTGTTTATTGCTAAATTTGTTTCAGTTTTATTTTCTTCTTCATCAATATCCGATATATCTTTTTCGATTTTAGGATATCGTCTTCATATATTGTCTACCAGAGGAACATTTTGGTAAATTATACCAACAGTATCGTGTAATGTCTTTTTACCTGATGCTGTGTCAACAAATCGATCAAAGTTATCAAATAATAACCCATTTGTTCTAACAATACCTTCAAGACATAATGTAGATTGACTAGAAGATGAAAATGTAGCGTCTGTTTCTAATTCTTCAATCATATGGTAGCTGCAGCAGTGACCATACCTATTTATGATCTCAACAACTTTTCGACAACTTGTTATACTTTTTAGCGTCATAGCTATCATGCTAGTTTTAATTTTTCCACGTGAAACATTAAAAATTAAATCTTCAGCCACTGAAGAACTTTTTATTTCGCATTCGCTACCAAAATGATTAAAATTTCAAAATGCCTCAAGGACATTTTTTGCAAAAAAAAATTTCGCAACTTAAAAAATTCAAGGGTTGATAATGCCCCGTTATCGTTCAGCCAGGTCTTTGATTTTGTGTTTAGACATTGCTAAAGAAGTGTCACACAAATTTTCATGCTGCCTCAAATACCTACTCAAAATTGTCTAATAGCTCTTAGACTATTATTGGTAGAGCCCGGATATTTATGCTCCAAAGCAAAGTACAATTTGTAAGCAAATATGCTTTAACCCTAAACCTCTTAACATAATTATGTTTACATGTAATCAAAAACAAATGCTAAAATATAACGGGATTATTTACCAAAAAAAAAATGATTTGCCCTTTTCTCGTAAAGTTAGCAGTAAATTAAGGCTAGAAAAATGAACAATCTTAATTGCTGAAATACACGATAATTAAAAAAATTAGAGACTTTCAGGCTACCGATGTGAAGTTTGCCAAGACTTTCATCCCAGAAAAAAGAAATATCTTGCAACACTAAAATTACAACGTTATCTCAGAATATAACGGCTTCTAGGTTCTAGAGCAGAAAATAATTTTTGTTTTATTTTATTAACATATTTTATTACAGAAAAGAGAAATTATAAAAGGATATACTAAATTTTAAAGAAAAGAGCCTTAAGGTTAGAATAGTACCGTGATTTGACTGGGATATTTTTTCCGGAAACCATCGGTATATCATTCGATTTGACATTGCATTATCTAACTCCATAAATATTGATCAAAATGATTTGCATGTTGAGATTGGCGCTATAATTATTTAAATTACCATAATACTGAAATTTCATACAAATGGAAGCGATTTGGCCCTGGGGTGACTGGGATATTTCTTTTCCGGAAACCATCGATAAGCCATTCGGTTTGGCATTGCATTGTCTAACTCCATAAATATTGATTTGCACGTTGAGATTGGGGGGTAAATTAAAGGGTAAATTAATGGTCAATAGAGTATACAGAAAAAATGGAATTACTCTTGTCAGACAACAATACTTACAAAGAAATTTGGGAAGTTTGTATTTCTTCAATTCAGTCAAAATTAAATGTAATCATTGGGTCATTCATGTTCGTGAAAAATTAACAAAAAATTTGGCTAAATCTATCAAAAATTACCATGGTGCAACCTTGCGTATATATGGTCTACCAAAAATGCACAAAGTTGATATTCCTTTACGACCAATCGTAAGCTATTTCTCCATTGTATAATTTATCTGAATATTTATTTGGCTGATATCCAGGACTACGCTTAAGTATACGGCCGCTTGTGTGCACAATTTTTATCGGTTGCCGCATTCATACTTCAAATTAGGAAAATAAACAAGATCTGTAGAGATTTTTTATCCAGATTATATCGAAATTAGTTTACCTAAGCAAACTTAATTAAAATGTTTAAAAGACGGAAAGGTAGATCTTGAACGGTATTACCTACAATAATAAAAATAAGCACAAAATATTTGTCAAACTTTTAGAATTACTCTTAACCTGAGCGAGAAGCGACTAAATGGATTGGCATTATTAAATATTCACAGAGATGTGTATCAATAGGCGGTGTCCTCGATGAATTGGTCTTAACGTCACACACTGAATTGGTTCACAAAATTTTTTGAATTTAACATGACATAAAATTATTCTAAATTTTTCAAGTTACCCATCACATCCATCATTAGTAATGTTTGATATTTACGAAACGCTTGAACTTGAATTGGAAAATATTGAAAACTTACTTTCAAAGTGGTGAGTCTTCTACTCAAACTGTATGAAATTGAGCCCTTACAGTCAATGGGGAGCATTACCGAACCATGATAAACGAGTTTTTGTTATCCAGAAATTAAGAGGAGGACACACACGACATTTGGTTTCAACAGGACGGTGCAACTTGTCACACAGCAAACGAAACAATCGGTCTTTTGCACACTGTCTTCGGGGATCGAATAATCAGACGTAACGGAGATGTTAATTGTTGGACTTTATTTTGTGGGAAGCCGTTAAGGATAAGTGTTACGCTAACCATCCAGAGACTATATTCAAAATTTGAAAGATTAAATCGAAGTTGCCATTGATGAGATAGAAGCCCATACAATTGAAAATGTTCTGAAAAATTGGGTTGACAGGCTGGGGTACTGTAAAGCCAGCCGTGGAAGTCATTTGAATAAAATTGTGTTAAATACTTGTAATGGCAATGTATACTCTTTTTAATATATCAAACTGCTTTGAAAAATATTCATTCGTCTTTGAATTTAGAGCCAAATTAAATTGTAAACGTTAGATGGACCACCCTTTATCTTATTAATCTTACGAATCCTATGAAACTTGGGGATCAACTAATTCTTATGAATCTTTGAAATCTCAAGAATATTTTAAACAATATGAATTTTTGAATTCTATTAACTTAAACGAATTTTATGAAACATACTAATCTTATAAATTTTCTCATCTTTTGAATTTTACTAATCTTGTGAATTTTATAAATCTTGTCAATCTTTCAAATTTTAACAATCTTACAAACCTTATGAATCTTATGAATCGTTTGAATCTAGTGAACATACTAGTTTTATAAATTTGATTAATTTTATGAATCTTATGAATTCTATGAATCCCATGAATCTTATGAGCCTTATATTAATTTTATGAATATCGTGAATCTTATAAATTTTATGAATCTTATGTATCTTACGAATCTTATGGATCTTAAGAATCTTAAGAGTCTTATGAATCTTATGAATCTTATGTATCTTTTGAATCTTCAGAATCTTAAGAATCTTGTGAATCTTATTAATCTTAAAAATCCTATGAACCTTGTGGATCAACTGAATTTTATGAACTCTCCAGAACATTTGAATGTTATGAATTTTTGAATTCTATGAACGTAAACAAATCTTATGAATCATAGAAATCTTAAGAATTTTATTAATTTTAAGAATCTCATGAACATTATGAATCTTGTGCGTCTTACGAATCTTATAAATGTTATGAGTCTTATGAATCATACAAATCTTTTGAATCTTATGAATCTAATGTAGTACCAGGTGATAATAAAATACTGAGACTGTTTATAAATTATTATGTTTATCATCTAAAATGCTTTATCAATTTTTTTGTTATAAAGTCTTTTCATTAAACAAAGTCACTTTTTGAGATAACTATCATGCCCAAAAAAACTCGTCTCACTCTTAAAGATTGAACTGTATGAATCAGAAAATTGGACAAACTAAGCTAAGTTAAGTAAAATGTTAAAAGACGATCAGATAGGCCGCCTTAAGAATTACCTACGAAACACAATAGGCGAGCAGCGGCTAAATGGATTGGCAATATTAAATATTCACAGAGACGTGGATATATCAATAGACGGTGTCCTCGGCTTAGTGTCACGATGAATCAATAAAAAATTAATAAAAAAATTCTTGTGTTAAGAATTTCCAGTCTGGATACCGGCAGCCCCAAGCTGACTCTCCAAACTGGGAATCTTTGAAAGAAAAATAATTCGAATAATAACAGGGACGCATTTTAAGAACCAACTGGTGTATAAACGGTTCAGGAACCAGGAAACTGTACGGCGGAACAAAGATTGAATAAATAAATAAACATCTCTAGCTCTCCCTAAACAAATTTATAACACGATAGAAGAACTCAAATGAAGATCTTACACTAAGCACGTACCTGTTAATAGAGAATTTTGGTGAATTGTCGATGGACAACTTCTTCAAAACGTTTCATCCATATCACTGCTGTAGCACAAAAGTAAAGTATTAAAATTTAATTACACAAAGCTACAGTGCTATAAACAATAAAGTAACTAATTTATTTTATTAACAACGATTTTATTTATTTATAAAAATATGAAAACTTTATTATTATATTTAATTGTATTGTATTATACACATACACGCAATTATTATTTTCACTACATCAGTTTATTATTGAGGAAGTATGTTACGCAAGTAACAGCGAGCATCGACTGACTTAAAAATGACTATATTATGTACTAATATATGACGCGAAAAATGAAACGCAAACGTACTAGATTGGTTTTGTTTACCGGGTGGGTGGATGAGTATTTGCTACGCATGAGTGTGTGATTGAGTGGAATATGAATGAAAGTTCGAATTGGCTGAAAATTTTCCACGAGATTAACCAGAATTGCTTCGATCGAATAAGTCATTCTCTCACTACAGTGGTTCAAGCATTTAAATTGATGACGTCATTGCGATAATATTATGCGTGAGTCATGAAGCCTTAAAGGCAAATTAAAGGCAATTCTTATTATTGATGGGTAATTTCCCACGATCAAGGACAAAATTTCATGGTCACTCATTTTTCGAACATGCGGCTCTGAACTGTAAAACGGTATCACGTCAAAACAAGTTTAAAAAATTAAATCGTGTAGTGTGTTTTTTTTTTGTTCCTATTGGGCACAAATTGAATGTGTTGATAATTGTTTTTTTATGTATTTGTGCAATGTATCACAAATATATAAACCGAACATAATTTCGTCATTCCCATTCCAGTTTTTTATATCAATGGGCGTGTTACAAATAAACCATAAGGATCGTTAACAAAACATC
Organism: Tipula helvola; assembly: GCA_963556165.1. Taxonomy (NCBI): domain Eukaryota; kingdom Metazoa; phylum Arthropoda; class Insecta; order Diptera; family Tipulidae; genus Tipula; species Tipula helvola. Next base: position 330,945,212 of record OY744483.1, on the reverse strand, counting down.
TTAGTGACATTTGACTACAATAATCCGATTTTTTTTTTAATTAGATCTGCTCAAAGAGCTAACAAAGAGCTACTATCGACAAATACTGTTTGCCTGTTGAAACAGAAAATTTAAATCGAATTTAACAGGCGAGCAGAATTTAAAAACATAGATATTTGGTGAGAAAATTCCACATGAAATATTTTTGTTATAATAGGCAAACATAACTCGAAAGCAGCCAACATTTTTTTAAATGTTGGTCAACAAAAATGAGGATCGAACACAAGACCACCATAAACTTTTCTGATGAATATCGAGACAAGAAATTTTCTGTTGAAGCCCCAAATAGTTCAATCCACTGCAAGAGAATGTTGACCAAGCGTGTTTAGGTCCTTTTCAACGTCATCCATAACTCGGGTAGGTGGACTACTACGAGGACCTACTTTCGTTGGTGCTAACTTCAAGGCCTGTTTTTGCGGACGAACAATATGCCCAAGCCTAAGAGGGCCTTAATGATTTTATGAATCCTATAAGGTCGTGTTGGTTATTGGCATGCCAATAAAATGATTTCTTAAGATATTTATTTTTTTTGCGTGCCAAACTAATTCCGTAAAATAATTTTGTTTAAATTTTTATTCAGTAGAGGTAGTTTAACGATGCTGAATTTCAGTCCTGATATAAATGTCCAGTTTCAAATCTCTTCCCATTTCTTTAGTTTTTTGATTAGAACTTTTGAACCAGCGCTTCTTGAATAAATTTATATGAAATCTCAAATGAAAAAACTTCTTTCATTTTAGAAATAGTTTAGAAATGGAGTAATTTAAATATTTTATTTAAAAAATCAAATCCCAGCCTAAATGATAAGGCCCAAATAATTGTATTTAATCTTGTTTTTATTTCGTCTTAATATCTCGGATTAAAAATTTCTCAAAAATACATCGGCAATATGTGTATTCCATTTGGTGCTGAAGGCGGAGGAAAACCAAATATGGCAAATATAATTTTTAAATTACGGTTGCAACCATAATACTATTAGTATGAGTAGTGTTCCAAAATATTTGTTGCCGTTGGTTGGGTCATATTTTAATTTACAAATTCTGTCCCGGCCCAACCTTAGGGCCGAAAAATCCTTCAAGTCATGTAATAAAGGTTTTATATATATTAGGAATTATTCTTAATATCTACAAAATATTTCAAATATAAAATTTCACTAAAATCCGTAAAACAATTAATGTGCTTATTCCAATTGCTCCTAGAGACGAGAAGATAATCTGAATTGGCTCAGTTTAAGGTATCGACTAAAACATCATTGGCAGAGTTCTAATATTTCTTGAATTTCAGCCAAGATTTAATTAAGAAATCCAACCCCTGATGATATGACCGAAATAATTCTTCAGAGCCGGTAGTCATTAATTTTTATTAGGAACTACTTAAAGAATCGACTTTACATCTCAAATCTTCGATGTAAGTTCCCCAATATTTCATTTGATTCTTATTTTATTTAAACGATATGACCCAAGAGCATGAATAATTCGAATTCATATTATATTTAAAACTACTTACAGAATCGGCTTAATAACTTAGATATTAAATTTGACGAAAATCTATTGACAAGGTTATGTCAAACAATTTTTTCAAATGTTTTGGGCATGAAACGTGTAACAGAAAAATTGGCTGAGAAATTGTTGATTTCGACAGAAAGGAGTATCGAATGGACATTGCCTAGAAGTGGCTAAATAAAGTCAACGACTTTCCAAAACTGGTCAAATACGGATCAAAGCTGACAACTGGACTTATACAGCCCACGAAATTGAAAAATTCAAAGATTTTTTGTTCAAACCATATATTTTATCATCCGTATTTGTCGACTTTTTATCATTCATTCAAAAGGTGGTCGGATGATCAATTTGAATTCATGGTTTTCCATTTCTCAGCATTAAAACTCTCAAAACGTGCATTAACGGCAGAAAAGGTCAATTTTTAACGTGCCAAATTTGATACGCGTGCCACTTATTTGCGATCACTAGATGCTAAATCCTAGATCGTTTCTAATCTCGTGATTCATTTGCATTAGACTTAGCTTAAGTAAATTGCAGCATTAGCTTAAGTAAATTGCGAAAATATCAATAATACTGGTCAAATTGATGATACGGTCGCATATATTACTAACTTTGCAATGCAGCCCAGTCAATGTGTCGCCTAATGCATAAGGTAATCCCCCACGAACCCCATGATAAAATCTTCGTCTATCTGTTTGAGCTGTTAGAGAGTGTCGCGATGCTACTGAAGACTGCCGGTTTGACTATAAACATCGAAAAAAGTAATTTCGTTATGAAAGAATTACGATACCTGGGATATTTAGTTGGAGAGAAAGGTTTAAGGCCAGATCCAGGAAAAATAGTTGCTATAGTCAACTTGGCGACGCCGTCGAACGTAAAACAGATTCGACGATTACTTGGAATGGCTGGGTGGTACCGGAGGTCTATTGAGAATTTTGCGTGCGTTACAGCCCCAATAACGGAATGTCTTAAAAAAGAAAAGTATCAATGAACCGAAGGGGCTCAACAATCCTTTGAAATATTGAAAGATTTGCTGACATCTGCTTCAGTCTTATATAACACCAAATTATGACAATCCCTCTTTTATTCGGTGTGACGCAAGCACAGAGGTGGTCGGGGCTGTCAGGTTCCTTGATCAGTGAGAATTTCATCGGGAATACCATAAATACAAATAAATTTCTCCACAAACGTTTATGCTACTGTTTCATCTTCATGGTTAGTTAAAGGATGAGCGATAGAAAATTTACTTAAATCGTCCTGAATTGTTAAAATGAATTTGAAGATCTTGATGGCCCAACAAAAATTACAATGTGTTTGTATTCTTAAACTCATTTATTAGTTGTTTTGAAACATCAACACTAGAACATAATTAATAAAGAATTTCTAAAATGTTTTCGAATTTTCAATATTTCGCAACGTTTGTTTTTAATAATATTTTAAATTTTTGATTGTTTCATCACATGAAAATATACAAATTTTCAAATTTTAATAGTTTAGAATTTCTAAACTGTTTCTAAAGATTTTTTTTATTGATATTCTGAAAATTTTGTTTTTAAAATGTTTCCAATTTTTTAACTAGATTAATAATTTTGTAAAGAAATCAATATTATTATTTTGAAGATAACCGAATTTTTCAAAGTTAAGAATTTTTAAATATTCTGGAAATTTCTTTTTTAGATATTTTAAATTTTTGAGCTCGATTTAAAATGAAAAATTCGTTTAGAGCGAAAAATTTGAATGTTGAAAATTTCTTAACTGTTGACGAATTTTTACGAACTGTTGTTAAATTTTTTAAATTCTGAAAATTGTTTTTTTTAGTTGTTTATGAATTTCGAGTCAAGGCGGTGTTTTTTTAAATGTTTATTTGCCTTAAGAATTTATTTTTCATTAAAAATAATTATTTTAGTGTTAGATGAATTGTGCAACGTAGCCAAAACAAGACCCAAGACATGCCGGATTACTTCGTGGACGGATGTACATATTAAATACCTATATCCGAATTTTTAAAGTAAATTTAAAAATTGTTTTTGATTTTTTTTTTTTGTTTAATATTCTGAAAGGTTTGTTTTTTATATTTTTGCAACTTTAATATTTTATTTTTTTTTTCTTGAAAACTAAAATATTTTTTGAAATTTTAACAATTTTTTTTGTATTTTTGGTGAATTTTCAAAATTTTTAAAAGTTGTTGAATTAATGAATTGTATCTCGTGGCGTCATGCCCGATCAATTTTTAAATGGTTGCTACTTTGTTAAATTGTTGATTTGCAAATTTGTTACTAATTGAATTTTTTCTAAATTGTTGCTAATTTGGTAATAAATTAATTAATAACAAGCTAATTTGTTAATTATTTAAATGTTTGCTAATTTTAATAGTTCTTAAATAAATTTTTTTAATTTATTAAATGGTTTCTAATTGATTTGCTAATTTAGTAATTTTTTAATTTGTTAATTTCATAAACAATAATTTGCTACTTTTTCTTAATTTGTTAAATTTTAATTTGCTAATTTATTAATTAATATTAAAAATTCCAATTAAATTTTTACTAATTGGCTAGTTTGCTTATTTTTTGTTAAATTTTTAATTCCTAATTTTCCAATTTGTTAATTTTTTTAATTTATTAATTAACAATTTTCTCTGTTATTCTTTATTAGTTTTCTGATTTTTAATTTGTTAAATTTTAAATAATAATTGTCTAATTTGTTCTTTATTTAAAATTTTACATACATTTTTTGGTAATTTATTATTTTTTTAAGTGGTTGATAATTTGTTAAACTGTTGATCGACTAATTTGTTAATTTTGTAATTTGTTAATTTGCTAATTTGTTGAATAATAATTTTGTAAAAGTTGCCTGTTTTGAATTTGTTAATTTTCAAATTTGTTCATTTAAATTTAAAATTTCAATAAATTTGTGTTTATTTGTGAATTTTTAAAATTGTTTCTGATTTGTTAAATTATTAAATTCTTAATTATGTAATTTGTTATTTTTTAAATTTGTTAATTAGATTATTATTTAAATAATAATTTTCTAATCTGTTATTTGTTGTAAATTTATTAATTTGATAATTTGTTAATTTGGTAATTAATAACGAGCTAGTTTGTCAATTATTTAAATTTTTGTCAATTTGTGAATTATTTAAGTGTATGCTAAATTTAAAATTTTATAAAATTTTGTTAATCAGTCAATTTTTCAAATTGTTGCTGATTTGTTAAATTGTTAAATTCTTATCTAATTTGATAATTTTTTAATTAGTTAATTTCCTGATTTGTTAATTAATAAATTTCTAATTAGTTAATTTAGTAATTTATTAATTAAAAATGGGCTAATTTGTGAATTATTTATATCTTTGCTAAAATTTAAAATTATACATAATATTTTGACTAATTTGCTAATTTTTTAAATATTTGCTAATTTGTTAATATTTTAATTTGGCAATTCGTTAGTTTGTTAGTTTACTGATTGGTTAATTTGCTAACTCATTATTTGTAGTTAATTTGTTTAATTGTTAAATTCTTAATTTAACAATTTTAATTTTTTTAATTTGTTAACTTTCTAATATATTAATTAATAATTTTCTGATCTGTTATTTGTTGTTAGTTTTCTGATTTGATAGCTTGTTAGTTTGCTAATTTTTAATTAATAATTTGATAATCTATTAATTATTAAAATTATTGCTAATTTGTTAATTTTTTAAACGGATGTCAGTCAACCAATAAGCTTTGGTGGAATGTACCCAAAATTTTAATTAATAATAGTTTAAGCTTATTAGTTCCAAATTTGAAATTTAATTCAAATTTACAAGAATACAGAACATACAGAATAAACTTTAAATAATTTCTTTCAACAAAAAATCGATTCATCATTCATTTCTCGCTTATAAAAAACTAATTTGCGTTAATCATAAACATCAAATATTGCTATGCATAAGTTACCAGAATTATGTATATTAAATTATTAATTATAACCTGTATGATATTCATCGAGCCATTCAAGAGAACCGGTATATGGTTAATTATTAGCAAATCTGCTTTTTTTTTTTTTGTTTACACATATTATGCGTAGATCTCCAGTAATCGGCTTAACTTTTCGTTCTGGAATGAATATTAGATCTGGAGATAGGCTTTGCTGCCCGAAGATCATCTCACAACACTACAATTAAAAAAGTTGCCGCATAAATTGTTAGTATCAGCGATTTACTACGATGATCAATCAATAATTTACTACAATACGTTACTTTAGTTATTTAACGATTATCAATTTTATCGATTATCAAACAAGTTATCGGTACACATAAGTATGCAAATTTTTGTTTGTTATACCAATATGGATATTATGTTATATGTGTTATAATAAAATTTGACAATTTTTACATTTGTATATTAATCAACACTGAGAGGCGCAACTGTAAACACAGAGTTTAGTGTTATTATAAATTGGCAATTTGTTCGGGTTAAATATAAAATAAATTAAAAATTATTATGGAGATAGATTTGGATACGGCACTCAAAGAAATTGGTCGCATTGGACGATACCAGGTGTTTGTGTACATTTTAATTGGTATCCCAATCCTATTGTCCGGTATATATGCTGTACCATATATTTTTACTGCGGGTGATTTAAATTATCGATGCCGAATTAACGATTGTGATCGTGGTGTGAATAACCCAAATTGTGAATATTTAACGGATTGGTTACGAAATGCGGTACCCTACGATGAGGATATTGGTAAACCGACACAGTGTCTTATGTATAATTTGACGAATCAAAATTCGGACGATTTAAAATGTGTGACAAGTGATTTTAATCGTGTTCCCCTTAAGTGTACCGATTTTGTGTACGAAGATGATGAACGGACTATCGTGAATGATGTGAGTAGTAGTGCGTTAAATTTAAATGTTTTGTGCTTAATTATGATTCAATTTTAGATGGACCTACATTGTGACGAAAATAAGTGGCTGCTCGCTTTAGTTGGCACCATCCACAATGTTGGTCATTTCCTCAATTTATTAATTTCCGGATTTTTTAGTGATAAATATGGGCGCCGGCCGGTCCTTATAGTCTCAGCTGTCATATCCGGTACATTAGGTATTGCACAATCCTTTACCGAAAACTACATTTCATTCATTCTTCTAGAATTTTTTCAACCACTACTTGGCGCCGGTGTTTACACAGCTGGTTTTATATTGGCCATGGAAATTGTGAAACCCGAACATCGCGCCATGTCCAGTGCCTTAATATTTTCGACAACATCGTTCGGGAAAGTATTGGTAGGTGCATCGGCTATGATATTCAAAAATTGGCGTACTATATTACGTGTTAATCTGCCACTTTCATACATAACTCTAACATATTTCTGGATTTTACCGGAAAGTATGCGTTGGTTGCTATCGCAAGGTCGAAATATGGAGGCCGCAAATGGATTATTAAAAATCACAAACGTCAATAAAAACCAAATATCTGACGAATTGTGCGATTTATTGAAAAATCGCCCAAATGATCTAGTATTAAACCAAGATAACGTCCAGACTACTATTAGAGCGAACACGTCACAAGACGACAATCACTTCAAATTGGTGTTCAAATATCCAAAAATGTTGATAAGATTAATGCTATGCTCATTCCTTTGGATTATTATTATAATGGTGTTCCATGGATTAAGTATGATTGCGGTATCGATTGGCGGGAATAAGTACACCGATTACATGCTCGTCCAGTTCATTGAAATTCCAGCCGCATTACTCATGCCATTCATCGTGAATCGATTTGGACGGCGTAAAGTATTGTGGATCTCGTTTGTGATAAGTGGAATTACATTGATTGTTTACGCTTTCATCGGGGATAGCTACGGTATCAAGTTAACCCTCTTCTTGTTGGGAAAATTTGCGATGTCATGTGCCTTTTCAAATATTTATATTTACAATTCGGAAATGTTTCCGACCAATTTAAGGCATACGCTGCTTGGTATATGTTCAGCATTTGGACGTATTGGATCGATTATGGCGCCACAAGCACCATTGCTCAATTTGTATGTTAAAAATTTATCGATGTACATATTTGGAGTTAGTGCATTTATCGGTGCGATATTGACATTCCAACTGCCGGAGACGCTAAATACGAAGCTGCCGGATACTATGGAAGAGGCGCTTAACATTGGGAAATTGGATAGTGATGAAAAAATCAATACCTAGTGGTTAGGGATTCTATAGGTTTAAGGACAATAAATGTAGTTACTTTTAAAAATGATTGTGAAAATAAACTTCTTGTGCCTGAATGAGTTGGTGATTTAATTAACATTTTCGACGTATTATGCTTTTCTTTGCTGATGGACCAAAGGATTGCTCTCGGACATTACCTGTTGACGAGTTTTGTAGAGCGTTACAGAACAAAGCAAATTTCTGGTATTTTGTAATTCCCGTTAATACGATGACAGCGGCAGTTAAAATTGCATACAAAGCTTTTTGATTTAAATCGATAAATTTAGAAACAAAAATTTAAAGTTTTGCAAATCATTAAAATGGTGTAGTGTAATTGAAAAAATTTAAGGGAATAAATCTAGGAAATTTATCTAGCACAGAATTTAAAGGTTCAAAAATTATAAATTAATAAATTATGAAATTTAGGATCAAAAATCTAGTGAATCCATATAAAAAATTTGAAGGGCAGAATTAGAAAATATGATTTGATATTTTTGAATTTGGAAAATTTAAAGAGTTACACATTTTGAAATTTTATAAATTCATCAGCGAAAGTTAGGGTATTTAGGAATATTGAGGTTCAGAATATTTAGAATTTCTAAAAAAAATATGTTTTTGAAATTCAAAAAATGTAAAAATACGAAAACTTAAAATTTAGCGTTTCAGAGAAGTTAAAATGTGGATGTTTTTTTAATTTAATAACGACTTAGTTATGTGCTGGTTAAAAATATTTTGATTTAACATTTTACGGGATTAAGAATTAACGAGTGGAAAAGTTTACAGAAAATTGAAATATTGAAAATAAGGGATTATAAAAATTTGGAGTTTATTAATTTTCTAAATTCATTGCCAATATTTCAAAATGTTAAAATTAGTATCAAAATTTGGGAGATTTTCAACTTTTAAATTTATAAATCGTAAATTTCATTTGGAAATTCCGAAACTTTTAAAATACTAAATAATTTAAATTGTAGTATCGCCACCTTCTCAAAACTCTAAATTGTCTTATACGTATCCTACTAGGATTATCAAAATATTCCTAAATTAATAAATTTTAAAATTTTATTAACTCTTAAAACTCAAATTTCCTAAGATGCGAGTTTTAAATAACATAAAGTATTTCAGGTTTAACATTTTTTCGTTTCAGGATTTATAATTCGAACTAAAGATTTTGAATTTTAAAATTTAAAATTACAAATCTTATGTATGAAAGAAAAGAAATTTTTCTTCAGTAAATTTTACAACTACTATTTAGAACTAGTTAAATTAAATCCACAGCCCCATTTTCAAAATGTTTTGAAGAAAATTTTTAGTTTGTTGTAATTTAGGTAGGATATTATTTACTAAAATAAAACAAAATTAAAAATTTGTTACCTTAGGAAATAAGTGAAGCCTTCATGGTTACTTCAGTACTTCAAAAGCACGATCATTTTGGATATTAAGGAGTATTGGTGTTTAGAAAATTTTGAAATTTATAAATTATAAAATTTGGAAACAAATTGTGGTGAAAAATCGGAATTTTAGAAATTAATATATTTGGGAATTTAGAAAATGTTTAAATTCAAAATGTTAAAAAAATATTTAGTTGACGAATTTATAAAATTAGAATTAAATAATTATGAAATATGGCAAATTCTGAAATTTAAATGCAATAAAATGGTAGCATCCTAATAACATCACTAGAAAAAGCAAATGCACTGGCTGATGAATTTCAAAAAATTTATAGTATAAGTTTAAATGATTCATCCCCGGTGGAGTTAGAAATTGATAATTTATTGCCTTCACTGGCCATAATATGCACATTATTTCGCGTACAATAAGTCGACCAAGAGAAATCGAAAATGTAATTAAAAGGAACAAAAAAGCTTCCGGTATTGATAAAAATAAAAACCGCATTCTTAAAATGTTGCCACGTAAAGGAATTATTTACTTAACAATGTTGTATAATAATTGTATTAAGCTAGGATACTTTCCTTTTCTTTATGGAAACATTCAGTGGTAATTCCAATACCTAAAGCAAACAAAGATTGTCAAAAACCTGAGAACTACAGTCCTATGAACTTACTAAACTCACTATCAAAAATATTTGAGAAACTTATCCTTGAGAGATTAAACGGCCATTTAGATACAAATCTTATATTATAAAATGAATAATTCGGCTTTAGATACCAGCACTCTACCTGCCATCAACTTGCTATAGGATAACAAATATAATCAGAAAAGAACTTAAAAATAAAACTCGATATCGAAAAGGCATTTGATTCCGTCTGGCACAATGCTTGATTCTTTAGTTGAAATGAAAAAATGGTAAAAAGGCAAATACATCAGTAAAGCTGATTGCGAAGGATCTCTTTGGCTGTTAGAGACATCTAGTGGAACACAAAAGAACGAAAGATCACACAATTAAAATTTCAAGATATTTGGAAGCAAACTGGGGTCGATAGCGTTTCTATATGTAGGCATATAATATCTTACTTAAGCTTTTTGGCAGGATACTTTAATGGAATTTTACTACAATACATACTCCGCGTTATTGATAGCCCAAAATTAATTAAACATTAAGAAAGATATAAAAATATTAAATTCCAAGCTGCTTATTTTATTAATCCCCAAAAACGAAATCCGATAACACCATCCATAAACAATAAATTTTTATTGAAATCAATTAATTCATCAGCTGTCTGCTTTGGGATATACATAAAATAAAAAAGGAAAAGACATTACCACGATAAAAGAAAATCGCCAAAGAAACAGCTTCATTGTGAATAATGAACATGCGCGCTCTTCCGCTTATATTTTTAAGGATATACGAGTATTTGGTGGATAAAAATCGATAGATAAAATTCATTTTGAGCTTTTCTCTACATATATCACAATTTATATACAAGCTTTTTTTTGATTTGGTATACATATATAATATACTGTTGTTGTTTTCGTTTTTTTTTTATTTTTATTAATGTGCTAACACAAAATTTTTTATATCTTTTATAAAAGATGCGAAAAGTGTCTTGTATTAAGATTAATAAATTATGAATTTATTATAAAAATTAATTACAAAAAATTATTAATTCACAATAAAAATAATCAAAAAGTTTTTTAAATTGTCGTGAAATGTTGTGAGCCTGAATTGAAATGAAAATTTGATAATAAATAATTGGAATAATATGAATGTATTTGTAAGTTTAAGGGCTAGTTTGAAGCCCAATAGTAAAAATATTTAATTTTTGGGTGGAAAAATTACAAAAAAAAAATCCTTTCTAGGATATATTATTATAAGAATACGCCCTATATTTGACAAATCATATACTATACGAGCATGTATGTATAAGGACATCAAATTTTTTGCTTGTGTGTTCTAATTTCAGAATTGTTTTTGCAAAACAATCATTAATTGATGGAAAATTAGAAATTTTGAAAAAATTGTGTCGTGTATAATAAAGGACCAATATAGGCAGCAAAATGTTGAAAGTAAAAATAAAATATATTTTTAGCACAATATTCGTGATATTTTGGTTGACAGGAGGATTTTGTTCCGAAGATGAGGAACGTTTAGTTCGTGATCTGTTTCGCGGTTACAACAAACTTATACGACCCGTACAAAATATGACCCAAAAAGTGGATGTACGATTTGGATTAGCTTTCGTCCAATTGATAAATGTGGTAAGATTTAATTTTAACAGAATTAACAGATGTAACAGAACAATTATATGTTATGGTTTCAGAATGAAAAGAATCAAATTATGAAATCTAATGTGTGGCTACGATTAGTGTGGACCGATTATCAGCTGCAATGGGATGAAGCTGATTATGGAGGTATTGGAGTACTTCGGCTTCCACCGGACAAGGTTTGGAAACCAGATATAGTCCTATTTAATAAGTAATTATTTTTGTCCGTTACATTATGTATTGAAATTAAATGATTTACCGTATCCACAGTGCCGATGGTAATTACGAAGTGCGATACAAGTCAAACGTACTCATTTATCCCACCGGTGAAGTATTATGGGTTCCACCAGCTATCTACCAATCTTCATGCACCATCGATGTCACATACTTTCCATTCGATCAGCAGACATGCATCATGAAATTTGGTTCATGGACATTTAATGGAGATCAGGTATCACTAGCGCTATACAATAATAAAAATTTCGTTGATTTATCAGATTACTGGAAATCGGGCACATGGGACATAATCGAAGTACCCGCATATTTAAATGTGTACGCCGGCACCGGCAATCAACCAACCGAAACTGATATCACCTTCTATATTATTATCCGCCGCAAAACACTTTTCTACACAGTGAATTTAATACTTCCGACCGTTTTGATTTCATTCCTTTGTGTGCTCGTATTTTATTTACCTGCCGAAGCTGGTGAAAAAGTTACACTCGGTATTAGTATTTTACTGTCACTGGTTGTCTTCTTGTTGCTGGTATCAAAAATTTTACCACCAACATCACTTGTTCTGCCACTCATCGCCAAATATTTACTATTCACCTTTATCATGAATACGGTATCAATTTTAGTAACGGTCGTAATTATAAATTGGAATTTCCGAGGACCACGTACCCATCGTATGCCAATGTGGATTCGTTCCGTATTCCTACATTATTTACCAACCATATTGCTGATGAAACGTCCGCGAAAAACTCGTTTACGCTGGATGATGGAAATGCCCGGTATGAGTGTACCACCACATCCGCATCCATCGTACGGTTCACCAGCCGAAATACCAAAACATATAAGTGCAATTGGTGCTAAACAGGCAAAAATGGAAGTAATGGAACTATCCGATTTACATCATCCAAATTGTAAAATTAATCGTAAAATAAATACGGGCTCAGAATTGGGTGGTGTAGGCCCCGGAGATCCGTGTCGTCGCGAATCTGAAAGTTCTGATTCAATACTTTTATCGCCTGAGGCGAGTAAGGCAACAGAGGCAGTCGAATTTATTGCCGAACATTTACGTAACGAAGATCTATATATACAAACGCGAGAGGATTGGAAATATGTAGCGATGGTAATCGATCGTTTACAATTGTACATATTTTTTATTGTTACCACAGCGGGTACGGTTGGTATTCTAATGGATGCACCACATATATTCGAATATGTTGACCAGGATCGCATCATTGAAATTTATCGGGGCAAATAAATGTAATTTATAATATATATATTATGATATACATACAAAACTTAAAGTTAACAATTAACATTTTTATTTGTATTTAAACACTGCGGCCCCACATTATCATCTAATCCTATACTAGGAAGTTTTCAATTTTTTATTTAGGAAATAATTTTATAATGTAGTAGAAGGGCCCTACAAATTAGTCAAGTTTGAGTTGATTACGCTTTCTTTAGTATAATTTATCGAAAAGGTTTCATTCATTCCATAAATAATTTTATAATTAATTTAAAAATCAAATTTGGACTTCCATTTTAATTATAAGCTCAAGAAAACAATTTTTTAATCAAATTGCCAAATTATTAATCCTTGAAATCAATAACGCTTGTCTATGATTTAATAAATTTTTTTTTACATGAATTCTAGTAAATTATTCTTCATTAGGTTAAATGCAAAAATGGAATTTTTATACATAAAACACAAATAAGAGTAGTCTCGTATAAATTATAATTTGCTCAAACCCATATAAAATTAAAAAATAAAAATTAGTAATTTTTACTATTTAAATAAGATAAATTAGTTGAAATTTAATCAAATTATTGATAAATAAATTTTTTTAAGATATTTAGTGTTAAATATTAAATATTAGTACACGTTAAAAATTAAATCGAATTTTTAATTAATTAAAAATACAAATAAAAATATCAAATTATAATTTTAATTATTTCACTTTTAATCATAAAAATATAATATACTGCAATAATATTAAAAATATAATTTTTGTTATAATAAATAAAATAAAAAAAATAAATCGTTGTTATTTAGTTATTTTTAGACAAAAACATAAATAAATTGATGTTCAAACAAGAAAAAAATAATTATACATAATAATAAAAACATATGAAAATAATTAACATTTTCAGAGGAATAAAAATCAATAAATAAAAATAAATATTAGCTTATAATAAATTTTGTATTACAGGATAATAAATAAAAGCATTGTAAGATTTTTTTTTTAAACTTATATATCAACTATATATTTTAGCAAACAACAAATAAATAAACTAAATACACGTAAGACATAATATATTTAATAAGAAAAAATGAAATAAGTCAATAATTATTAAAAATTGAAAAATACAAAATAAAAAAAAAATATTTGTTATATAATTAAAATTTAATACCGACATTTTGTTTCTATTTATGATGATTAAACGTGTTCACCCAGCCACGCGCACTAAAATAACCGTTAAATTTAAATTCTTAACCGCCGATGAGCCAGTGCTGTCGAAGTGAGTACGATCGGAGTATTTATACTACTTTCACCTAGATAGTGTTTACACCTGTACTCCGCTATTTCATTTTGTACTCCCCCTGTTCTAATAACTGCTATTCTCATAATACTGTTACACAATATTTTAACTTATTGGCTTTTGCTTACAATAATTATAATATTTTGGTAGATATATGTAGGTGGCTTTTCATAAAACATTTTTTCAAAGCTAATTTATAATGGTTTCGCCATTTTCCATTTTCGCTGAATTTGGTAAGTAAAAAGAAAATGTAATGAGAGAGAATTTAGTTGATGCAACGATGGTACTAGATTGGATTTTATTCGATAATCGGTTCAATTCATTATATGTATAGTAAATTGACCGACTGTGAGGTGAAGATTGGAATATTATGGAGAATTAATACGTTGGTAGCGATGGCCCGCTACATCACCCACCGCCAAGATGAAGCAACGAAGTTTGAAGAAACAACAAATATGTAAGTTATGTATTGAAACGAACGTTTTTCTGTGGTTTAAAGCCTGATATTTGATCAGCTGAAACCATGATTCCATATGCTGATTTCAATCTGTCGATCGAAATGTTATGGTTTTTGCCTTTGATCGATACGATAATAACTTTGTGTTTGTACGGACCTTCGTACGGTGGAATTAAACGCTATGCGTACCAGCTTATCTACCCGCACGAAAATAAAATCATAGTTGTCCAGGGTTTCGGGATAAATATGTCATTTTGTTAGGATTGATGTATGTTAGTGGGTATTAAGTTTTGCATTGTTGTGCGGAGTTGGTCAATAACTGCGTCTTGATTGGGATGAGATGAAAGAGGATTTTCCACAAAGAACTCACCGGGTAGTTTGATCGTTTGTCTGGTTGAGACAAGTTCAGCTAGTGAGCACTTTAGATCTTCTTTCACTGTTGCTCGGATGCCAAGTAAAACGATTGGGATTTCCGAGCTCCAATGCACTGTGTTACAAATGGTTTGGCTATGGTTGCTGCAGTGATGTCTTTAATACAGTAAGCTTCGGACCAACGGGTAAAGCGATCGACACAAGTTAAAAGGTAAGTATATCCATTAGAAGGAGGCAGTGATCCAACGATGTATAAATGTATTCATATGTTCGAAATGACCTGGAGGAATGTCGAATTGCCAATATGGTGATTTTGTGTGTCTCTTAACTTTAAACATTTTTGGCAGGATAAACACGATTTCGCCCACCGGGTTACGTCGTGATTTACACTGGGCCAAAAGTACCGGGATTTAATCAATTTACGTGTAGCACGGATACTTGGATGCGAAATATTGTGCAGAGTGTCGAAGATGGTTCGGCGATTATTGCCTGTTGATGTTTCGCAGCAAATTTCTAAACCAGGTAATTTAAAAAGCTCTAGTTTCATGCTGGAACTAGTGTGACATTCGGAACCAAAAAGTAAATTCTGAAGTTCTAGGTCTGCTTGCTGTGACTTAATTATTGTATTATAGTCGAAATGGGTCTCGACTGCGGCAGTTTCGTGATCTGACGTGCGAGATAGTGTATCTGTGACCACATTATCTTTGCCGTAGACATGTTGAATATCCGTGGATTGAGAGATGAAATCCAAGTAACGCGATTGTCTTGGATTTCGTTCAATTTTTGATTCGGTTGCTCTTGTCAAGTGATTTTGGTTGCTCTTGTGAAGTCCCGACCCTCGACAAAATATCGGAAATGTTTAATTGCCAGATATATTGCGAGTAATTCCCTGTCGAATGCTGAGTATTTTTTTTTCAGCATCAGTCTATTTGATGCGTCAGTAGTAATGCTGAACTTTGAGTCATTCATGGGATGTGAAAGCAAAGTCATTCTCGACAATTCATTCTTTAATTGAGTAAACGCATTCTGGCATTCTTCAGGCCAAGAGAAGTTATTGGGTATCTTGGGCATCTTGAGTAGTGCAGCCAGGTGTGAGTCAATTGGAGTGAGTATGTGGGCAATTTGTGGTATGAATCGGTGGTAGTAGTTTACCATGCCGACAAATTGCTTTATTTGCCTTTAGAGAGGTGGGAATTCCGTAATGGCATTAATTCGTTCAGAAGAAGGCATTAGGAGTTATTTTGTGACTGAGGAAGTCAAGAGTGCTTACGCCGAAAATACATTTCGAGCTCTTGATACTAATACTAAACTCTGATATTTTTGGAAGAGTTATTCCAAATGGAGTTTGTGTTGGTCCTCATTTTGTGATACCACAAGTATATCGTCGATATAAACAAAAACGAAGTCTAGTTCTCTGACAATCTCATTTATAAATCGCTGAAACGTTTGAGCGGCATTTCGTAGTCCAAATGGCATTCGGGTGAATTCGAATAGACCAAATGGAGTTGTTATCGCCGTTTTGTGAACGTCTTCAGGGAATTAGGTGGGAAGCTCTGACGAGATCGATGTTCGAAAAAATTTTGCAACCATGCAAGTGCATGGAGAAATTTTGAATGTGAGGATTTAGTCTACGATAGTCCCCACATGGTCTCCAATCTTGATCTTTTTTCTCACCATGTGTAATGGGCACGATACCGGGGATGCCGATGGTCGACAAATCCCTAACTCTACCATATGTTAAAACTAATGCCACTTTATGACGGATTGGATCTAGTCTGCGTGGTTTTGATACAGGCAAATGATCTGTAGTGACGATGTGATGTACCACGTTATGCTTGACTGATAGATTGTAACTTGGGGCTGCTATTAGTGAAGGAAATTTCTTCAAGAGCGTGCCATAATTGTTGTCGATAGTGAAATGGATTGGAGAAGGTGTATTAATGTATCAGTTAACTTAGCAGACAATATCAATTCAAACATGTCAAATACACGGAACTTAATTACTTCAATTTCACAAAGCTTATTTTCAGAATGTGAAGGTTGTTGGTAAAACTTATAGAGTGACAATTCCAAGTTTTTTAAAACTGAGCCGTTTATTTTGCAAGTGGCATAAGTCACTTTTTATAAAAAAAAAGAGTTAAAGCTCTTGACGGTTACAGTATCCCGGATGCAATTGAAACAAGATACCAATTCAATTTATTAAATAAAAAAATAAATCACTGGTTGAATCCATTTCAGTACAACAATTTATTTTTATGTTCCTTCTTCCAAATACTAATCAAGAATAATCTAAATATGTACATAGGTATCCCAAATCATTATCATTATATAGGTGAATCTCAAAACTGGTAATTGGAATTGTTTTTATTTACAATATCGTAGTACAGGGTGATACGGCGATATATGATGCTGCGATGAGATTCGTTGCGCTGCGGGCGGTGCTCGATCATAGAATCGGCCATCCTGTTGTTTGAGCGCCCCGATCAAACTGCCTTAATAATGATTAGTGGTTATGCTCGACATATAATGCATAACTCGTCAATAGAAGCGTCGCTAATTTATCGTCGTTAATTTCGTCATTGTTTTCGTCGTTAATTAATTTATCGTCGTTGATTCTTGAGCTTGACCGATTAATATGCTATCATCTGGATCACCATTAACATCGCTATCTTCACTATATTCATAAGGTGACCAGAGCTTCATATTGTCGACACTCGAGGTTCTTAATTGAAGACTGCGGTGCTTACCAATTCGTTCCACATTAACTCGTTCGAAATTAAGTTCCTCATCTTTGTGCCAAATATGACTTCGAATGGGCTGCGATTTATACTTCATTGGAAGGTAGAATTAAGGAAAAATTGTCTTTCAGTTTTATTTTGACATTCTCCATCTCGCCTATAGATAGTATTTAGGTAGGAATAGGGTAACCAGATGTCCTGGATTCTAGGAACATTTTGAGCATTTTCAAACCGCTAAGTTTCGTCTACAGAATCATGGAATCAGAGGTCTGGTACGGTCTATTAGCTGGCTAGAGCTCACGGTGTGTCGTGGGGGTTTCCAGACTTGATCCCATGCTTGAATAATCAAAATGAAGAAAAATAGAAAAAGCGAAATAAAGTCTGCCACATCTCCAGGAGCTAAAAAAATAATAAGCAAGGTGTATTCGTTCGGGATGACAACTTCATTCTTCTCATCCGCATAGTCTGGGCCTCCTTATCATCGGCCAGTCTACCGGGATCGCCTTTTCGCTCGCGATTGTCACCGATGCCAAATTGAAGAAGGAAGGGCGCGTTCACAACAGACCACGCGACGATTTCAAGGGGCGGAAGCCGTCATCCCTAAGAAACGACTAACACATAGTATGTGTGTCCTTCTCTCCGACAACCTGTCATGAGATAACGGCACGACCGGAAGAATATGGAGGAACCGACCCTCAGCTGAACCCTACCTTAACACTCATCCGATCACACCATCGAGGATTATTCCCTCATGGCAAGAACGGACCAATAACAATCAAAAATAAAGTGAGCCATAAACGCGATAATCAGAAAAACACCTACAAAAAAACTTCAAGATAAGAGATAAAAATAACTATTGTTCATGTATAACGGTAAAATAGAAATAAAAAAACTGTGATTGATGATTTTTAGAAACGAGAATAGATGGAAAAATAACGGTAGCTATTGCACAGCACCTAATAATAATAACCGATGCTGTTATGAAAGAAATAACCTAAAAAAACGTTGAACAATAAAATGATTCGGTCGGAAGCTGAATAAACGTTATATGTATATTAATATAAATATACATATATATAAAAAAATATAATAACCGAAACGAAAACCGCACGACAGTCAAGGTCGGCTCACAAACAAAAAGATTGAATCAAATAAAAATGTAATTTAAATTAAAAACATTAAGCAAAAAAAAATATTAATCTAAATCTAAAAAAGCACAGTACCTTAAGGATCTTATCTGGGACGATCTTATCTGTGATGTATTGCTCTACAGACGCAGATTTCCCCTCGTACTACGTCCACGTCTTGAAGACCGTTATTTCAGACCACAAGATTATTTCACTTTGCCTTAAATACCACAAATAATATAAAAACCAAAACCAGAAATAAAACAATATTAATTTTCTGATTATTTCATGACTTTATCACCGATTAAAGTTTTTTTTTTTATTGAAATCACTAAACCTGTATAAAAACCAGAAATACTCGAATACTAAGTATTTTTTTATTCTTTATCATTACATCACATATCACATGTTTTATTTATTGCAATATTCCTGTAACTTGATATCTTTATCACCAAAAAAAAAAAAACACATTTTTTATAATTCGTAGTCGAGAACCAATTTTATGTCTCCGACCTCCTTGTATCATACAAATTCATACTCCAAAGTCCAAACTTGACTGATTTTAATTTTTTTTTTGTTTCTTCTTTCTTCATCATTCTCCGATTAAAAACAAAATGGTACTGGACGATAAACGCTTGATGGAGATCATGGACGTGTTTTTGTTTTGGTTCTTCTCCGTAACGTAAGTATGTATACAAATTTTTAATTTTTGTTTTTAACTAAATATACATATGTATAAATAAATAAAATTAGTGAAATAGAGTAGTAAATAGTTTGGTGTAATGTGTTGTGTTAAAAGTGGTTAATGAATAAGTGTTTTGAAAGTATTTTTCGTTGATTAATCAGGGAAACATGATCAAACTTGCTCAACAAATAAATAACGGTACCAATTACCGTTAGACAGGTATTTCGCATTATAAAATACATTATGCGTGATGACGAATCATGTACAATTTTCTTTATAAATATTTATTAAATGATATTGGGTAAGGGAATTTTTTTTGGCTAAATATACATGGGGTATAAAAATGTACATTGGGGCTATGTTAGTGTTCTACGCTAAGTCAGCTAGTTATTGTGTATTTCATTATACTAAATACATATAATGAATCTCATAATGATGATGATAAAAAAAAATATAATTAATATTTAATACCGACATTTTGTTTCCATTTATCGTGATTAAACGTGATCTAGCCACAAGGAAAAAAAACTGTTAAATTTAAATGTTTAACTGCATTAATTCGTTGTCCTTATTATGTAGGTGACCAGTGCTGTCGAAGTGAGTACGATCGGGTATTTATACTACTACTCACCTATCGTCTTCCCTCGAACAATAGGACCGGTCCTTTTCTATTCAAGATCATTTTTTTTAATAAGGAATTTGATCATCACTAAAATTAAAGGTAGTGCTTATAGTTTAGTTGATAAGTAATTGCCCGTGACCAAGGGCTAAACTACAATCGCTATTTTATAGTTTGAACTGTTAATTAAAATTTATGTGGAGATTAATTAATTTAATTTAAAATAAATTAACTACCTCTGGTTTTTTACGCAAAAATTGACACCATCTAATCTCCGATCGGATGGGCCATTCTCTCGCTACCCTGGTTCAAGCATTTAAATCGGTCGAAATCAGAGGTTCGCGGCGCGGGTTCCTTTGCCGCCAGATGACGTCATTGCAATAATATTATGCGTGACACATAAAGCCGAAGGATCAATCTAAGCAATCATATCTTTAAATTAAAGGTAATGCTTATAGTTGATGAGTAATTGCCCCCGACCAAGGGCTAAATTTCGGGTAAGTTTTCTGAACATGCGGTGTAAAACGTTATCACGTCAAAACAACTAAACAGAAGGCTGTGTTTTACTTGTGTCACTCAATTTCTCGTTCCATTGGGTATCTACTCGCAAGTACTTCCAAGTAGCGAATTTTGGCCATTGGAAGTCGGCTATCGTTAGGGTTATTCTGTTTGTTTCTATCTCTGTAATCTGTTTCTGGGGCTCAAGGCACTCCCAACTCTTTCGCAGTTCGCTTTTTAAGTCTTACCTTACGCAGTAGCCAAATCGAGGATGTACGGCAATAGACCCATTTTGCGTAGACCGTTGCATTACTTCACGCCAGCCTATAGTACTGTCATGAAAGATGGGTCGGCCCATGGATTCTGCACTCTCAACAACGAGTCATAGTTGTGTTCATCTTCATCACCGAATACCGATCGTAATCATTTCAAACTTCTCGAATAAATAAAACTGAATTTTTCCTAGATTTGTCTTTTAAAATTTGCGATAGTATCAAGATAGCTCAACCGGTAAAATGTCTATTATAATAAACTGATTATTATAACAGTGTAACAGCAAAATTGGTTGTCAAAAGTAAAAACGCCAAAAAAATGTTTTTCCTCGTACATTGAAACTAGTATTCAAATAGTGGCCAAAAAAAATGGAAGAGCCGATGTGCCGAACTTGTTTGGCTACAACTGATGGATCCATTTTTAAAACTGTGTTTCTGGCTGGTAAAGAAGTATCATTGGTTGATATGTTTAAAGAATGTACGGGTTTAAGTTTGTCCGAATCAGACGGGTTGTCCTTAAAAATTTGTGATGCTTGTACCGAAGAAGTAATAAATTCTTATGTGTTCCGAAAGAAATGTTGGGACTCGTACAATGTTCTATTAACACGACTGGAGGAAAGTAAAATGCCGGACAGGGCAATAAAATGCGAAACATCGAATGAATCTGAAATTTATAAGGAAGAGCCATCATTGGATATAAGCGAATGTGAAGTAGATGATTCGGTTCCAAACAATAATGATTCCATTGAAAGTGTAACTGTAACGTGCGAATTGTGCGATGAGATGCTTACAAGTGCTACAACACTTTTAGAACATTTGCGTAACGCGCACAATATATTAGAATATAATAATTTTGATTGTAAATACTGTAAAAAAACGTATCGGACAAAAGCTAGTTTGAGGCACCATATTCGATGCCTACATGAATCTACGAATGATAATCAAAAGAAATTTATATGCCAGTATTGTGGACAGCAATTTAGAAATGGGGCACATATGAAAGCACATGTTCGAAGTCATACTGGGGAAAAACCATACAAATGCGATAAATGTCCGTACCGTGCAGCTCAAACTGCCAATCTGCACAACCATTTGCGCACGCATACCGGTGAAAAACCCTTTAAATGTGATGTCTGTGGTAAACAATTTCGAACCAGTAGTACACGGGCGAGTCATCGTAGAGGTCATTCTGAAGAAACACCTTTCAAGTGTCAAGTTTGTTTTAAAAAATTTAAAAAGAAGAAAACATGTCGGGAGCATATGTTCATTCATGATCCGGACAAATATCTGGAATGTGAATACTGTGGCAAAAAGTTTGCACGAAGAAATAATCTAAATATTCATTTAAAGCAGCACACTGGAGAGAAACCACATGTGTGCGAATTGTGTGGCCAGGCTTTTATACGAAAACATAGTTGGCAGACCCACATGAGAAATAAACACAATCAATAACGGATTATTTTTATGTTAATTTATATTTCAAATAAATAAAATTGAATTTTTGCTAATGATATTTGCCTTTTTAAATATGTGATAGTATCATGATAGAAGCTCAACCGGTAAGATGTAAAAAAAAAAAACAACAGTCACAACAGCAAAATTGTCAAAATTAAACGTCAAAAAAATGTTTTCCCTCGTACATTAGCTAAAATCAAAACAAAACCTATTCAAATAGTGGCCTAAAAAATGGAGGAGCCCATGTGTCGAACGTGTTTGTCAACAACTGATGGATCCATTTATAAAACTGTGTTTCTGGCTGAAAAAGAAGTGTCATTGGTGGAAATGTTTAAAGAATGTACGGGTTTAAGCTTGTCCGAATCAGACGAGTTGTCCTTAAATATTTGTGATGGTTGCACCGAAGAAGTAATAAATTCTTATGTGTTCCGTAAGAAATGTTGGGACTCACACAATTTTCTATTACGACGACTAAAGGAAAGTAAAATGCCGGACAGGGCAATAGAATGCGAAACGCTGAATGAATCTGAAACTATTTATAAGGAAGAGCCATCATTAGAAATAAGCGAATGCGAACTGGATGATTCGGTTCCAAACAATAATGATCAAATTGAAAGTGTAACTGTAACATGTGAATTGTGCGAAGAGGTTTATCCAAGTGCTACGACATTTTTAGAACATTTGCGTAACGCGCACAAAATATTAGAATATAATAATTTTGATTGTAAATACTGTAAAAAACCGTATCGGACAAAAGACAGTTTGAGACAACATATTCGAAGTCAACATGAATCTTCGAATAATAATAAACCAAAATTTATGTGCCAGTACTGCGGACAAACATTTAGAAATGGGGCACATATGAAATTACATGTTCGACGTCATACTGGGGAAAAACCATACAAATGCGATAAATGTCCGTATCGAGCATCACAAGTTACCAGCCTACATAACCATTTGCGCACGCATACCGGTGAAAAACCCTATAAATGTGATATTTGTGGTAAACCATTTCGAACAACCAGTTCACGGGCGACTCATGTTAGGGGTCATTCAGAGGAAAAACCTTTCGAGTGTCGAGTTTGTTTTAAAAAATTTAAAACGAGGGATGTTTGTCGGGAGCATATGGTCATTCATGATCTGGACAAGTATATCGAATGTGAATATTGTGGCAAAAAGTTTGCGCGGAGAGACAATCTAAATATTCATCGAAAGCAGCACACTGGAGAGAAGCCACATGTGTGCGAATTGTGTGGCCAGGCTTTTATACGAAAACATAGTTGGCAGACTCACATGAGAAATAAACACAACCATTAATACACCATTATTTTTTTGTTAATTTATACCTACTTACTTTGAATAAATAAGTACCTACCTTTTTTCGCTAACGATGTTTTTTAAAATATTCGGTAGTATCATCAGAGAACCTAACCGCAATTTAAAAGGTAAGATGGATAGCAGGACAAGAATATGTACATGATTGTACAACATGCGAGTGTTTCCATTTATTTGGCACTAATTTCATATTTTATCATTCATATTTCATAGATGTGCTTATCGCAACAACACCGATCCAATTAACACCGATCCAATTCTATAGGTAGGCATTCGAATCAGTTCCACACTAGGGATTTAACCGTTGGCTGGCCATCGTCATGTTATTGTATCGCTAAAGCACATAATACCCAGAAGCGACATAACGCGGTTTTTACATGGAGAAAAGTGGACTCATTTTTTTGATCTTGGTTTATCGAAGGTAAGAATTGAATCAATTTTATCGTTTCGTTACGTCTATATACGGCTACGGACGTTTTTGTGTCTATGCCTGGTTCTAGTGGACCGCCACCTAATCCTAGTCTATATAATTGGTCTCATATGCTTTCATACATTCAATTCATTCGTTTCGTTATGTTTTCGTCTATATAACTAGCCCTTAAAATGTAAAATATAAGGTGAGCAAAAATTTCTTGGCCCACGTAATGTCCGTTCTGGTTGTTTATTATTCTGTGGCGAAAAATCAACCGTTGCATAAAATGTAAACAAAATTAACAGTGTAACCAAATAAAATTTTTATGCGAAAATTAAACGTCAAATAAATGTTTGATTTTCTACGACCATAAACAAAACAAAAGCTGTAGTGACCAAAAAAATGGAAGAGCCGATGTGCCGTACTTGTTTGGCAACAACTGATGGATCCATTTTTAAAACTGTGTTCCTGACTGAACAAGAAGTGTCATTGGTGGAAATGTTTAAAGAATGTACAGATTTAAGTTTGTCCGAATCAGACGGGTTGTCCTTAAATATTTGTGATGAATGTACCGAAGAACTAATAAATTTTTATGTGTTCCGAAAGAAATGTTGGGAGTCACACAGTTTTCTATTACAACGACTGGAGGATAGCCGAATACCACCGGACAATGCAACAAAATGCGAAACATCGAATGAATTTGAAATCGATTACGAGGAATTGGCCGCATCAGATGATGCATTTGAATGCGAACTAGATGATTCGATTCCAGACACTAATGATTCAACGGTTAATGTAAATGTGACATGTGAACTGTGCGATAGAATCTGTCCAAGTGCGACAACATATTTAGAACATTTGCGTGATGCGCACAACATACTGGAATATAGTAATTTTGATTGTAAGTACTGTAAAAAATCATATCGCGGACAAAAGAGTTTGAGGCAACATATTCGAAGTGTTCATGAATCCACGAATAATAATAATAATCAAACGAAGTTTATATGCGATTACTGTGGACAGACATTTAAAAAAGAGGCACATATGAAATCACACCTTCGACGTCATACTGGGGAAAAACCATACAAATGTGATAAATGCCCGTATCGTTCAACACAAGTTAGTGCTCTGCACATGCATTTGCGAACGCATACCGGTGAAAGGCCATATAAATGTGATATTTGTAGCAAACAATTTCGCACAACCAGTGCACGGGCGAACCATCTTAGAGGTCATTCAGAGGAAAAACCTTTCGAGTGTACAGTTTGTTTTAAAAAATTTAAAAAGAGAGAACTTTGTCGGGAGCATATGATCATTCATAATCCGGACCAATATCCCGAATGTGAATATTGTGGCAAAAAGTTTACGCGTAAAAACAATCTAAATAATCACATAAAGCAGCACACGGGGGAGAAACCGTTTGTGTGCGAATTGTGTGGCCAGGCTTTTATACGAAAAAGTAGTTGTCTGATTCACATGAAAAATAAACACAATCAATAATAGGTACCTACCATTATATTTGTTGAATTTCGAATAAATAAAGTTGAATTTTTGCTAACGATTCGTTTTTTAAAATAGGTAAGCGATTGGTGTCATGATAGGACCGACGTTTCTCATTTATTTGATGTTTTTCGTACTCTTAATTTCTACCCAAAAGGTATGTGTTGCATTCTGTACTAAATAAGATTCTTCAATTCTTGGATAACGTTATAGCTGGCGTCATCGCACTCTTCCCCAGATAAAATATTTGCTTTATCTAATGCCGGCTTCATTGACCTCCGTCCGGAGGCTATTGGCTCGTGTACATCATCCTAAATGGCTTCATTGAAAGCAAGCTGCTCCTGAGACACTTATCGGTTCGATGGTTTCTTGTAACGGCATTAGCTTGAACATGTCCATCAACAGATTCTCATCAACTGATTTGGCATAACGGCGCTTCAGCTGATTTGCGTGAACTCGAACGAGATGCGATTGTTTTGCCGTTCGACTATTACAACGTAGTTGTATTGATTTTCCCCGGCAGCCATTCAAACCTATTGTTGTGAAGCACGAATCTGAAATAAATGGTCCCGTGATGATCGTTGAGCTGTTCTTCCATTCTTGAGTTATGCATAACCCTCCCACACCTCGTTCTACAGTTTCCTTGATCAGATCCAACTTCGTTTTCATCTCATATCCTATCATCAGTTGGTACGGCAACTGCATTCCTAGTGTATTCGAAGGCGTAAATCGGTAGCACATCAGGAATTTCCGTAAAATACTATCCACGTTCTCTTCCCCCCCATTCAACTTCTCGAGGCCTGTCTTTAACAGTTCGACGAAATGCTCGGTCCGGCCGTTTAACTGTGGATTGTATATTGCCGTAGTAATATACCGTTATGATCAATGCCATTTTCATTACCTACACATATTCGTGATACAGTCGGAAATTAACTGTGGACCATTGTCACTAACGATGCTGTCACAAAGTCCATGGCGAGCGAATGTTATCTGCAGGTTTTCAGTGGTTTCTTCCGATGTTATACTACTCATCTTGAAAACTTGCATCGACGATAAATAAGTAGTAGAACCCATTGACGGGGGTGGCATAATCGATGTGAATGCGGGTCCAAGGGCCCTTCGGCATCGTCCACTTGGGTTCACAAATGCGGCTCTTTTTCCTAGCCAACCATGTTTGATGAGATCAGCGACTTCTTTCAGAACACCACTTATCGCAGTTGCAGCCTGGATCGTTGCGAACTTGACAGGCAGCGATTTTACTGATTCGATTGCAAAACAATCTGGATGGGCGCGCCTATGCGAAATTCTTCGTACTGATGTATTTGATATCAAAATCTTAGGCGAGTACGATAAGAGAATAGCGTTGCAGACGATTGGCAGAGTAGACAGGGACTACTTTTTTGGATCGAAACGCTCAACGCCAACAATAGCTGGTGTAGCTCGAACTTCCGGTTATAGATATAACGATGAAATTTTTTATATGCGAATACTAGCACAGGGGCGCCTCGCTGGTTCTGCGCATAGGTCTTTTCGGCCTTGCTAAATGAGGATCCTGCGTACATAATGGAGCGTTCCCAACCATCTTCGAATTTGTTCAGCCGTACCGCTGCGACATCTGCTCCCAGAACTTCTTTCGTCATCCCGCAACAATTCGTCCAATAGCGCCCGCAGGTCCTTCGCTCCCAGAAAACAACGAGCATTGAGTATCCATTAGCGTCGATAATGTGGCCCAAGTAGCTGACCGACTTCTGGCCCAAAGAACATTTTGCGACCTTAAGAGTGAACCCGTAGTCCTGGCTGAATGCTGCCGAGCCAAAATGATATCGTCGAGATATGCTGGAACTGTGAATTCATCCAGCATCGTGTCAATCAGCTGTTAGAAAATGCCGGATGCTGTTTTCGCTTCTGGCTGCCCTGCAAGCGATTGACTTACAATTAGAAAAGTCCAACGTGCGAATTGGTCATCGAGAGCTTCTTGGCGTTTTTATCGAGCTCCAACTGGAGGAAGGCGTCCGATAGGTCAATCGAGCATGAATAGTATTACAGACTGCTGATAAGGCAAAAGCATCCAAACGCTGCCAAGAACATTAAAATCTGAGTTTGCAACGTAGACCTCTCCGATGGCTTGCCGGTCGTACAACATCAGTTTATCCTGGAAACTTGCGGTCCTCTCGACGTGCTCGTTTCGCTTTAATGAGAGCTGCTGATTGGCAATATCTATTCTTGTGTCCGAATGTCTTGCACTTTTGACATTCCTTTCCATCGCCACATAAGAGGCTTGGGTACTTCGCAGCCAGGTTGTTGCTACGACTACGATTGCGTCCGTCTGTGCGGAAGAATGGACGCCCTAGGTTCTGCTATTTGCTCTGGTTCCATTGTGCCTTCCTATGGATTTTCACCACTTCCGACTTGATTGAGTTGCGACGAACGACTATGCCCTTGTCATTTATGAGGTTGCTGAGATGGTCAGCGATGTTCACCAGCTCCTGCAAGGTCAACTTGTGCTCTATGGCTGCCTGTGTTTCTGTGTGTCTAGCTTTGACAGCAGCTTTTCCAGTATGATCAAGTCGTGCGGTTTGTCGAGGCGCTATACGAACAGCAGAACTTTGAAATCCTCCGCCGAACATGCTGCTTTCGCACTCACTTTTTGCAATCTTTAAGCATTTATATTGCGGCGAAAAAATCGATTCTTTCCGCCCAAACAATGCGCGTCAGCTCTTTGACGGCAACTTCCAATGTAACCTCCATTGGTTTATGCGGCAAAATAGTGTTAGCAAAATTTTGGTGTAATCTTGCGACTCGAGTTTCTGTAACAACAACCCAAATTTCGTACAAATCAATTCGTAGTGGGCATACCACAACTCGAATGTTTCGTTTTCTTCGGCATTGTATACGAATTTCTCCATGCGGTATGACAAATATTTAATGATTGAGTATCCTTGCTTTTTAGGGTGCGAGTCTTGCTGTTGGTTTACGAGACGATCCAACAATATTGTTTCATGAATTCCTCTTTTCGCTGAGACTCAGAAGAATTTCAAATTGGGACTAAACAATTTCAAAATTTGCCTTTGGTCATGGGCAATTACTCATCAACTGTATAAGCATTACCTTTAATTTAAATATAATATGATTTCTTACGTTGGTCCGGCTTCATGCCTCATGCATAATCATCATATCATGCATAATCATATCTCATGCATTATCGCAATGACGTCGTCAGGCGGCGAGGCAAGCCGCGCCCCGAACCTCTGATTTCGCTCGATTTATAAATAGATTAGGAAGGAACTTGGCCATTTCTGATCCGATTTTGATGAAATTCAGTATGTATGATGGAAACGGGATTCTAAAATGATTTTCAGATAAAGTTCTGGAATATGGCTAATTAGGAAGGAACTTAACGATTTCGTAACCTAAGAAGATGAAATTCAACATGCACTTTGGAAATGGGATTCTTCAATGATTTCTGCATACAGTTCTGGGATTCTATAGTGAGGTTTAGATGAAGTTCTGAATTATGGTCAACTAGGAAGGACTTGGTTGTTTCTTAACCGATTTCAAGTCGTATTTATCGAATTTCATCATAATCGGTTTAGAAATAACCGAGTTTCTACATAATTGGCCGTATTCCAAAACTTTATCTGAAACTCACTATAGAATCCCATTTCCATTATGCATTCCGAATTTTATCACAATCGATTAAGAAATCACCAAGTTCCTTTCTAATTGGTTATATTCCAGAACTTTATCTAAAAATCGTTTTAGAATCCCATTTCCATCGTACATGCTGAATTTCATCAAAATCGGATAAGAAATGGCCAAATTCCTTCCTAATCTATGTATAGATGGCCTGATGACGTCATTGCGATAATATTATGCATGAGGTATGAAGCCTAAGGACTAACCTAAGAAATTATACATTTAAATTTAATGCGCATTAGTTAGCGAACCTTTTTAAGTGCTGGAAGAAAAATGTACCACTTAAGCGCTTTGTTTATATGTTACTTTACTATACAGGCCAAATAATCGTCGCGTAACATTTCCACAAAATTTAGTATTGGAATTAGTTGGTCGAATTATACTAAGACTCAGTAAATGCCTTTTGTAAGTTGTTGCATTAATACCATGTTAGTGAAGTAGACTTGAAGAACTGAGAGACCAGTGTTTATTTCTATTTGGTTCAACGAATTCCTGTTATATTTGGTAATCGTCATTTATCGTTTGCTTATTGGCTTGCTGTAGCATTACAATTACTGCTATACTCTGATCTATATTTTATAAAGTAAGGCCAGTGGTCATTGATTAGGTTTCTTTTTTTGAAGAAAATATGTGTCACAGAATAGATCGACGAAATAAAATGTTGGCTCGATTTTGTTCTTGAACAAGCCTACATTTTTAAAAACCCGAAAACATTTCATTCATTAGGCTTCCACACTTTTTGGTTTTTTATTTGGCATCTAATTTGAAAGAATTCGAGCCACATATAGGGAACTCAGAAGCGGTTAAGGTTAACCGATTAATCTAAACTTTCCATTAAATCGATCCGATAATAATCGATCTTTACCGAGAATAAAATATATTTTGAATTATTTAATAGAATCAATTGCAATTGTCAGTTATTGTAATCCATTTACATTTCAATTGCACCTTCTCGGGTAACTTCTGAGATTATGCCCATTATGTAGCTCTCGTTTTTACATAGCGACGAATTTCAAGAACTCAATTTATAAAGACGCAATTGTAGGGACGCGTTACGAGAGTTGGAAATATCCATATGTTTAATACTTTTGTACTTAACAATAAACACACCATCTAGCGTCCAATTTTCGGATTAACATTTTTTTTCAATAAAGTTTAATTTTCCTACATTGGGATTGTCTTAATAGGGATTATTCGAGATGTTTCTAACTTACAGGTGCGATAGTATTAAGCGAAATTTATTCTAAAATTCTAAATTTATTCGAGATTTCCAGAATATTAGAAATTTCTTGAGAATATTGCGATTATTCTAGCTTAATCGAGTTTGTTCGATTTATGTCGAGATTTTTGATATTTTATAGGATTTATAGGAAGATATTTGGTTATTTGAGGTTTGTTTGGCATGGAGTGTATTGTAGTAGATTTTATTTAAAATGTTAAAGATTTTTCGATGATTCGAGTTTTGGTTAGAGTTCGATTCAGTGTAGTATTCTGTTTTGTGATCTTACAGAGATAAGATTCTAAAGTCAGATTTTTGGATTTATCTAGATTTCAAAATTGTTAGTGTTAAATAGCGTTGAGTGGCGTATGACAGCAAAATTATATTGTAAAACCATTATACTATTCAATATTTTCCAGAATATTCGAGGTTTTGCCAAATCTGCTTGATATTTTTCAGATTAATCGACGAGATCCTTAGTGGTTTCTCGTTTTTTCAACATTAATAAAATTCCAAATTTATTCGAATTTTCTGGGAATATTCGAATTTTTTTGCGAATATCTGAGCTAGAGTTTTCTAGAAATGTAAGACGATTCAACCATTTCGAGATTATTCGATCATTTCTAAATTTTTCGGGTTTCTCGATATTCCTCAAAATTCAGTGCGAGAGTTTGCACTGAACCATGTTACATAATTAGTGATTTTTTTTTCAAATATCTCATAGCATTGTGCTACAGACTGATTAGCTTGGAGGATGTTGAATTACATAGGTGACATTTTTGGGGAAATATTTCAAATTTTCCAGGGTTGCTTGTTATCGAGATTATTTTTGAAAATTTGTAAGATTTTGAGATTAGGCGTTTTTTCGAAATTATTGCAGATTTTCCAAATTATTCGAGAGATTTTGTTTTTACTGAAAATAGTTCAAATTTTTTTTTCTGACCATTCGAGGTCGTTTAAATCAATAGACTCAAAAAAAAGCTTATATATGTATGTGCCCTAAACGTTGCTACTACACGGTTTTGGTCGAGGTGACCCAAACTACGTCATTTCCTTTTATATTATATTTTCACTTGCATGCTCAACTAAAATGTTCAATTCTGTTGGGAAATGTTGATTTTTGGCGACTTATGTATGTATTTTACTAAACATTTTTATAGCCTAGCCATACAAAACTATTATTTGTTAAGCTGCATTCAAAATACAAAGTTTTACTTTGTACTAAATAATATTTGTACTAAAAGTAGAAATCCATGTTTTATGTAAATTAGAAATATCTTTAAAAAAACATTTCTAGCTGAGCTGGCTCAAAATATTAAGTGGATGCATGTTCAGCATTATTGACTCTACGTTTCTTTCATTTGGCGTTTTGTGCTATCTAGGCTAGAAATAGCTGTCAGAGCATTAAAAATTTAGATAATAATATTTAAAATTAGTACTTGTTGGTATATGTACAATACTAATTAGTACTTATCGTATCTAGTAAACGAACAAAAGTTATTTTTTTAAGTGGAAAATTCATTAACTGTACTTAAATTGTAATTTTTATTTGTGTATTAAAAATTATAAGAGCTAAAATTACTTGTTGTAATAAGTACTAATTTTATTCATATTAATCTAAATTTATTTAATGCTCTGACAGCTATTTCTAGCCTAGATAGCAAAAAACGCCAAATGAAAGCAATGTAGAGTCAATAATACTGAACATGCATCCATTCAATATTTTGAGCTAGCTCAGTTGGAAATGTTTTTTTGAAGATGTTTCTAATTTGCATAAGAAATGTATTTCTACTTTTAGTACAAATATTATTTAGAACAAAGTAAAACTTTATATTTTGAATGCACCTTACCAAATAATAGTTTCGCATAGAAAAATGTTTAGTAAGATACATTAGTCGCCAAAAGTCAACATTTCCCAACAGAATTGAAGTGTCCCTAATAATATCGCCACGACTGTATATTGAAAAATTTGGAGTTCTTTATGAATGCAGTGAATGCGCTTCATTCACGGACCACCCGCTTCTGATTGGAGTATATAATCAAAATGCAAAAATGATAGATACACATTGGCATTGAATTTTTATTCTAACAGTAATCTGTAAAACGTCTAAAATGCTGAACTTTTCTTATATCAAGTTAATTTCCATCACCTATTGAGTCTAAGAGACTCATCGCATGCTTAAAAAATTGTTAATAGGTGGTTAATTTGTAGCTAATAAAATTAAAATGAGTCTGCGAGACTCAACCCATGCTGATTAGGGTTAATCGGTTAAAAATCAAGCTGTTTTTTATTATTTTATGTATATGGAAAATTCAGGATCATCATCCCATGTGCTACCCTTGACCAATTAAGAAAAAATTGTGGAAATCAGGTCACAAATGTGTATCATCCGCATTCGGAGATAAAAAAATCCATCTTCTAGCGACTAATTCTGTTTTAACTCTAAAATTCAAAGTTCGTTGCAGATCTGATAAAAAGAAACATTTTCCAAAGTAAGTACCTACTACTTTGTACCGTATGTAATTAAATTGTATCTCTCCCTTCCACAAGAAGTATGCATTTTACATGACTATTTCTCGGGCTATGACTAAACAATTTAAAATGCATCTGTTTTCTTATATCGTAATACTAAACTACCTTGAAATACAATTTTAAAGAAATATTTGTAATTTATACATCTCTATTATTGAATATTAAATAATTATTAAGTTAATTTTAATAATTCAAAACACGTAAAAAAATTCTTTTAACAAAAATATTTGAAAATGAAAATAAACACAAAAACAAACAACAATATGAATTTATAATTAATTTCCATTTACATAATAGGCCAAAACTTTTTATTTTTTACAAATTTGTAAAATTTGACTATAATTATGGTTGAAAAGGTTATAACCGTACATAATTTCCGGTTAAGTACATAATTAAATATCCAGCGCCACATTTTTCGAATTCGGCGCGATTTGTTATACATAATTTATGTACCTATGTACAAAGACAAATTAATATAAAATGCGATCACCTGAAGATGGCCTCGGCAATGTTTTGACCACAATTGGCACGAGTCATTGTTTTTATTTTTGTTTATATGTAATTAGAATTCCAATTGCATTTATCATAATTTCAAAAAATTGTTTTTTATATTAGGAGCTAACCAAGGTAGTAAAAGTGTATGTGAATGTTTGATTGATGGAACCTCTTGAGAATCATAAAATTTAAATTTTTGTAACGAGTTACGATGTAGTAAAAATCAAGCCCAACCTTCTATAATAGTATACGTAAATTATCTTGACAATTACTCGGATTCCCATTTACTATTACTACAGCAAACTAGTTTCGTACAAGAGTTTATTCATTTATTGATTGGTATTCAATAGCTGGATTCCATTGACGTGAGCAAAGCTATTCACAAGTACATGTATCTTTTCGATTTCTCATACCAAGTCATGAAGGCGTTTTTTAACTTTTTATTAAAATTTGCATTCCTTGGGGAAGGGGATTTATGTAATATGTATGTATATATATACTCATAGGTACGAGAAATTAGCAAATGTGTCCCATTTAATGATAGAAGGAAACCAAAAAGTGAAGAAACAGAAAGATGACGCATTCCGCCGACATACCGTTCAATAACAGGGATTTATTGTTGTTGTTTGTATAATAAATACCTGATGAATCAGCAAGCTTGGCCTGAAAGTGGCCTCATATATCTGAAAATCAAGGATACTAAATTGTTAAAGGTTTATCGACCGCGTACCGTACGTCCAAAAAGGTTTCAGAATTTGAATGTACGGAACCTGATTTGAATTTATTCAAGTGAAATTCAGTTAACCTTTCGATTAGTGAAGTTGATTTGAACGGATTTCTTATCGTTGAGCTGTATAATCCATCGTTTTGTTCATATATTTCCAGATTGCTATTTGTCGCTTTTTGTGTTCAGTTGCTTGATTTGTTATGTTGTTTTATTCCTTTAGTCGCTTTATTATAGCTAATGATTTTACCATCGTTAGTTACAATTGAATTTCCACCTTCTTTCCCTTTAATTGCTTATGCGAATGTTTTCTCTCAGGTATGTGAACTATCCACATTAAGAAGCATAGTTAACTTCCGGTATGGCGTGTTTATTTTCCACATGTCAATATTTAAGGCCGCAGGTGACCTTATACTCATTCTTCGTTACCCGTTTATTGTCCACAATTTTATTTGGTGAAGGCTGCTTCTCTTTGGCTTTATCTTCTTGTTGCTCTACGCTTTTAACGTTGCTCAGCTTCCCTCTTTTTAACTCTCTTCGATGGTATTTCTCAAGATCCAATCGGTTTTTCTCTTTCAAGTTCGTCTTCGTTCGTGTAATTGTTAAATGATATCTTCAATTTCTTTTTACTCCCTGTCACATTGTCACCTCTATGTTAAGATTCTGTTTTAGATCTTCATTCTCTAGCTCAAGAGTTTTAATTTTATTGCCCAATCTGGCGATAATTTCTTCTACGTTGTTTGGTTTCTTCCGTACTTCTTCGTTTTCTGTTTCTAGATTCTTTGCATGCAGTAATTCATTCGTTTTTTTTTTGTTCTTGGTTTGATGGTATTCATTATGACCCCTTGCTTACAATAAAACAGATCAACTTGCACCACAGTAAGTCGGCTTCATTTGAATTAAGGGAGTTTGCTTGCTGTACCGCACATAGATGTTTGTCTAATTCAGGAACCGTACCTTCTTGATGGTTCTGCCTTCTCTAGCTTGAATTCAACTAATGGTAGAATCTTTTGTAATATTCCTGTCATTAGGAGTTGAACGTGCATTATTGTTGGTAACAATATTAATGCTTCGCTTATTGAGGAATGCAGTATGACTGATCTGACAGCTGTGCTAATTACTCTTGATTCTGCCAGTTCTAGTATTAACCCGTAAAGTGAGTCGTGGAAAAAGTTGCATGGAAAGAGTGATGTGTTCCAGCGGGCCGCAATTTTATATTAATTATATTTTGTTCAATTAGAACGATACTAAAAATTTCGATTAAGAAGATACCAAAAATTTCAGAAAAAAATTAAACGGAGTGGGGATAATTTTTGTTTTTTGAAAAGTAGAGCGGTCCCAGGGACCGCACAACGCTCTTTACGGGTTAAATTGGCCGTTGCATCAGTTTATCTTCCCTATGACTCGCCTTTACGTCCTCTTTCGGTTGAGTTTAATAACTTGTTGTTGTGGTGTAAGCAGAAACATATCCCCCTGGTGATTGGTTGTGATGCTATTGTTCACCACTCAATGTGGGGTAGCCCAAACATTAACCATCGAGGGGCTTCTCTATTTAATTTTTTAAGCTCTTCTGAGCTTGAAATTCTCAATAAAGGCTGTGAGCCAACTTTCGTTAATTCTGTTCGGCAGGAAGTGATTGACATCAGCTTGTGCTCTATGTCAATTGTTGATTTAATTTTTAACTGGAAAGTGACGAACGATTCTCACTTCTGATTACATGTGTATACTTTTCCTATTAAACTTACATAAAAGACCACCGTTTAAACCATACCGTAACAGGAAATTAACAGATTAGGATTTTTTCTCTCTCGAGGTCGTTCCTCTACTTGTTTCACCGAGTGCACCTCGGTCTGCTAAGGACATTAAATTACAAGCATCTTTGCTTACAAAGGCAATATCGTCTGCCTTTGAAAAATCTTGTCCTCTTATCACTAACCAGAAGTCTCGGAACAAACCTTTTTGGAGTTCTGAAGTTATAAGGTTAAGAAAATTCGTTAGAAAATTAAAAAATAAAGCCAGAAAATCTAAACTTCAAAGCTGATTGGAGTAACTTCTTAGTGGCTCAAAAGTATTATAAAAAAATTAGTTTAAGGCAAGCTCACAGATCTTCGTGGATTAACTTCTGTGAGGAAATTAACAGCCTGTCGGCTGTAACTAGACTTAATAAAGCTTTGGCTAAAAATGATGTTTCATTAGCGGCAAGAAAATGCTATAAAAAACTTCGCTCTTAAGAGATAAGGCTGAAGTGGCGTGCTACTTCTAGTTGCCGTAAGGCGAAACACTATTAATGAGCCAGATCGAAGGTCTACTAAGTTTCCTTTACCTTTCAAAAGAGACCAATTCAGAATACTGGTTGCAATCCTCACTGGCCATGACCGTTTTAAGGACCATCTTCATCCCTTGGGATTGGCTCAAGACGATGTATGTGATGACTGCCTCGAAGAGATTGACAGCTGCATTCATTTTGTATGCAGTAGTCCAGCTTTCGAAAGTGTTCGATTTCAATTGTTTAATTGTAGGACTATCGATATAGGTAGGCTGCCTTCTCTCCCTTGGTCTAAACTGATACAGTTTGCCAAGGTTGCAGTACGCATCTGTGAGTTGGGATAGAGTCCTAGGTTTGCACCATTTGTACTTGTGGCATTGAGTGCGGAGCCTTTATGGGTTCCAACCAATTTCAATAATAATAATAATTGATTGGATATCTTTTAATTGCTCTTCATTTTGAATTTGCTCTCTTGTATTAATGTCCTCCACAAAATTCTCCGTTCGGGGAATCGGGTTTCCTCGATTTGTGTTTGGCAATATAGCTGCCACCCACACACCCCATCAGAATCCACGGAGCCGTACTCCGAAGAGGATAGTTTTTTGTGCAAGTCAGGTCTGCCATACCACCTGGGGTAGTAATTTCTGTTATTTTATACATTTTGTCGTATTTTGACAGCAACTGTTTCAATGCATTTTATTCCTTCTGTCAGGTAATATAGCTGTCGCCCTTCTGGGGCAGAGGCAGACCAGAAAGCCGCTTAATTGTTGAAGCAGACTCTTCCAGATTTTTGTGCCCAATAATGACAGAGTTCACCAACGATGTTGGAGGTCTATCAATTATTTAGGCACCACGATATGCGAATTTATGAGTGTGCGCCTTATATGATTCACGATATCTCGGTAATAGATATAGATATTTAGACGTTTAAAATTGGAAATGAGAGGGGATGAATGGTAGTTTACGATGGAACCATTGCCTTTAGCTGAAATTCTCTAACAATACAGTAAAATATTGAAAACCCATAAAAACGTCCATTTTTGCACTTTTACGTTATGATATCCCAAAATCCTGACGTGATAGGGCAATTCTGCGGCCAGAAACGGATTTAGCATCGAAAAATACGCCAGAAATGATTATTCTTGTTTCTGTTACTCTTTCTTTGTCGACTAGTGAAATTGCAAGCGACTGATCTTTTTTCTTAGCCGACAATGGGCTAGATACTCGATACTCAGATATGTAGATAAGCAGTTATTTTTTGCAAATTTGCTAGAAATGTTATACACGATAATTTAGCAACCCAATTTGTTTCTGGATTTCAGAAATTGGAATACTTTAACGCACTTTAGCGTTTGTTCTGAATACAAAAATATATTTTACTTTGCTAAAATAATCGAATAATCGAGAAGTTTACGCGGCAAATTTTCGATTAGCAAATCCGCCATATTTACAGAGCTGCGAATTGCTAGAGTATCGAGTATCTAGCCCAATATCGTGTAAGTTTTATTTGGTTTGCCAGACACTAAAAACATAAATTTTTTCATAGGCCCTACGAAGACGCTAGACAGTATGTACTTTGGCGCCTCAGATACTCTCATTTGTTATCTCTTGATAAAGAGCAACGATACTTACAACCAAATAGGTGGTTCTCAGATAAGCACCAAAAATAATTGATAACTCTTATACACCAAGAGCTTTCAATTTTTTTGATGTTTGACCTGGAACCATCTATTTGGTGGTTGTGAGTATCGTTACCCTGTACCAAGAGTTTCAAATTTCGATTATTATCAAAAATGAGTTTGTGTGAGGCGGTATGTTTTGTCAATAGAGAATAGAGATTGTTAATTTTTTGTCTATTTACTAATACTAACATGATTGGAAAATGATTGGTCGTTGACATTCAAAGAGGAAAGAAGTGTTTTTGTCTTCCTCTTATTTATTTTATTTTTTGTTTGTGTTTTACGTTGTAAAAAATCCTTGTGCGTTATTATTAGCAGTGATCAATTGATTAATTAATTAGTTAATTAATTAGTTGAGTGTAAATTATTAGTGAATAAAAAAGTTAAATCCTGTGATTGTTGTGCTTTGTGATTTTTTTTTTTGTCGGTTTTTTGTGATATTACGAATCATGAAGTGATAATTTGGAAAACGCGGTCAGAATAACGTAAACAGGTACATATTTCATATACATACTTGTTTGTAAAGATATGGTGTTATATTAAACCAATTTGATATTGAATTTTTCTTGTTATTATCATGTTGATTTCTGATTAACCGTTTCTATCTCAATCTATTATTATTGCTTTGGTAACGGTAATTTTTGGTTCATTATACATACAATTTAATTTTTTAGTGTGCAGAGTTCAGTGGTGTGTGGTATGGATTGGTAAATTTCACAGTCTGTATTACGTATTATTTAAAATTATGTATGTATATACTAAATTACTAATACATAGATACTGTTCCATATGGTTTTGCTTGGTTTGTTTTGCTGCGTTTTTCTGACTGTATTATGTTTATTTATTTGGTTATATGGAAATGGAATGAAGGATGCTTGTGAAGTTTTTCAGAAAACTTTCCGAAAATTATATTCTCTATCAATTTGTTGGTGCATCATTCAACAAGTTGATTGTTGAATGTTCCATTTAAAGATTAAATATTTCCTAATTAATGGAAAACTTTAAAACCATCAGTCTAACGAAGATTTTAAATAGGAGTAGGCCATTGCCAATAATCATGGCCAATTTCAAGAAAGAAATTTGGGGCGATCATACTTAAAATTAGGATTATGAATAGAAACTCGTTGTTGAGCGTTGAGCATAGAACCAAGCCATGATTATTGGCAATGGCCAAGTCCAATATAAAATCATCACTAAGTAGACCGAGGTTATCACCGTTTAGGAAAGCGATATGAGTTCTATGTTCAACGTTCAGCAACGGGTTTCTATTCATAATCCTAATTTAAAGTATGATCGCCCCAAATTTCTTTCTTGAAATTGCCCAGAATTATTGGCAATGGCCTACTCCTATTTAAAATCTTCATTAGACTGATTGTTTTGAGTTTTCCATTAATTAGGAAATATTTAATCTTTAAATGGAACATTCAACAATCTACTTGTTGAATGATGCACCAAACCATTGATAGAGAATATAATTTTCGGAACGTTTTCGGAAAAACTTCACAAGCATAATGAAAGTATATACACTGTGTCAAAAAATTGTCCGTGCACCACTCGGTTGACAAAGAAATCAGTTTTTATTTTTTTGAAGCGCAAATTAAATTTGGGAGCCTAGGGGTAGTGATAGGATAGTCATGATATAAATTGGTTTAGTCTTACGTTTGATGTGATTTACTATTTGAGCATCCTGAAGCGGTGTCTAATAATTGCCCGTATACACAGAAAGAAGTTGAGGGAATTTGGTAAAACAAATTAGATCTAATATTTGGTGTTCATGCAATGACACTTTGCAACCTTCATTCTTCCAAAATGATCCGTTTTAATTGTTCCTAACCGTTAATTGGGTGTTCACGGATCTTTTGCTCCAAAAAATGCCATAAATTATCAATGGAATTGAGATCTGATGGCTGGGGAGGATGAGGGAGTTTTGACTTTGAATTGTAACCGAAAATCTTGCCCATGCCCCATTTTCTCAAAATTTGTCAAATTTGTCTTACACTCCTTTAGCTAAAAGCTCCCCAAATCATTATACTTCCGCCACCATGTTTTACTCAAGTTCAGTGTTGGGTTTCCGCCACACCATAACTCGCCCATCTGGAGGAAATAACATTCATGTTACGTTTCACTTCTTTTAATTCTTTGAGAGTTACTGGCCGTACGTCAAACTCATCCAGCTTGTAAATTGATATTATATTTTCATTGGCAGTTTCCAGTTTGTCTTGGTAGTGGTTAGAAAGTTTCCTGAAGATACTCCGCAAACAGATTAGCCTTCTTTTTGTGACTTCTTACCCAGGTGCCATCATCCTTTTTAAGTGGAGGCACTTGCATTTTAGCTCTTTTAAGTCCCTTCGTCACCTTCCACAGTAAGTAATCAGAGTTTGTTTCATCAGTTAGGCTAACTAGATATCTGAACAAGATCTTGGCGGCCAATTCACGGGTCCATTTCTTGATATGATGTTATCATTAAAATTTTCTTTCAATAAATCGATGGTTTGGCCTGCTGTGTGGCACGTTGCACCATCCTAATAAATAAATTTTGTATAAATTTTGCTTAGCTTTGAACATTTGAAGTAAAATTCTGGAATTGGAGTAAAGAAATTTTATGAAGAGGTGCATTATAAAGAGGTGCACGGTTGAAAATTTTCATAATAATATTGCAGTATTATTTGGAATATCTCCTTGTTTTTTGTGATTTTGTACCCATTATTGAGGATACTTCCAGTTGTTTAGCATATTTTAAGCAGTTAAAACCGATTTTTGTTAAATATTTTTGATTGCTCTAAATACTTTTAATTCTAATCAATCAAATTGCAGCCCTACGTCCTACACAGGCATAAAGTTTTATTTCGGGTTAGTAAATCATTACACTTCTCGTGTTTATAACGTTCTAATATTATTATCCAGCCTCAATTAATATCGAATTGTAAATATTCATTAATAGAGGAAATTTGAAATTTTAGGAGTTTTATGCCACAGAAAAGGCGCGAAGTATATAATGTCGACAAATCTTTATTTAGACAATCAAGTCAAGGTTTCTTTTTTAATTTTTGAGTTAATATAAAATTTGAGTTGCTATCGATTATACATATCCCACACATATTTGTATCATATTAAATGATGTGTGCTTCACTACACCTTATATGGAATGTTATTAAGTTTAAAAGACGATGACAAATTATATTCAAGGTCACTAGACTTGTTTGTAAACAAAATGTTTTTCCTAATTTGTACATATTATGTGTACCGAATGAAATTTGTGATTCCCAAATTTATATTATCTCATAGGTTACTACGCAAAAGAAAAAAACTGGTACCGTTATTTTGTAGAAAAACAATTTAAAAAAACGAATAAACGTCAAATTGGGCATTTGTTTTATTTGTTTCGAAATGGACGCATCATAAGGAGAAAAATGTGATTTAATAATTAGATTGTGCAATGATCATCCCGAGTATACCAATAAAAAAATTGGTAAATTGGCCGGTGTTTCCAACAATACGGTAACAAATGTAAAAAAAAATGTCAAATCAATCTTT
Source organism: Tipula helvola (assembly GCA_963556165.1). Classification (NCBI taxonomy): domain Eukaryota; kingdom Metazoa; phylum Arthropoda; class Insecta; order Diptera; family Tipulidae; genus Tipula; species Tipula helvola. The sequence goes on along the minus strand of OY744483.1, from coordinate 330,903,423 downwards.
CTGTATCACGCAAGCCCGGATCCGGAGAAAAATCAGGTGCTCCAAATAAAATGTTGGATCAGAAAATTGTAAGAGTCATTTCGAAACATCCCTCGATGTCTGTGCGAGATTTGGCCAGAAAAACCAAAACAACTAAATCGATTGTGGAACGAGCTAAAACCAGAAATAATCTACGGACATACAAGAAGTCAAAAATCCCCAAAAGAAGTGTTGAACTATTTAATAGAGGGATCGATCGAGCAAAGAAACACAACAAATGGTTGAACGAAAGAAAAGATTCTTGTTTCGTAATGAACGACGAGACCTACGTCAAAATGGATTTCTCGACACTTCCAGGTCCCCAATATTACATCAAAAAGAAAGGTAAAGAACTGGACGGAGCAATTACTACCATAGCTGTTGAAAAATTTGGCAAAAAAACATATGGTTTGGCAAGCAGTTTGCCAATGCGGCTTAAGATCACATCCATACATAATAAATGGGATTATGAAAAGGTGAATGTTCGCCGTAAAATGAACAAAAAGTTTGAATGAATACGATTATTTAAAAACTGTACAATATGTGCAATAGAACAAGTACAGAAAAATAATGATTATATATTGCCGTTTAGTTTTAATTCTTCATGTACAAATCACAAATTTCATTCGGTACACATAATATTCATCAGTTAAAATAATACTATTGGGGTTGATTCAAAATTACCAAATTAGTAGGAGGTTAATGTGCCAAAGCGACGATTAACTTTGTTTTTATAAATATTTTACTAAGTTTCGGACACGATTCATCATTTATCTCAATTTATCATCTTTTTGTTTGATGTTATATTTATATCACAAGAAAGATAGGTCAGATGTTAAATAAAATCACTAAGTATTATACTGTCGAATAGTTTTGAGAAAAATACGTTAATAAGTTGGAAAATGTTTGAAGTTTTGAAAAGAGCAGAAAATTTATGTTGATCTATCGAAAAACGTAAAAATCGTTATTTTGGTAGTTGCGACACTATAATACTATGGCGACGATATATATTACATAATAACTTCTTCAAAATAATTTTATTCAGTCATTCCATTTGCATGTGATTACCAGATAAAAGGTCAATAAAAGCTTTATTAATCTACCACAAAATCATTTATGTTAAAATTCTGTTTGGGATTTTATATGATGTTGTGGATGATGAACAAAACGAAAAATAGCTGAAAGTTTTGTAACAAACAGTACGACATATTGAACGCACTCCAAAACATGTTTGACGGTTCGACATTTTAAATAATTCAATACTCCCACTAAAAGGGAACTCGTTAAAGATATTATAGTTAATTCTTAATCGTTGAAATACAGTCGCGAAGAGTCTTTAATCTATCCATTCCATCTATCTATTAGTACATTTGTATTGTTTGTATATTTCTCCTTGTTTCAGTTTATCTCGGATGAAGTGATATCGAATATCGATATGTTTAGTTTGCTTGTGAATTTCTGGATTGCGGATCAGTCGGATGGCACTCTGGTTGTCAATGAATAGCGTGGAGGGGAAGAGATGTCTGATCGACTGATCGAAATATCAGAGAACCAACTGCCTCTAGATACGGTACGGACATTTTATTTGGTTCTTGATTATTGTCAGCTGAATTGAGATGAATTTGTGGATCAGCCTGTTTCGAGGTTAAAAGTTTTATAATTTGGTTTATATAGTAGTCTGGTGAATAAAAATTAAACATTTCTCACGATTGCGTTCAATTTGCAATCCAACAAAATTTTCCGGTTTAGTTTATTTTTACCTCGAAAGTCGCTCCATCATCAACATAAAGTATTAATAGTACTCTCGCATTATTGAACTGTTCTCAATATAAACACAATGGTCAGCATTACTTTGAACGAAGCCGTATTTGCTCAAAAAAATGTGAAATGTTGTATTCCAATAGTGCGGGGCTTGTTTCAAATCATACAAAGACTTTTTCAACTTGCATACCATTTTTGGTGGAGTCAAATAAATGTCTTCCTGTAACTCGCCGTATATAGGAATGCTGTTTTTACATCGAACTGCATAATTTCGAAATCATTTCGTGCGGCCACAGAGAGAAGAATCCTAATTGAGTCAAAACGTGCGTGCGTGCGTGCTTTTGCACAAACTCTTGACTTATATCGAACGACATCTCCATTCGGATTTCTTTTAAATTTTGAAACCCATCTTGATCCAATAGTGCTTTTACCTGGTGGTAACTTAACAACCTCCCAAGTTTTGTTCTTTTTTGAGTGCATCTAATTCATCTTGTATTGACTTCACCCAATTTTCTGCATCTGTATACATGATATCGCTTCCTCATAAGTTTCAGGACTGTCAACTTCAACAAAATTTGTCTCATAGTCGTATCGTGCAGGCATTCTGATTGTTTCGCGATTGTGTAATTTTTAGCCGGCATTGTCTCGACTATTTATTGACTGCTGTATTGTTGCTTTATGTTCACTAAATCGTCTTCTATATCTCGAATTCCTTCCTATGAACTTCTAATTGGTTTTGTCTTTATTTGGTTGAGTATACAATCATCATCAGTATTGTCTTCTGGTATTTTAACCTCAACCATATTTCTTCTTGGAAGGCAAACAACTGCATTTTCGTTGAAAGTAACATTGCGATAAACCTTGATTTTTCCGGATTCTTTATCATAAAGACGATAATTGGAAGAATTTCCGTCGTGGCCAACAAACGTTAGTTTCTCGCATCCAAAAGTTTTCATGTGGTCTAATATAGGCTTTTTACCAGTCGATACTTGATATGGAGTTGAATCGAGTGTTTCAGTGGTTGGAGTGCGATTTAAGATATACATTGCAGTGTTGACAGCTTCACTCCACAAATTAAGTGGAACGTCCTTTGTATACAGATAGGGAGCATTTATTTCCATAGTATTCCATTTTTTGAAAGATACTCTTTGAAAGTGGTGTTACAGTATTCAGTCCCGTTATCAACGTGTAAAACCTTTGGTGGTGAACCAAACTTATTGCGTGAGAGATTGATAAATTCTTTGAAAGAGTCAAAGGCATCTGATTTGTGTTTAATGAAGAAAACGACACGATAACCGGAATCGTCATCTTTGAAGAGAATAAAATATCTCATTCAACCGACTGATGGTTGAGACATGGGACCAAATACGTCACTGTGTACAAACTCACCGGGTTAGGTTTTTCTGTTTGCAACTGTTTTGAATAGGTGATTATTTCCGAGTTTTAAGAAGCGTATAGTCATCCATGGTTTCAAAAATTGAGAAGATGAGCCGCTATCCATTATCCAGTAGTCATCGTCGATTGTGGATGTTATAGTAGTGAGCTATTTTTAACAGTCGAAAAAGCTGTGACATTTAATTGTAAGTGCTTTTCTTTTGAATCATCAGATTTCTTTTCGTCTCGATTTTTCTTTGGAGCCCACGGCATTGACGTGCAAAGTGTCCCTTCTTTTGGCAATTATATCAAGTTATTTGAGTTTCATTGTATTGATGAGCTGCTGCATCGTGCTTAAGTTACTACCAATGCCGAGTCAGATTCTTCATATGACGTCAGATTGGCTTCTTCATCTACAAGTCGTGCTCTTAGATTAACTACTGTTTGCTTCACCTCATCCATTGATAGCCAGGCTTGTCGTAAATTTCTGTATTTTTGAGGCAAGCTTCCGAGAATTTTAATTGTAATAATGGCTACATCACTGACATCTTCTCCCGTTTCTTTGGTTTGTTGTGTCAAATTGTCTACATTAGCAATGTGCTGTAAAATTTTGTCACTTGAGATCATTTTATAATGATGGAATCGCTTATGCACTATCATTTTAATAATTTCCGTCTTTTGTTCGTAAATAGAAACCGCAGCTTGGTCATTATCTCATATGACAATTTGCAGTTCTCCAACAACGTAATTTGATTAAAAGCCATTGCGGAGGTTATGGTGAACATGACGTTTCTGGTATTCCTGCGCCTTTGCCCCATCAACCAGTGCATTTTATCCATTTTTAATTTGATATGGCCTCGTTTCATTTCACGGTGGACACGCCAGCTTATTTAAAGTGAATGTTACGTGAGTCGATTTCTCTTCATTGACCTTTATTCTCCATTTTTTTAGCCAGATTTCGATGTCATCTATATGTTGTTGCAGGGTTTTGGCGCTGTTTGTGGATTTTTATCAGTACTTACGATTGCTGTGTCATCAGCGAAAGTAGACGTCACTATTTTCGAAGATGTTGGTAGATCAGAAGTGAAAATTAAATATAACGTTGGGCCTAGCACACTGCCTTGTGGTAAACCTACCAGGACATTTTTATCGCCCGATTTAGAGGTATTGTGTTTTACATAAAATTTGCGATTTGACAATTATGACTTCATAAGTTGGTAAATTTCTAGCAATTTAAAATTAATTTTATAAAGCAAACCCTCGTCGCCTTTAGTCGACCAAAGGCTCACTCAGGCAATTTTTTAAGCATTTCACCTATAAGTTGATCATACCCAGGGGCTTTCTATAATTGAGTTTGGTAAGCAATAATAAACTTAACTAGCGGCTTCTTTATCTTGAATTTCCTCTCAGGTTCGGTTGCTACATCTGTTTGAACCACCGATAATCCAGGGTTGGGAGTGAAAACACCTTCAAGATGATGTTGAGCGAAGGCTTTAGTTTTTTCCTCGTCACTTCTAGCCCAGTCACCGTTGGGCAAACGAATTGGCGGGTTTGATTGTTAAAGCCGTTTAAGGTATTTAGAGGCCTTAAATAATGAATAGTTTGTGTCAGAGTGGGGAGATAGCTGCTTAAGGTAGTTTTGCAAAAAATCCATTTTGTTTTTTTGGAGTAGGTTTTACAGTTTATTTTTGGCCTGGTTAAAGTTGTATTTTGCATCAGGCGATCGATTTGTTTGCCATATGCGTCTTAAACGGCGTTTCTCTGTTAGCAATTTTTCTATTTCAGCGGATGTTATGGTGTACATTGTATGTTTGCTGTTTTGTTTAGACGTGGCTGAAATAGCTGCGTTGATCAGTAACAGATTAAAGTTTTCCGTCTCCAGTGTAGATGTTAAGTCGATATGCGAACAGATGTACATCTTGAATTTCAACCTTTACGGAAGTTGATTGTAGGATATGGCTTTTGGTCAGCCCAGTAATGTAGTAGGACTTGAGAGTGGTCAGAAGATAATTCTGAGAGTGGTTTGGCATCGATTATTTCTCGGTTTATGTTACTCGTGACAGCAAAATCAAGGATGTCAGGAATTTTTTTTCCGATCAGTAGGCCAACACGATGCATTAATTGACGTCCCCTTGGAGTAGTCATTCTTGAACTCCAGTAGGTATGTTTGGCATTAAAGTCTCCGGCGACTATAAAGCGTTGATCCAGAGTTGCAAAAAACGTTTTATAGATATCTGCCGAAATGTTTTTATTTGGAGGACAATATATTGAAGCTATGACTAAACTTTCTTTATCAAGATCAACACATACAGAGGTTGCTTGAATTTCTTCAGTGCTATTCAGAACATAATGGCAAATCCGATTTTTTATAATGATTGCATTTCCTCCTCGACTTCTGCCCAAGGGATGTTTAGTATCATAGACTTTGTAACCATTTATTCTAAAATTATGTTTATCGGTTAAATGGGTTTCAGAAACCAGCATAAGATCAATTTCGTGTTTTGCAAGAAAATGTTGTAATTCTAGTTTGTGTTGGCTTATACCGTTTGCATTCCAGTGACATATCTTCAGATAATTTATCGGAGACATTCAAGTTTCTGGATGATAATGGTTTGATTTTGCAGCAATGCTTGTAGCATATTTTGCATTGTTGTCATTAACAGCATCACCAGTTGCATACAGTTATTCAGGTTAGGTTCGGCATTTGAGGATTTACTACTGAGAACGCTTGCATATGTTGGTTTCCCGGCTGATGTTCTGGGCGAATGAGATTCATATACGAAGGTGTATTATTCTGCGCATCAGGTGTAGTTTTATACTGCTGCGGTAGTTTGCAGTGTGATTTCCGCCGAAGTTACTGCATTTCTTTACTGTTGAGGAATTTTTTTGGTTTCGGGCAACTATTGGTTGGGTGTAGTTCACCGCATACAATGCATACGGATGTGGCCATATTCTAGGCAGTTTAAACACTGAATTGGTCCGGACCTTTTATTTGGTTCTTCAACAGTTATGCGTCTATGCATGAGGTACTTTATTTTATATATTGGATGAATTTCTCCCTTTTTCAAAGTGCTTTCGGATGGACACAGCTCAACTTTGACCATTGGTTGTCGTTGCTTCAAGCGGTTCATGATCCTATATACATTCTGTATTTTAAATCTAACTTCAAAGAGCGCAGCCTGGATTTCAGTTGCCTGAACTTGGACATCGATGCCTTTAATAACGACTGAAAGACTCTTTGAAGACTTCAAACGGTATGTGTAATAGTTTCTATTGTGTTGTATCGTAATAATTAATGACTTCTCTATAGTCGTTGACCTCGTGCGTTTTAAATTTGTTACGTGAAATGGTTTTCCATTTGTTAGCACGCTTGATTTAAGTTCTTGCACCACCTTGTGTGTATCAGCTTCACGCAAGTAGATTGGGGTGGTTTGTATTTTCGATAATACGATGCGTTAGCACGCTTGATTTAAGTTCTTGCACCACCTTGTGTGTATCAGCTTCACGCAAGTAGATTGGGGGTGGTTTGTATTTTCGATTTGCCTGTTCTTGAATGTTTGCATTTTCAGGTGCCGCTCTCTTCCTTATCCTTATCGGCGAATATTTCAAATCGGGTTTTTAGCGGTAATTTTTCGACATTTAGTTTCTTATTTTTTCATTTTTTGGGCTATCTCTTTTCCGTTTTATAGCAATATATCGATCGATGCCAGTTTGTATCATATGTACAGTACATTACGTTTTTTTTTTTTTTTTTTATAATTTATTTAATTGGGTGCAGAGCAGACTTATTAACGGTCCTAGCTCCTTGTAACTGTCAGAGCTTCTGCACCCAATGCGCGATCCTGCAAGTAAAGATTAATAGCTACCTTAAATTTATTCATTTTATATTCCTTCGGAAATTTGAAATGTATTAGCGAATTCCACTTTTTTGATGTTCGGAATATAAATTCGCGCTTGATTTCTTCAGTTCGAGGTTTCGGGAGCTTCACCGTAAACCTATGTGCATTGGTTGTTCCTCTTGTTACTCTTGTTGTTGTAACGAATGGTGGTATTTTCTCCGATAGTTCTGCAGAACATTTACCATGTAAGCATCTGTAGAAGACGCAGAGTTCTGCAACATCTCTGCGATGCTGTAAGCTGTCTAGTTCTTGAGTAAGTCGGAGGTTCCGTATTATTCTGATAGTGCGGCGTTGAACCCTGTCCAATAAGTGGAGGGTGGTACCAGACGCACCTCCCCAAACTTGACAGCAATACTCTATACATGGTCGGATGAAGGTTTTATATATTTGGAGAACTTGATGCGATTTGAAAAACCTTCTGCATCGATTCAGGAACCCGAGTTTTTTTGAAGCTGATTTAGCCAATGCAACAATGTGTTCATTCCATTTGAGTTTGTTACTTATTTGAACACCAAGCAGTCGAATTGAGTCGCAACCCACAAGGATATGGTTTTTTACCACAAATGGGTAGTCGTTGCGACTTTTTTTACGTGAGAATGTGCATATTTGTGTCTTTTTCTCGTTAAATTGTACTAAGTTGTTGTTACCCCACTCAAATATTGCGCTTAAATCGGAATTAAGAGAAGTTACGACTTCTGACCGTTTATTATTTAGATCTGTAATGCTAGGCTCCGCCTCGAATGCAATAGAAGAATGCAATGTGGCATCATCCGCAAAGCTATGGATAGGGTTTACAGTGCTATCCAGCAAATCGTTGATGTATAGCAAAAACAGAGTCGGTGACAAAGCTGATCCCTGAGGGACTCCGGCATTTGGGGAGTGCGTCGATTATGATCTCCCATTAAGCACGACGCTGATTTTTCGGTCATTGAGATAGCTTTTAATCCACCTGGTGGTCATCGAGTCCAGCCCGTATGCCACAAGTTTACAAATAAGATTCTCATGCCATACCTTATCAAAAGCCTTGGATATATCCAAGGCGATTGCAAAGGCCTCTCCGTGGTGTTCTAGGGCGAGATTCCATTTGTTCGTGACATACGTCAGGAGATCGGTCGTGGATTGGCTTTCACGAAAGCCGTATTGTCTATCCGAAATTAGTTTGCTAATTTCAAGATATCTAACTATATGTTGATTGACGCATTTCTCAAAGACCTTAGCGACGGCTGATACAATTGATATTGGCCGGTAGCTCGAAGGGTCAGTTTTGTCACAACCCCGTTTCAGCACGGGTTGCACCATTGCATTCTTCCAGGCGTTCGGGTAGTCACCTTGCTTATATGAAAGTAGGAAAATTTTAGATAATATTGGAGCCAATTCACTGGCAAACTCCTTCAATATTCGAACTGGAATTCCATCAGGTCCGGTGGCCTTGTTTGCATTCATTGACTTTAGATTAGTAAAGACAATTTCCTCCGAGATGACGACGGGGCTCATTTTAGAACCACAATATGGAATTAATGGAGGTCCAATTCCATCTGGGACAACTAATGTCGAGTTCGATTTGAAGACGCTCGCCAATAAGTCGGCTTGTAAATATGGATCCACCACCAAGGCGCCGTTAGCACGTTTCAATGCTGAAACAGATGTTTTCGAAATATTTGCAACCGATGCGACCATGTGGTAAAAGTTGCGATCGAAGAATTTCAACTCGGAAGCCACATTGGCTTTCTTGCTGTCGGCTCTTTTTGCTTCTCTACCACAGGTTTTTTTGCAGGTGTTCCGTATCGTTTTATATTCCTCATAAGAAATTTCGTTGCGTTTATATTTTTTGTGTGCCGCTTTATTTTGTTTGGCAGCTTTGGTGGCTTCTTTTGAAAATATTTTAAAATTTTGATTGGGATTGGAAAATGATGAGGGTATAAATTTATTCATTCCATGTAAGACGGTGTCTGTAAAACTGGAAACGGCGTCGTCGATGTTGTTGTTATGTAGGCAATGGCGTTCCCAAGGGAAATGTTGAAAAAATGACCGTAAACCATCAAAATCAGCTTTATTAAAATGCCAAAGACGCCTTGGCTGCTGTCTAGATTCTAGTGGTGTTTCGACAGATATTTTTGTGGTTATTAAGTTATGGTCAGAATTTCCAATTCCAGTTTCGACATGGGCCTCCATGGAATGAGGGATTGATGTCAGACAGAGATCCAGAATATGAACTCTTCTAGAATTTTGGCATTCAAATGTGGACTCACTAACAATCTGTGTGAGGTCATGCGAAACGGCAAACCATTCCGCATGGCGCCCAGCGACATTTGTATCTTTGTGATTCAACCATTGTTTATGGTGGGCATTAAAGTCACCGACCATAATTAATTCGCATTCGGGATGTTGATTGCGAATATCGTCACATTTGTCTGATAAGCCTTCGAAGAAGCTAATCGTTTCTGAATCCGTCTGATTAGGAGATCTGTACAAGCTAATTAAAAAAATGAGTTTATTAGGGAGAGAAATTTTAAGCACAATAGTTTGAGCGGTTTTTGAAAATATTTCGTACTTTTTGTGTCTTGAGTACGGTATGTGGTTTAGTGCTCTCTATAAGGCTATAGTGTCGCTGCTGCGCTTTCCAGGCGGTGTATTCATCGGGTCATTTACCACATCATCCAACTTCTGGCTCCACATTCGATAATGAATTTGTTGAAATTGATCGATGGATAGTACTTGCGACGAACGATTTTGTAGGGCGTTCTTGTCATTAAAGTACTTTTTTTGGAAAGGATTGCTCAAATCTGCTCATGTATTCAAGTTGGATGATGAACAAAACGAAAATTAGCTGAAAGTTTTGTAACAGTATGACATATTGAACGCACTCCAATACATTTTATTTCAGTTTGAATTTCATCGTTTTTTACTTGTTGAATACAACAAACAATTATCGAGGTATGCCCCAAACCATCATGAGTTATTTAGGATTCCATCAATTTATTCACATTCCCCTTCTATAAATGTTTGTATACACATTTTACATTTGTATTTGTCATCCATTCAATTCTCTCAAATAGCGTTCATCGTTTCTCTGCATTATTCTTGCAACGTTCGTCGTTCAATCAACATGTCGAAATATTTATTCATATTTTTATTTAATTGTGGTTATTTAATTAACTTAACATATTCAACGGTTAATTTAAATCCAGTAATTAATACTAGTGGGGTAAGTGAAAGTAACAACGCCAAAACAAAAACTAAAAATTAACGGAAATTTATAATTTTGTACGTGATTTCGACGGCGATGTTATAATTATAAGTGTTGTGTGATTATGCTTGAAGTGAAATTTATCAAAAACATAAACAACCGGAAGTTTAATTTTTTTAATTGTTTGATGAAATATGTATTATGGCTTTTTATATAGTGTGTGTGTGAATGTTGAATAAGGATAAAAAAAAATATTTAAACGGAAGGGGGAAACGCATGATGGATTTTTATATAGCTTCTTAGAACATCTGCTATTTTAAGAATTATTATCTGTTGTATTTTGTGTATTTTATTTTATGTTACGAGTAGCATATAAAATTATCTATTCATAACTTTTTTTTTTTTTCTAAAATCCCTAGGGTGCCGCATCATGTCATGCCGGTGAATTCCAGTGCAACAATACCGAATGTGTCCCAGTTTCAAGTTTATGTGACACTTATAATGATTGTGCTGATGGTTCGGATGAGATGATATGCCCGATTCGATGCACGGCACAACAATTTCAATGTGGAAATTATAATTGTATACCACGCGATCAAGTATGTGACGGACATATTCAATGTTACGATGGATCGGACGAGGCCACATGCGTTTTCAATTGTACGAACAAGGAATTTAAATGTGACGATAGTCGATGTATACGAAAAGAATTGACATGCAATGGCATGCTAGATTGTTCGGATGGTTCAGACGAGCGTAATTGTTCGGCAGTAAATACGTTTGATTGTAATCGAGATGAATTTACGTGTAACAGTACGAAATTATGCGTGAATTATAAACTGCTGTGTGACGGCATAAGTCATTGTGTGGATGGGGAGGATGAGGTAGATTGTCCATATGTTGCTAACAAAGGGTAAGAATTATTATGGGTTCGCTATTTTAACGGAAATTTGTTAATGACAATTTTTTATTTTATTTTAGGGAAGCTGCTCCAAATTACTGGGAGTTGGCCGCTTGGGTTGGTGGTTCAATTGCGATTGTAGTTTTAATTATATGTTTAGTATTTATAGTAAAAGGTGTGATGAGCAAGTCACAAAATATGTATGGATAAATGTTTTGATGTTTTATTTATGTTTTTATACTGGAGTTCCAAAACAAAATATAAATACTAAAGAAGTGCTTGCGAGATACTATTCAAATCTCTTTACAACTCAACAACTGTCTTACAATCACGCACGCAAAGCGATTATCTTAAATTCTTCTGAGCAAAGAAGATTTGGCGATTATTTTATGCGAGAGATTATCCAAAATAAATGCGAAGAAGATTCTGTGGTAACAATATGGATCAGAAAAAACAATGTGTAGGCTTGAATTAAACATTATTGATCGCGGAGAGCCAAGTTATATTTCTTAAGCAATAAAACAATTTCAGGTTCAATACAACTGATATTTAATAATTGACACCGAATCTGTATCGCCTTCCTTCAGCAGTTTTAACAAGGTTAGATTAGGTTTAGGTGGCGGTCCACTAGGACCGGCATAGACAAAACACTGGTCCGTAGCCATACCACGATTTATTGTTTATCCTCTAACTCATTGAAAACATTTAGAGCTGTTAACAAAACGCTGGATACTCCTGACGTCCTATAACGACCATGTAGGTCAGTTCCCCTTTTGATAGCCAAAATTATATCAATCAATTGATACGACGAAAAACAAATAAAATAAATTGGGGCAGTCTAGTTTAGAATATCGCTTGGGTTGGACGAAAGTAATGTCTAAAACTACTATAAATGTAATTAAATCATAAAAATAAGTGTTAAGACCTTAAAATCTAATTAAAGTGTAAGTGAATTAAACTATTTAGTCAATTAATAACACCTAAAAATATATAAAACTAGAAATTATTGAAGAGGAATGTGAATATTAGTCTTATGTACAATAGTAAAAAATCATAAAAAGTCAATAAAAATTCAATAACATTAACATTTGAAATAAATAAATAGCCATTCACAACATCAAGTTACCAGTTGTGTTTGTTTAATTATATCGTTATTTGCCACCAGTGAACCAAAGGGTTTAAATAAACTAAGCGGCATTTGAAGTGCAATTTGAATCCAAGCACTATTCATGTTATTTTCCGGAACCAACGGGCGTATCTGTTATTATCACTATATCAAGTCAGCAATTGAAGCTGTAATTTCTGATATATTACCGAACCACCGTCGTTGTAACCGTTACTATCCACATATTGGATTAGCTATTAAGTAATAGCTTATAAATCTGCTGTGCTTATTATATTTCTACGGTAACGTGTCGTTCCTATTATAGTCGAATATTGGATATTTATCATCTACTGTGAGGGAAAATTTTGATACCGATCCGGTAATGACTAGACGATTATCAAGAACAAGCATCTTAAAATATTTTGTTAGGTAAGTATCTTCATATTGTTTTTCTTTATTACCTGATTATTTTGTCATTTTTGCTATAATATGGATGATTTCAAATATCGCATCACTTGTTTAGAACTAAGTGTACCTAATTGTATTTATATTTTGCTCCGCGCCGCGAAGGTCAGTTATTTTTGGCTAGCTGAATTAGTTCTTCTTTAATTGTTTAAATTGATTAGGATTTTATTTACAATTATGGCAGGCTATATTTCCAACCACAGATTGGAAATGCTTAATTTTAATAATTAGCTAGGTAACCACGGGTGAGGCCAAGCTAATTATGATGAGAGACAATATTGTTGGATATTTAATATTCATTAATAAATGTTTCTTCGTATGCAAAATAATAAAGGCTATTGACTAGCATTTTATTAGTTTCACTGGTTTACGCTGAGGCAGCAAAATATTGTTGTACAAAGTTGTTGCAGGAAGTTGGATATTAGATATGGTTGTTGACAACACAGCTCGTTGACCTGTTGAGCTTGCCTTAACATATTCCCGGGCAGATTTTTAGTCTCCACTAGCTATGGTTGTTGTTATGGTGATTGTTCGTTACCAGGTCTTGGTATTGGTGAGGGTTGTTTGCGTGTTGTGATCCTGGTGATAGTGCTATCTATTAGGGTAAATAATACACCAAAGACTTCTGACAATATACTTTATTTGTGGTTCGGTGTGTAAGACGTTTTATAATATAAATAATTGACAGCCGGGTATGTCCCAGCTTACTACGATTAGGTCGTTCAGACTGTCCTCGTAACAGTTCTCCCCGTTTTAAGATTAAGATGCTGTTTACAAACAGCTGAAATTCTTTTTTTTGTCTCTATCTCTGCAATTTTCTCTGGGGCTCAAGGCACTCCCAACTCTTTCGCAGTTCCCTTTTAACGTCCTACCTTACGCCGTTGCCACCCACTCGAGGACGTACGGCTATAGACCCGTACTGACATGCAAAGGTGGGTCGGCCCATGGATTCCGCACTCTCAACAGGGGGTCATAGATGTGTTCATCGTCATCACCGATCGTAATCAGATGATGAAAAATCCCTTTTGCATCCCGCCCCTATAGGGATTCGAACCCGGTACCTCCCGATCCAACCGCCGTAGCTTTAACCACTGCGACGTTTGGCCGATCAGCTGAAATTCTTATATGGATGATTGCGATATGAATGATTACAATTGGATATGAATGAAAATGGAAATGGGAGATGTGAATGAAAATAACTGGAAATGGGGAAAATCGCTTGTTTAGCGCATGTATGTAGTATCCGAGACAGGCGGGTGGAACTCCAGATGTAGCTCTCTTGAGTTCTTCGAGGAACTTTCTATTGGAGCGCTGGCAAGTCTTCTTACTGATCGTCCAGTGAGTCTTGCAATCCGTCATCTTGTACTTCCTCTTCCTCGGGTTCTGGGACGATTTTGGACTCAATCTCTTGCTGTTCTGGGACCTGGATGTCAAAACTGTCCAGAAGAACGTTGTGGCCATCGTCGAGATACATGTAGCGTTCTTTTAGCTGATTTGCATGAGCAACGATCTCTCGTACTTCGGTTTGCATCTTGTAATTGACCGTTCCCATTTCGCACACGATTTCTCTTGAAACCAAGCGCCACTGGTTGTTGCTTAAGTAGGGTTTAACGAAACCCTTGTCGCTGATTTCAACCGTCTTTTCTTTTGCACCGTGGTGAGTGTTGAAGTGCTGTTCCATCTTCTGGTTTCGTGCCGCTGTAGATTTCGTAGTCGGCATAAGCAAGTCGTAGACATCTGGCCATTTTGAAAAGGCGTCGATGATGACATAGTACCAACGCTTCTGGAATCGGCCACGACAGAAGTGTAGCTTTGATCGGTGCAAACCCATTCGTTGCGCAACTCACACAGTTCCAAACTGTCTTCTCGATGTCGTTGTCGAGCGATGGCCCGGAGATTTTATATCGAACTAATAGCTTCATGCGTTCAGTGCCAGGATGCCCTTGATGCAGTTCTCTGAGGATTTCGCTGCGGTAGCGCTTCGGAATAATGAGGCGATCACCGAAAAAAAATGCAACCGTTGATGACGGTGAGCGAGAGTTGTCGTGGGAAGTAGTCTGCAGCCTCAGCGCCAGGAATTTGCTCTCGTTTGCGTGGCCAACCCTTCTCAATGAATCTCGTGATTATCTTCAACATCTCGCCTCGACTTGCTTCGTACTGAATAGTTTCGCAGGTTACTGGCAGCTTCTTGGCAGTGTCGATGGCGAAGCAACCTAGTACCTCCTAGCCTTCTGCAATGACTTTTCCAATGACTACGTCTTCGTCTGGCTTCTCATGTTGACTAATGAGTCGAGAGATGAAGTCCACGTATGCGAAGCTTTTCGTGTCAACGTATTTTATCTCGAAGTCGTATGCGATCAATATGAACGCGTAGCGTTGGATGCGACTTGCCGTTTGCCGTGTGTGCCGGAATTCCCTTCTTGTTGCCGAAGATTGCGAGCAAGAGTTTATGGTCCGTCTGACGACCATAAATGTAGCGGTGAAACTTCTGAAGAGCAAATGTGAGCGCCAGGGCTTCTCGTTGGATTTGCGGGTACTTTCTGCTGTATTCCATAGCTGGAAGCGTCAGCGGCAACGATCAACTTCTTAGTTGGGTCGTAGTGAGCAAGTCCGAGTTCAGATGCCAGAATTGTCTTGACCTCGTCGAAAGATTCCTGATGTTTTGCTTCCCATGCAAACGTGACACCATCTCGAAGGAGCTCGGCTAATCGGCCGCGATGTTTCTTGATACTGGAAATGAATTTTCCGTACCAGATGAGCTCGACTTGAAGGAACGTGTCTGAGAGGTCGATTTTGCTGAAGATTTTGAATGGCGATAGCTGAGCAAAAAACTCGTCAGGCATTGGTAGTGAAAATTGTTCGAACCGGTTCGAACGAATCATTTAAGCCAGTTGAGTAGTCGGCGCAGATCCTTGGTGCTGCGTATACTGAATATCGCACGGGACTAGTCACGTTCAAGAGCTGCAACCGTTTGATTTCGTTCTCGATAGACTCCATAGCGGCAAACGGAACTGGACGGCTGATTGGTTTTGCGCGTCAGCGATGCATTTTGTGTGCAAAATTGCTGTGAAGCGTCGAGTCGGATGTTGTTGCAGACGCTGGCGATTGGAACATTCCATAGGTCGAGAGCTTCCATCCTGCCGAGGACGTTCAAGCTTGAAGAACCGATTTCTTCTCGTGCGTACAGCTTCATACGTTAGATGAATTTACCGAGCATCGACACCTGATCGCCTGAAGCGCTGATTGCTTGCTCTTCGCATGGCGTCAACGGTGGTTCACCAATTTTGTCTCGGATATGATTGTCCAGTCGGAGCCAGAATCCAGTTGCAGGCGAAGCTTGTGATCATCGATGGTTGGTTCAACAAGTTTGCGGGTGGAGATCGATGCTGTTATAACTTCCAGACTTTGATGGCGTTCTGATCTGCGGCTATGTCTGCTTGGTCTTGATCGGAATCTGCGCAGGAATTCATTCGCCGAGGTACAATTGCCTGCTTTGTGACCCTTTACCTTGCAGGAATCGCAGGTTTTGTCCTTATATGGCAGTCCCCGCAGAAGTAACACATGTTAGGAGGCGTGTCCAATTTTACCGTTGATTTGTGTGCGGGTTTTTGCCGATCTTGCTGTTGCTCTTTCTTTCTGAACATTTGCATCACTTCGCTTTTCGGTGCTGAATTGGAGTGTTGAACCATCAATTTTTCGTCCTTGAGACATGACAATTGCTTTGCTAGCTCGCAGACATCGTTCAGCTTCAATCTGCGCACTGTGTTTGAATTGGCTCCTGCTGCACGAGTTATTTCGATTTCCTCAAGCTTAATGAGGAGCTTTTCGAGCTCCCGTGAGCGCTTTGACGAACATGAGGACCTTAAAATCGTCGGCTGTGCACGTGGCAATCTCGGATTTTTCGCACTTCATATTGACTTGGCTTGCAAAATCGTCCCAACTTTCTCCTGAACATTTAGCTATGCTCAAACACTTGTAGCGGAGTGTGAAGACCGATTCTTTCCGTTCGAAATTTTTTTTTTAGCTCCTCGACTGCTCTCTCGAAGGTGATGGTTTGTATACGGTTTCCGGCAGGATGCGGTCAGCAAAACATCGGTACTCCGAGGTTAACAACTTCTCAGTGAGCAAACTCACCCGCTGGCGGACCGTCAATGTCTGTGCTTCTTCTGTGAAGATGTGCTCGTTGCGAGCGTACCAGCGGTCGAACGTTTCACCGTCCTCTGGGCAGTAGTCGAATTTCTCCATTCGATCGGACAAGTACTTGTGTATTTGTGCCGCTGCTGGTCGGTGAGCTGGATTGGCTGGATTGACTGGATCTGCTGGCGGATCGTTTCGCTGCTGAACCATTTGTTGCATGAATACTGCCATTTATCGTTGGGTTTCAGCCTGAGCTTCCATCAACCGTTTGATGAGTTCTTTTATGCTGCTCACTTGTCAAATTTGTTTTTCAACTTTTCACTTTTTCCCGAAAGTAATATGCGTAAATTTAGCTTTATCCTCGTCGCCACTGTTGTGATCCTGATGATAGTGCTATTAGGGTAAATAATACACCAAGGACTACTGACAATATACTTTATTTATTTGTGTCGTTCAGACTGTCCTCGTAACATTGCGTAGGCGCCTTATTAGTCCAGATTATTTCAGTTATCAATATGCCCCAGAACAGTATGTGAATCATGCTGTAGTGATGAATATGGTGGAAGTTCTGATCTGGTAGAACCTCCTCCCTCTTTTCCAGAATTGCAATTTGGTTTTCGAGGTCGTCTGTTGCTGATGTAGTGATTAGCTCTAGCGAATTGTTCACACTCGTCTTGTTCCTTATGTATGAGCTGAAGTCCTTTAGGTGACTACCTCCAAGTAACACTCCGCATGTGAGATATGAAATGTTTTTGTCATATTGCTGCCGGTTTCCCCAGTAGCTATAATTACTGACTCAGCGTCTCTTAGTATACATCCGGGGTCAATCCTTAGTAGTCCAGAGTTCTTACACGTGTATGGCTGGATCCCATGATTGCAGATGATATCAACCGTACTTTCGTGTGGTACTACATATATCCATTGATTAGTTGCGTTCATCGTCTTGCTCCGGCACATGGTATGGAGATTTTTGTTTCGTTGTAGTATGGATAATTCGCATAGCTCTTGGTTGTATAGTGTGCTCACAATTGGTGAAATTTCGCATAGAAATTGGGTTGGTTTAAAAATTTGACAACGGTTTACATCATCTCTTGTCATTGTTGCGAAATATTCCTTGGGGTCATCTGCAAGATATTCTGTCAACCAGCGTTTCCCGAATTCTTGTGCCATCTTTTCGATCATGTACCATCTTGTTTTCAATCCCATGTTGCTGGTTGTCGCCTCTGGCATCGCCTTGAGGGAGTATTAGCGCTGTTGAATCCGAGGCGTCGTTGGTCAGTGGAATTAGTGATCGAGAATTGAGAACTGCTTCGATTTAAGTCGTGAGAGTATATAATTCTTCGAATGTAAGAGTTGATTCTCCTATCACGCTCTTGAGGTGGAATTTTACGGACTTTATTCCTGCTTCACATATACAACCAAAGTGGGAAGTGTGAGGAGGTATAAAGTGCCAGTTTGTTTCATCAGTGGCCAGCATGGCTGCTATGACGTCGGGCAATGTTGTCAAGACTGCACGGTACGTCCTTTTCATTGCGGTATTTGGTCCAACAAAATATGTTCCATTGTCGGAGAATACAACCGTGCACAGTCCTCGCCTGGAGATGAATCTTTTGTAGGCCGCTATGAATGCTTCTGTTGTTAAGCTGCTCACTGCCAGTGTCAGTTGTGTGCCACCATGTAGTGTGCTTTTATGGGTGTCCTCGATTTTCCGTTGCGTAATTATGTTGGTTTTGCTTAGGATTATAGGTTGCCAGATTTGAGTTCTGAAGACGACCCATTACACGTAGCATCCTTGGTCATCTTGGAATGGGTTTAGTGAAGCTAGCTTACTGTTCTTATCTAGCCTTCGATCCTTGGCTGTGCATGCGATTTCCCTTCCAAAGTCCTGATGTTGGGTTAATTTTATGATTGTTCTTTCTGCAACCTGAAGTTCATTCCCGGTTAGCCAGCCTTTGCTAACACGTTTTTGTCTGATATTGTTTATAAATCGTAGACAATATGCGACTGTGCGCTTAATTCTGTTGTAAGCAGAGACCTTATTGAATAGCTTTGAGAATATGTGTGCTCCCATTATCACCGTCATCAGCACTACATTTGCTTCTAGCTCCGCTTGTAAGTTTAATGGTAAGAGTGGAGTAACTTCGTCAGTAATCCGTAGGGGTGGCATAGTTCTCAGGAAGGATGGCTCATACCACCTTAAGTTGTTGTAGATGAGTTCACTGGGTGTTATGCCACGCGAGGCAGTGTCTGCTGGATTTTGCTGAGATTTTACATGATGCCACCTTGTTGTTGGTAATAATTTCTTGATTGTCGAAATTCGATTTACCACAAATGGTTTGAAGCGGCTTGGGTCACCTTTGATTCAATATAGTGTTATGGTAGAGTCTGACCAAGCATATGTTCATGGTATCCCGTATGTGCTTCATCAACTTGCTTTGGGGTCAAAGAGTTTTGATGACTCAGATGTGAATTTCAGCCGTATGGCAGTACAAGCTGCCAACTGTTTTCCCAAGATATCTATAGGAGTAAAAAATAGCAGTCTTCTGACAGAGTGCCTGTAAGCATGTACTCCTCAGTGCACCACTAATCCACAGGGAGATTGTTTTCTGAACTTTCGTCTACAGCTTTTGGTTGACAGTTTTTGTCCAGAGCAGGCCACCAGACTGTTACCCGATACAAAAGAGTGGGTCTGACTACTGCGGTGTAAAGCCAATCTACGATGCGGGGCTCCAGCCTCCATTTTTTGAGAGTGGGAGGATCGATATGAGGAAGTTTATATTTCCTAGAGAAGAGAGTCAATTCGGTTTTCGGTTTTCTCTTATACAACGATATCCATCTCTCAGGCCAAAATTTTGGATGTTGCTTGCCTGCTGCTCATGCCATTCTCGTTCTTCCGTCTAGCTAGCCTATTGGAGATTTTACTCAGTCATGTAGGCGTTCTTTGCGATAGATTTCATATTCAAGACAATCATCATCCAATCCAAGATTTTTAAGCCTAGATAAATTTTGGCATATGGTAAACTTTGAGGCATCGGTTACCTTATTCAATATTCCAGATACAGTGAGCGATGCGCTAGAAATAGAAACGATGATTATATGTTGATAGACGAAATGTTAGTTTAGCAACTACCAGGAAGTGGTCTGAATCTATGTTAGCCCCACGTTTAGGTTTGATGTTTTTAAGACTAGAAAAATAACTTTTGGACAAGAGGATGTGGTCGATCAAAGTGGCTTTGTGAATACGCATGTAGGAAGTATGTGCTGGCAACCACCAAGTTGTAGTGCAAAGCTAGCTCGATTGTGTACAAGATTCTGGAGCTTACCTGCATTTACAAAACTACATGATAAAATAAACTGGTTAATTCTGAGTAATAGCAGAGTAGGTACTATTTTTGAAAGAGCTTTGTCTCTAATTTTTAGTTGATGCTTCTAGGTTAGGAGTTATTATTCTAGCACTTTTTTTTAAATCAAGATTTTCGAAAATTCAGATAACTCCCCCACAAAACCAATTATAGGACAGGATTATACTTTTTATATCGAATTGGCCCTAAACCTCTCGCAGTTCAGAAGATATTTAAATTTAAACATAGATGAACAAACTCAATCTTCTTTCTTACAGTAAAATTTTATTTTATTAATTTATTAGTCCTACCTAAGTAAATAACAAAGTTAAGTACAAAACAAAAATTATTAGATTTTGGCCGTGAACATTTCATTCTGGGCGCCAAACGACTAAAATATGTTAATGATATTTATGATATTGAAAAGGAATGTGGCTTACAAACTATAAACTAGAGTACAAAAAATTCAAAAAATAGCTATAAAATAAATTATTTCTTTTTACTACTCAACGGTGGCGTCTCGTAATATTTTCGATCCTTTCGACTTGTTGATGTGCTGCGGAATGGTGTCGTAAATATGTTACTTCGTTTTCCATTAGTGTCACCACTATCTGTAGTAGTCGCTTCGCTTGTTAGATCAACATTAACAAAACGCCCCCAGAATTCATTGGGAATATTTAGAAGACATTCCATTATATTGTATTGGATAACGGTTTCGGTATACATAGCATGTTGATCAGGTTCCGCACTTGAGTATCCTACTATTGTGGGCCCAAATACTTTGGCCAAATTTGTGATTGGCATTTTTACTTCAACACTCTCAGCAACACGTTGAAAGTGTTGCATTAAAAAGGCGAGCGTATCCCGATTTTGTGGCGGCAACTTATTGATTGCATTATAAAGTTCTCGTACAGATTTCTCCTGCGAAGGGGCTTGGACGGCGTTTGAGAAATCTTTCCATAGTGAGGTTGGAATTAATGGTTCTTTAAGTGATCGCAAGAAATCTTTTATACACCCGCATAGTACATGGACATCAATGTTGCCGAGATGTGGGATTCCTTTTCCACGCAAGAAACGCTCCTTTAATGCTTTTACATCGCGTTCCGACCCAGACACTCGATAAATGCCTACTTCATTTAAACCGCGCGTTTCAATTTCGTTAACACAGTGGACGATTAGAGCTGGCACCATAGGGCCAACGCTTGGAGTATAATCTGAAATGGAACCGACCACACCTTTAACCGGGGTTCCAATACCTTGGGGAACACAGGCCACCGTTAATCGGTCACGACAATCAGCATGCACCGTTACTTTGCAATCACGACATTTACATCCGACGGCCCCAAAATGTATTTTCTTTTGGCAATAGTTACAATGATCCATTTTGAAAACTGTTCGACTGGTAAAATTGTGTGGCCGCATTATTTTCTTGGTGTATACATTTCTTGGCATTGACATTGGGGCGTCCTCGGCGGGCGGTGCGGATGGCGTGAAATATTGATCGGTGATCCGGGTATGCGATCGTCTAAATAAAAAAAACATTAGAAGTTACAAAAACACTAACTGATTTGAATAGTAAATTCCTAGCTTACCGAGTTTTTGGAGTTTGTGGCTCTGGTGCGTATCGATTGGGTACAGCCTCGATAATAGATTCGGCTAAAATTGGCCCATCTCCCTGAGGGATCGATACTTTGGTATGGGCTATAATTTTATCATTATCGTCGATATCAATATTTCGATGCTTGCTTACATTTTGACCAAAACTTTTCCGCTTGTCTGTGCTGAGACGCGATTTTTTACCACCAACATAAACGCCGGATAGTTCATTAGCCGAGGATCGATGCTTCTTATAATGCTTACTGGTCGAGGGATTCAAAAAATCTTCCTCGGATTGGGTCACCGATAAATCAGATAAAAATGACCCGGTCGAATTAATTTCGTTCCCATATTTCTCCTCAACCGGTTTAAATGTGGCTGATTTTCGCTTGCGCGGATGTACATTTAGCCCGGCGATTTTGTTCCTCGTCTCATCATTAATGTCCCGTTCGTTTCGCAGTATCTCGTTTACAGCCACCATCTTCTTTTCCATTGTCTCCCGATCCGACTCGGCCTTCTGTCTTGACCGTGATTCCAACTCAAGTAGTCGTCGAGCGTATGATAATTTCGTTTCCAAATCAGCCATACTCTTTAGGCATCCATCCAACTCCTTTTGTAAACGATGCGCCTCCTGCACAGCACCGTACCATAGGCTACGGCATTCATCATGATTACGGACAAATTTTAGAAATTCTTCTTCTGCTAAACCATCGGATAGCACACTCTGGTACCGACGTAAATCATCATATGTTGCTAAAAGCGATAATGTACTCATCTTTGAGGTGTATTTTAAATCGGTGAGATCACTCAAGAGCACATCACCCAAAGCGCGCGCTTATCACACTGTTTATTCCCGAATTAAACTTTTCACACACTTTTTAATAACGTAGAATACTAATATATAAATTTATGAAATAGTTCGATCACAAATAAATAGATTAATAATAATTTTAATACTTAATATATGACCCAAAAATATAAATTTGTTAGTCGACGTTATGTACATTCAAGACGTTAGCACTCTTTAAATAAAAATGTTAAATGCCAAAATCGTTTCGAATGAAGTTAGCGGCGCTACAAACAATATTTTTCAAATATGAGAACAACGGAAATTTATTTACATATGTATTTCTAATGTGATTTTTTAAAAATCATAGCAATTTAAAAATTAAATAAGATTTATTATTTTACATGATTTTTATTAATAATACTAGTTTTATTTAATAAATCATAAATAAAATAATTAAAATTAATGTGGTAGTACACGGATTAGTCACGCTATGTTAAAATGGCGTTGTTTATAGTAAATTTTATTAGTTAGCCGAGAAGCCATAAAATGTAGGGGTTTCGACCAAAATGTAACTAATACTGTTTTCCAGTTACACAAAAAAAAAAAAAACCCGGGCGAAACTAATCGCCCCGAAAAATTTTACCGGGCGACGAATGACAGCTGCTATCGCCCCGGTTTCGCCCGGGTTTTTTTTTTTTGTATAACTGGAAAACAGTATAAATTTTTTATATGCATGGACCATTTTATTCAAATGTCGAACGAAGTAAATTGTGAGAATGTACCAAAAATTGATTCTGATAAAGTGACTTTTTCAAAATGTCACAAAAAATAATGTGGCAAATTAATGCAAATTGTCAATTATTGGACAAGCATAATATTGATACGTATTTTGTTTTTTTTTTGTGTTGTATGTCGAGTTCGATTGGACTTGTAAAAAAAATCAAGTTTATGATGCCCAATCGTACGAACAAGTAGCATGATTTATTTTATGGTTGTATTGGTGAATATATGTGAAAATTTGAGGTTATGTTAACAATCATTAAAATCTTTAGTTTGATTATGCACAAAATTACACAGATTTTGTCCCACAAATTATTTTAATAACGCAACTTATTTATTAATAAATAACGGAACTCGTAAAAATTAAGGAGTGATTAAAAATCACGAGATTTTGGCACAATTTTGATTGACATTTCCGTTTTGTTGGTATTAGTAAATTTTGTAAAAAAATTCGATTTTTCAAAATTGATTATAATCAAAAACTAAATGATTTTTTCTGCCCAAATTGATTTATTTTACCCAATCGAACTCCACATTAGTAAAAAAAGTTAAATTGTTACGGTAAATTTAAATTTAAAAGCGCTAAAGACGATCGATTTGCATGTCGGTCCGACAAAAAAATTAAATTGGATGTGTCGGTTGGAAATTCCATCCTACCGCCCGACCAATAAATCAAATTGGATGGTGTGTAGTGTTGTCGGACAATATTGTCAATCTCTTGTTGTCTGTTAAATTTCAAAGCAAGGACATTAGAATATGTGAACCAAATGTGTAAAACAAAAACATAAATAAATTATAAAATATTGTCAAAATCAGATGGTAAGTTGGATCGCCTGTAGACTAGACAACGACCGATCTGTAGCGCTTTATAGAAACATTTGTCTGTTCTACGGCTTCGATGAATTTAGCTGCCAGAATTGTTGAAGGAAAAACGTATGTCTGTCATCTGCTGTAAATAAATAGTTTTAATAATTTCTCCATAAAACTTTAGCAAATTAAGTACATAATTATTAATTGTACATACATATTTCTCTAATTCTCGTTTGATACGGATTTGTCAATATTTTGTCGATTAATTATTTGCCCACCAAATTTACTTTGGTAGTTTGGTACATACAATCCATAATTTAAGATCTTGCCGCATTATATAAATTGGCGTTGCTATTTAAGTCTTTCAAATAACCAACGATACCTTTTGACATTCAAAGCCAATCAGTCTAACTGTAAAAGTGTAAATTGTAACCGAAAAAGCAAACAGAAAATGGAAACTCCAGTGAAAAAATTGTTGTGTGCACCTCCACAGAATACAAATTATAAGACCGAAGATTTGGGTACCCCGCTAAAAATACCAAGTTCACCATTTCTTGTGAAACTGGGATGCGGTACTGGAATTGAAGTTGTACGTTTTAAGCGACGTGCATTAGATGTTGGTGGAACATCACCATGGGCTGTAAAACGTGTAACGAAAAAGGCTAGACCCGATGTAGCGGAAACATATACCAATCGTCTGGGGGAAGAGGCACGATTTTTACGTAATTTAAATCATCCGAATATTATTGGATTCCGTGCATTTAAGCTGTCGAATGATGGAAGGCCTTGCCTCGCGATGGAAGAGTGCAACACTTCGTTAGGCGATTACTTGGAGCAAAGATTTGAGGATTCAGAAGGCCCAATGAGCCACACGCATATAGATAAAGTTTGTTTTGATGTATCGCTAGCCTTGGACTATTTACACACAGTTGCTATGCTAATACATGGCGACATTAAATCATTCAATATACTGATTAAAGGGGAATTCATCACATGCAAGCTATGCGATTTTGGTGTAAGCCAACCAATAGATGAAAATGGTTTTATCGATGTTATTAAAAAACCAGTTGCATTGTATGTCGGTACCGATTTATGGTCAGCTCCCGAAGTATTCCAAGACTCGACACAAGTCAGTGTCAAAGCAGATATATTCAGCTTTGGGTTGACTATTTACGAAATGTTATCGCTTCAGCCACCACACACATTGAACAACGATGTAAGCCACATAACCCAGGAAAGCTTTAATGAATCAAGTAATGATGTTTCATTAGATATTGGACTAGATATTCCGCTAGGATCACGACCAGCATTGCCTGATGCATTTGATTTTCCGACCGATTATTGTCACATCATAGAATTATTCTATACATGTACACATGAGGATCCAGAGTCTCGACCAACGGCCAAAATGATAAACGAACTAGTTACCGCAATTAATGAATTAACGAATTAGATTTTATTTGAAAGATTTATATAATGTTAGATTTTAATGGAATACAAATGAAAACAAAATATATTCAGTTACTTTAACTTCCGCGTTTCAATATGTAAATATTGGTAGAAATGATACTCCTTCGGTAGATCCTTAGAATCTCCGTTTGCCTCGATAAAATATGGCATAATCTCATCCAAGTTGTAATAAAATGTGTTGCTGATGTTACCTTCCTTTCTCTCTGTCGCCATCGTTACACGCATCGAATTTGGACTTTTATCTTTCAAAAATGTTAGAAGCCTTGAATTTTCCGCAATCAAAAGTGATAAATGATGTTTTTCCATTTTGAGTGTACAACTCAACGGTAAGGGTGGTTCATCGATTAATTTCTTGAAAATCGCGATATTAACATTCTTCATATCGAAATTTTGCTGTGCCAGAATTAAATGTTCCAGCAGGATTTGGATATGGCCTAATTTTCCCAATTTGGCACCCATTTTTTTTTCATTGAATACAGGTTCTTGTTCTGGATCAATAATATCCTTGGACAATGATTTTTTGGCGTTTAGAGCGAAAAGAGTTTTGCGCGCTGTTTGATCAAGATTCCTGCCCGAATCGATCGCATTTTGGCTTACAAACGCGGTAAAGTCATATTCCGAACAGATATTCGATTCGGTGAATAAAAATTCGTAATCTTTCAACATTTTCTCGATACCAATCTCAAGCAGGAGATGTAAGGGCTCTGATCCAATTAGGGATAGCGATGCTGAAAAATCATTTTTAGTAATTTTGGCGAGAATATTTGAGAGCTGAACATTAGATTCTGCAATGTCTGTCTTATTATTGAATACATGGAATAATAGGACCTTGAAAGCGAATTTACTTTGCTCATATGGAAAATCTGAAAGTAAATTATTTAATACGATGAATAAGTTATAAACATCCAAATAATTTTATAATC
The DNA here is from genome assembly GCA_963556165.1 of Tipula helvola. Taxonomy (NCBI): domain Eukaryota; kingdom Metazoa; phylum Arthropoda; class Insecta; order Diptera; family Tipulidae; genus Tipula; species Tipula helvola. Next base: position 330,876,866 of record OY744483.1, on the reverse strand, counting down.
GCTTACATTTCATCAAATCCCACAGCTTATCCAAAACACTCTTTTGCTTTTGATTATTAAGCTTAATGATGTTTTCAATCAAATCTTGTGTATTCAAACCCTCTGAATATTCACTAACATCCTCGACTCCAGTGCGATCAGGCTCATTTAAATTATTCGTTAGTATCGTCAATATCCTGTGTTTCACTGAATCCGAATCGTGGACCGAACTATTAATAGTCTCATCCGACGTATCGAAGTTATCAAAATTCTTGATCTTTTCAAAGATCAGATTCAAAATATTCAAATTGTCTCGTAGTTCTGCCGTATTCGGATTCAAATGTGACATCGAAATTAATTGATTTAATCGGACATCGGAATTGGTTGGAAGTCTTAAAAAACTTGCGGTCTGTACACTTGAAAGCGAATAATTTACGATCAAGTCGATATTCGTTTCAACATGGAATATTGATTCGATTTTTGTTGTATTTGGCCCTTTAATATAACTGGAATGGATTTTTTGTAACCCTGCTGGAGTAACATTATCTAAAGACACAATATTATGATACTTTACTATGCCACGGGAATTGCACGAGGATTTCAAGTGAATTGCCGTCAAGGGTTGTGCGATATCAGCCATAAGTATCCAGATAGAATTTAATATATCTTTTTCACAATTTTGATAAGAGATTTGATTCAATACCTTCCTGGCTGTGGTTACATCGACAGGACAAAAGTATTCCTCATTTTTGTTCCACAATTTCTTGTTATCTTCCTTCAGCAACGAACACTCTTCTATAATATCCATATCGCATTCGTCTTTCAGTGGACTTCCAGTCAAGTCTAATTCGGATTCTTCATCCATTGCCAATCTCATTTCAACATCATCTCGAATCCCTTTACGATATGTTGCTGGAGAATTTGATTTCTATAAAGATTAGATGAGTTAAAGAAGCGCCCCCAAAAATGTTGTGCACCATTACCCACCTGTTTGTGGATTAAATACACTTTTTCACCAATACCGATTAATTTGTTCACATAACTTGATTCTATATAACTAACATGTAGATCAGTATATGATTCTTTAACTACATTTTGAAGATAATTGAAAAATTTGGTATCCATCGCGTTGAGGTAGATCGAGGATCGAGGCGGTTTGTTTTTGGTTTTAAGTGACAGTTCCTTCGGAATTATTCTTTTTTGAATTTTGAAGTCTAAAATCCCTCAATTTTTTCTTTTAACCCAGCTTACAAATATTTGTCGTCCTAAAAATTAGGGGCAAATTTACAAAAAATGTGTTGTTCTAATGAAAAAATGGTACACTTTCATATTGCGTTCGTAGCCCTGAAGTCATTTATAATTGGTATATCGGGTTTTGACATTTATTTTTTGTAGTCAGTTGCACGTGTGTTTTGACTTAAAATTTTGTATTCTATCATTTTTATCTACGAAAATATTAAAAAATGGCTTTAAAACGATTTAAAAGTATGTATAGCGTGTACATTTATCATAATAATATTTAATGTCTATAAATTTATTTGTACTTGTTCAGCAAAACAGTCAAAACGACAACCAGCAAGTCAAAAATACAAAATCCAGAAAAAAATACGGGAACACAACCGGAAACTACGCCGCACGGAGAAAAAGAATAAAGTTGGGAAAAAGACTAATAAGTTAATACAAATCCCAAATATATGCCCGTTCAAAGAGGAAATATTGAAAGATGTGGAGGATGCAAAAAGACGCAAAGAAGAGGAACGACTACAGCAACGTGAGCTAATGAAGCAATCGCGAGATGCTGCCAAAAACAAACCTAAATCACTCGAGAATATGGTCCAAGAGGCTGAAACAAAAGATGCCGTCTATACCGTATTCAATGAAGCCAAACTCGCTACATCCACAGAACCGTCATACAACGATGATGAATGGCGAGAAAATTCGTTGAAAGCGTACTTCAAAGAGTTCAAGAAGGTGATTGAAGCGGCTGATGTTATTTTAGAAATAGTTGATGCTCGCGATCCATTCGGCACGCGTTGTATGGAAGTGTCTAAAGCTGTTAAAGCATCACCGGGTAATAAACGATTAGTGTTGGTATTGAATAAGGCTGATCTCGTGCCCCGCGCAAATCTAGACCGTTGGCTTAAATATTTGCGAAAATTTGGACCTACAACCTTGTTCAAAGCGTCTACACAAGATCAAAATCGTCAGTTGGGACGGCGAAAATTTAAAGATATTTCAGCTAAAAAGGCCATTGTTGGTTCTACATGTGTCGGAGCTGAGCTCCTTATGTCCATGCTGGGCAACTACTCACGTAATAATGGTGTTAAAACCGCAATTCGTGTCGGAGTCGTTGGTATACCAAACGTCGGCAAAAGCTCCATCATTAACTCGTTGAAACGTGGCAAGGCGTGTACAGTCGGTTCAACACCAGGAATAACAAAAGCAATGCAGGAAGTAGAATTGGATTCAAAAATCAAATTGCTCGACTGTCCCGGTATTGTATTCTCCCAACCTAAATCTGAGGAAGCCGTACCATCCGTATTAAAAAATGCACAACGCGTTACAGATGTTAAAGATCCATTCTCCGCGGCCAAAGCAGTTCTTCAGCGAGCGACTAAAAGCTATTTTTGTAAATTATACGATATCACTGAATACGATTCACCCGAAGAATTTTTTGCTAAATTGTCACGCCGATACGGTAAATTCCGTAAAGGTGGTGTACCCGATATGTTATATGCAGCTCGCCAGGTTCTACTCGATTGGAATACAGGTAAAATTAAATACTGTACGCAACCACCGGATGAGAGTGGCGACAAAAATATCCATTTGAGTGCACAAATTGTATCGCATGAGACACGGGAATTTGAAATCGATAATTTCGATGAAATGGAAGCTGAGGTGCTAAATACAATAACAACAGATATGGATGATATTATGGAATTGCAATCAACCGGTTTCGTTCAAGCCAAAGTGGACGAAACAGATGAAAAACATTTGGGTAAATTACTTGGTACGAATTATACAAGGCCACAAATTATTGAAGAGGATGATGATATGATTGGTGAACCGAATCTTAAGAAACGCAAGGTGACCAAAAAAGAGAAAGTGGATCCTGTTATGAAGCTGGAAGGTAATAAATCGTTGGGTAAAGATCGCAAGGGTGAAATAAAAAAGTTGAGGAAAATGAAAAATAGGAATGAGAAGAAAATGGATGGGGTCGCCGATGAGCTGGATAATTTTGATTTTAATTTGGGCGGAGCGGTAGGGGGAAGTGCTGTTAAAAAGGAGGTTAAAGCGACGGGGGCGTATGATTTTGGTACAGACTTTAAAATGAATTAATTATATTGGATTTGTAGATTTTTTTTTTAATAAAATTGGAACAGAATTAAATTTTCAATAAAAGTGATTTTTCTTTCTTTCAAATTTGTAGATACTCGGGCTGTCTATCTAAACCAAGTTGGCACAACAATTACTTGCATGGCACTACACTACATAATACTATAGGGGGTGGACCATAATTAAGTGAGCTTTCGAAAGGTATTTTTGTATTGACATTTCTCACTTTTTTTCTCAGTCCGGTTTGATTTTTTGTGCAGTGTAGTCGCATTCAATTTGCTATGGAGCGATAAAAGCTAAAAAAAAAAGTAAGCAGACTTGTTTAAATTGCTTTGTGAAAATAAATCTTCGGTTCTTTGCATTCAAAGAGCATTTCAGTCAAAATATTGTTTTGTAAAAGCCCCAGATGGGAAGAATACGACGGTTATCTGCAGCATTTCTATAAAGATGTGTTGTTACAAAGGCAAAGCGTAATGCCAAACAGCGTCCGGGGCCGCCCAAGTGAGAATCAAGATAGTGTGCGTGAATACGTGAAAAAATACGAGAATATCTACAAGCGTGCATCGCACTTGGGATTTAATTGCACCATTTTGCGCCGAATTTTGAAGTGTAGTTTGAAAATGTACGCAACAGCGTCTAAATTACGTTCATACTGCAGCAAAAAGAGACTGTCTGGTATGGAATTTGCTCGAATCGAGAACGAATCATTTTTTGAAGACAAAGAAAAAATGGCGACGCTGAAATTCAATTCGCCACTAGCCGTTCGATTTTCAACAATTTCAATTATGTGGTCTGTATATTTATTATATTATTCGCATTTTATCATTTTTGTAGTATAAATGATTTCGTGTTCTTCACGAACATCGAAAATGGAAGAGCGCGTCATACTGGGCATCAATTGAGCGTGGTATTGCCCATGATTCTATAAATCCCAGGTTAGCTCGATTTTTCAAAACACGTGTTCGTGACGTCAATTCTTTTTTACTTTTCGTTTTTTTATTTGTTGTAATTTATATACGTATTGAGAATTGAGTGACGTCAAAAAAAAAAAAAGATGGCGATTTGTTTACATATTTCGAGCTAACCTTGGTTTTATTGAATCATGGTATTACGAAATAAATGGGTAATCAGTCGTCATCAGTATTTTACAGATGACTGGAGCAATTAGCTGGCGAATCACAAGCTAGGAACAACCATTTAGTACTTAAGCCGTTGTTGTTGAACTATATACCGGATAATATTGATCAAAGAAAATGATCCAATGTAAGACGTAGGTAATTATACAATTTGGGAAGGAGGCAATTGTTCATCATCCACTTCGGTTTGTCTCACTTCAAAACCATCGAACAAGACCTCATCCAACAATTCTAGCGCTGCTAATGTTACGTTAGAGACCTATAAATTCACAAATTCGCGAAAAAATAAATTTTCAATCAACGTCACGATGCTCCAGTTTCAATCGTATCTGAAATTCGCAACCAACTTTCCGTAACCGCAGTCGCTCACTGTCTCCTACTGGGGGTTCCTCTCTACTATTATTCTGATGTTTCATCCTATTTATTGCTTTTACATTTATTTTATTAGTTTAGGGGTGAGTCCCTCTAGATGGATAATCAGCAGGATTTTTCCTTGGTGCTGATATGGTGCCATTGTGCTGGGTTTGATTGTTCTTGTATTTCAGAAATCCTGTTAGCGACGGATGTCTTGTATTTTTGGAGACGAACTTTAATCTACGACAGCACCATCATTGAAACTGTCCAAAATGGCATCTCTATATCTGTTATGTGTAATGCTTTATACACTTGTTTCATGAGTTTGGTGAGCAATAGTACGCCGTCTAACTCGAGTCGTTGAAGCGACAATATATGGTTTTCATGCATAGGCGTTTTTAGATGCACCGCAAAATCCATGTAAACTTAGCGATGATTGAGGATCATACAAAGCCATCTAGGTATAGATATTAATTTTAATCAAGGAAGTAAAGTTTTAAAATCCTGCCATTGCGCAGCTAATATCTGAGGTAATGTTTGATCGAAAGAAAGGCCTGCTACCCAAATGACTTTCAAGATAAGCTTAGCTATTGTAGTAACTGGTGCTAACCATCCTAGAGGGTTGAAGATTTTTGAGCTCTCTGAAAGTAGACTCCTTTTGGTTGAGTTTCTGTTATCAGAGGCTGTCTTTGGTAGGATTCCAATGAAGGCCGAGTGTTTTTATTGTATTATCAAGCTTAAATTCCAAAATTGCAGTAGTCCGTAGATTAGTTGGTACGGTATTTAGTAGGGCTTGGTTGTTGGACGCCCATTTCCAGAGGTTAAAACCTCCACATTTGAGTAGTCCTATAAGCTGTTTCTGTGCTGATAATACGCCGTTGAGTGTATTGTTTCCTGATATGAGATCTTCAACATAGAAATCAGTGACAGCTAATTGTTGCAAAGTCCGAACCGCTAATTAGGTCGTTTCAGCAGTACCATAGGTCACGGTTACAAGTTTGTATTCTTGCAGCTGCTTATTAGGAGATTCTCCATAAAATCTGCTGTGTAGACGTACTTACATATGTTTTCACCAACTTAAGGTATGCTCAGTAAGTCCTGCTGGAGAGTGATACCATTCAGCATCACTTCATTTAATGATATCCCCCTGTGGATGTTTTTTGTCGACGCATCAAAGAACACAGCATGATGAGGAAGATAGTAGTGTTGAACATCTCCACCTATGCCTTCAGTTTTCTTCTTATGTCCTAAAGCCTGGTACTAGTCTAAGAATCGTTGGCATTGTAGTGCCAACTCAGGGTTCTTGGCCAGACGGTTTTTGACTTGGAGTAGTCGAGCGATGACTGTTTTTCTAGATTGACCGAGTGGTTTTCAAACTAATAAGTCATAAGCTTTATTATTTGCCATATAGCTTTCACTTTGATCTTGAAGTTTGAAGAAAACCGTGGACTAATGCTGAACTCTACTGATGGATGAGCCGTACCGGCTTCTGTCCGACCCATTCCGGTGATGTCAGCTTGAATCGGTGTTCTTGTAAGCTTAAGATTGTTTCCTATATCTTCGCTTTTGGATTAATTAGAAGATGGGCCAGTGTAGCTTTATTAGCTGTTTTGCTTTGTTCGGGGTTTCTTGCGGTTTTTCAACGATTTTGCTCTAGAAGCTGAAGTTCGCTCCAATATTGATTAGTTTGGGAATAGCTTGCAACTGGTGACTTCATAAATCCCATCGCAATACCTACAAGATGGTTCATTTGTCGTTATCACATATGTTGCCTTCTTTATAATGTTTTTGTTAGTGTTATGGCTGCTGCCTCTTATTTTGTTTGTCTCTAGTTATAGTTGCAAGCGAATGAAATCTTGGTTCCAGGAAACTAAAGAATTTTTAACGTTTGAATTTCTTTTGGATTTTTGATTGTGCATAAATACGGTGTGTTTCAGCATCAAGTTTACGCGTTTAAATGCCTTTTACTAATTCACTCGAGGTGCCGTGTATTATCCTTAACCCGCTAACAGATTCGACCATCAAACAAACTGGGTAGGTCTAATAATACACTTACGTATGTGCTGGCTAATAATTGCTTGTCATCGTATCTGGCAATAAGAATATCCTATATGCAGTCATTTAGTTCTTTTTCGATAGCGTGATATGATTGATTAGTTTTGCTGCCTGTCCTATATCCAAGGAAAGGAGATAATACATCCTCTCTTCGTTTGATAAGCTCTCATTCTGAAAATTAGCTTTTACTTGATTAAAAATAGCATTTGCTTGATCTTGTATTTCTTTCGGGTTCATTAGGCAGTTTTGATTGAAAATGATTTCGTTCGGTGTAAAACCGGTTGAAGAATGTACCGAATTATTGTACAATACTACCGAAAGTTCGATTGCATTTGGAATATGTACTTAAATTTGAGAATTTATCTTGATTAGTATTAAAAATTTCTATTATTGTTGAATGTGTCTTTTCAACTTGGCCATTTGATTCTGAGGATGATACGTATTCCAATTTTATATTTAGTTTGCTTAAATATTCTTTAAATTACAACGACTGGAATGTTGTCTCATGATCTGAGAGAATGACTTTGGGAATCCCGAACTGAGTGAAATACTTCGTTAAAGCATTGGTTGTGTGCTAGAAGGTTCTTGGTTTCGATTGTAATCATTTGTAAATGTTTGGAGAATGTGACTATTATAGGCAAGAAATTTTCTCTGTTGGCGTTAACGATGTCAATATGCACTTGTTCTAATGGCCTTTGAGTGCTCGGTCTGGGGGAAATTTTAATAATAGTTTGGTAAACCTTTTGTGGTGCTAGGATTGCCGTCTGTTTCCCATTATGAAATTTTTTAAGGAAGTTAGTAATTTTTTCTTTTTGGAAAGATTCCTTTGAAATTATGATTCTTTTAAACTTAGGGAATATATCATCCAGAATTACCACATCTAGATTTGAAATCTTTAAAATTAATTGGTTCCTATAGTAGTTTATAGGGCGGTTGGAAAAATGGATGTAGTAGTCGTCGGACGTATCTGCAGAGTGGATAGTTTCTAAGTCACTATCCTTTTCGGAGCGGTTTCCTGTTCTTCTTCCAGATTCGCTTGAATTGTTATCTATCTCTTCGTTGAGATTTTGTTCGTTATTTTCTACCCTTCCTTCTTTGTAGATTATATTGTAATCATAATTCTTCGGGTCTTCACCTCAGAAGTTTCGAATTTTTTTCTGATGATTTTATAAAAGTTAAGGGCTTATGGTCCGTTATCAGCGTAAACTTATTACCCTACAGGAAAGGTTGTAATTTTTTAACGGCCCATATTATGACTAATGCTTCCTTTTCATTGGTCGCATAGTTTATTTCTGTAGAGTTTAAGGTGTGTGTGAACCAAGCGCGATAGGTCTTTCAATATTATTTTCAATCTGAGGTAGGACTGCACCTAGAGCGAAAGCTGATGCATCCGTTGTTAAAATGAACTGTTTGGTGAAGTTTGGGTATGCTAATATCTGAATTGTAGCCAGGATTGTTTTTAGTGTCTCAAAGGCTTTAATATACTCGATGTCCTTAATATTGAAAATCGTGTCTTTTTTTAGGTATTTGGACTTTTTAATGAATCTTCTATAATAGTCTGAGAGTCCTAAGAATTGTTTGATTTCTTTGGGATTTTTAGGTAGTGGGGGCAGTCCAAAATTGTTTGTATCTTGTCTGTATTTGGTTTAACGCCGTCCTGTGTTATTATATGTCCGAGGAATTCTGTTCCCCGTTTTAGAAATTCACATTTATCTAGTTGGATTTTCAGATTGAAATGTGACAATCTCGTGAGTACTTTTGTGTTTATCCAAGTTATGTCCTACCACAACACAATTATATCATCTTAATATACGTGACATATATCCCCAATTAGATCTTGTAGGACATCATTATTCATCACCCGCTGGAACGTGGTAGGACCGTTTTTCTTGCCGAAAGGCATTCTATTGAATTCGAAATGATCTTTTCCGGTTGAGAATGCCATTTTTTCCTGTGCCTTTTCGTTCATTGGGATTTGATGAAATCCAGATTTGAAATCCAAGGTTGAAAAGTATACTAATATTTCCAAGTTGTCTAGGATTTCCTCTATTTACGGAATTGGATACTTATCGTCTACCGTCTTTTCGTTCAGCTTACGGTAGTCAATCACGACTCTGACTTTTTTCCGGAGGCATCTGACTTTTATGCGACAACCCAAATTGGAGAAGAATAAGGACTTTTAGAGTTGTGGATTATGCCGCTTTCTAACAACTCCTGTATCTGTTTTGAAGTGATGAGGGTATGGGTAACGATATGTTTTGGTGGATACAGGCTTTTCGTCCTTTGTGACAATGTGATGTTGATGACAACTTTTCTTTCTGTTTTAACAACACTGTTTGGTTTTTAAAGATCGTATCTACTAGAATTTGCTTTTCCTTCTCGTTTAAATGTTGGGTTCGGATTAAGTTTTCTATAGTTGTTCTGTCTATAATTTCCTCTTCATAAGGAATAGGTTTCAGGATTTCTAAATTATTTATCTTAGTTTTAATTTGAGTAGATTATCAGGTGGAATCGGACTATTTGTTAAAATTTTCATTGTAGTTTTAAAATGATCGGCCTTGTATAAACCTGGTTGAATTAATATGTCGTCGTTCAATTTTCTGAATTCCGACATCAGCCAGTCACCGTTTTTTCTGTGTTACACGTTACAATGTGGTAATGGAATTTAGGCGCTGGGTAGTAGCGAAGAAATTTGAATGTGTGGTATTTAGAGATATCGTGTTAGACTTATAGTCGCAAGCATTTATTTTTGCCATTGATTGGGATCCTAAGATCCCATCGAAGAATTTATGAAAATTTAATTCATAATAGGTTTGGTCAGGTAGGTTATGTCCTAGAAAGTTTATTGTACCTTTCTTCTTAAGTTGATGGACTCCTAGTATATTTTTGATCATCGTTTGTTTTAATTGTATGAGATTGTTTTTAATGGTAACTGGTTTGATAACGTTTTTATTAGCACCAGTATCTATTAACAATGTTATTGTCTGATTGAAAATTTCCTGAGTTCGCTTGATCGCTCTCTTTCGGCTCCACCTATAAATTCATGATTATTCATCACCCTTCTATTAAAAGAATTCCTTGATCTCAACGAAGGATCCACCTCCAATGGTGTTGGTGTTTCCTTTACCGAGTAACTTGGTTTGTTGAAATTGTGGTTTATGGGATTGAATTCTTTAGATTTTTGTGATTTCTGTGGTATCTACAGCTCATTTGCGTTAAATTTACACAAAAATGCGTAAGCTTCTTCCATACGACTCGTGGTCTAGCCGCTTGCGCGTATCCGAAGTACGATTTTCGGAGACCTGCTATGAAGGCGGCTAATGCGTCGCTGGCCAAGATTGGTTGTAAACGGCATTTTGCCTCGCTTGAGTTTTTATATTCTGTACAATTTCTTTACTTATATTAAAGGAAGCATGTACTGACATATTATCGCCCTGTTTTGTTGCCCAGAGCTGCGCCTTATAATACGACAGTCCCTGTCTGTCGAATAGCGCTTCTGTAAGTATCTCCTTGATTTCAGGAAATGTTTCCGGATTTCTAGCCAGGCACAAGATGTCCTAGCCTTCCCTTCAATTTTATTGCTAACACCTTGTAGGTATAGTGAAAATTGTACTTCCGTCACCAATGGGGTAAACACTTTTAAAGTGTCCTCGGCTGTTTGATGCCAAGGGGAAAGTTATTTTTTATTTCCATCATATTTTGGGATGGATTTAATAGGATCAGGTATGCAAAATAAGTTCGTTTCAATTTTATTTTCTCGAACTTCAACCTTTGGTTGTTCGTCTAGCTTTTGCCCTAGGTATGCTAACGCTGCCTCATGTTCAGCGGGCTTTGTAGTCATTTGTTGTAGCTGCTCTAGGAGAGTATTAAATTGTTCTGTGATTTGTTCCATTTCAAAGAAATTGTCGTTTTGAAAGTCCCTATTTATTTGACGGTTAATTGTTGGATAATATCCATGTTGGTGTCATCTAAGATTTCCAAGAGCCTGAAGAATAATTTTCGAGATTTCTAGAAAAGTTTCAACATTATTCAAGATTTTGGAGATTTTTCGGAAGTATGGAGGTTATTTGAGTGCCCTATATTCCATACAAGTAATTATGTTGGTATTTGAATAACGTTGATGTAAAAAAAATGCCATTTAAATAATCACATTGCCATGAAATGGTCTCAACGTGTTGATTTTACTCAACATGTTGCCAACAGCTGACTTGCCTGAATGCGCCCATTGTATGAGGATTACCCTGTAACCTACTATTATTTCGTTTGTTTACTTTATTCTTATTTATGCAACATAATTTGCAAAACAATTACAGGGACAAATTAAACAAAAAATCAATACAAGTACAAGAATGAAAGAAATAGAAACAGAAGTATGTTCAATGAGGTAAATGAAACGCTCGATCGGGATGTCGTTATGCCGATCCGCTAAATTTAATGTTCCATGATTTTAAAATTTTTGAAATTTGTTCTGTCGACTAGTAATTTTGGGAACGGTCTGGACCAATATTGGGTATCAAGTTTGTTTCACTCAAATAACGTGGCACCTTATTGTTTTCAATATTATTACCCCTTTCCTTTAAAGTTAGTAAGAGATTTTCAATACCCATTACCATTACTATGTCTTTACGATCATTCTCCTCTTTAGGGCTCGCTTTATACAAAATTAGACTTCTTGGGTTTACTTGGTAATTACCACTTAGCTCTGGATTATTTGGAGTACTCCTAGGTGGATTTAAATATGACAATTCATCTACGATTTTTATTAGTATCTTTGTTATTACCTACAGAAGGAATTTCAGACACGTTACACTCTCTTTAATCTACTTTTACATACAGAACTGGTTTTAATCTCCATCGCCTTGAAATCCCTCTTACGTTCTGAAGAAACGATTTTTGATATCATTCGATTTCGTAGCCGACTTACATATAAGACAAATTTGAGGATACATACAGATTACTGTGCAGAACGTTAAGTAAATGTATCAAGACTCGATTTGCTAGTCCTAATATTGTTATCGGATCTCGTGACTTATTCAAAAATGGAGATACAATTGCAATCGTTTTGTAGCGCACCACGTACACATGCGTGCTAGATACGATTTTTAGGTTTCGCGCAGCTACGACAAACTAATGATGAGAAACAAAGCAATCTGCCGTAATCAAAAGCACTAATTTTGCTTGCCTAATAAATATTCTTACTAATTTGTCACTAATTCTTGTTTTTTTTACTCATTTTAGGATGGTTCACGATGGTTTTTTTGCAGAGCCAATTCCAAAATGTTTGTGTTCTGCTGTCGTCCGGGTACAAGGCGGCAGTATCAAAAATGAATGTTCGAGACGGTATGCGTATAATCCAGTGTGGAAAAATGGTAAGTAATAAACGATTAACTTTATATTTGTTTATATTTTATATTTTTATTTGTATTCTAGATCACTGTGCCTTCAATGTTCGGTAAGTTATTCACTGATACATTTATTTCTCGAATTGCTGTTGCTTATTCTTTGAAATTCTAGAATATTCTGGTTTTGATTACAATTTCAATTGCAAGATAAAATTTTACTGTCAATAAAAATTCTTACGGGAGCGTTTCGAAATATCGATTTTAAAAATCTCGGTATTTTAAATCTCGGTTTAAAAATTCCGATTTCAAAAATCTTGGTTTTGCTGAAAAAATTTCTGTTAATTTTAAATCTTGGTTTTTATTTTTTCTATTTTATATGTCTAAATATTTTGAGTTGGCTACATAATCTCTGTTTTCAAAATCTCGATATTAAAATCGCGGTTTTAAAATCTCGGTAAACAATTAATCGGTCAAATAATTTTTTTTGAACCATTTTCAAATTTTGCGTCCATACCATCAGGATCGAAAGATTTTTTTAATGCTTTATAGTAAGAAATACTTTCTGCAGCAGGCACAAAAGCTAGACTTTTAAGCATGTAAATTTGAATGCTAAAATTTTCGTCTGTTCCATATTTTACCGCACAACCTTGGGCCTGCACTCTACGCCAGATAATTTGCCCAAAATGGAACAAATATCCTTTGTAGACTGCCTCCGGAAAAAATTTTTTAAGTGCAGATATGCTAGTTTTTTAAAACGCTAGTCTTTACACTACTACGTTTTCCATAATTTTGCTAATTAATAACTTGAGATTACGAAAAGTGGCCTTAGTGTAGTCTTTTTCACAATTTTCATAAATTTGTCGAACATGCTCAACTTTTAGCGTGTTCGTATGATGCGTGACCTACTAACATTCCGTTTAGTGTGGATGTTAGGCCACGCGTGTTTATCGACACTAGGTACACAGAGAAGTGTAGTTGTTAGCGTTGCGCTCTATTCACACAGCAAAAAATTTATTTAATTTCAAATATACATTCTATTTTATTCTTTGCACATACAACCGTATTCGTGTCTATTTTTCCAGTTGTCCTTATTTTTTTATTTTCATCGATACCTTTTATTTTTCGCAGCGCTAACTACATTTTTGGGCAACTGGGATACTACGTCGCTATAAAAATGTACCTTGCGCATTTCTAAAGTGTTTCTAACAATAAAAATGTACACTGTGCGAATTAATTTGGATCAATTTGTAAAATTTTGTGAGAAACATGATTGGATTGTGGTATAGTGACACACACGCCACACACTCGCTACTGATTTGACGATACTGTCGCAGAAACGCATTGGTAATTTTATTTCCCTACCCGATTTCGTACTACATATTTACCTTGTTTTGTTGGACATACTGCGGGGTGTCTAGATTGAATGTGACTTTCTGGCTTTGTGTGGAGATTTGACCGTTATTGCTCGTGCTTTAACTGTGTTTTTCGCTTAATGCACGCTCTGGTAATGGAACTTCCGAATTTTCCCGATAACATGGTTTCAGTCTGTCTATTGAAAACTTTTTCTTCTTACCGTTGATGTGGATATCGAAAAAATGTTCATAGCGTTGGGTTACTTGGTATGGCCCAGTGTACGATGGTTGTAACGCTTTGCGTACCGCGTCTGTTCTTACGAAGACGTGACTGCAGGTGTGTAATTCTTCACTTACGAAGACTTTATCCTGGCTGTGTCTTGATGCCGGCTTGGGTGTGAATTCCTTGATGTGGTCTTTAAGCGTTTTTATGAATTCCGTTTGAGGTATGCCGGTTTTGTTTGTGTCTAGGAATTGACCCGGTATACGTATGGTACTGCCGTACACTAGTTCTGCTGATGTCATCTGTAAATCCTCGCGGAATGCTGTTCTTAACCCAAGTAATATTGGTGGTAATATCATCGTCCAATCCGGTCTATCGTAGCTCATTATGGCCGTCTTTAGTGTTCGGTGCCATCTTTCAATCATTCTGTTACATTTTGGGTTGTAACTATTTGTTCGCTTCCTTTCGAATCCCAATAATGCGGACAATTCGGCGAATAGCTGCGACTCGAATTGCGATCCCTGGTCGGTCACAATGAATTCGGGCAAGTCGAATCTAGCAATCCAGACTGAGTACACTGCCCATGCTACAACTGTTGATGCGACTATGTCTGGAACTTGAATGGCTTCGACCCAACGTGTGTACCGGTCTATCAACATAACACAATATCGCTGATTATTTGATATTGGTAACGGACCAACGATGTCTAGGTGCACTTCCGAGAACCGACTGATCGTGTTGTTGTAGCTACCTGTTGGTGATTTGGTGTGCCTGTGGATTTTTGCTTTTTGACAATTTATACAATTTTTTGCCATGTCCCTTACATCCCTGCTGATTGCCGGCCAAATTATATTGTCAGTCAATAACTTTACCGTAGCTTTGATCCCGGGGTGTGCCAGATTGTGGAGTGATGTGAAAACACTTCTTCTGAATTTTGCCGGTATAAATGGCCGTGGTTTTTTTGTTGAAACATCGCAATATAATTTTTTATCCTGGTTGAATGAAAGTGATGGATTTGCTGTAATACCAATGACGTATTATTGTTGATTAATAATTCTTTCAATTCTTCGTCTTCGATCTGTGCATCCGCTATGGCCTCGTAATTTATATTTTCTGGTATCGTTATTTCGTTGATTCTGGATAGCGCGTCTGCTACTACGTTGTCTGCCCCTGCTACTTGTTGAATGTCCGATGTGAACTGGCTGATGTAATCCAAATGTCGGAATTGCCGTGGTGAAGCTTTTTCGGGGTTTTGTTTAAACGCATATGTGAGTGGTATATGGTCCGTATACAACGTAAAATTTCGACTCTCCAAGATATATCTAAAATGTTTGACACTTAGGTACGCCGCGCCGCCAGTAACTCTCCCTCGTACGTGCTGTACCTTTGTTGTGTGTCAGTTAGGCGAAGTGAAAAGAAACTTAACGGTTGCCAAGCTTGCTCGGTCCACTGTTGAACCACTGCTCCGATTGCCAAATCGGAAGTGTCGTCCATTATCGCCAACCTTGCGCTTATAGATGGGTGGGCTAGCACTGTCGCCGTACATAACTTTGCCTTGCATTGGTCAAATGCCTCGATACTTTCTTCCGATCATTGGATTGCTATCTTGCTATTTTTCTTATATCCTCTCAGGTAATTGTTGAGTACAATTTGGTCTTGTGCTGCCTTGGGTATGAATCTCCTATAGAAATTTATTACCCCCAGGAATTTTTTCAACTGTTGCACGTTGTTCGGCCTTTCTATGTTTGCGATAGCTTGCACTCGTTAAGCTGATGGTAGTATGCCTTGTGCGTTGACTGCATGTCCTAAAAAATTGATTTCCGGTTTGGCGAATACACATTTGCCGATGTTTAACACTACCCCATGTTCTGACAATCTTTAGAAAACGGTTTCGATGTGCTCAAGATGTTCGTCGTATGTTTTGGATGCTATTAATATGTCGTCTAAATATACGTAGCAAAAATCTAGCCCGGCTAAAACTGAATGCATCAGTCATTGGAAAGACTGTGCTGCATTTCGGAGATCGAATGTCATCCGAGTAAACTCGAATAATCCGAAAGGTGTGGTTATGGCTGTTTTGGGAATGTCGCAGGGTTCAATAGGTACCTGGTGGTAGGCACGTATCATGTCTAGCGTCGAAAAGACCGTACAACCTTCCAGTTGAAATGCGAAATCCTTAAGGTGTGGTACGGGGTATCGGTCGGGAATGGTTACATTATTCAGTGACCTGTAATCGCCACATGGACGCCAATCGCCATTCTTTTTCAATACCAAATGTAGTGGGCTGGACCATGCGCTTTTGCTGGGCCGACATATCTTCGTGATTTACAAGCTATCGGAGGTCCGCGAGTTTCCAAATTGTGCGTCACGCTGTGTTTCATGGTGGCCAAATTTAGATTTTCGCGTGTTATTCCTTCAAACTTACTGATTGCAGAAAAGTTTTGTCGATGTGAGACAATGCTGGTTCCGAATTCGTGGTTCCCTGTATATCAACCAATATGCCGTTACTTTTTAGGAAATCTGCTCCTATTATTGGCATGGAGATATCGGCGATGATGAATTTCCATGTATAATTTCTTCTTAATCCGAGATTTAGCGTGAGTGTTTTTAATCCGTATGCTCGAATGCGTGTACCATTGGCTGCAAATAAATTGAATTCCGGTGCTACATAGATTTAGGTTTTTGTTATTGGAGTCCCGTGGAATCATGGAAACATCCGCACCTGTGTCTATTAGGAATTTGCGTTTGGTGATTATTTCTGTTATTAATAGGCGACTAGATTTTGTTTCATCGTCGCAGGTCGCTATACGGGATGATGAAATTAGTTTTTTGGGTTCGCCTGTGCATTTTTAATGAATTCTTCGTGTCGTTTGCAGGAAGATACACATTTTAGCTCCTTGTCTCCGAATTTCCTGTGGTAGAAACAATGTCCCTCTTCTGGTTTATTGGCTCGGGATGCGGACCTTATGTAGCGTTGATCGGATGTACGACTGCGTTCTCGACTTCTGTGAGATTGATTCATTAAGGCTGATATTTCCGACATTATATGCCTTTCGGAATTTTGGAAACGGTCATCGAGACTAACACTTTTCGGTGGTTGCGATTGACTTTCGTGCAACGAATCGTTATTACCTGCGACTTGCGATGGCGACCCGGTAACTGCGTATATCTGCTGTTGTGACATGGTTTCCATCACGTTATTTGCTCGATCCGCCAAAACGGATAAGGGCACATAGCCTTCAAATGGGATTAACACCATTTGGACCTGGTTGGGTAACCTTTTCATCCAAAGTTGCCTTATGGATTCATCATTAAAATTAGTACCGGCGTTGAGCCTGAACCTGGCTAATATCATAATTGCGACGGTTTACTGTCGCCTAGGGTAAGCCCATGCAGTACGTTATGCAATTTTGCTTTGAGTAAGGTAAATTACCTTTATCCCGCGTTATCAAACAGGCGAACGTGTCATGTAAACGGGCGTCAAGAGCTCCCACTGCGTGAGAATACACAGTTGCCTCGCTTTTCATGTTGGCAACTTTGAATTGTTGTTCCAATATTTCGAACCATATTGCAGGGTTTTGGTGGTATAACGGTTGCGGTCTTTCAGTGCCCTATTGATGGATGCTTAATTTCTATAGCCGGGTTTGTGTTAGCTGGATGTAGCGCTCAATTAGTGCGACTCAATTATTTCGCCAATTTCACGCTGGATTTTCCTTGGCTTGAGGCTAATACGCGTACTACACTTTATTGAATTAATTAGGACCACGGGTACTTAGTGGCAGTACCGTGATCACGTCGGGGTCACCACTTTTTAGCGTATTCGTATGATGCGTGACCTACTAACGTTTCGTTTAGTGTGGACGTTAGGCCACGCGTGTTTATCGACACTAGGTACACAGAGAAGTGTAGTTGTTAGCGTTGCGCTCTATTCACACAGCACTACTTAATTCGCTAGATTCATAAACACTTAATTGTAATTAATTTTATTTATAATTGAATTAAATTTATTTAATTTCAAATATACATTCTATTTTATTCTTTGCACATACAACCGTATTCGTGTCTATTTTTTCCAGTTGTCCTTATTTTTTTATTTTCATCGATACCTTTTATTTTTCGCAGCGCTAACTACATTCAACTGGGATACTACGTCGCTATAAAAATGTACCTTGCGCATTTCTAAAGTGTTTCTAACAATAAAAATGTACACTGCGCGAATTAATTTGGATCAATTTGTAAAATTTTGTGAGAAACATGATGGGCTTGTGGTATAGTGACACACACGCCACAAAATTGTTTCGAAAAGCTGAATCAGTCTTTAAGTATGTATTCAACTTTAAGAAACAATAGATCCATACCCCTAGTTGTGCTAGTTATACTTTTTATGTGTACCTACACATTTTCAGTACGAAACCGAATTTTCATTAATTTGTGTAGCTACCTACCCTTTGTGTGAAATAAATAGTTCAAGAAATTTTAAAACCAAAACTGGCTAATACGAGCTTTAAGATTTAAAAATGAAATCAAAAATGATGATTTAAAAAAAAATGAAAGCTTTTATAATCGTTCAATAAATTTTAACTTCAGAAAATCTGTTGCTTGAGCCTTTAAAATATACAAAACGTTGACAGATTTGAGCTTTCAACAGTTAAACACCTATTTGTGTGTTTTAATAGCTTTTGAGAGCAAAGTATGGCTCTCGAAATTTAGTAGAGCTCTTTGAAAATGATTTGTGAAATTGTACCTACGTACTCTCTTTGGAATTTCTATTATCAAATTCAAATCCTGTAATTTATCAAAAAAATATTTATTTGGAATCCACTTTGAAAACTTTCGATTTACGTTTGTTTAAAATTATCGAAAAATCCTGAGAAGTATTAAATAATTTGCTGGTATCAAAAGTCATCTGGATGTCCATAAATTAATGCTCATAGAAATATTTTTTCATTAAGACCATTCCAAGTGCGTCAAAATAAAAATGTTGATCCAGCAAAATTTCATTATGTAAAACTTCAATCTTCTCATTCTAATATGAACATTAATTAAAAAATATCTTGTATTCCCTTAAACTCAAATATTATTGCATTCATTATATAAAAGAAAGTTCTAAGTTTTAAGCTTTGTTAAGTTTTCCAAGTATTAAAAACTCAAATAAAAAAACAGCTCTATGAGCGTGTTGAATTGATTGTCAATATTGGTCTAATACCAAAGCGCTGGAACCGACATAATATTATATGAAGGTTTTTTGCATTTTGGATTAGGTGTCACAAATGGTGAAAATCCAAAGTATTTGTATAGGGGACGTGGGTTAATAAATTGTAATATAAATAGTTTTATTATAGAAAGCTATGATTCTTTTTAAAGGTTTCCGAAAAATCTGTGAAAATAACAAAAGCAAACTAATAATAGTTACATAATTTGCAAAACAATTAAAAGGGACAAATTAAACAAAAAATCAATACAAGTATGTATGTACAAGAAAAACTTGTTATTCATTTTATTTTATAACCAGAACTACCGTTAATTTTCATTTCAAACAAAATAAATTGAACGAGTTTTATTTACAGCTACAAATAATTTTGTTTTGAACACTCCCACACATAGCTAAATTAAATTGTATGTATTGTACATACATATTTACTAATCAATAATTTGATTTTTTGTTTAACGAAATTAAAATTCGCTAGTACTACAACTACATATCTCGCAGTATATATACAAATTTATTTAACCATATTTCACCGGTTGGCGTAGTACGTAAAATCTAGATCTTAACACAAAGCAAGTAAGAAAAGGTGG
This sequence comes from Tipula helvola, assembly GCA_963556165.1. Classification (NCBI taxonomy): domain Eukaryota; kingdom Metazoa; phylum Arthropoda; class Insecta; order Diptera; family Tipulidae; genus Tipula; species Tipula helvola. The sequence continues at coordinate 330,857,290 of OY744483.1, read as the reverse complement.
ATACAATTTCAGACAGGGACTGTGATCGGTTTGGTTAAATACAATGCAAAAGAAGTCGTTAGCGGTGATTCCGCACATCCACAGCCTTTGGTGGCACAACAGCTGTGGTTCAGCTGTTGGCCACCGTTGTTGGCTGTGGATGTGCGGGAATCATCGCTAGCGGCTCGTTTTCAGCATTTATGGCTAAATTTGACCAAGTTCTTTGGAATTCGTAAACACGTTTATTGCACCGTGTTGGGACTAGAAATCCGGTTTTTTTGTTGAAATATTTTGGATATTTTCGGAAAAACTGAATCAATATTTTATTTTTCTATTTGGTAATGATTCTTTATGGCAAAATTTAACTTTTGGGTGTTGAGCATGGAAAACAGATTTTAACAGCATTTTGAAATAATTTTAATGGTGGGATTTATGCCTTTTTGGTTTTTAGGCGTTACTTTTTTATTGTTTATAAATTTTTCTTAATTACTATCGAACAAATTTTGAAATTTTAATTCTAAGAAGACATTTCATTAAACCATCTTATTAAAATCGTACAATCTGAATAAAAAATGATGAAGTTTATTTCTGCTTGAACTCAAAAGATTCAAAACCGTTGTTCATGACTTCTAGCAAATTTCATAATTTCGGTTTTGATGGGTTCTATGCCCAGGTCTTTGTGGATGTTGCTATTTCTGACAAACCATCGTGCGTTGACGATGTTTCTTAGCACTTTATTTTGAAATCGTTGGCATACTATCAATGTTACTCTGCTTGGTACATCCACAGCTGTATACCATAAGTACAAACAGGCTTCAATATTAGCTTATAAAGCAGAAGCTAATTAGGGATTGATAGATGAGAGTTATTATGTTTTCATTCAATGTTCTAGTAATTGAGATTCATAAGGTTGAAATATATTTTCAAGATGATTAGCAAATCCTTCAGCTTTTTCCATTTTCCTGATAAGATGAATCGGCATTATTGATCTTTCCAGAATTTTAGTTGTTTTCCAGAGCGAATAACCCGTATTACTGTCATTCGTCAAATTACTTAAGTAGAAATTAACTGACTCATTTTTTAATTTCTCTTGTGTTATTGTTGAGTAAGATTGTTTAGTCTTTTTTTGTCTTGTGGAGCGCTAGTTAGGTGCCACTTTTTTTCTGAATTTGCGTTTATCTCTAAGGAGATTTCTAATTTCTATTGGATAGTTACTTACTTTTAGTCTTAATTTGATTTCTTGATTTGAGTAATTTCCCATGCTGATTGTTGAATATCCTGTTGAATGAACTTTTCTACTTCTGTGCCCAGTTGATTCATAGTTTTTAAAGGAACTTTCAAAAGTATTCTTTGTTCAAGATGTACTTTGAAACTTTCCCAGTCTGTATATTTGTTGGTTAATACTGGATTATTCTCGTTTTAGATGATATATTCACTTAGAGTTAGGACTATTGGAGAATGATCTGAGCTCATATCTTGGCTTTCCTCGACTTTCATAAAATTATTAGAAATATTTTTGGTTATAAAAAAATCGATCAGGTCAGATATTTTTACTGGGTCAGTTGGTCAATATGTTGGTTTTCCTGTTGAAATGGATTCACATCCATTTTCTTTAATGGCAATCAGTAATTATTTTCCTTTAGTTGTAGTTAATCTAAGTAGGTTTAATTTTTATAAATAAAATTGAATTTTGTTCGCCATTAGTGTATTATGTGTAAGTGTAGGTAATTAGGTAATTTAGTGAGTGCATGTTGAACATTTATTCTTCCTCAACTATGCAACACGCACGTGGAATATGTGTTGTATGAAAATATTTGTCTTCTAGGTGTGGTAGGTGTGTGTTGGGTTAGTTTTTATTTTGGTGTTGTTTCCACTCTGTGTTTTTTTGTGTTCAATGACTGTTTTTTACGCGATGGATGTACGATTAGTGATGGATTGTAGGATTGTGCAACTCAAAATTATTATTCTCTTTCTCTCACTAGTCTCTTTATCTAACCTTTTTTCACCTGTTATTTAATCTTTGTTTCATTCTCAAAAATTTTAAAACACATATAAAAATTTATAATAAAATTATTAAATATTAAATAGGTATAATTCATTTCACAAAAATCGTACTTTATTCTTATTCATATTTGGATGACTTATGGGCTTCTTTCAACAGAGTTTCATTAGATTCAATCTCTTTTAAAAATTCTGAGCACGATTTCTTACCCTTTATTTTAACGCTGACTTGAGCTTCAATACATTTAATTGAAATTTGAGTTTTTTCAGATGGCCATATATCATTAACACGTTAATCGTCATGTCAGTCATATGTGTCTGACACTAAAAAGTTCTACATGAGCCATGTCAGAGATATATGTTGACATACGGGATTTAGTAGAAGGCCACGTCAGTCACTGATTTTCGACGCAAACGATAAATTTGCTGTATCTTTCAAAAGCTTAGCCTACCAGGAGCAAAACCTGAAAATTGCTTGAGTAAGTTGATTATGGTGGCGATTAACGTGTTAATAATTGAAAATACTCTTTCCACGGATGCAAAAGAAAATTCGACAAGCTTTAAAATTGTGGAATAAGTGATGCATTCTGTATTAAAATGTTTAAATATTTCGACCCATCGTTGATCATGCTCGAGTTTGTTTTCATTCCACAATAACAGCTTCTGATCGTCAATTTTATCACCAATTTTACCAGAAAAAGAATCCAAGCACAATACAAAAGTTTCCCAATCAATCCGTTTTATTAGCATCGTCCTCTTCCAAGGATTTTGTCCATTCACTTAAATAGTTGAAAGACGTTTCATAAAAAAATTTTACGTCAGACATAAATTTTGCTCGAAAATCAGGCTCAGAATGTTCCAATTTATTTATATCACTTCGTAAAATTAATGGTATGTAGAGTTCTTCCAGTCTATCATTCAATTCATTTAAAATATGCCAAGCTTCTGTAGCACTTAAACACATAAATTTCTGTAGTTTCAACACCAATGGCCAATTTTAGAATTTTTAAATAATTGTCTGGAGATGTATGCTATAGTTTTTATCTTGTTATCGTATTTGACTGACATTTGTATAGATTCGGCTAATATTGTTACTACTGGTGTTGTTCTTGTAAATCCCATGCAACATTTTATGCATATATTCTTTATTGATTGGCAATTCTCCTGTTATACCATATCTTAATTTCTTCGCTAGTAAAAACGTACGCGAAGTCTAGTTTGGGTTTTATTATTGCTTTAAATAGTAACATTAATGTTTCCGGGTGAGCTCCTCCTTTAGGGTTTGATAAACATTTAAATAAATTTAAAGATTTTTGTATTTCGGTTTTCAAAATCTTGTAGTGCTTAGATAAACTCATCCTGTTTGTAAAGGTAATACCCAATATTTTAGTTATATTGTTCTCACTAATTAAATTATTGTTTATCCTTAAATTTAGTGTAGTTTTGTCGTGATTTATACTAAGTTTTAATTTATCCAGTTTAAATTTAAGCTGATGTAATGTTTCATTGGCGATTGTTTATAATTCTTCATAATTTGAGCCATTTACTAATAAGCATAAGTCATCTGCAAACTGAAATATCCTACAATGTTCGTTGTTAAGCTCATGTATATTGTTTGTATATAAATTAAAAAGCGTTGGGCTTAAACAGCTACCCTGAGGTATTCCTGAATTAGTAATTTGTTTGTGTGTAAAATTAATATTACTTATTTTGATGACTATATTAGTTAGGAATTGATTTATCCAATTGACAATTGCGTGAGAGAAATTATATTTCTTCATAATTTCTATTAAAACCTGTTTATTAATATTATCGAAGGCTCTGGTTATATCCATATTAATTAGTAAAAACTTTTTCTTCTTATTTTTTCCTATTTTTATGTAGTTTAATAGTTCGACCATGTAATCCGTTATACTTCTTCCTTTTCTAATTCCAAAGGAATAATTGCTCAGAATATGATGTTGTGCTAGATGCTCATTTATTATTTTCAGAATTAATCTGTTGAAGATCTTAGAGAAAACTTTTAGTAGACAAATTGGTCTATAACTCGCAATTTCCCTGTCGTTCTTGCCCTTTTTTAATATACCTATCACTTTGGCTGTTTTCCACTTCTCGGGGTACATGTTATTGTTCCAAATTCTTTTAACCCTTTAATGCATGATTTTTTCTTTTTAATTGAAATATTTTTTTTCTTATAAAGATGTGTTTGGTTGAAACGAATTTCATAGTAAAAATGGTTGGAAGCAGCTAGTTTTCCCGGAAAATTGATTTTATGACATGATGCCTATTTGCATCATTATGCAGTTGTGGTATACAATTTAAATATTTTTTCATTTATAACGCTTTTTAATAAAAAGACAATTCGTTCAAAATTAAAATAAATTTTAAAACAATTTTCTTATTTATAAAAAATTACATAAATGTAAATGTATGTTTACTACAAACTGTATGCAAAACATCGACTAACTAATTCTAAATGGCGATTTTATTTTCTAAACGCAGAAAAAAACAAAAAAATGTGTGAAACGAGAGGGAAAAACAAATGAACAACAGATATACGGAACAAAACAGAAAAAATATGCTCAAATGTAGATGCAGTTCAAATTAGAATAACATGATGCAGATATGCTACAGTATGCATTAAAGGGTTAAACCAATTACTAATTGCACTTAAACAGTTGTGGTTTTTACTTATTAGATTCTTTAAACATTTATAGCTGATGTTATCTCCACCTGGAGCTGAATTTTTAACAAAGAACAGTGGCAGCTTCCCATACATTGTTTTATTTGAAATTAAATTTCTACGTCTTTAAATGAAAAATATCTTATTTAACTCATTGTGATTTTCTGAGCTAGTTTGTGCAAGATTTTTTGTTAGAGAAGGCGGAGATTAATAGATATTCAGTGTTGAACTTTTGAATTATGTTGATAAATCTCATGAAACGAACTTTAAAACGAAATATTATTTTTTTACTTGGCTTTAACTAGATAATATTATAGTTTAGAAAAACGTACATATATGTGTCACTTTTAGACGTTTAAGTTTTTTTTTTTCAAATAATTTTTCGCCATTGTTCTTTAATTATCTCCATAATATCTTCCTCCTTAAATAAAATGCCAGGATTTATAGTATAGTAATAACTGGTATCCGAATTTTCTTGCGAATATGGAAAGTTGTAGTTCAAGAAGTTTTTACTTTCTATACTGTTATCCAAGATTTTATAATTGGATTGGTTTGTTGTTTTTCAATTTATTTACACTGCTCCATAACTCCGATTTATTAGTGGTTTATGTTCATAAGGAAGGAAGTCCAACTAGCTTTTTTTGCGCTTTTGATTTTTATTTTTAGTAATTGATTGGCTCTTTTAAGTTCCGAAGCAGTATATAAAATTTTATTAATGTTGTATAACCGTTGTTTAAATTATTTAATATCCCATAATCTCTGGAACTCGTCATTCCACCAAGGTTTTGGTCTTTGTTTGTTGTTAATTGAGATTAAACTAGTATGTTTTTTAATTAAATTTATTTTCTAAATCATCTTCTAGATCCTCAATATTATCGAAATCCCAATTGTTGTTAATTTCCTCCGTAATCTTCTTCCAATTTGTAATTTGAGAAATAGCTTTGTCCGATTGTTTATACATAGTTCATTCTTAGGACCAAATGATCACTGCCTAAATTATTAGATAAATTTGAAGAGCATAGTGAAATGTCCAATGCAGAGCCCGAATGATTAAACAAGTTATATCTAGTTATCGAACCATCGTTAATGATTACAAAATTCTTATCGGTGATGAATTTAGCAATTTTATTTCCTAAATAATCATTTACGATAGTGTTATCCCACATACCATGCCTTGCATTACAATCTCCCGCAATTATAGTGTTGTCCAAGTCATTTTCCCGTAAAAGATTATCAAATTTCTTAATTATCTCACTTTGGTTATTTCTTGAATTATTATAAAAGATACTAAGTTAAGATTTATTTGTTTAAATTTTATATTTATTTTCATAATTTCCAATCTTCCATAGTTGTAGACATTATCGATTAATTTCCAAGAGATATTTTTTTTTATTATGAAACCAACCCCACCATATTCGTCCAATCTATTTTTAGTTATTATATTATAATTGTTAATATTTAGAGTGTCTGAGTCTTAACCACGTTTCAGAGAGAATCGTTAATGAAATATTATTCAAATTAATACATATATTGTTCGATTAAATTTATATTGCTTCTTAGACTTCTAATATTAAGTTGCATTATCTTGAAATCCCCCATATCTAATTATCCGTTTTTCTCAAATTGGATCCAATTTGAGTTCTCATCATGTCAATTTCTGCCAAGTTATCTGCTCTGATTGTTTTTTTGCAAAGTTTCTCATCTAACTCTTTTAACAGATCATTTTTGGATTTTAGTTGTCTTTTTAATTCCAGGACAATATCGTTTAGTATTTCGTTTTAATAAATTAATAGGTATAGATGATTCTTTCGCATCTGATAAATTAAATTCGCATAACTTATTCATAATATATTTTTCTTGATTTAAGTAAAATATTCCATTGTTATCTCTCGTAAATTGTATGCCAAGATAAAATTGCAAATTTCCAAGATTTTTAACTGTGAAATATTCATTCGTTAATTTTTCAAAGTTATTAATTAATTCAAGATCTATTTATGCTGCGACAATGTCATCAACATGATTGGATATATATATATATATATATATATATATAACATGTTGTTTGATTTTCTTTTTGTATAAACAGAGGTCATTTTCATCCGTTTTTCTTCATAACCATGTCAAATTTCTTATTCCACTCGTTTGTGCTCTGGGGCCCTATTATGAAATGGATCGCATTTCGCATTTTTTGCTATTTTGCGGATGCGATTCGCCTCGTATGTCTGTATTATGAAAAGCGACATCGCATATCGCATTTCTTATAAGAAATTTTGTTTTGGAAAATTAAAAAAAAAATTTTTTTGGCTAATAAAAATTATTTTTTATGATTTTTAACAAAATAAATTAAATATTTCTTAATAAAAGGCATTTTAATTGTATATTAAACATAAACAGAAAAAAATTATTTATTAACACAATCATTTCGCAAATGCGATATCCGACTACTATAGACTAGTCGCATTTGTCAATTTCAATTTCACAAAAATGCGCTATCGCATTTTATAATAAGCCACCAAGAGCGCATTTTTTGCGAAAATGTCGTTTATAATACCCAAATGCGATATCGCATGAAAATGCGAAATCGCATTTTTTTCATAATAGGGCCTCAGTTTAAGGCCATATAAATTTTTAATTAATTTACATACCTGAGTACTTCATCAATAGTAAAACCTTTTGGCTGCTTCATGTAAACATTGGGCTAGATACTTGATACTCAGATAAGCAGATAAGCAGTTATTTTTTGCGAATTTGCTAGAAATGTTATACACTATAATTTAGCAACCCAATTTGTTTCTGAATTTCAGAAAATGAGATACTTTAACGCACTTTATTGTTTGTGCTGAATACAAAAATATATTTTACTTTGCTAAAATAATCGAGTAGCTTATGCAATCAAATTTTGGATTAGCAAATCCGCCATATTTATCGATTTGCGAATTGCTAGAGTATCGTGTATCTGGCCCATTATGTGACAATTCTCCGTTTAAGTAGGCCGCTTCTATATCAAAATGTTTAACTACCATTTTTCTTTTTCCTGCTACAGTTAAAAGTATCTTTAATGTTGTTGAGTTCGCTACAGGTGCAAAGACTTCTTCGTAATCACGGCCGTATTTTTGTGAAAAGCCTTGTGCCACTAGACGGGCTTTAAACTTGACGATGTTACCTTCCTGATCGGTTTTAGTCTTGTACACCCATTTTCAGCCAATTGCCGTTTCACCTAGTGGTAGTTTTGTAATTTTCCATGTTCCGAAATTATTGAGCGAGTCCATTCCTGTTTCATAGCAGTTATCCAATTTTGCGAATTTGAACAGTTTATCGCTTCTTCATATGTTACAGGATCCGTATTAATTTCCTTAGTTACTTTGTTGACTTCCGTAATTAGTCTTCTCGGTGGCACACCCTTATTTGTTCTTGTTGAACGTCGTACATTTTCACTTTCTGGCACCATATCTGGCGTATTATAAACTTTACATCGCGACATATTTTTATCTTGTGGTTGTTAACATCCAGCAATCTAAAACCTTTCGTACCGGTTTCATATCTCACGAAAGTTAATTTTTCTGCTTTGTCATCCAATTTCTTACGTTGATTTTTGGGAATATGTGCATATATCGGTGTTCCAAAAATATGCATATAACTTAAATCCAGTAATTTTCCATGCCAAAGTTCATACGGATTACTCTTTATACTGTCAGTTGGTAGACGATTTATGATGTGATTAGCTGTAGACACCGCTTCGCCCCAATATTGCTTGTGTAATCCTGAACTTGTTAACAAACACCGCGTCATCTCGATTAACGTACGGTTTTTGCGTTCGGCTACCCCGTTTTATTCTGGTGTATTAGGTACCGTGAACTGGGTTCTAATTCCTTTTAACTTGTAATTACGCAGTTCATTGTCTAAATATTCGCCGCCTCGATCCGATCTAATTACTTTCGGTACTTTACCATAATGTGTTTTCATATTTTCCACAAATTCTTTTATCTTACCGCAGACTTCTGATTTCTGTTTCATCAGATATATATATATATATATAACAATACCTGGAATGATCATCTATAATTGTCAAAATGTATTTATTACCTCTGGGTGTAGCAATTTGGTCCGCATACATCTGTGTGGACTAGATCCAAATTTTCATTTGATTTTGTGAAAGACTGTTGCGGAAAAGGATCTCTGGCTTTCTTACACTGAATACATACTTCACACATATCACTATGCTTGCAATTATTTATCTTCATATTTACAGCATATTCCGCCATTTTCTTTATATCGACTAAATTGCGATGGCCTAGAACCTTATGCCAATCATGAACGCATTTCGATTTTACTGAAATAATTGTATTGAGTGCTTTATGTTGCTGATTTAACTTGTACACATCATTTTTGGATATAACAACCAATAATATTTTTCCATTTTTACTTATTTCACAATTTTGTCCTTTAAATGTCACGTTGCATCCATTTTTAGCCAGCTTACTCACTGATAATAGGTTACACTTCAAACCAGGCACGAATTGTACTTCTTTGAGCCTAATATTAGTAACTTCATCTTTAAAATCAATGATACCTGTTCCACATATCTGTAAGATACTGCCATCAGCTAGTGTCACTGAATCGTTCTTTGTTTTTACTAAATGCACACATTTTTAAAATTTTAAAAAACACTTGTTAAATATTTCGCAAAATTACAAAAGGTTTAAAAAATCACTCGATCGATTTCGGCTTATTAGGCCTTATTAAATTAGATAAGAAACACTTGCATCGACTTTCATACGGAGAAAACAAAGAACAAATGTTGAAGCACGATCGAATCCGTCTAATTTACATTTGTGATCTAGAATTAACAAGTGTGCTCGACTAATCCATGTACGTGTGCAATTTAATATAAATCTTGAAAAGGTTTAAATTAGGAAAAATGTTACACAAATAGAAAATTATTATTCTTAGGTGTATTAATCATGTTCTTCAAGATTAATATGTATGTACCATCAAAAATATTTGCCTTCACGCTCTGCAGAGCATCGCTTATTGCAGACTCTGTTACATTATAACTTTTAAGTTGGAAAATATTATTTTAACTTTTGTGCACACTTATTTAATTTTTTATAATCTAATCTACATACTTTAGTAATTTAAAAAAAATATTAAATAACGAATTAAAAATAATATAAATAAAATAAAATAAAATAATTTACTCATGAGTTTAGTAGATACTCCTGATGATGGCCTAACAAACCGAAATCGATCGAGTGATTTTTTAAACCTTTAGTAATTTTGCGAAATATTTAACAAGTGTTTTTTAAAATTTTAAAAATGTATGTATTAAGTGTGTTTCGCCAAGTGCCTATGGCAGAAAGTGTAAAATTTTTTACTAAATGCTTAAAAAATGCTTCATTGCAGCTCATTTGTGCCGATGCGCCTGAGTCTACACACCATTCCGATATGTTCGCTTGATGGTTGGCCATAAAACACACATATTCTTCATTGTCGCTATTGTTTTCAACTTTATTTACTTGATTACGACTGTTGGTACCTGCATTTTCCTTTTTCTTTTTCCATGCAGCATATTTTCGGCAATCATTCTTGATGTGACCCTTTTTCTTACAGAAAAAACATGTTGCCATTGACTTTTCAAAATTAATGCTTTTTCTTTCTACGCTTAAAGCTTGCCCTTCACTGCCATTTGTACCGTCAATATCTTGTCGACGCCTGTATTCTTCTAGCAGTTTGTTTTTGACCATATTTTTGGTTAAATCAGCTTCTGCGCGAGACTCAAGTGCAGTAATTCACACACTGTAACTTTCGGATAGGCTGGACAGGTACAATGGCACAGCAAATGTCTCAGCTAAATTTTCACCTAAAACGGTTAATTCTTCGATGCATTCATCCATTTAATTCAGGTAATCTCATCCGACATAACCGTCTTAGTAGACGCACTTTATTGGATAGAGTGGATTTCTGATGATATTCTTGTAATGTTTCCCACATGGCTTTAGCTGTCACTTTATTTCGTACATGAATGATTTGATTGTCCTCGATAAATAATCCAATATGTGCACGTGCTTTCCCATCTTTCTTATTCCAAGCCGCTAATTGAACTGCTACTACAGGTGGTTGTTCGGTAATCACCGACCATAAATCCTCCTTTATCAGTAGGAATGCCTCCATACTTGGTAATTTTCGTCATTTAGTTTGTTTATTTTAGTTACAAGGTTATATAACAATCAACTATAAAATTTTTCAACAAAACTTGGCAAATATTATATTTTTCTTAATTATCGTGGGTTTCTTTATACGATATTGATGATGCTGGGGCCTATAACCTATTGAGATACGGTAGACCAACAGGGATAAAATATATTTGCCTTAGAGAAAAAACTCAATGCTTAATATATGAGAACTTGTGTCAAGAGTGAAAAAACAATCGACAACGTTTTTATTCATAAAAAAGCGTGTTGCTGAGTTTTACATTTCAAAGTAGTTTTTAGGTATAATTAAAGTATGTATAATTCAAACGTTAAATATATGTTGTATTAACTAACAATTTGAAGGAATCTCTCGCCAAATTTTTGCTCGTCTCCACCTGATTTTTTCCTTCTTATATCTCTCTATTCCACTATATACAATTCACTTTGGTTTTTAATGATTCCGAAACTTTATCATTTTCCCCGTCTCAATGTATTCTTCAGAATCACAATCGGACCCCATTTTAATTATTTCGCCATCTTCCAGCTCAGAAAAATGGGTATCCCATTTCCCTTATTAGAAGATACATTTTTAAAAGTTTCCAATAGATTTCCTTTTTATCCTAACTAAATCTTATCAAAAACTAAGCGCACACCACAACCCACACTAAGACTTACCTAAATAATTCGCTTATATATACATTATACACAAAACTTTATGCAAAATTTAATTATTAAGAAAGCACTACTTCACTCAATGGAAGACGAATGTATTTTGTCTTTTAATTGGGTAAATGATTGCTGGATTTTATTTGTGATTCTATAACCAATTTTGAAATTGGGGGTATTGAGTTAGTTGAGGTTTAGTGATTTTTGCGATTTGTTGGGATAAACATTATTGGTGGCAGTAGTGTTACTATTATTAAGAATATATGTATTTTGCTTTCGCAATTGCTCTATTAATTATCTTTTTCGGATAGTTGTTTTTATATAGCGTTTCAGTGATATATTGAGTTAAAAATTGAGTTAAATATTTCGAAAGATATCCATTAACATTAAATTTAATTCTTTGATCCACATTCAGCGAGTTCAATAAATTTAATAAAATAGATTTAAAAACCAATTTATTCTTTCTTAAAATAATACGCACTCCTCTATTTTGTATTTTAAACATTAACATAATAGTAGAACATAACTCAAAATGTGGCCTAATAATGGAATTAAATATGTATTTTAATAGAGGTATTTACGGATAATTTATTTCTAATACTTCTAAAAAAATACAACTTTTTCGCGATCTTTTTACAAATGTAATCCAAATGCGACTTAAAATTTAATTTATTATCGATAATTACCCCTAAATATGTCATTTTATTATTTTGATCTATACAAGTATCATCAATGATGATATTACAATTACCTACATTACTATTTAAAATCATGTATTTACTTTTATCAATATTTAATTTCATCTTATTCATTTTAAACCAATTCTTAAATGTTCTAAGTCGTCGTTAATTTTATTAACATATACTTGAAGTTCATCACTCTCTATAATAGTGCATCATCGGCAAACATAAGAAGTTTACCATTAGCTACCACTCGACGACTCGACCAATATCATTAATAATAAATTAAAAAAAAAAATACTCCCAAAACAGTTCCTTGCGGGGAACGCCCATAGAAGTGGTAATTTTGGAAGAAATTACTTCATTTACATACTTATGTTTGCTGCGATCTATTACTCAAATATGATTCAAACCATTTTAATTCAATATTCGCAATACCATATTTACTTAGCTTTAGTAACAAAATGTTCCTATCTATCCTTTCAAACGCCTTGCGTAATTTAGGCATAGACATCACCGATTTAACGGTAACTACAGGTCCTATTTTGCTCCATTCGGTTTGCAAGGGCAGGGATTGCAAAATTTGCTTAAATTTTAAATTCATTTATCGATAATTTTTCTCAAATTTTTCGATTTATCGTTAAAATTTTATTTATTGTTATTTTTAAATACGTAATTAAAAAACAAAAAAATTTAAATAAAAAATCGATCCCATTTCAATAGTAGTAGCTCGATAATCAGAGAAATTCTTCCTGTTGGAAAAAACACAGAAAGTTTAGGCTTTGATAAAAATTGACTTGACTCAGGTTGTGTTGCTATTTGGCTCTACTTCTACCGTATCATTGTTTTATTAAATACTGAATTAGTTATTTCTGTTGACTTTAACTGCAAATACCTGGATTATTAAGATAATAAAATAAACCCGAAATACGTATTCCATCTTGCACTAATGTGCTTTATCAATTCAGCTTTAAAAGCGGGACTTAAAAAGAAATTTTGGGCCGATACTTCGTTTAATAAAAATTGAATGGCAATGTCTACTGTTGATAAATCTGTGTCTGGGCAGCAGAGTTTCTCTACTGCTACTTTTAAAGAATTCAAACAATAATTCGAATTCTTCGCTTGAAAAATTAATTACATGTTTTGAACGCTATCTTTGACTAATTGAAACCTTTCTAGTATATGGAGTAAACTATTCCATCTTGTTTTGAAAATGTTAACCACCTTGGGATTTTTATCTACTAACGGGTAAATTTTTGAGTGTAAGACGATATTTAAGCTCAAATTATTTTTGTTTTCGGTATTGACAATAATTTGTAACTCATCACTGTCAGTGCCATCCTTATCATCAGAATCATCTGAGCTGAATAATTCGGAATCCGCTGCGTGTCTTTGTCGAGTTCAGTACCCTCCATTTTGCGGATTTATTTTTTGGTAGAGACCTTTGATTTGAGTTGCATACCGTGCTCCAGACCCAACTGGTGACCTACACCGATCAAATTTTCACTTTGGCCATCATTGATGCATCGTGGTAATTGCAACGATATCATTATTCTAAAGGTCAAACTCTTTAATTTATTCTTGACGTGTTCAATACATTTTTTGATGATGATCTTTTGCTACATAACTAAACAAAATTTTACTAATTGTAATTCTGGAACGTCATTGTGGCATTTGGATTTGAGTAATTGTATAAAATCCTGGGGTAAATTGAGACCAAAGATTTTATTTTATTTTGTATTTTAATTGTATTGCATTATTCCGAACAATTCTGAATGCATACACAATATGTTGTTTCCATACTAATTACCATGATGGATGGTTCCAAGATGTACTTGGACATCCACATCACTCCCCTTCCGAGGGAAAAAAAATTTAAAAAAAAACGCGGCGTTTTAAAAATTTTTTTTTTGAAATATTTACATTTTAAAAGAAAAATCGAACAATACGGATTTTGTTATTCTTAATGTTATTTATTTATCAATTATTTACTGAAATTTAACTTTAATAAAAAAAAATTTCAAACAATCATGATTTCGTTATTTTCAAGGTTATTTATTTAATAATTGTTCAATTGACATTCTCTGGTTATTTATTGAAATTTAACCACGTTATTGGTTTTATGCTGACTACCAGCGTTTTCCGGGTTGATGACATCTATTCCATATGCTGGTTTTAAACGATCAATTGAAATCGAATTGTTTTTCCCTTTTATGTCGATTACGAAATATTTTCGCAATCTCTTCATTACTTTATAAGGGCCATTGTATGGTGGTGTCAGACTGGGTTTTACCTTTTGGAATATAAATGTTGTTCTGTGTAGGCGTTCGTGTATCTGACGGAATTAGATTTTGCATGTAATTTCGTAGCTGTTCAACATACGATGCAGGATCTAATTGCGGATTTCGACTAGAAGGGACAAAAAAATCGCCGGGCACCCTGAGTGTTACCGCGGACTCTCAGAATCTCTTTCAAGTTGCGATGAAAACGCTCAATTAACTCATTAGATTGCGGATGATACGGAGTCGTTCTTATTTTGTGAATTCCTAGCATTTTGGTCAATACTTGGAATAACGAAGATTCAAATTGAGGACCTTGATTGCTAGTGAGTTCAATTGGAATACCGAATCTAGCAATAAAGTTGGTCAATAATGCTTTTGCGACCGTTTGAGCGGTGGCTTCAGTCCACCTAGTGAAACGATCGATAATTGTCAATATCTACACATTTCTTTCTGAGACAATTTGTGAATATTGTCGAAGATTTGACGTCTCATCGGTTCCGGTATGTAAGGTCGAGGTGACATAATTGAAGTTTCGCACCATATCAATTTCGAGCCAGCTTCAAGCGAAATTTGCTCTAATTTAATTCTTTTGTTAAGAGGTCCCGCTATATTTAAGATTTCTTTTAGTTCAGGATCTAATTCCTGTGCCTTGATCAACTTTTCAATATCGAAACCAACAAAAGTTAAAACTGAAATTTCGTCAGTTCGTGAGAGAGTATCGGCCACTACGTTTTCTGGGCCACTCACGTGACGGATATCTGTATTAAATTGAGCGATGTATTCCAAGTGGCGTGTCTGCCTTGGACTTCGCTCCGTCTTGGAATTAATTGCCATTGTTAAAGGTTTGTGATCCGCATAAATTCGAAATTCACACCCTTCGAGGAAGTATCTAAATTTTTTAATTCCACCAAAAACTGCTAATAGCTCTCGATCAAAAGTAGAGTATTTTTGTTCTGGGAGAGTAAATTTTCTTGATAAGAACGCCAAAGGTTCCTAATGATTTCCGTTTAGCTGTTCCAATACACCTCCACACGCTATATTCGAAGCGTCCATCCTAATGCAATATGTTATGTTGTCGAACGGGTGTACAAGTAACGTACGGTTAATAAGAGAGTCTTTTATCAGCTCAAGAGCTTTTTGGCACTCTGAAGGCCAAGAAAATATAGCTTTTTCATATGTGCATAGATTCATATGTGCATAGATTGGCGATAATTGTTTTGCCAAATTAGGTAAAAATCTATGATAATAATTGATCATACCGACGACACGTTGAATATGCTTTGATTCTGTCACTTGATGGTTGAATCCCATCATTAGTTATCTCGTGACTTAGAAGTTCACCTTTGGAACGCCGAACTCACATTTAGGCAAACGAATGTTGATACCGTAATCTGATAAACGTTTGAATACTATTCGTAAATTTTCGCTATGCTCCTCTGGTGTTTTACTTGCAATTAATATATCGTCGACGCGTAAGCGAAAAGAAAATGTAGATCTTTTGTAACTTCGTCAATGAATCGTTGAAATGTTTGACCTGCGTTTCTCAGACCAAAAGTCATTCGACAGAAATCAAACATCCCAAACGGTGTCCTCCTGTGCTACTGGAATTTGATGGTAAGCACGACAAAGATCAATCTTTGAAAAAATTGTGCATCCACACAAATGTCTTGAAAAATCGTGGATGTGTGGTAGTGGATACCTGTCCGGAACCGTGACGGCGTTTAATCGCCTATAATCACCGCATGGCCTCCAGTCATTCTGTTCCTTTTTAGGAACCATGTGAAGAGGAGAACATGTTGACAATGAGGGTTGTTTAGAAAGACCCAAATTTTGCATATGCTGAAAAGAATCTTTGGCTAATGCAAACTTCTCGGGATCAAGACGTCGCGGTTTGGAGAATGGGAGTTGCCCTTCTGTCACAATTCTGTAAACTACATTGTGCTTCACCGGCAAGTCGTACCTAGGTGGCTGAGTAAGCTCAGGAAATTTCTTTAGTAATGTACCATATAAACCTTCGATGTTAAAAATCCGAGGCGATGGCGAGCTAACGTAATAAACTGTTCCTTTAGTAATCATGGTTGCTATGGGATCAACCAAGCGTTTGTTCTTTAAATCGACCGTTACCCCAAATTTTACCAAGAAATCAGCTGCTATGATAGGTTTATTGATTGCTGCAACAATGAACGGGTGTCGAAATTCTCGACGAAGTCCCAAATTTAATGTTATAGAAGTCTTGATCCGTATGTTTTAATTGAAGAACCATTAGCAGCGGTTAGCTGAAGGTGATGGTGTTCAATAATGTTTTTGAATGATGACACAGGTATGACCGAAATGTCAGCGCCTGTGTCTATCAGAAAAGTTAGTTTTGTGTTTGTGTTTACTGATGTACAACGGTCTGTTGTTCAGCATAGCCTCAATCTGAACTAGCAATTTATTTATTTCTTCCATAGATAAGACCTTATCCCCGGTAACTTTCTGCAGATCTGTTTTTATAGACCGGCTTCCCACAGACCACCAAAATGTGGGGCATATGCTGGTATGAAATGCCATGTTATCTGATGCTCTTTCAATACTGTTGAAACGAATCTGTCGGCATTTTGTGTCACAAACTGATTTAACTCGTCAAGTTTTCTCCTTGCTCCGCGAAAGTTTGACCCATTATCTGAATATGTATATACCGGTTACAGGACCTCGCCTTGCTACAAACCGATCAAATGCGCCAAGAAACGTATCGGTTGTTAAATCCGTAACGAATTCATACAGACGAATACACAGCCATACGATTTTCGTGTCCTTTGCCCACGTCCATGGATTAAATAAGTGTGTAGTGGTCCAAAGAAATCTACCCCTGTTCGTTGAAACGGCTTTACTAGTTCAACCCTTTCATGAGGCAAGCCACCCATTTTTTGTTGAATTAGTCTTGGCTTCTGCTTAATATATGGCACACATCGCCGCAATATACTGTGAACGGTTTTCCTGACACCAATTATCCAATATCGCTGACGTATCGTATGCAAAATAAGTATGACGGACCACAATGGAAGTTTTTAACATGCATATTATAGACTATTAATTTCTTTACAATTGGATCAAATGACGGTAATATGATTGGATGTCTCTGATATCGGTGCATTTTCAATTCTGCCTCCAACTCTTAATATGCCGGCGTCATCGACAATTGGATCGAGTGTAGATAATTTACTTCCATTGGGCACAGGTTTCCCAGTTGCTAATTTCTGAATCTCAACGCTAAAATGTTTATGTTGTATCAATTTAATTACTCGGTCGTTGGTTTCCGACATCTCCTGTTTAGTAAGTAGCCCCTTGATTCTAGTTGTCAATCTTTTAGTCCAAGTATTCCAAGTATTGGCCGCACGACAAACATATGCAAACACCATAATAAATTTGTTGAAATTCGAATATTTTTCTTGCAATTCGTAGACGAAGTTTTCCTCTACGTTTTGCTGACACATTATGGTTATCATTCCCTTTCGAAGCTCCATGGCGCCAGTGTTGTGTCGCTTGTCAATTTTAGGCCACTGTTCTTGTGACGATAATAAAAAAATTTGGACTATGCCACCACAACCGGTGTTGTTGTAATTCGCGTGGCGCTAAACCCCGAGTTGCACAATCTACTGAATTGCTAGCGGATGGAACATAAAACCAATGCTCACGTGATAGTATTTTCAGGATTTTACTGGTGCGATTGGCCACATACATCTTCCATCTTTGTGGGACATCTGATAACCAATCAAGTACTATGCGAGAGTCGGTCCACGCATACCATCGATCGTCTGGAATGCCTAAAATCTGTCCTATGTGCCGTGTTAGCTCAGCTACCAATAAGGCTCCACAAAGTTCTAACCTTGGTAACGACCTGGTGCCACTCTCGTTTTCCCTATGTGATTTATCGACACTCCCTGACTCCATTGATATTGGTCACCAAATAAACGACAGCAGCATAAGCCTTCTCGCTGGCATCGGAAAAATCATGCAACACGCTGCTATCATTAAATTGGCCTAACCATCGGGGAACTTCGTCACGTAACTTCGACCATTTTCTGCAGGCTTCTGATGGCATTGGTTCGTTCCATGATAACTTTAACATCCACAATTCCTGAAACATCATCTTGACCTTGACGATGAAAGGAGATAACAAACCAAGTGGATCGACGATCCGGCTAAACTCTGATAGCACTATGCGTTTGGTGTAGGTTGGTTTTGCATTAAGGTTAATCTGATATATAAAATGATCAGCTTCAGGTTTCCAAGTTAACCCCAATATTTGTGTGCTGATTAAAGCTAACGGATGATTCCGACCGTGCCTTCTTGTTGAATTTGCTTAATAATTCTTTTGAGTTGGAGCTCCATTTCCTCAGATTCATCCCTGCATTGGATAGTAGATCGACAATCTCTCCGCAAATTCGTATCGCCTTGTCCACATTATCCGCACCGCTCAACAAGTCGTCTACGTACATATCCTCTTTGGATATTGGTTTCATAATGTTGTTCACACATATGATGATCGGTAATTGTCTCGCCTACGTCATCTGGGAATATTTCTTCGGTTTCCCAGAACTTTGATAGGGCTTTGTTTATACTGTCTTCAATCGTGATTGCCATTACTGAAGCCACTTGATTGTCGGTTACTGCTCCCGTCACAATCCAGCCTAACTTGCTGTTTTTTGCAATGATTTTATTCTCTGTGCGTAATTGTCCTTCCAATAACAATGACCAAAAGTGGTCAAGCCCAATCAACACATCTACTCTTGTGCTGTTGCTTGGACTTGGATCTGCACGCATTTCATTCCTCAGTTTCTCTAATAGTTCATGATTTAACGAGAGTGGTGGTCTAATATTTGTGATTGTTGGTGCTATGTACGCGTGAATGGACAGTGTAAATTCCGAAGGATAGTGTGGCTTCAATTGGAATTGCGTACTCCCTCTTGTGTGCCCCACTCGTTGATAGCCCAAACCTCTTACTGCCAAAGATGCTTCTCTTCGACTTAAACCTAATCTTTGGACACAGTGCTCCGAGATGAAAGAAGACTCTGCTCCAGAGTCCAGTAGAGCTCGACATAATTGCCATTGTCCAGTACGATCCTATATTTTTACCAGGGCAGTCGGTAACACTGACATGGTTGATAATGGTTCGGGGCCGCTTAAGCACCGGTTTGACGTTTTGATTACGTCTTTGCGCTTAGGAACTTCCATTTTCCGAAAGAGATGGCACTGATACATTTGATGGCTATTTGTGTTACATATAGGACAGCTAATTGATATACTGTTAGCAACGATTTAATGTTGTGTGATTTAGACCCGTTGTGGACCCTTGGCACTCTTGGTTGCTCTTCTGGTTTACACTGGTATTCTAAGGCATCCGCTCAATTGGTTATAAATTTAAGAAATGCCTTGAGGGTCGGATAATCTTCATCAACTGAATGTTGCTTCCATAATGTCCGAGTAGTGTCATCGACCTTTGTGACAATAATGTAAAGTAGCCACACATCGCGCTCCATGGCGTCCTTGGAATGCGCGCACTACTTCGTCCAACACATCATACATATTCCTCAAACCATGAGCGCTTGGTTTCGAAATACTTGGCTGATCCAAAAACATCTGAATAAATTTATTCAGAATATGGCGCTTGCGGTCGTATCGGTCCTTTAATTTGTTCAACGCCAGGATGTAATTGGCTTCGGTAATATACATGTGACGGATTAATCGTGCTGGTTCCTCCCCAAGCGAATTTACCAAGAATTGGAATTTTTGCACCGGATGTAGGTTGGTGCTATTGTGTATGGTAGTGGTAAACAATTGGTAAAACGTTTGCCATTCGGTATATTGGTCATTAAATTTGGGTACTCTTAGTCCAGGAAGCTTTACTTCTGGTGCTATCATTCTACTGCCGCTCATTGTTTCATTTATCGGTGTATCGATTACTCCAATGGTAATGATAGGTAGTGCTTCATTCCCACTCGCTCAATCCAGCTAATAATTCGTAATGCAGCTGCTCGATATTATCATATTGTGATACATTCTTGATTATTTGAGATCTTTCAGAGAATATTATTGATCGGTTTGAGATTATTTAAGATTTTCATGAGTCTGAAGAATATTTTCGAGATGTTGGTATTTCTAAACAGTTTCAAAATTTTTCGGGAGTGTGGTTTAACCAAAGATGGTCACATTTGTGTACTTTGCAATTTTTACATCTTTTTTTGAGGGTTGAGTATGTTTTAAAAACATACGAAAAATGTTCTATATTCCATGCAAGTAATTATGTTGGTATTTGAATAACGTTGATGTAAAAAAAAATGACATTAAATAATCCCATTGCCATGAAATTTTGAATGTCATCGTTATTTTGAATGTGTCATGTGCGTCGTTCAGGTTTCAACGTGTTGATTTTACCGAACATGTTGCCAACAGTTGGCTTGCCTAAATGCACCTATTGTATGAGGGTTACCCTGTAACCTACTATTATTTCGTTTGTTTACTTTATACTTTTTTATTATGAAACATAATTTGCAAAACAAACAAAAAACAAAAAATCAATACAAGTACAAAAAAACTTGTTATTCATTTTTTTTATAACAAAAACCACCGTTAATTTTCATTTCAAACTAAATAAATTGAACGAGTTTTACATACAGATATACAAATAATTTTGTTTTGAACACCCACACGCACAGCTAAATTAAATTGTATGTATGTAGTATGTACATATTTACCAATCAATAATTTGATTTTTTTTGTTTGACGAAATTAAAATTCGCTAGAACTTGAACGACACATCTCGCAGTATATATACAAATTTATTTAACCATATTTCACCGGTTGGCGTAGTACGTAAAATCTAGATCTTAACACAAAGCAAGGAAGATAAGGTGGACACAATTTCAGAAGGGACTGTGATCGGTTTGGTTAAATACAATGCAAAAGAGTCGTTAGCGGTGATTCCGCACATCCACAGCCTTTGGTGGCAACAGCTGTGGTTCAGCTGTTGGCCACCGTTGTTGGCTGTGGATGTGCGGAATCATCGCTAGCGGCTCTATTTAGCATTTATGGCTAAATTTGACCAAGTTCTTTGGGATTGCTTGAATACGTTTATTGCACCGTGTTGGAACTAGAAATCCGGTTTTTTTGTTGAAATATTTCGAATATTTTCGGAAAAACTGAATCAATATTTTATTTTTCTATTTGGTAATGATTCTTTATGGCAAAATTTAACTTTGGGTGTTGAGCATGGAAAACAGATTTTAACAGCATTTTGAAATAATTTTAATGGTGGGATATTTATGCCTTTTTGGTTTTTAGGCGTTACTTTTTTATTGTTTATAAATTTTTCTTAATTACTATCGAACAAATTTTCAAATTTTAATTTTAACAATAAAAAGACATTTTATTAAACCATCTTATTAAAATCGTACAATCTGAATGAAAAATGATGAAGTTTATTTCTGCTTGAACTCAAAAGATTAAAAACCGTTGTTCATGACTTCTAGCAAATTTCATAATTTCGGTTTTGATGGGTCTATGCCCAGGTCTTTGTGGATGTTGCTATTTCTGACAAATCATTCCTGAATATTATTATTTGAGCCTGAAGAATAATTTCGAGATTTCTAGAAAAGTTTCAACATTATTCAAGATTTTGAAGATTTTTCGGAAGTGTGGAGGTTATTTGAGTTATATATTCAGATTTTTGTGGTTTCGAAATTTTGCGAAATTTTTCGAGTGTATTTGAGATTTTCAGTCTATTAGAGAATTTTTATGACTTCGAAAGTTCGATGTTATTCCAATTTTTCACAGGGTACAGGTCTCCCAAAAACTTATTGAATTGTCTATACTTCTCGATTCTTTGCCTGGCTAATATTTCTTTTAGTTTATTGAGATAAAATTGGATAAGTATTTCTGATAGCATTATGTTTACTGCATTCGTCAAAAATCTGGTCATTGTCTTCTGTAATGTTACATATGGAACAATTAGGAGAATTTTCGAAACCAAATAGATATTTATATTTGTTGCTGAGCGCATTACCTGACCTAAGTCTGTTTATCGTCTTGATTTCTCTGTTATTAAGATTGGTGTTTGAAAACATTTGGCTTGTTGGTAATCCTGGAAAGAGATTTACATTGTATCGGAGAATTCTGACCATTCTTCTTTAATTTTTCCCTTGATTAATTTTAATGTGTCGCTGATAACTGGTTCATTGTCTAGCGTATGAGGGTCTTATGTATGCCAATTTTGCTACGTAATCCACTATGTTGTTTCCCTGGATGCCTATGTGTCCTGGAATCCACTGAATACTGTTGTGTTTATTAGGATTATTACCAACCATATCAAGAATTTGGTTCTCAAGAGAGTCAGTGAGTATTAGAACTTTGTTTTTGCCACTTAGTTGACCTATTGTTGTGGCGATTTTAGATCCGTCCGTGTATTCAGAGCCGCTTTTCGAAGCTCGATTGTATTGTTTTTTGATTTGCCTATAATACCTTTTATGTATGGTGGATCTTTGGTGGGAAGCTTTGATGTTCTTTAGAAAATTGTAGTTTGAAATATATTTGTTCAATTTTTCCAGCGAGCACTGGTATTTATTGTCCATTCCAATCTTTGTGTTCCGATATACAACTATCCTATTCACAATTAAAACACAATTTTTGGTAAATTTTCAGTGCAACGTAACACAAAACCTCTTCATGATAATTTAATGGAAAATTTTATTTTTAATTTCATTAAACTAAATATTAAGCTTTTCAATTCAATATTTTTTTTTTTAATTTTCTATTCTGCGAAAAATTACAACTAATAATACTTGATTCACAAGAAGCAATCGTGAATAAATCTCTCAAAAAATCGTGTGAAAATCTTCGTAAATATTTCGATTACTTCGAATAGCCGTCTTGGCACTGAGTCTATTAAATTCCTTATGAAATCTGTGGGTATATTGTTCGACACCTTTACTATTGTATTCCACGTTTCATCTTCCGTTCTTCCAACCTCACATGGTATTTCCCGTTTGATGTAAGCCCAAACGTTCTCTATAACATTTAGGTCAGGACTCTGAGCTAGAACATTTTGTCCGTTATCTAAATTTAGGGACGATTTTTCCTTTATGTACAGGTGCATTATCATGCTGCAGCATGAAATTTATTCCAATTAGATTGCATTCCGCAACTAAGCTGATTTCATTTAGAAGTTCCAAATATTGTGATTGGCGAACATTTCCTTGTAAAATTTGAATTGGCCCAACTCCATTATAGGAAATACTGTCCCATATCATTATGTGGGGCCACGATATGATCATGACCAAACCTCAAACCTTTCTGCTTTATTATTTTTGGAAATGTATGGCTTCTTTTTAGTGATGTATTCCCTGTTCCTTTAACCTACGGCAAATAGTAGGTTGGCTAATTTTATTTTGCCTTGAAAAATTTATTGTGTATTGGATATTTCGTCGAGTTGCAGATGGATTAACTTTCGCAGCTCTAACAATTAGTACATCTTCCTTAACACTTGTCTTTCGTTTACTGCCTCTTCCAATTACATTACTTACTGTACCATGAATATTTTGTTTACTAATTTGGTATAAAAACGTATTTTTGTTACTTTTTTGATAATTCACTGGCCGAAATTCCATTTTTGTAATCAGCTATCATAGCTGCTCTAACTTCCCCGTTGAATTCTGGTTTCATTCCTTGATAGTTTCTCATGGCTGTGTCCATTAATTACCAAACATTTTGAGCTCATGTATATGGTTTATATAAATATTACAGAGCGTAGGGCTCAAACTCAAACTTCCCTGGGGAATTCCTTTGTTTGTAAGATGTTTATTTTTATAAATTGTTGTACCCATTTTGTTAATGAGTCTGGAAAATCAAGGTTTTTGAATTTATATCGGTGTCAGCTTTAATAAAATTGGCAGTAGTCATATCGGTCTGTAGTTCGATATTTCTCTATCACTTTTCCCTTTTTTCTTGATGGCTATGACACTGGCAATTTTCCATTTTTCTGGATAACATTGGTTTGACCAGATTTTTTTGAAGAGATCTAAGATTGCATCCAAGACTTGTGTGTTAGATTTAATTAATGTTTTAATTAATTTGTAGCTTATCTAATAATCTCTAATCCGCTTCCTAGCTCAATTGGTTCGATTCGATTAGTTGTTTGAAGTTGATTTAATTTCAATGAGTAGGGGAATTTAATATTTAGGAAATGCGTGGCTAGGTTTTTATCATCTAAAATTTTATATCGTCTAAATGTTGAAAGTCCCTCAAGGTGGGTATGTCTTGTCTCAATTGTAAACTACCAAGTAATATGATATTTTTCTTTGTCTCTCTCTCTCTTTCCTGGCATTTGAAGTGGTTTGTTTTGTGTCCCTCTCCGCAAAATTTGCATTATGTACGATCACTGGTTTTAATGTTGGCACACAAATTGCATCTTTCAGACTCACTTGATTTACCCCTATTTGCGGTATGTCCATAATTTAGGCACTTTTAACATAGCATAGGGTTCGGAATGTAGTAATCTACTTTTAGTAGGATGTTATTGTATAATCTTATCTTGTTTGGAATGGTATTGCCGTTGAAAGTAATCTTGATCATTAATCCGTGTCACTTGCGGTGCCGGACTCCGGAATCCACCTTGTCATACTCTCGATTTTTCCAAATGTAATTGGAGACTTAATTATCTTTCGACTCGTCATCAATCCAATTGTATGATTGAAGTTAAAAGGAATATACTCCTCATACTTATCAAATTGTTTTAGCGCCTCACACTCTATTCATTCATTTCATTGGCGTCCGAAAAAATTTGAACGAGATTCTAGCTAAATTCTTACTAACCTGTTCGATTGAGGACTTCAAAAAAATTTTCATTCCGAGACACAATGAGAAATGTATTCGTTGAGAAATGTATTCGTAAGTTCTCAACCGAGAATTATTTTAGATTTTGAATTTTAATATTAAAGATAGTACGAGATTATTTGACTTTCGAAAGGCCTCAAGGCTATTCGATAGTTTCGTGAAATTGTTTGAAGCTGTTTCCCAGATTATTCGGGATTATTGAAGATTGTCCGTGATTATTTGAGATCTTTCAGAATTTCAAGAATATCATTTCATTGATGGGTTCGAGGTTATTTGAGATTTTCATTGATTCTGAAGAATATTTTCGAGATTTTGGTACTTCTAAAATGTTTTAAGATTTTTCAGGAGTGTGGTTTAACCAAAGATGGTATAGATTAGGTACTAATAGTAAATTCATAAACCCATACACTGGCATTATATTATTTTAACTCACTTAAATACTTTTTTTAACAATGCGAGGTATTTCGTAATTGCGCACAGTCGCATTTGTCCCCTTTGCAATTTTTACATCTTTTTTGTTTGGTTGAGGATGTTTTAAAAACATATGCACAAATGCCCTATATTCTATACAAGTAATTATGTTGGTATCATGTGCGTTCAGATCTTAACGTGTTGATTTTACCCAACATGTTGCTTTACCCTGTAACCTACTATTATTTCGTTTGTTTACTTTATTCTTTTTTATTATGCAACATAATTTGCAAAACAAACAATAAACAAAAAATCAATACAAGTACAAGAGAAACTTGTTATTAATATTTTGTTATAACCACAACCACCGTTAATTTTCATTTCAAACAAAATAAATTGAACGAATTTTATTTACAGCTACAAATAATTTTGTTTTGAACACCAACACACACAGCTAAATTAAATTGTATGTACATAAGTATTTACCAAGCAATAATTTGATTTTTTTTTGTTTGACGAAATTAAAATTCACTAGAACTTGAACGACACGTCTCTAAGTATATATACAAATTTATTTAACCATATTTCACCGGTTGACTGTACGTAAAAACTAGAACTAACACAAAGCAAGTAAGATAAGGTGGACACAATTTCAGACAGGGACTTTGATCAGTTTGGAGAAATACAATGCAAAAAGAGTCGTTAGCGGTGATTCCGCACATCCACAGCCGTTGGTGGCCACAGCTGTGTTTCAGCTGTGGGCCACCGTTGTTGGCTGTGGATGTGCGGAATCATCGCTAGCGGCTCTATTTAGCATTTATGGCTAAATTTGACCAAGTTCTTTGGGATTGCTTGAATACGTTTATTGCACCGTGTTGGAACTAGAAATCCGGTTTTTTTGTTGAAATATTTCGGATATTTTCGGAAAAACTAAATCAATATTTTATTTTTCTATTTGGTAATGATTCATTATGACGAAATTTAACTATTGGGTGTTGTGTTGCATGGAAAACAGATTTTAACAGCATTTTGAAATAATTTTAATGGTGGGATATTTATGCCTTTTTGGTTTTTAGGCGTTACTTTTTTATTGTTTATGAATTTTTCTTAATTACTATCGAACAAATTTTCAAATTTTAATTCTAAGAGGACATTTCACACCTTATTAAAATCGTACAATCTGAATGAAAAATTGGACGAGTGCAAACAATTCCAGTTTTTTCCCAAAATGTTGGTAACAGTTGGCTTGCCTGAATGCGCCCATTGCATGCGTATGAGGGTTACGCTACTATTATTTCGTTTGTTTACTTTATTCTTTTTTGTAATCAATTCAAGTACAAGAAAAACTTGTTATAGATCATGTTTTCCGAAAGACGGCAGATCGAGCGATAATTGTACATTAGTAGTACAATTTGCCGCTAAGTGGAACGAAAGTAGTTCACGTTTTCCAAAAAATGGCAGCACTAAACGACACCAGTGGTAAAATGTTCGCTCATTTATCAAAACGTATCATACCTTTCTTTCAATAGTAGTGACAACTAATGGCATTATCTGAAAGAACATGGTTTTTAACAGATGGCACCGTTCGCGAAAATAGTATTTTCTTGTGTTTTGATCGTAGTAAAATTTGAAAAAAATATATGATACGTGGTGATAAATGAGCGAAGATTTTTCTACTGGAGTCAATTAGTGCTCCCATCTTTTGGAAAACGTGAAGTACTTTCGTTCTAATTTAGCAGTGACAACCAACAGCAAAAGTACTTCCAATTATACTCGATCTGCTCTCTTTCGGAAAACATGATCTATAAATTGAAAAGTTTTATTGCTACAAATAATTCTGTTTTGAACAGCCACACACACAGCTAAATTAAATTGTATGTACATATTTACTAATCAATCGATCTATTTATCTATCTATTGATCTATTTATTTATCTATCTATTGATCTATTTATTTATGTATTTATATATCTAACTAATCAAATTTTTCTTTAACCGCCGACAATGCCATCTTCACAAAACACAAATTTGAGTTTTTTTGATTGACGAAATTCTTTAACCGCCGACAATGCCATCTTCACAAAACACAAATTTGAGTTTTTTTGATTGAATTTTTCCTTTTACCGCCGACAATGCCATCTTCACAAAGTAATAATTAGATTTTTTTTGTTTGACGAAATTAAAATTCACTAGAACTTGAACGACACGTCTCTAAGTATATATACAAATTTATTTAACCATATTTCACCGGTTGACTGTACGTAAAAACTAGAACTAACACAAAGCAAGTAAGATAAGGTGGACACAATTTCAGACAGGGACTTTGATCAGTTTGGAGAAATACAATGCAAAAAGAGTCGTTAGCGGTGATTCCGCACATCCACAGCCGTTGGTGGCCACAGCTGTGTTTCAGCTGTGGGCCACCGTTGTTGGCTGTGGATGTGCGGAATCATCGCTAGCGGCTCTATTTAGCATTTATGGCTAAATTTGACCAAGTTCTTTGGGATTGCTTGAATACGTTTATTGCACCGTGTTGGAACTAGAAATCCGGTTTTTTGTTGAAATCGTATTGTTAATTTCGGATATTTTCGGAAAAATTGAATCAATACTTTCTTATTATAATATATTTTATTTTTTTTATGTTTTATATTTGTATGTATGTATATATATTTTTTATTTTATTATATTTATCTATCTATGTTTCTATTTATTTATCTTTTTATTTATCTATTTATTTATCTATTTATCTATCTATTTATTTATCTATTTATCTATCTATTTATCTATTGATCTATTTATTTATCTATCTATTTTTCTATTTATTTATCTATCTATTTTTCTATTTATTTGTCTTTTTATCTATTGATCTATTTATTTATCTATTTATCTATCTATTGATCTATTTATTTATCTTTTTATCTATCTATTGATCTATTTATTTATCTATCTATTTTTCTATTTATTTATCTATTGATCTATTTATTTATCTTTTTATCTATCTATTTATCTATTTATTTATCTATTGATCTGTTTATTTATTTATTTATCTATCTATTTTTCTATTTATTTATCTTTTATCTATCTATTGATCTATTTATCTATCTATTTTTCTATCTTTTTATCGATCTATTGATATATTTATTTATCTATTTATCTATCTATTGATCTATTTATTTATTTATTTATCTATTTATCTATCTATTTTTCTATTTATTGATCTATTTATCTATCTATTGATCTATTTATCTATCTATTGATCTATTTATTTATCTATCTATTTTTCTATTTATTTATCTATCTATTTTTCTATTTATTTATCTTTTTATCTATCTATTTATTTATCTATTGATCTATTTATTTATCTATTGATCTGTTTATCTATCTATTTTTCTATTTATTTATTTATTTATCTTTTTATCTATCTATTTATCTATTTATTTATTTATTGATCTATTTATTTATTTATTTATCTATTTATCTATCTATTGATCTATTTATTTTTCTATTTATTTATCTATTTATCCATCTATTTTTCTATTTATTTATCTTTTTATCTATCTATTGATCTATTTATCTATTTATTTATTTATTTATCTATTTTTCTATTTATTTATCTATTTATCTATCTATTTTTCTATTTATTTATCTTTTTATCTATCTATTTATCTATTGATCTATTTATTTATCTATTTATCTATCTATTTTTCTATTTATCTATCTATTGATCTATTTATTTTTCTATTTATTTATTTATTTATCTATCTATTTTTCTATTTATTTATCTTTTTATCTATCTATTTATCTATTGATCTATTTATTTATCTATTTATCTATCTATTTTTCTATTTATTTATCTTTTTATCTATCTATTGATCTATTTATTTATCTTTTTATCTATCTATTGATCTATTTATTTATCTATTTATCTATCTATTTTTCTATTTATTTATCTTTTTATCTATCTATTTATTTATTTATTTATCTATTTATCTATCTATTGATCTATTTATTTTTCTATTTATTTATCTAATTTATCTATCTATTTTTCTATTTATTTATCTTTTTATCTATCTATTGATCTATTTATTTATTTATTTATCTATTTTTCTATTTATTTATCTATCTATTTTTCTATTTATTTATCTTTTTATCTATCTATTGATCTATTTATTTATCTATTTATCTATCTATTTTTCTATTTATTTATCTTTTTATCTATCTATTGATCTATTTATTTATCTTTTTATCTATCTATTTTTCTATTTTATTTATTTATCTATTGATCTATTTATTTATCTTTTTATCTATCTATTTTTCTATTTATTTATCTTTTATCTATCTATTGATCTATTTATTTATTTATTTATCTATTTATCTATCTATTTTTCTATTTATTTATCTATTGATCTATTTATTTATCTATTTATCTATCTATTTTTCTATTTATTTATCTTTTTATCTATCTATTGATCTATTTATTTATCTATTTATTTATCTATTGATATGTTTATCTGTCTATTTTTCTATTTATTTATCTATTGATCTATTTATTTATTTATTTATCTATTTATCTATCTATTTTTCTATCGATTTATTTATTTATCAATTTATCTATCGATTTATCTATCTATTTTTTTATTTATCTAATTATCTATATCTATTTGTCTATTTATTTATCTAACTAATCAAATTTTTCTTTAACCGCCGACAATGCCATCTTCACAAAACACAAATTTGAGTTTTTTTGATTGACGAAATTCTTTAACCGCCGACAATGCCATCTTCACAA
The DNA here is from genome assembly GCA_963556165.1 of Tipula helvola. Taxonomy (NCBI): domain Eukaryota; kingdom Metazoa; phylum Arthropoda; class Insecta; order Diptera; family Tipulidae; genus Tipula; species Tipula helvola. The sequence goes on along the minus strand of OY744483.1, from coordinate 330,826,743 downwards.
AACACAAATTTGAGTTTTTTTGATTGAATTTTTCCTTTTACCGCCGGCAATGCCATCTTCACAAAGTAATAATTAGATTTTTTTTGTTTGACGAAATTAAAATTCACTAGAACTTGAACTACACGTCTCTAAGTATATATACAAATTTATTTAACCATATTTCACCGGTTGACTGTACGTAAAAACTAGAACTAACACAAAGCAAGTAAGATAAGGTGGACACAATTTCAGACAGGGACTTTGATCAGTTTGGAGAAATACAATGCAAAAAGAGTCGTTAGCGGTGATTCCGCACATCCACAGCCGTTGGTGGCCACAGCTGTGTTTCAGCTGTGGGCCACCGTTGTTGGCTGTGGATGTGCGGAATCATCGCTAGCGGCTCTATTTAGCATTTATGGCTAAATTTGACCAAGTTCTTTGGGATTGCTTGAATACGTTTATTGCACCGTGTTGGAACTAGAAATCCGGTTTTTTGTTGAAATCGTATTGTTAATTTCGGATATTTTCGGAAAAATTGAATCAATACTTTCTTATTATAATAAATTTTATTTTTTTTATATTTGTATGTATATATATTTTTTATTTTATTATATTTATCTATTTATTTATCGATTGATCTGTTTATTTATCTATTTATTTGTCTATCTATGTTTCTATTTATTTATCTTTTTATCTATCTATTTTTTTATCTATTGATCTATTTATTTATCTATTTATCTATCTATTTTTCTATTTAGTTATCTATTGATCTATTTATTTATTTATTTATCTATCTATTTTTCTATTTATTTATCTTTTTATCTATTTATTTATCTATTGATCTGTTTATCTATCTATTTTTCTATTTATTTATCTATTGATCTATTTATTTATCTATCTATTTATTTATCTATTGATCTATTTATCTATCTATTGATCTATTTATCTATTTATTTATCTATCTATTTTTCTATTTATTTATCTATTGATCTATTTATTTATCTATCTATTTATTTATCTATTGATCTATTTATCTATCTATTGATCTATTTATCTATTTATTTATCTATCTATTTTTCTATTTATTTATCTATTTATCTATCTATTGATCTATTTATTTATCTATTGATCTATTTATTTATCTATTTATTTAGTTATCTATTTTTCTATTTATTTATCTTTTTATCTATCTATTTATTTATCTATTTATTTATCTATCTATTTTTCTATTTATTTATCTATTGATCTATTTATTTATTTATCTATTGATCTATTTATCTATTGATCTATCTATTTTTCTATTTATTTATCTTTTTATCTATCTATTTATCTATTTATTTATCTATTGATCTATTTTTCTATTTATTTATCTATTGATCTATCTATTTATCTATTTATTTATCTATTGATCTATTTATTTATCTATCTATTTATTTATCTATTTATCTATTTATTTATCTATCTATTTTTCTATTTATTTATCTTTTTATCTATTTATCTATCTATTGATCTATTTATTTATCTATCTATTTATTTATCTATTGATCTATTTATTTATTTATCTATTTTTCTATTTATTTATCTTTTTATCTATCTATTTATTTATCTATTTATTTATCTATCTATTTTTCTATTTATTTATCTATTGATCTATTTATTTATTTATCTATTGATCTATCTATTTTTCTATTTATTTATCTTTTTATCTATCTATTTATCTATTTATTTATCTATTGATCTATTTTTCTATTTATTTATCTATTGATCTATCTATTTATCTATTTATTTATCTATTGATCTATTTATTTATCTATTTATTTAGTTATCTATTTTTCTATTTATTTATCTTTTTATCTATCTATTTATTTATCTATTTATTTATCTATCTATTTTTCTATTTATTTATCTATTGATCTATTTATTTATTTATCTATTGATCTATTTATCTATTGATCTATCTATTTTTCTATTTATTTATCTTTTTATCTATCTATTTATCTATTTATTTATCTATTGATCTATTTTTCTATTTATTTATCTATTGATCTATCTATTTATCTATTTATTTATCTATTGATCTATTTATTTATCTATCTATTTATTTATCTATTTATCTATTTATTTATCTATCTATTTTTCTATTTATTTATCTTTTTATCTATTTACTTATCTATTTATCTATCTATTGATCTATTTATCTATCTATTGATCTATTTATTTATCTATTGATCTGTTTATCTATCTATTTTTCTATTTATTTATCTATTTATTTATCTATTGATCTATTTATTTATCTATCTATTTTCCTATTTATTTATCTTTTTATCTATTTATCTATCTATTGATCTATTTATTTATCTATCTATTTATTTATCTATTGATCTATTTATTTATTTATCTATTTTTCTATTTATTTATCTTTTTATCTATCTATTTATCTATCTATTTATCTATCTATTGATCTATTTATTTATCTATTTATTGATCTATTTATTTATCTATTGATCTATTTATTTATCTATTTATTTATCTATTTATCTATCTATTGATCTATTTATTTATCTATTGATCTATTTATCTATTGATGTATCTATTTATTTATCTATCTATATTTCTATTTATTTATCTATTTATTTTTCTATTTATCTATCTATTTATTTATCTACCTGTTTATCTATTTATTTATCTATTTTTCTATTTATCTATCTATTTTTTATCTATTCATCTATTATCTATCTATTTATCCATTTTTCTATTGATCTGTTTATCTATCTATTTGTCCATTTATCTATCTATTTATCTATTTATTTATCTATCAATTTATTTATGAAAATATAATACGGTATCGGAAAGAAAATGGTTGGTAATAATAATAAGAAATATATTTTTTTTCTAAGTATTTTGCTAATCGTGATCGAAGATAACAAATAAAATTAGTATGAAATATCAAGTAGGTGATGGCATAGTGGTTAGCGTAGGAGACTAGAGCGCAGAAGATCTGTAGTTCGAATCTATGTCATGTCCCCAATTATTTTTAACCAATACATTTTTGAGAAATTACAAAAAGCAAAATTCTGATAATGAGCAAAAAATAATCTCTCGAATAAAATTCTGATGCCTCGTTTGCGTCAAACATCTATCTACCTTTGAAAATCGACCAAGTGTTGTGGTATGATAATATTTTACAGAAAAATTATTTTTTCGGCAAGTCCAATTTTACCGACTTTTATACGACAAATTGAGTAGTATTTTTATATAAGCGATTGGTTGGGTGGTAAAAGGATGGATTGGTGTGCCAAAGGTCCCGAGTTCGATTCTACAAATTTCTGATATTTTTTTTTTTTTGGCAAAAATTTCATTTTTTTTTTGTTTTTAAGAATTTTTTTCGATTTTGGCCAATTCTTGTTTTTTTGTGGCGATCTCTTCTGATCCGGCGCATCCGGCGATGCGGATAATCTTCAATTAATCTAAAAACAAACGTTGGCATCGGCTTGGGATCGAACCCGCTACCTTCATTTCTCCACTCCATCGTCTTACTGCATCGGCTATCACATCATATAGCATTTATCATTGGTTTCTTTGTTTTGTGCAATCGTCCAGAGCATTAATATTTTTGACAAAGAGATGTCACCCATATCCATATTCGAGACAAATTTTGTTGAGGGTGACATCTCTGTTACGACTTACGCACTACATTTAGTACAGAGTGTTTTTGCTAAAAATGCTAACATTTGATTTAGCTTAAGAGGGCGGTATGTGTTGTAATTTTGTACTAAATGTCTGAAGTTCAATTTTTTTAAATAATTACTTATGATTGCATTAGAATGTCTATTGTCTAAAAAATCATTTTTTTTTTTTTTTTTCGATATTTGTGATAATTTTATATTTGGTCGTATAATTTGTATCTTATAAATAACAAAAATTACATAATTTTTTATTTTTTCAGGGCATACTTTACTTAGGATCGAACTCGGTACCTTGCATTCTGGAGCATTTCATGCTACTACTTCTGCCATCACATGTTATGTATATGCATTCCGTAAATCAAATAATAAAAACATTCAACAACAATATTTGTACCTACCCCTATCGCCATTTCTCAAATAAATTCGAAACAATTCGGTTAGTAAATAAATCAATACCTATAAATCAATACCTAATTTGTAATATTTTATTTAATCTTTATTATTTTTGACTAGTTTTATTACAAAATAATAATTATGTATAATAATTACAAGGTATTATTAAATAAATTGCATAATTAATATAAAAATTAAATTGATTTTTAGGTTATGTATACAATATAATATTTTCGATATTAGAATATAGAAACTGTTTGGTGTGAAATACATAATATTATATTTACCTATACATAATCGTCTTTTTTCTGTTTTGGTTTAATAATTTAGCCTAATATGTAATTTATATATAATACTTAGTTCTTAAATAAAGAGATTAGAGTAGAGATTAGAATTTTTTTTTTTTAGTGATACTTTATAAATGTAGTAGATAAATCACACATAATTTAATGTAATTTGAGTAAATAAAATAATTTTGTATATAAATATGTATATAGAATATAAGATTAGCCAAAATATATATTTATTCAATTTATTATTTGAGTATTTTTATAATTAAATAATTTGTTTTATTACTTCCATCACTGTATATCTATCTAACAAACCAATAACTACATTACCGACTTAATTTCTTTCTGTGCGCTTTTAAATTTGATTTTTTTTTTTAAATACATATAAATAATTTTCTTTTTTATAAACACTAATTAACCAGTACTATTAATTAATTAGGTAGATATTAATTAAACTAATTTAATAAAATAATTTTGCTGAGATTATGCGAAAGAATTTGTAAAAGTCATATGATTGGTCACGTTACATGTCATACGACATGTTTTTGAGATTTTTAAACATCTAAGCGGTCCCCAATCGTTGTATGTAGATCTAATTGCTCGGTGGATGTATTTTTTGGCACACAATATCCATCGATACTATTATTTCCGCCATTTGTACTCGACGTATTACTCATTGATTGTGAAACACCGGGCGAAATACGTTCACTCATATCGAAGTATACGTGGTTCCCGAGTTTTGGCGGAATTGGAGGTGGTGTCGCCGCTTTATTCGATAGAATTTCTTCAGGTAAAATATTTAATACTTCCGGATTGGAATTAGTTTTGTGATGGCCGCGTATATTCGAATGTTGCATGTCCATTGAATGCATATTTAAATTATTCAAATCGTTCGAACTGGTTGAGATGCCAGAATCTCGAAAATCTGTTACCAAATTTGGAGCGCCCGTGGCATGATTTAGATGGTCCATGGTGGGGTCGTCAAATGAAATATCAACAACGGAATATTTTTGTGATAAACCGCGTCGACATCCTTGTTCGTAGTCGCTAATAGCAGAGGGATTTGAAGATCGCTTATCTGGAGTGAAGCCGCGCGGTGGTAATGGAGGTGCGTTCGGTGAAATTTTATCTTTACCGATTTTTGGCGGCACCTCTGGACTATCACATAAACTTACGTATCCAGCTGATTTTGGTCGTGCCGGCACGGGAGGTACTGGGGCACAATTAAACGCGTTTAGCTCCGCTAAATTTAGGCCTTCTCGATTTATACTGTTTGATATATCGACAGGTTTCGTATATATATCATCCTGTTCGTATACTGGACCGTTATGTCCCAAGCTCATTGCACGCTTTTCGATTGGAAGTGGTGGAAGAGGCGTGTTCACAATACTATCAGACTGCTGCCTCTTTAGTTTGCCGAATCCGGCCATATTCTGCTTTAATTGGACAAACCGTTCAACCAAACGTTTATGTAGTGGCTGTACGCCACTATCCATCGGTATTAAAGTACCATGCTGTTCTAGGGCCGTCTCCAAAATTTGTAGTTGTTCCAGGATCAGTGTCTTAAGCTTCTGAACACTGATGGCCTGATTTTGACCATGTGATGACTTCAAGAATTGATCCGTAAAAAATGCTTCATGGTACTTACTAATACCGCCCATTACATTTGCATCGATCACCCCCTGCAGCCGCATAGTAAACGGATTAAGAGTTCGTTTTGGATCCGCTCGATATACCGTAATTAAATCCGTCAACTCCTTATTCACATTCGTCATGGTCTCGCAGGCAAAATCGACAGGAGTCAATTCAATGACATTCCGGTGAGTCACCTCAACCCATCGTAATATTCCTGGAAGTGCCGTAGATATTTCTAACATTGTCCTCTCAATCCACAGGGTTTTAAATTCGTTATCTTTGTCCACTGTGCCTTTATGGATCGGCCGGTCATATTGAAACCGTTTCACATCGTTCACTTGATAAAATCGTGCGATGCGTTCGGGGACAGGTACACAAGCAGTTTTTAGGTAAGATGGATCGGCAATTGGCCGAATATTTCCGATTTGTAAATATTGGTCCGGGGATTGGAGAATGGACGCGTCCGGTGGTGAATTTTTAGTTAGTAGCTGAGCTTGCGGAAATTCTGTTTGCAGCCGTTGTGTAAAGGTACCGATTCGTTCGTATTCAAGACCACGATAAACGAATTGTTTGTTGCGACAAAACAATGGAAATCCCATGCCATAAAATCCAACCCGAAAGTATTCAGGTTCGTGCCGAATTTGAGCCAAAATATTTTCAAAACATTTAGCTTGCGTTTTCAGGATGTTACTCAGCTGAACGTAATCGAATCGCTTCGTCTCATATAAATAGGCTAGCTCCTTACACAGAGGAATAGCCTTTTCCCAGCATTTACCCTTATCGAAATAGCCGATAATCTCACGATATAAATTCTCTTTGCGCTGCCATTCCGGCTGCCCAATAACATCATTCGGTGCGAAAGTCAACGTTTCCTTATCCCAGCTAAGCATATCCGTATACAATTTATATGTGAATCCAGCTTCAGTGTAGTTCTCGGCCTGCAGATGAAGATCATGCAGCTTATAAATGTACCTTAGGTACATTTCTTTGCGATTAATCTCGTTTTTATAAAAATTCAACAAGTTTACGGTACAGGACATGCGTTTGTCCCGATTTTCGTCACCTTGCATCACACTACGGTAGTCCAAAAGCCTTTCTAGAAGCCGAGTAACTGATATGATGAAAGCCGAGCCGGCCTCCCTCCATGGGGGGTCTTCGGACTGAACTCGTTCTAACAATCTGCAAATAAATTTTGTTAAAATTTCTCTTACAATCCAAATAGCAATAAATAAATACTTACACAGTCTTGAATAGTTCCCGATATTCATCATCCCCCTTATTTTCGTTGATCAGCATATCCAACTTATCGATCAATTCACTTTCGACCAATCGAAATGATCCTCTTGCATCCTGCTCACACTGCATCATATCGTAAAACACCGCTAATGTTGCCTTCCGCAATGAGGGCTCCGGCACAAGTGTCACCTCTAAAAATGGCCCGACCATTGTCGGTATAAAATGCAACTTATACTCGCCTAATTGGGCCCACATACTTAAAATCTGGAATCCCATTAATACTCGCATATCCCCGTGCGAATGAAGCAACTTGCGACGCTTAGTCTCGTGATACTGTTCCAACTGCAAACATGGCTGAGTCAAAAATGAAACCGCTAGACTAAAATACGACCACCATAGTTGCGAGTCAAATGTGTTTGGCCCTAAAAATCGATAGACTAACGGCTTAGCAAATTCTTCTAATGTTTTGCGCACGACATTATTAGTTGCGAGTTTCATTACAAGCCAGTCGTTTGGGAATACGTGCCAATCGTTGGTGCACAGCTCTTTAAATACTAACAGGCTGCGATGCAGAAAATCTTTCAAACTTTTGAGATCACCACCAGCGCTCATATCATCCCAAAGCTGCTTAAAATGTGACTCGTCCAGTTGTTGTAGCAGCCCGAGTAGCACAGCAATCAATGGCGAGTGTACGGTCGGTGACCCTTCCAAAATAATCAGAATGGTTTGGAATAAAATTTCGAGAATATTTTTGCATAGGGCGTGCAAATCATGGTGTAACGTATTAGACGGTTTCTCGTCCTGTTTCATTTTAAGCTCGTACAGGTGGTTCAAGATCTCGGATAAAATATCGGAGCACAATTTTAATTCGTCCCTTCGCGACATATGAATTCGTAGATGTTTACAAGCAACGGCGAGAATAACTGCGCGTGACTCATCGTCATGGAATAGTTGACCGGATACCAAATCCTTGATGGCTTTTAATTTAGCCTGGATTAGACGTGGTTGAGCCTCTCGCGGAATTGCATCCAATAAATTTCGGGCTAGAGCACCCAATTCAGTCGTCGGCAGAGTGCCCTGCAACTGTTCAAATACCACACCGACCGCATTTAAAAGTGCCTCTTGCGTCGGCAGAATAATTTCGTAAGACGTAACCGACAGCATACCGTTTAGCGAGTTAAATACCGAGTAAAGGTCACGTTTAAATGAGTCCTCGAATTGTCCACCAGTTGCTCTCGAGAATAATCTTCTCGACTGAATGATTAGCTTGAAAATATATTCGAGTGATTCAAAACATTTTTGTATCGGTTCTGGTCGTTCTGCGGTTGTCATCCACTCGGCACAATGTTGTACCGACGACAACAGCCCTTTATACACAAGAGCCGCTGCAAAATGATTTTCTATATACACATCGATCACCGGTTTAAAGTGTTGGAATTTATTATTTTGCAGCAGGCTGAATATGCTGACGAGTACATGAAATACGAGACCTGAATGTGCCGTGCTATTCCCATCCTCGGTTGAGAACATGGCGAATAGTGAATCAAGAACGTCTTGCAAAAATTTCACTAGCTCCTCGTCTTTTAGTCGCAGGACTCGGGTTAGTGAGTCTTGAATTTTTTCTGGATGCGCACGCCATTTTAGGAGCGACAGGAGATCAGCATTTTGTGTTAGCTTTGTCGAGCATAATAATGATTTGATGTAAAAACTTTCTTTGGTACTTCGATGAAATACGGCGCTACTCTCTTGTTGAGCTTGTTCATCATTATGGTAGCATGGTAATTTTAGGTAGCTAGTCGATAGTAATTTGGCACTGTCTTCACATTTATAGACGTACAGCTCATGAGCCCCATCCGCTAGTGTTGCACCACTCGGCTCCATTAGACGAATAAAACTAAATCCGAATAATTTTGGTTCAGTTTTTTCTCGAGTCGAACAGTGACGATATTCGAATCGAACGTGTGAATTAGAAAATTTATCGATTGGCACATGAAGTCGAACAGTTTCATTAAAACTTGGTGAATTGTTGTGGTACAGGATAAACGACCGGTATGACTCACTCGGCTCCATTCCAGATGCGCCCCACAAACAATTTAATGATTTTCCATTAGATTCTAAAATGTGTACGGTTACCTCTATATTTTTGGCTGTACTTTTGCCACCCCGCTCGAAATCACCCTTTTCTAGTGCTAAAAATAAATCGTTTCGTACGTCCCCCGGCATTATAACATCAGGGAATCCGATTTTGCGTGTTATTGTTGTCCCTTGGAATAGTAGCGGTTGCTCGAGCCGGGCTTGATTTAATCCACCAAGTAATAATTTGAGCGAAACAATTAATCCATATTGACCTGGTCCACTTGCGGTTAGTGGTGTAAATTTGCCGCTCGTCTTTTTGATAATCCATTCATGAAGCAGCGCAAAATCTTTTTCATCACATTGATATAATTTAAAGCTAAATTCCTTCTCCTCCGATTCGACGGTACCACTCTGCGCTACATCATGCAACGACAATACCCCTACACCGTATGGCCGCCGATATATATGATTACCACAATTTTTATCACCTTTTTTCATCGAATCCGATGAAATTATTTTCCCTACTCGTATTACATTCGCAATCAAATACAAATCGGGGCTCAGATCACTAATCCCCAGATCGGAAAATACCGTACAATTACTGTGTAATTTTTCAACATAATTCGAGAAACCATCTTTTGATATACGCACCAAAAAACGTTCGGACAGCGAAATCATTTTTTTACCATCATATAGATGGAAATATATTTCAACATCGTCACCAATTCGGTGGCCAAAATCTCGCATACAAAAGAATAAATGTTGCGTGAGAATTTTTTTCACCGTTTTGCGTCGCAAAGTGCCACGGCTCGATGATGCTTTTGCATTTTCCGCACTATTTACGTGCACTTGATGTAGCCCGACAACGCCCACCTGTTTTGGATCGACACACAGTGGACCGGAACGCGGCACCAAATCGAGCCCAAGTTTTCTGAAATAAGACAAAACAAATAAAATAATTTGTCAGCTATGGCCGTGTTTGGCCCTGCAATTATATTTACTTATAATTTCTATATAACACATGAAAGATTATTATTAAATTTACAACGAAGTACAAAATGAAAATCCGCCCAAACGAACACAAACATTTTTTAGGAGCTGCTTACTATTTTCATTTTTCCCTGCAACTCTGTTTGGCTCAACAGGTGATACAATTTTTTTGGTGTTGGAATACCACCGTTACATAATATATGTATATAGATGAAAACAGATATTTTGTAACAGTATTTTAATGAAGAGTTTCACATTTTGATATTTAATATCAATTTGATATCAAATTCTTAATAAATCAAGCATATAAGAAATATGTAAATAAAATTTCTTTAAGACGTGTAACCCGTTTCTCGACAATACACACTATAAAATAGTTTCAATTACAATGTCCACCAACAATAATTTATGTAAACAGTAATATACCATATGTACTTAGAACGTGATTTGTTTAATCTGCTAGACGGAATAACTATTATTGATAATGATAACAAATCAGTCAACAGGTGATACAAGTTACTTGATACTTGAGGTAACATTCGTTCACCTACTTTCAAATAAATATTAAAGATCAAAAATTGTCAATACGCACAACGGCACAACCTAGTCATTTATCACTCTGTATGTAGTATCAAACTATTATTGTCATAGCCCCCACCATATTAGCCAGCGGATAACAGATTGAACTAATATTGATATTTTCAACCGATTGTCGATAACATCAATTCACGAACTTTAAAATACGAAGATTAAAATATCGAAATTCGCTTTTGGGTAAAACTACTTCACTTAGGGGTTAGTCACTGACAAATTAATTGTTCAAATCGTGCACTCTAGACTTAAGTAAACAGTATATTTCATTATCATATCATACACACCACTGATAACAAACAAAGCACAATTAACACAAAATTATAGACCGCCTACAAGATTCTTTCGTCTGATTCCCGTAAACAAATATCGAATCGAATAAATATATTCGCACACACATACCTTCTTCGTTTTGGCACAATTGGTCTATAAAATGTCATGGCAGCTAAATTAGCATATGTATATAGTAAATCATAAAAAATATTTAAAACAATTTAGAAATTATCACTTGCATGCAGATTCCACAAATTTAGTACTCAAACTGAATATTCTTGTTCTCGCGGCCTATATAGCTTTGTGTATTTGATAAAAATATAACAAATTGTTTCAAATATTTTTTTATTTTTTATTAATTAAATACTGATAAGATAAATTATTGTTCTAAATAGTATATTAAAAAAAAAAAGAAAGAATTTTATTGAGCCAACAGACAGGCACACGTTAAGTATTTGTGTAATATGCGATTATGAAGTGTGCGCAATAACTCACCATTTCCGGAGAAAGACTTGCTAATTGGATGACACAAAATATTTGCACGCCGTGTTATTATACGACATCAGTATTTCTATCAACAAAGTATAAGCAAGCAGATTAGAAATTTATTGTACATACATATGTGCCTATGTAGTGTGGGTGGCCGCAATATGGCATTTTATTATTTATCGTGGTTTTTAAAGCGGGAAATCCCGTGTTGTTGTTTTTTATTTTGTAAATTTATGTATAGGAAATGTAAATAATACGGTTGTCCGTGATGAGCATGTGCGCTTTGATAGGACACAATTTCCTTATATTTATGTAGAAGATTTTTAACCAAATAAAGTGTTTGGTCTGTGTACGCGGTCTCATCTGTATAATTTTGTGGAAATATTAATAATAACAGACTATTTTTATTTTTTTATTTTAGGCAAAGTTTAGGCCAAGCATACATAACCTAAACAACTACATTGGATTCCAAGATATTTATCAACGACTAAGCTGAAGACAACAATTGGGTACTTAAAAGTTCGTGTACAAATCAAACCAATTAGGTTTCAAATTCAGTATTTCATAATAAGAAACTTAATGTGAAAATTACTTAAATCAAAATAACCAAATTAATATTTTTTGAAAGCTTTCGAAGTTACATTATAAACCAGGCTTCAACCAACCATATTCTTACATATTTTTTAAAAGTTTTTTAAGAGGGTGTTGGGTGCGTCACAATAGGAACCCTGTGCGTTACAATAGGGTAGGGTTGACCGTCTATACCTATGACTTTTATGGACTATATTCCAACCTTGCAACTACGTAGAGACCACCAAATGTGTTTAGTATACCTCCACGTGGTAACACCCTGGCAACGTTTTTTAAAAATCGGCTAAATACTAGACGCGAGTGGATTACACTATAAATATTCAATATGCAATGAACAAAGCAGAAGGAAGAAATTCCCCAGGTGGTACACCAATGGAAACATTGGGCAATTCACTCTCTGAAGACTGGCTCTAGGGATCTGGGGAGGGCCGATCCTTGCATATACAAAATAACAAGAATATGGGAGTAATAAGCAGCCCGTTCCAAAGGTGAGAAAAGGTTGCTAACATAGAGCAATTCCAAAATAATATGGGTGCAACAGCGGCACCCCAACAAGCAGGTAGGTATAACAACCTCATATAATTATAGTGAAACATTTGTTCTTGTAAGTTGGAAAAACTTTGAGCGAAGGCTCATTTATCTTTCACACGTATGAAAATAAACAAGAAAGTCCCATCAGAGTCATGGCAAGGAACTTACATCATACATGTAGCCCAGAACGAATCAAAAATGAATTATCATCAAAACAATTCAAAAATAATCAGCGTAATGAACAAAATTAGCTGGAGGAATAAAAAGAAGCTAGACATGTTTATACTAACATTCAGCTGTGACGAAAATAAGTATAACTAAAATTTATAAGATCACTATAGTTTATTGGGTTGCAAAGTGTTCAACCACATAGAAAGTCTAAACTAATTCCGCAATGCACAAGATGTCAAGCATATGTGGCAAACTTGCAAGGAGTGTTAAATGTGCCGGACACCACCTATCTGGAGAATGCGATAATCCGCAAGTTCATCTAAAGTGTGTACACTGTGGACAAGGTCATGCTACTAATTATCGAAGATGAATTGTTGCAAAGAAAATTCAGAAAATTAAAATCCAAAGGATGAATAAAGTTCAAATGCCTGGTCAGGCAAATCGATACGAGAGGTAGGCAAAACAAGGCAATGGGCCACCAACTAAGAACTGAAGGTGTTACATCAGTCAAACATTACAAGATAATCTCATGAAATGAGATGGGTTTGCTCCGGCATCAGCAAGAACTACAAGCAGTCCTCGACATTGAGAATATAGATGAGTGTCTTATTTCGGAAACACATTTTACTAAGCAATCCTACATAACATTTAAAGGCTATTGCGTATATCACACTATCCTAAAATATCCAGCATTTTGAATAAGCAGAGTTTTTCAAGCGTCTGGGAAAAAGGTTCATAAATAGGTGGTAACTTCAATGCGAAGAATATCACTGGGGTTCTACTTAGAATAACTACAACTAATGGAAAATAATTACTGATTGCCATTAAAGAAAATGGATGTGAATCCATTTCAACAGGAAAACCAACATATTGGCCAACTGACCCAGTAAAAATATCTGACCTGATCGATTTTTTTATAACCTAAAATATTTCTAATAATTTTATGAAAGTCGAGGAAAGCCAAGATATGAGCTCAGATCATTCTCCAATAGTCCTAACTCTAAGTGAATATATCATCCAAAACGAGAATAATCCAGTATTAACCAATAAATATACAGACTGGGAAAGTTTCAAAGTACATCTTGAACAAAGAATATTTTTGAAAGTTTCTTTAAAAACTATGAATCAACTGGGCACAGAAGTAGAAAAGTTCATTCAACAGGATATTCAACAATCAGCATGGGAAATTACTCAAATCAAGAAATCAAATTAAGACTAAAAGGAAGTAACTATCCAATAGAAATTAGAAATCTCCTTAGAGATAAACGCAAATCCAGAAAAAAAGTGGCATCTAACTAGCGCTCCACAAGACAAAAAAAGACTAAACAATCTTACTCAACAATTAACAAGAGAAATTAAAAAATGAGTCACTTAATTTCTACTTAAGTAATTTGACGAATGACAGTAATACGGATTATTCGCTCTGGAAAGCAACTAAAACTCTGAAAAAGCCAATAATGCCGATTCATCCTATCAGGAAAATGGATGGAACATGGGCAAGGAAAAACAAAGAAAATGCTGAAGGATTTGTTAATCATCTTGAAAATATATTTCAACCTTATGAATGTCAATTAGGAGAAACATTGGATGAAAACATAATACAAGTTCTCGAAGATGTCACACCTATGTACATCGCCTACTGAAGTAGCAAGCGAAATTAAAAACAATTTAAACTTAAAGAAAGCACCAGGGTTTGACCTAAGAGAAAAGCTACGGTAAAGTTAACTAGTATTAAAAGCGCTGCATTCAGGTTAAAATATATGCCACACCTTTGGAAAGTGGCTGAGGTTATCATGATTCCCAAACCAGGAAAACCGCCACATCTAGTAACATCATATAGGCCTATATCGTTGCTGCCGATAATGTCTAAATTCTTTCAAAGGTTACTATTAAAAAGACTTAAACTAATAATTGGAAGTAACCTAATTCCGAATCACCAATTTGCTAGAAATCGTGAACAACTAAATCATGTAAACTGTGAAATAAACAATTGTTATGGTAGTTAGATGGTGCCATCTGTATTTAAATAAAATATACATTGAATTAATTTATGATTTTCTATGTAATAAAGCATGGTTTAGCGGCAGAAAAAACTCGTTTTGAAAAGAAAAATATTTTTTTTTAAGTTTGCACGGAAAATTTCGCATTCCTAAAGCATTGACCAGTCAGTCTTTAAGAAATTTAAGTAAGAATGCGACCATAGGAACATGCATGTTACTGACCAGCGAAACTTTAGGCCCGATTGTATGAACGATGATAAATGATTAATTCTCTGATTTAGCGTAGTTTGCCGTGTTTTATACAAGGCAAACTACGCTAAATCAGAGAATTAATCATTTATCATCGTTCATACAATCGGGCCTTAAGAACTTTTCGTTCAGTTTCGTTAAATTTGAATTGTCATTTAACAATCTTTAACAAGAGCGAAAACTATCGCCCAAACTGAAGGAAGAAACGTCAATGTATTCAGTTTTGTGATATTTGTGAATTAATATTATGTATTTATGTTTTATTAATTAAAGAAATAATTTAAATGCATTTTAAACATGTACATAGAATATTATATAGTGTAATATGTATTAAAAATAATAAAATACAAATATTTTGAATTTTTTTTTGTCAAATCGTGTTAAAGATTTCTTAAAGACTGACTGGTCAATGCTAAGTTTTTTTAAGTGACAGATAAAATTTGACGAAGCTTCGTTGAAATTATTAAGTTAATTTAAGTTTTCCATGGGCGAATATACATAAATACTATTTACCGGATTCTTAAGTTTTCTTAATTTAAGTTTAAAAGTTTTTATAATTTATCTATGGTTACCACTTGAGTGTATGGTACAAACAATCATTAGAAATTACGAAATAAATGGTTCTGCAGCATTAAAGCAACGATCGGAAAGACCACATAAACTCAATGAACACGAAGAACAGCGAGAGAACAGCTGCCCTTATCCATATCCCATATGCTTAAAAGATGAGGTGGAAAAGCAAATTAAACAACTGTTGGACGACGGAATAATCAGACCATCCAAATCTTCATATAATTCCCCGGTATGGGTAGTAGTAGTACCAAAAAAAGAAGACGGATCGGGAGAAAAGAAATACAGGATGGTGATCGATTACCGAAAAGTAAATTTGGTTACTATCTCAGACAGGTTTCCAATACCTGAGATCAACGACATTCTGGCAAACTTAGGGGAAAACAGATTTTTCACCATAATAGATCTTAAGAGCGGATTCCAACAGATTCCTTTTTAAAAGAATCGGACATTGAAAAAACGGCTTTTTCGGTTAATCATGGGAAATACGAGTTTACTCCCCTCCCATTTGGGCTTAAAAATGCTCCCCAATATTTAAACGCGCCCATCATCATATTCTTCGTGAACACATTGGGAAGCGTTGTTACGTTTATATCGCTGACATAATCATATTTGGCAAAACGAAAGAAGAACACTTCAAGAACATGACGATAGTCTTTAAAGTACTATAAAACGCCAATATGAAGGTTCAACTCGACAAATGTGAATTCCTACAGGATGAAGTAGAATTCTTAGGTTTTGTTATCTCTAAGGACGGGATAAAAGCGAATCAGAAGAAGGTAAAAGCCATAACAGAATTTCCTGTATCCAAGACCGTGAAGGAACTCAGATCCTTCTTGGGCTTAGCTGGATTTTATCGTCGTTTCATCCGGGATTATACAAAACTTGCGAAGCCCCTGACTTCACTCTTAAGGGGAGAAGATGGACATGTGTCCAAAATCCTCTCAAGAAATAAAAAGGTAAATCTTAACATAGAAGAGGAAGCTCCCTTTATCAAAATAAAAACTTCACTTGTCTCCAATGAGGTTCTGTTATCATTCCCAAATTTCCAAAAGGAATTTGAATTGACTACAGATGCCTCTAACTTCGAGTTTTATCTCAGGAGGGAAGGCCAATCACGTTTCTCTCAAGAAACTTAGATAAAACGGAAGAAAATTATGCGGCTAATGAAAAGGAAATGCTCACCATAATTTGATAATTTGAGGGTTAACATCTTTGAAAAATTTCCTTTACGGATCAAAGAAAGTGAAAATCTTCACAGACCACCAACCATTAACATATGCCCTAAGCAATAAAAATAACAACTCCAAGATGAAACGTCGGACCACCCACAGTCGAAACCCCAGTTAATATATTCCGCAATCAACTAATTTTAAACGTAGGCGAAGAAAGTTCGTACCAAATAATACATCCTTTTCCAAAATATTCTAGATACATTATTACACAACCAAGTTTTTCAAATTCAGATACTATAAATCTTTTTAAACGTTACCTTAATCCACTCACGATTAATGGATTGAAGACAACGGAACCTATAATGGGGAAAGTTTTAGAAGTTTATCCAATACACTTCAGAGATTTTAAAATTCGATTCACTCAGAAGATGGTACAAGATATTACGGATGAGAAATTGAGAACCAACAAAAGGAAAAATATTATCTGTCCCTCGACGAGCACATCGTAATGCTCAATAAAATCAAGATCAAATCATTGAAAATTATTACTCCCCTAGGATGACCAGGAAAATTAAGTTACTGGTCAAACGTTGTGTTATATGCCAGGAGAATAAATATGATCGTCATCCCCAATAAACCTATTCTTACCCCAACACCCATCCCTAATTATCCTGGAACAGAAAATTAATTGGTTTTAACGGCAGATGACAAATTCAGCAAACTCGCCTTCTGTAGACTGTAAACCGCAGATTAATCTTATTCGATAGCTGAGTACCTGAATCCTGATTCTTGAAGGTTATTTAGCAAATTTAGAGTAGAGTATTCGAATTATTGAATTTAGAAATTAATTAATTTAAATATTTGGGCATTTTAGCATAAAAATGAAGAAATTTAGAAAAATTTAAATTTTAAAAATTCAGAAGCATATCGAAATGTTGAAATTTAGCAAATTATTAAAATTTTTAATTTTTAATTTGTGTTTTATAAAATTTCAAAATTTCAAAAATTAAGTTTTAACGGTGGTGAACCGATTTATCTTGGCGTAATCGAAAATTTCTTAAACGAAACACTTTACCAAAAATAACCAAAAATGTTTTGAAGAAGAGTTGTTTCATTTAAAAAGAGCAATAAAACTGCAAAATTCATTTTTTTTTTAGTTAGAGGTAATTTTCATGGTCATTTGGAGGTCAACATGCCATAAACTTTTGAAAAAATCTAGGTACCTATTTAAAAATAATGTTGACCTCTTCAAATGACCACAAACTAAAAAAAACAAATGAATTAGACAATTCTAGACTTATGTAAAACATTTTTCGCTAAAATGTTGTGCTAACTTAAATCGACTGGTTTAGGAGAAATTCGCCTAAATGTTTATTTTTTTACCAAATCCAAACACATATCTAATTTGTCGTGTTTGTTGTTTTAGGGCAGGTTTTAATCTGTACCCTTAAAGTTCTACAGAACTGTCTGCACTGATTTCTGGTGTGACTGACTCATTTTATTTGTCCCATCTAAATCCAGGATTTAGGTGATTTTGACTAAATATTTACCGCACATTCCGCCGCTCGCTGTTCACTGATTTTGTAAAGTCTGCGCTTCCCTTTATCAAAATTTTCAATTAAGATATACATACATAAAGTGGTTGGTAAGTTTGATTTGATTCTGATGGAATCTATAGAAACTAGGCTGCACTCTGGATGAAAATACTTTTGTAAACATATGCAAATTGATTAAGTGATACATTTGAACCGAGTTTGAAAATTATTTGATGCTAAGTAGTTTGATTTGGTTTGAAAACTATTATTGAATTAATGTGCTATATTACGACATCTGCAACGTTATTAAAAGACTTCACGTACTGTATACATACTCATGCTCTTATAATTTTCTGTTTTTTATCTCATTAACTATTTCATAACCAATGACCATATATTTTATAAATCTCATTCAATAATTTAAAACCACTGGCGCTTAACAAGTTAATCATGACATTATACATTATGTATAATAACTTCATTCGTCTTTTGTAGCGCAGCATAAAAAAACGATGGAATGTTTTGAACAAAATATGAATGTGTCTGTGCCAGCCATATATACACATGTACATAATATTATATAGGGGATGTACATATGTGTGACTATTTCGAATTCATTAATCACATTATGGTTACAAGAATGAGATTGAAAAGAGAACAACTATGTATCAAATTATAAAATACAAAGAAACAAATTTGAAAAACTATTTATTACCATGAATTATGTTGTGTTCTACTGCTACACCATTCCGTCGACTTAACACAAAATACGTATGGATGCGTAATTCAGTGGGTTAATTGAAATGATTATGAAAGTAACTCGTGCACAGCTACCGATGATTTAGAAATTCGTTTTATGTTTTTATTGTGACTCGAGATTATCACGAGATGAGAAAATGCTTAGTAACTCATTTGCATTTACATATGGGCGCATAGTTCCCTTCCGTAAATGTTATTGACCTTTGTTGTGTTCTTATCTCATGTCTTGTGTACTAACAGCGTATGTAAATGACGTCTGTGGTATTTATGAGGTTCATCCATATTATAAATTCCGTATGCATACATAAGAGGAGATGCATATTATAGTGTTTATATTTGATTAGGCGATGAGAATATTTTTTTTTTCATGTTTCTTTCTTTCGTTATATGCGCGGTTTATGGATGATTTGTCTTTATCTATTTCAAAGAAAATTTTATAGATAAGAAAAACGCACAGATGTTTGGTTTAGTAAATTAAGTTCAATTTAATTATTTAAATTGGATTGTATTGCTTAATAGCGGATTTGTTTAGTTCTTTTTCAGATGTTATGAAATTTGTCACAAAATTACAATTGGAAGATTTAAGATGATGCTCGCAAAAAAATTTTGAGATTTACTTGTCTTAAGATTATGTGTCAAGCGCAAAGCTCAATTATTATCATCTGTTTGACAGATTATTTCCAGCTGTCAAAATACTAAAATATAAACTAAGTTGATAGCTAACTGGTAGGTTAGTTTGATTTGTTTCTGATGGAATATACAAAAAATTAGACAGTCGTAAACAAATTTAAATTGAATTAATGTTAAAATTGAACCAAGTTTGAAGATATTGCAGACTTGATTGCAGTTTGATTTGGTTTGAAACCTAGAATTCTGTATTATACTTTTCCTTAATATAGTTTAATGTATTTAATAGTTAATTGATCTGGTTTGATGCTAGTTTGATTTGGTTTGAAAGTAATTTTGTGTCTCCTATGAATTTATTTTTAGTGGTTACAGAGCAAGACAAAGCTGAAACAGAAAATCGCTAGTGGGTAAATATAGACTTCTTGTTCATCCGCGTTAAGCTTACGTTTAGGAGTGTGTTTCCGACAAGTTTTTCTCGAAAGCTCTAATTTAGGCAAACATTTTTTTTATTGCAGAAATTCAATTGACAATAAAAGCTCTTTGAGCGGACATCGATGGGACCAAACAAAATGTCCGTTCACGTAAGGTGCCTATTTAACTGAGGTAGTTTTACCTGAAAAAAATAAAACTCGGACTCACAGAATTGATCGTTCAAGTGTGGTGTCTGCTTAAGAGAAATCCGCTTTTGAGTTGTATATTAGAATACCAAGAATATTTTGTTTCGATGCTTCGACTTTAAGAATTAATCTCATTCTAACCTCTACACTTCGATTTTGCCGAATTTCACTAAATTTCTAAAATTAGCGAATGACGAAATATTTCATCAAGTGCAGAGTGAATAAAATATATAACCGACTATATACTTTGCACTCGCTTCACAAGGCTAGGCTGTCGCATAATCAAACCATCTTTCACAATCAATTTTTAGGTTGAGTTCATGTAGGTTGTCACCAAAAATAGTAGCATTTTATGATAATTATGACTCTGGAAAGGTTTCACTATCTTGCAAACAAATTACTTACCAATATCCACCCTTATCAGTATTAAATCAGAAGCTTTTATTTAGGACTTTTATGCTATTTTGGACAAACCAGCAGGATTCAAAAGAAAACCATAAAATCGAAGAATAATACAGGTACTTCTTGTGTAACATAGAGGCAGTAAGAACACATGTTTCAAAGAGTCTAAAAATCATTTGTCCGGGCTAATGTTGTACTATATAATTTAGTTAAGCTTTTTAGTTAGCATATTGCCTTAATTCATGTAAGTCGTTTGTTTCCTTTCGTAAACATTTAAATTTCCATGAATTAAGGAGCGAAAGTATGAATAACTTAAGCTACTACCTTGAGCTTTTACAACAAATTCATTCCATTGTATGTGACAATTAACTCTTTAGATATTTCCAATGTTTTTTGTCTTGATATAACATAAAAATTGTTTTTGAAGAGAAATGAACCATCGGAAAATTACAGATCGTTTTCACAGATTTAAATTAATTTACCTTTAAACTCTAACTTTTCTAAATTAAATTCAATCATTCTCCAATCAAATTTATCCTTTTCAAATCGCACATATTTTTAAAGACTTTTATCAAGCATTGATATGATCAACATTTTCACCGACAACTAGAACCTACGTCCAAACTTTCGTAATATACGTGCCTCAGAATACGAACTAGAAAATTTTTGATGATCGAGGCCATCAAACCAAGAATGGATGAAGGCAAAATTAACGAAAATTTTAAATTTCATCAGATATTAATCAAACCACTTAGTTGTCGCAATTACATTTCGAGATCAATACTCACTACAAAGTTAGAATGAGCCATCGATCAAGTTACTATTATTATTGCGAAGTCAAATGCATCAGTGTTATTATTTCGAAAAGCGACAGTACTCGGTTCTGCAATTAAACCAGCTCAATTTTGCTTCTAAGTGTAGTACAACTTTACCATTTTAAGATATAAAAGATCGTAACAAGAATAAGTTGCCAGCAACGCTTAAATAAGGTGGTCTAATCGGAGCGGATTTGAAAATTGGCAAAACCCTTGAATTATAAGAAATTTAGAAAAATGACAACACTACAAAAAACAGAGCCAGCCATAAGCTAAAAATTAGAGGACTGACACATTTTAACATTAAAATGATTTATTGCTGGATATCAGATAAACACCTTGGAAGGGAGAGCGATAGAGCTCTATCACCTAATGTAATAGATAAGTTTGGGCCTATTCTGGGCCAGGACAACAAATCTGTGACGCTGGTTTGCCGCGGTGTTGACGGTTTTTCTTTTTGCTTGAAAGCAAAGGTAAGCGGTTTATGGCCCGTATGTAGACAAAATTGTCTTCCTTCTAGTACGTGCCAAAAATATTTTATGGCTTAGATAAATCGCAGGCAATTCCCTATCGTAAGTATGACGTATCTGCTTAATATCAGCCAACCCTCTTCGAATAAAATTCTAATGGTTGGAAACTATTATCGTTGACTGATTGATTTAAAACCGCACCGACTACTTGGTTTGATGCTTAACTGAACAACAAATCACCGTTGCTTGTCAGATAAGCTAATAAAGCTGAATTAATTAAATCATCTTTGCTATTTTGCAAAGCGGATATTGAATTTATTCAATCCAGTCCAGTCCAGTTTATTGAAGTACGAGTAAAAGAGAAAATCTAACTTTTGGAGAGCGCTGTCGCCATTCTGGGTTAATTCCATAAAGGACATTCAGGAGTAATTCTCAAGATGCGTTTTAGTGCGAGCCAATGTGGTATTCCAGGAATTTAGTTAAATCTGCTCACGAAATTTACAGCATAATGAAAATCTGGTCGAGTTAGCTTAGCTGAAAATAAACTAGTAGAACCCACAGCCTCTTGATATGGGATTCTATCCATGTTATTTCGACACTCTTCGTTATTCGGGCCCATTTTCATTGTCAATTTTTGATTCACATCAAAATTTCGTGGATTTAACGGTGGTTTCATTTCGAGTAATCTCCAAACCGAGAACGAACTTGGCTGCTCCGATATCCTTCATCTTGCAGATTCCGTTTTAACGGTTTTTTACAGTGACATAGTTGGAAAAAGTAAAATGTCGTCGACCTTTGCAACGACTATATGTAATGCTCCTTTCGTTGACTTGATAATAAATGCAATCATCGACTTAATCCAAATTTAATAAGGGCTTCATTTAACTTCTGATTCCAGAACACTACTGGTCTGCTTGAAACTGTATAAAGATTTTTTTTAAGCGGCATACTTTTTTCATCCATCAATCTGTAAGTTGTGCTTCATAGCCATATGGACATCAAAAAATGAATAAACGCGCCTTATTCTAGTTTATCATTCGGTTTGAATCGCATTCCATTGTAAGCCCCAATTGCAGTTAAATGGTTTATGATTTGCTGGAAGGTGAACCAATGTTCAAGTTTCATATTGATATTGCATAGCTTGCCGCCATTTCGATGCATTCGTAAAGATAAAGCTTCCTCCACTGTATAGCTGGATCGTATGCGCTATTAGTGGCCAACGAAACGAAATTCCTATTCTCAATAGCCTTTGGCTTTCTGCTTGATCGTCTAGTTTCGTAACATTAAGGCCCGATTGTATGAACGAGGATAAATGATTAATTCTCTGATTTAGCGTAGTTTGCCTTGTATGAAACAATGCAAACTACGCTAAATCAGAGGATTAATAATTTATCCTCGTTCATACAATCGGGCCTAAGTAACATAAGCAAATTAAGGCTAAGCACGAAATTAATTCGATAACTTCTCGACTTTTTGGAATTTTGGAAATATTTGTGGGTTTTATAAATTTCAAATTTTGTATGGCAATGTAAATTAGATTTGAGCTGCGAAAATTTGCATATAAATCTGAATCGTGTTGTTTTTAGATGAGTTTCGTGAGTTCAGAAGATTTTTTAGGAAGATCTCCTCACAACAGAATCAGCACGTATCATTCTCAGATTTAAGAATATTTTTAACATGGTAACTTCAAGGGATGTGTTCTATTAGAGCCCTTCTGTTTAGCTGCAAAGCTTCTTTGACCCTCGTCGTATTTCGCAACTTTCCAGGCGTCATACTGAAAAATGTAGTTACCCTTAGCTTGACTTGAATTTTGTTTCCAGCAATTACGTTGCGTCCTAATACCTAGAACTGAACAAATTTGTTCGTTTCAATAATTTAATTTATTCCATTAAGGATCTCTTAAATTATTTTTTACCTTTGTTTGCTCAACTAGATATCGAGAGGAACACTTCAAACCCTATGCAAGCTCCTTCCGTAAGGGGTCACTAATATCGACAGAAGTAGGTCTCCATTTTTATTATTTCTAAAAATGAATCTACGCGGTATTATTTGAGAGTCCTAATCTTACCAACCATAACTTGCTTAGTAACATTAAGTTACATAAGCAAGTTAAGGCTATGCTTAAAATTAATTGGATAATTTCACGACTTTTCGAAATTTTCGGTTGCGAGACCTTGCATATATAAATCGAATTGTGATGTTTAGATAGGTTTCGTGAACAACTGCCCCGAACATATTTTTCTCTTCACAGCAGAATCAGCAAGTGTCACTCCTTGCCTTAACAATCTTCCTTTACTATCATATGATCACATTTTCGTACGGTGTCACCAATAAGGATAGAAGAAGTTCTCCACTTTTATTATTTCTACTCTCTATTGGACAAGCACAATTTTTACAGCAGCGCAAGTCTCACCATGCATATTGAAAATTGCTGAATTAATGAGATGTGACAACCTTGTATGGTAGTGGGTGGAAAAAGATCAAGGAAATTATTTGCGCAAATTTGTATGAACTTGGATTAACCTCTTTAGTGACATGACAGCCTAAATTGTGTACAAGAAAAGCCTGAATCTGAACCTACTTAACTCTTTAATTATGGTTTCAACTTAGTGTAGTAACAGCTTCGATTTACACTGTTCTGTTTACGTCTTTGTCATCCGGTGATTGCCATTTTCATGTGTGGAAAATGTTGTCCAACATATGCCTCTCTTCGCATTGTTTTTGACCAATGGGCAAACAAATCCTATGCCTAGTGGTGCTTTTTGTTAAAATTTAACTACACAGTTTTCACTACCCCTGACTTATTTTTGTACCAAAATTTGTTTTCACTTTAATTTCGTAAAAATGGACTATTACATAAATATGGACGATCCCCTTAGCTGAAACTAATGCTTAACTGGTCGATCAGCATAATGATTTGCTCAAAATGATGTTAGAAACCTTCGATCACGACTTGTTGAGCGCATGCGAACCAACTAATTGTGCCATGAGCATGAAAATGGAGCATGATATTCATAATAGTTGAGGATGAGATCGGCCTTTCAGGTTCAAATATTTGGAATTCAATCATTCTCCGTATTTTACGGAGTGTACATCACGAAGTAATAATTTTACGTCGGTCGAACTAGCAACACCCTTATACCCTTGACACACTGCGATTTAATAAAACAGATTTAGTGAACTTTTCGAGTTTAATCGCAGTATGTCAACCTCAATTTCAGCTAATCGCTTTGTTTTGTGTAGAGTACTTAAACGAGTTTAGCTGTTTAGTATTAAAAAGATTCCAGATATATCTGGTTTTTATTTAAAATTCTAATTATCCATTTAATTGCCACAAAACGCATCCGCTACTTCACGTACTGTATCTCAAAATGTTTATAGTTATTGTACTCCCAGAGAGTGAGAATTTCAAGAGCTAGTGAATGGCAAACTATGTACATTAACTAATACATTACGATAAGCTAAACAAACTATTAAAAAAAAATGTAACTCAACACTTCATACAAATTATGTATAAAAAACTACAACAAATAAAATCTTTTACCTCTCAGTTTATCGTTCTTCCTTCCCTTGTTCCACACAAACACTGAGACACTCAACTCAAAATTATTTCTTCAGTTGATTTAAGACCTCATAAGTGGATAGACATAAATTAAACTGGGCGATTCAAAAAGTGTGTGTGTATAGAACATAACTAATGAGTTTTAACATTAAATCAACGAATTTAATTTCATTGAAATAATGAAATTCTAGCGAAATTCAATAACTAGGATTTATAAACCCCAAAAAACATCCGTTTTTATATTCCAAAAACCGAAATCAAACAGGTATAAAATCCAAAATATATTTTTTTGTTGTGTTTCAGTGTATTAGTGTTTAAATATTTGTTTGTGAATTTTATTGTGTGAAGAGATATCTTCACACCGGTTTAGTGAAGTTGCATTTTTTTACTTAACTCATCGAGTGTGGTTTTAATAGACGGAACACCTACGTATAATTTAAAACAATAACGATTTAAAACGGTAAATGTGCCTCACACGACTATCGTTGTTACATACATAACGAAAATTGCAATTCAGGTAAAATTAGTAATTTCGTACCTTTATAAGTGTGTATAATATTTGGAATGTATGTTTATACATAAATGAATCATAAATGGTTTTTGACCACCAAAACCACTACAGTTACAAAAGGCTAAAAAAATGTCGTAAAGATTGGAAATAAGATCGCATGCATATTTTATAACCTCTCTCCTTATATACACATAAATACAGTAAGAACACCTTTTACATTTTTATTATTTTAATGTACATGTCTTAAAAAACTCTTAAAAGACAAGCCACAAAAAGAAAACAAGTTTTAAATAATAAATAAATAAGAAACAATAAAATAAAAAATTGATTTGATATAAGAAAGAATATAAAAATACGAAACAACCATGCAGAGAATTTAAAAATTAATTTTTAACCCTATAATAACACGGGATGTGTCATAATTACACATAATTTATGAATTATATTTAAACGCCTGCAGTTTTTTAAACTACTCGTCCAAATTACACTAAAATGCGGTATATATATATACCACGCCTGTCACAAGGTTAACCAAATAGTTTTAAAACAATTTTTTTTTATCCCAAAGATCATAATCTCTTGTACCGATCTTTAAGATTAGTAAAAAAAAAAAAAAATTCTATTGTGTTGATTCACAACAACAACAAAAACAAAAAAAATTCTCATGAATTTAACATGCACAACATAAAGAACAAAATAGTTTTGATGATGATTCATGGTACACATAGTTTCTGTTTTGTAGTTCAATGAAAACAGCACACACATAAATAGTTAAACATTTTATAGTTGCATTAGCAAAATTTGAATGTAGGTAATAGTGTGCGCGCGAGCTTATTTCTTGTTTTCTATTAAGTAAATGCCATATGTGAGCATGTGGTTTAAATTTTGCAATCATTCAATACTAATTGTGCACATGTTTCATTGGCCTTATTCTTAATGGCTTTCAAAAAATAATTATGCGCTTCGTCCAAACACATGGAATATGATTTAACTCTAACCAAAAAAAAAAATTATGAAATGTAAATTTGCGGCCATTTTATATTTCTTTTTTCAGTTTAAACCTAGGCCCTGGCGTCAAAGTTTCAGCCATTTTGAACTTTTACAATTTTCTCATATCTGATCGATTTTGTTATTAAGCACTGAATTTAGTAAGGTCGGCTTAAGCCGAATCAAAATAATGACTTAGGTAGTTAGATCAATACAATATAGAGTTAAGTCATGGCAACCATCTTGAATGTTTTATCACTTCAAACTTAATTTAATTAAAGCTTCAGACTTCCAGTTGCCTCCAGTTACATTATACATTTCAAAGTTTGAAAACAAAATCAAATATTGAGCAATATTTTATACTTAATTTATGCTGCGCCATCTTAAATTGGCATGTGCCTTAAGAAATAATTTTATTAAAGTTAACTTTTCGAATAACAATCCGCATAAAACCGATTCTGATTTAGCACTACATAATGACTTAGTTAGCTCAATAGAATAGAGCTACGATTATTTGTTTTTGAGAACATAAACAATCAGATAACACCTTATTTATTGTTTAAAACTAACCTAACTTAAGTTTCTGTTAATTTAAGTTCCTACATTTTCCTCATACCTAATAATTGTGTTAAGGGCTCAATATAAGATTGACTTAAGCCAAATATTTATGTATTCAGAAGTCATGATTTATTGATTTCAATGCTTGAAAAAAAATCAAATATTGAGCAAAATTGTATCATGTTTGTTCCGCCATCTTGTATTTATTCATAATTGAAAACTAACCTTACTTTATTTTTTATGTCATACTTTAAGCCTAATTTAACTTTCAAAACATTTTATTATTGACTTAGGAAGCTTAGGTAGACATTTAAGCCCAATTAAGGTCGACTTAAGTCAAATATATGAACTGGCTGCATATTTCCATCGAACGGTCGTAAGTCAACAATTATAAAAAGCTTAAAAAACAAATATTTGAGCAAAATTTTGTAATCTGTGCTCTGCCATTTTGAATTTATTCGAACAATTTTCTAAAGTGACAAATCAAGCCCTGCACAGACAGACTATGGTTTAATAAACCTGATTTAGTGAATTTTCGAAATTAGCCCTTGTTAGATTTACATATAAGTCACATGTTGAGTAATATTTTATAATCTAAGCTACGCCATTTTGACGTTGTTCATAGTAAAAACCTAACCTAACATCCTAATTTATTTCTGACCATCGCTATCTTGAATTTAATCATTTATGTAGTTTAAACCTAACCTAATTTATCTTTCACACATTTTGAATTGCGTACCTTTTCTCCATTTCGTTAAACTGTAAGCCAAATTTAACGAGTCAAACTAGTAAGCTGAAGTTGCTTTAACTCTCTTTGACTTAAGTCAAAGCGTGAAATAACAATAAAAAATTGCGCAACATTTTATAATTCTTCCAGTTTAAACCTAAACTAAATTAATTAGCGATATATCAGCCATTTATCTAAATTATATTCAAATCGATTAAATTTGGTAAGCTGAATGAAGGCTTAAGACTTAAGTTAAGTGACTTAAGATATGAGCGAAATTTACACAATGACTTAAACTTATAGACGTCGATTTAACCCAAACCAACAATTTATTTAATATAACAGCCAATTTCACGACATAATTTGCTCTATTTTAAAACTGATCACCTTCCAATTTCATACGTTAACTTGTGAGCTACCTAACTTGGATTAACTTTTAGGCAAATTTGACAAACATCCAAATTTTGTTGATTTAACTGGATTACTTGAATTTAGCTCAATATAATTTCGGGGGCTAAGCTAAACAATTTTCAAAATGCTGGTAGTAATAATCTCCAGTTGATTTATTTAGAATTCTTAAACTCCTTATTCAAACAATAAGTTTTTAGCTTAAAATCTGAGCTAAATTTGTCATGCGACTTAAGAAATGTGTGTTTAATCTATAAAGCAATTTCACTTAAAATATTTGCTCAATTTTAAAACTGAGTAAATTCGAAATTCGACTTAATTTTCGTACATTATAAAACATTAACGATTTTTTGAATTTTAAATGCTACTAATTTTCGACTCGAGCTAAGTAACATACTGGGCTACAAATGCTATTCGATCATTGACTTAAGTTAAGCTATGTAAACCAGCCAATAATTTGTATTTATTTATCTTTCCAGATTTCTTCGCAAATACAGAACACGCACACATAATTTAACCAACAAGTATGGCAGTCCTAGGAATGGTATCCGCTGTTGCGGGTTTTGTAAAAATTCGTTACTTAATAGACAAAGCGATAATTGATAATATGATATTTCGGTGCCATTATAGAATAACCAGTGCTATTTTATTCTTATGCTGTATAATTGTAACCGCCAACAATTTAATCGGTAAGATTGCGGTTACGTAAAGCAACCGTAAAAGAAACAACTAATTCACATTTTATATTTTAGGTGATCCAATTTCATGCATCAATGATGGTTCGGTCGCAAATCACGTCATTAATACATACTGCTGGATTACATATACATACACTATGCCTGGTATGCAACATAAACAAGTTGGAACGCATGTAGCAGCACCCGGTCTCGGCAACGATACTGGTGAGAAAACATACCACAGCTACTATCAGTGGGTCCCTTTTGTGTTATTCTTCCAAGGTATATGTTTCTATGTACCGCATTATATATGGAAAAATTGGGAAGAAGGTAAAGTGGGTCATATCTCAAATGGTATCCGTGGTGTAACCGCCCTTCCAGCTGACGAACGTATTCCCCGCCAAACTCGTTTAGTACAATATTTAATCGAAAGTTTTAGCACACATAATATGTACTCGTTTGGTTACTTTTTTTGTGAATTCCTAAATTTTGTTAATGTCATTCTCAATATTGTGATGGTGGATAAATTTTTGGGTGGCACTTTTATGACGTATGGCACTAAAGTTATTGCATTTTCAAATATGAATCAAGAAAATCGTTCAGATCCGATGGTGGAGATTTTTCCGCGCATTACAAAATGTACATTTCATAAGTTTGGGTCGTCGGGAAGTATACAAAAACATGATGCCCTGTGTGTGCTTGCCCTAAATATATTGAACGAAAAGATTTATATTTTCTTATGGTTTTGGTTTATAATATTGGCGTTCTTATCCGGTTTGGCCATTATTTATTCAGCCCTTATTGTTATGATGCCGACGACTCGAGAAGCTGTTATTAAACGGCGCTGCCGCAATACGTCACCAAAAGAGGTTGAAGAATTGATAAGACATATTCAAGTAAGTGAAAACACTATCGACTTGATATTTGATTCAGCTTAAATTAATATTTGTGTTTTTATTTATTTATGCAGGTTGGCGATTTCTTACTGCTCCATTTATTAGGCCAAAATTTAAATGTATCCTCTTTCACTGAAATACTGCAATCACTTTGTCATCATTTGAATAGTGGCAGCTGTGGTAGTATCCCGTCAACTAGCAGCGATACTCGAAGCAACAAAAATATACTGAGCAAAAAATAAAATTGTCAATGGCTTCGAATTTTTTTTTATTAAGATTTTATTACACGTATTTACTTAAACAACCCCCTCTAAAAGACAATAATATTTACTTAGATTTTACGAAATAAATATCAATATTTTATTTTTTTTTAAATCATCTATAAGGAGATAACAACGACCGATTTGTTACATAAATTAGTTGTTAAGGATTATGATAAGAGATATGTTACAGATATAAGTCATGTGAGTGAAATTTCCTCTTTTTAGTATTACTAACTTTGTGATGAGAAATATAAATTTGTTAAAAAAAAACAATGTGGAAAACAAAAATTATTTTTAAGTTTATAAATTTATTTTCTAAAGATATTTTAAAATAAAAACGAATTTTTTATACGGATTAAAGGATTACAGTTTTATTACGAATTCCATTCAAAATCGCACGCCCAGCCTGGATGAATCGAAATCTAATAATAAATAACCGAGTTACAAAATTTCAGGCTTCATTTTATGGGGCAATCTACATTTTAAATTCTATGCCATAGAGACCACTTTCAACCTGAAACTAGTTGAGTTGACTCAGAAAAAGTTGAGTTCTACATTTTGGGCCAAATTATAGTGGAACATATTTTTAAAATCAAATATCTTGTCTAGATATCAAGTTTAATCGAAATCTGACAATAAAAACCGGAGCTAAGAAATTACAGGCCATAATTCAGGAGTTCTTGTGAAATACATTTTTAAGCCTACGTTTAATTCATACATATATCGAATGTAAACCACTTCTGGAGTATATACCTATAAATCAAACCAGTCTTACACAACCTCAATGTAAATGTTGAGTCAAAATCCGGAACAATATTGGAATTCTTTTTAAAATCGTATGGCTATCCTAGATATCAAATTTAATTGAATTCTGACAATAAATAGCCAAGTTACAAAATTTCAGGCCATAAATTAACACTCCTTGAAATGTTAATTTTAAAATATTGGCAGAATACAGAGAGGATTTTCAACGAGATCCCAGTTGAATTGAATGAAATTCAAAATATGGTCAGAAAAAGGTGAGTTCCTAAATTTGTGCCAAATTGTGGAACGTTATTGAAATTCTGTTCAAAATCTTGTATCTAATCGAGATATTGAATTTAATCAAATTCGAACATTAAATAGCAGACTTAAGAAATTGCAGGCCATAATTCAAGAGTTCTTGCAGAATACATTTTTATGCCTGTGTCTTTTTCATATATCGATTTTGCACGAGATCTGGGGTGGGATGTTGTTACCATCACGTTTTTCGCTTCGATGCATTTTCGATAGAATAACGGTATTTTAGAACTAAATTGTTTTACAATTTTATATTTTTAACAAAGAAGTACAGTTATACTATCAAAAATGCATCGAAGCAAGAAACGTAATGGTTACAACATCTCATCCCTGGAGTACATAAATCAAACCATTCTTACAGAACTTCAATATACATTTTGAGACAAAATCCGGAACAATATTGGAATTCTTTTTAAAATCGTATGGCTAGCCTAAATATCAAATTTAATTGAAATCTGACAATAAATAATCAATTTAAAATATTGGCAGAACTTAGAGAGCACTTTCATCTAGGTTTCAGTTGAATTGAATGAAATTGAAAAATTGGTCAAAAAAAGGCGAGTTCCTAAATTTTACGCCAAATTGTGGAACGTTATTGGAATTTTGTTCAAAATCTTGTACCTAATCGAGATATTGAATTTCATCAAATTCGAACAATAAACAGCTAAGTTATGAAATTTCAGGCCATAATCCAGAACATCTTGCAATACACACATTTAAGCATATCCCCAATTAATGAATCGAGCTTGAACTAGATCTGAGGTACATAATTTATAAATCAAAGCAATCTTACAGAACTTCAATTTAGGTAATTGGAAATCTTCAGAAATAATCGATTTCCTGAATTTTTGCCCGGGTTTCGGAACGCCATGGGAATTCTCTTCATATTGTAATCAGCCTAGTTATTGAATTTAATCAAATTTGAATAATAAACAGCGGAATTAAGAAATTGCAATAATTCAGGAGTTCTTGCCAAATAAATTTTTAAGCTTGTGTCTAATTCATATATCGATTTTGAAGATGATAGATCAGATTATACTGATCGCAAGGCTAGCTGGTCCTTAACCTTTTTTAAAGCGCTGGAACCGAACCACGCTATCGATCTCCTCACTTAGTAACACGATGCTTACAGAGTTTGTGAGTGGCTACATTCCTGGTATGAGATTCCCGTGAGTGGCTACACTCCAGGATACCGCAGGAGCTTTGTCTCTGATCACATAATGTTAAATGGATCGAACCTATGCTCCTTGAGTTGTAGAGAATTAGCTATCAATGTTTCCAAAGGCTGTCATCGCAGAGTTTTTCCCCCTCTCCTGCCGTGGCTTTTGGTGATTGACGAGCTACTTATGAAACTGCAACTAAAGGGAATGGACAAAACCATTTAAACTCGGTTTTTTTTTTTAATCAAGACTCACTTTTCTCGATGTTTTAAAAATCCCTAAGTCAGAAAAAGAAACAAAAATGGCCGTCCTTTTGTCTATCTGAATGTCTGTACCGACGGACGGTATCTCGAGAACGGCTTGGCCGATTTTTATTTTTTTCGACAATCTATTTCTGTTGTGAAGGCGGAGGTTTAACAAGCTTTTGGAACTTGGACGTCAAGAAGATCCGATAACTGCTATACGAAAATGTGGTATTATTGCGTGGTTTTGCTTGAGATGAGTTCACATACGCATGAATTTATTCAGACATTGTTGAAGTGGGAGTTGACTTGGGCATTGATTTTGGAGTTGAGTTAATGGCTGAGTTGGGGGTCACGTTGGAGTTCAGTTTTAAGTTGGAGGTTGTTGAAGGTTTTGTTGGAGGTTGAGTTGCTTCAAATTCGGGTTGAATATTTTTAGAGATCTATTTTCAATAATCGGAAATGTTTAACGCTCAAATCTGGCACTTGTTGAATACAGGTGGCCTAGCATTTATTCATAATTTATAGTAATTCTACACCGGGTAATAGCGGGTATACCAGATCGTTTATAATATTTCGACGTATTTTGGTTACAAGCTCTCAGAAATTCTAGAACTATCTGTCTTTTATGAAGTTGTGTTCAGCCTAATTTATCTTAGAACCTCATATTTTAGATTTCGGAAACTGTGGAGTTTATTTCATCAAATTCAACAAACAGCTCCAAATTTGGCTCAAATACACAGATTTATGAATCAATCAAATAATATCCAAATATGGATAGATTTGACGGCACAGGTTAACAGAATTAAGGAACTTTGTTAATTATTGGCCAAACTTGAAAGAATCTCATCGTGTAAAATTTCCTGTCATTGCCCATGATCAAAGCTCTGAGGCGATTCCCTCAAGTTTGATTTTTGTTGCAAGCTAGAGGTTTCATTTTGTGAAATGTGGTGGCCCAAAATTGCATCAGCTGCGTGTTACAAGATTGGCCTTGGTTATAGACTGTAACGAACTCTGACCAATCACAAAATGAGTAGTATAAAAACTATTATGGCTCAGCGTCAAGCCCGTCAATTCGACTACGGTCAACCAATTTCTTCCACGAATCTACAGGTCCGAAAACGCCAATTTTAACCTCCCCTTTGTTTATATACAAATAACGAGTATTCTTGACCCAAAGTCCGGCACATTTGGGCTACAAATTTCAATAAAAAATGTGGCAAAATTTAGGATTTCAGCCGTGTTGCCCCAAACCACACGGCCAACGAATACCTTTACCGGCCTCCGGGTGGAGTGATATAATAGGCAGCCGAAATCAAAAATTTGTACATTGAGCTGAGGAAACTTAGCTCAACTGTTTCAGGACTGAAAGTGACGCTAAATAGTCAATATCGCCATTGCGAAAAAATCTTAATTGGTTTAAGTAATTGGTGCGTTGTCATTTAAAAGGGTTCACAGCGAATACGACACCCAGCATCGCGTTTTCAACTCAAGCTAGTTTTCGCGCTTTAGTGGTTGTCTTGTTGACTAACTTACTTCCCAATGTGGTGCAATTGGTGCGAAAGCTGAAGCAATCAATTTTTGAGCAAATAGGTGAATTGGTAAGTCCGCCATTTTGGTAACCTATGCGACAGAAAAATTTTCAAAAGATTTATGATATGTGCGTGGAGGCAAAATGTTAAATTAGACTTTTTTAAAAACACATTTGGATTTTCTACATCACCAAACTATATCAACAAACATGGCTTCCCGCATTCTCCCCTCGGGAACTAGAAGCAAATTTAAAACCTTGTGCAAAACTGCAGCTTCATTCACACTAAATACTTCTACTTTAGTTTTCCCAGAATAATCATAAAAATTGTAAATGTTTTTTGCTAAATATCTCATTAATTATAAATCTGAGTTGAATTGAAACGTATTTTATGGTTTACTGGCCGGTAAGAATTTATGTTTTCTAAACATATCCAAATTTAAAAATTCTCTGCATTTGCTAAATATGGTAATATTAAAGTTAAATCACTTACCGGTTACCCCAATCAATTTTCGATATAACTATCATCTGCAGCTCAACCGTTTGATCTTGTGTAAGTGTTGCCCCCAACAATTCCCTTCGAGATTCTAATAGTGACAACATTACTTTGCGTAACGTTGTGAATTTGTATATTTCGCGATCCTATAAAGATAAATAAAAAAATACAAAAAATTATTACAAAGAAACATTTATACGTTGCATTTATATATACTCACCACATAAAGTTTCTTCCAAATTTCTGCCCATTCTCTCAGCACCTGTGTACATTCCGCCACCACCGGATCAACTTTATTCAAATCCTTTATGTGTATATACGATTTAGGAAATAGGCCAACAGCACGCGGTTTCCGGGGGCATGTACCCCGAAACCATGGTCCATACTCTTCTAGTATTTCAACAAAATCGCCCACATCAAGTGGTAGGCCATATTTTGTTTCACCATGCCAATTGTGTATAGCTGCAAAATGGAAGCAAACCAAAAATAATTTCAATATCATGTCTTCAACAACATAATATAGACAGCAATAACCTTTCTCAAGTGTATATGATGCGATATACTACAAAACTTTTAATTAAGTTTCAAGTTCAAAGTTGTTGCCTTGAAATGATACTAACCAACGTATGTTTAAACAAAAAAAAAAAAAAAAAAAACAATAAGAAGAGGGTAATGACAAGGTTTTTGTACATATACACACAAAAGAATGCGAAAATTGATAACGACATACTAACAAAAAAAATAATCGCGGATTATGTTGTTGTGTCGTACATGCATTACACCTTGGTTTACAATTACACAAAATAATGCACTTGATGAGAATGATAATCGTGTTTAGTATGGTTGGGAGTTTTTTTTGTTTTTCATGCCACACTTTATGTTTATATCAAATGTGAATGAGTTTTAAACAAGATGTCAGGGTTCTTCTTAGTTGTTCATTGTGTTTTGTAATATGTTTTGTGTGCGGGTGTGGGAATTAGCATTTGACATTGATTTTGTTCGAGATCATTGATTTTTATTACGGAAGTAATAACGTCTTTTGCGCAATATAAATTCACTGTAATATTAATACCGCAGTTGTTTCGTGTGATGTTTGCAATTGAAAATGACCAGAAAGGTTTGATTTCACCGAAAGCTTCAGTATTTTATTGTAAAATTATCTAATTTGATTTTCTACACAAAATGTTGACAACGGAATCTTTTATATCAAAAATCTATTTTAGATCTACACTTCCGAAAGTTCTTTAATATTATTGGCAGTGTTAATTTTATATTCGGCATTATTCCAAAAAAAAAAAAAAAGTGAGAAAAGCCTAAAGGACTTCTATCAAAATTATGAGTTACCCTAAATATATTCAGTTTTAAAAGCTTCTAGGTGCAAATATCAGTTACGCTTGATTTTTTTTGTATGAAAGTTAGGTTAGATTGATGTGTTTGAAGTATGTTGATTTGAAGCGATATTGATTCTTGACAGAGAGCTTAAAATTGGGCTGGTACGAGAAATTTATGAGGAACTGGAAAAGGTAACAAATCCTAGAGAAGCCGTTTCTTCTTCGGATTTTGACATCTGCCTGGGTAGATCCGTGCATTGGCATGGCTTAAAACAGGAAGCGTCAGTAAAAACAAAAGCCAGTTTAACAGTTCCACCAACATTTAACCTGAATACACATAGGGCGCCAGAAAAGCCCAACTATGAGGAGAAGTCCGGATTTTTCTCCGCAAATAATCAATCGATTCCTATAGCTAAACCGATACTAACAGCTAGCGAGTTTTCCTTATTCAACAGAATAGAAGTGAAGCTCACCAATATCAATGTCAAATAGAGTACATAATTTTTACCCCATTTACATGTATCAACCTAATTCCGTGCTTGCTCCTTCCTACACTGTTAAATCGCTTTATGCCACCACATCCATCAATCATGCAATCGATTACGGCGACTTCCAAAATGGAACTTAATTTTCTTAGGATCAACCAAATGTATACTGACCTCGAAAACACAGAATTTTAAGTCACTTAATCTATTGGAGGATCAACCTAAATACAGATAACGTTTGCTGTTTTTTTTATAGCACTTTAAAGAGCGAACAAAAAAACTGAAAAAATGGTACCGAAATATTGCATGTCCATTTTTTTCATTGATATTGTTGGTACAACCTCCAGCAAATATTATATATTTTATAAACATTTTTGGTTTTTTGATTTCCGATAATTTTTATAAGTGTCCAAAAACCTTAAGTTGTTTATTTACTTCCTTCTATGAAAAAAATTCAAGAAAATAACCTATTTTTGGTCGCTTGATGAGCTCCCCTTAATTCGTTCAAACCCTTTAGCGGGCGGCCAGAAAACTAGATATAGCTATGACAAGCAAAACATTTCGTTAGCCAGTAACAGCCGCAGGGTTAATATCAGATTAATCATGTCAGCAGCCTAATCACTCCTTCCTTTATGGAATAGAGCGCATGAGAGAAAATTAAAAAAAACGTTCAAGTTATTCGGAAACTATTGCGAAATAAATAACACAACTGGTCGATAACATTGTCAACGAAATTTATTTAATATCAGGATTCAGGAAGCATGTTTAAATTTTCTTAACCCTTTAATGCATGATTTTTTCTTTTTAATTGTAATAGTTTTTTCTTATAAAGATGTATTTGGTTGAAACGAATTTCAAAGTAAAAATGATTGGAAGCAGCTAGTTTTCCCGGAAAATTGATTTTATGACATGATGCCTATTTGCATCATTATGCAGTTGTGGACGGTATAAAATTTAAATATTTTTCCATTTATAACGATTCTTTATAAAAAGACAATTCGTTCAAAATTAAAATAAATATTCAAAAACAATATTCTTATTTATAAAAAATTACATAGTAAATGTATGTTTACTACTAACTGTATGCAAAACATCGACTAACTTACTTTAAATGGCGATTTTATTTTCAAAACGCAGAAAAAAACAAAAAAATGTGTGGAACGAGATAGAAAAACAAATGAACAACAGATCTACTAAACAAAACAGAAAAAATATGCTCAAATGTAGATGCAGTTCAAATTAGAATAACATGATGCAGATATGCTACAGTATGCATTAAAGGGTTAAAAAAGTTGCTTCTTACATTATTAAGTCTGACTGATTAACTTGGGACAAAAGTAATTTTTGCATAAGGCAAACAAGGTAACTTTAGTATCCAAACATTAACCAAAAAATATGAATCAAAGATAATCAAATAAGGATGAGCGTAATGCCACTGACAGGCTGGGGAATGGGAAAACAAATATAGCCTAACAATCTCCGTACAGAATAATTAGGCCCAATTTACTTTTGTGGTTACATCGATTCACTTTATATGTTGAACAGCAAGTCTTCGTGAAGCTAAACATTTTTAATTTCAAAACCACCGTGAGCTGTTTGTGGACAACATTTGTTATTATTCGGCGGAATTGATTGATGTACACAAGAAAGATTTTTCAACCTTCTTAACTGACAACGAAGCGTATTTTTGCTGGCTGCATATTCTTGGGGATTGAATTTAAAAAATTTCTGAATAACTTTTTTTAAGAAATAGTTATATTCCGTCCAGTATGCAATAAACATGATAAACAAATTCGCCTGAAATCTTGCAAATCACAAAAACTGTCGTGCGAACCATAAAAAATTATTGGCCTTTGTCGACTCTATTGTTAAAATTGCATTAATTAATTAAAACCTCTATTTGAAATAAAAGTGTACTTTAGCAATAAACAAACTTAACGATAAATTTAATTAATTTGAATACTGCTTGCATTTTTTTTTAGTTTGAAATTGTCACATTGCTTCGCTGACTATTCTTATAAAAATGAAAATTAAATGAATCAAATATTTAAGCTTGAAATATTAAACAAAAACTAACAAATAGTATTTGAATGTAAAATTGAATACGCAATTCATAAAACAATTTTTGTAACCATTTGAATCATGTCCAGTCCATGTTCATATATGTATCATGGCGATGCGATTTATAATACATAAGCACGATTTTAAGCACAAAGTTTATCTCTTATATACATACAGACAAAATCGATAAAACCTAATTAAAAACCTTATTAAACCTAATAATTCGAAAACAAAATTATAGGATATTTCTTGTAGAAGAGTATTATTGAGATGTTTTGTGGTAATTTTAGACATTTTTAAGTAAATAATTATTAAATTGAATGTAATTTAATTAGGTTTTTGTTTGGTTTTAA
The DNA here is from genome assembly GCA_963556165.1 of Tipula helvola. Lineage (NCBI taxonomy): Eukaryota > Metazoa > Arthropoda > Insecta > Diptera > Tipulidae > Tipula > Tipula helvola. Next base: position 330,787,286 of record OY744483.1, on the reverse strand, counting down.
ATTTTTTAATCTTTTTTAAAAGTTTAATAATTTTCATACGTTGAAATATGTTTTTGATTACATTTTAGAATTTGATATATGTATTATGCAAGCAATATTTATTAAGATCACTTTCCAATTAGACTTTAGCATGGTGTTTATTAAATATTTGGTAGGATTTTATTGAAGAAAACTTTCTACATAATTGATAAGCGCTTAACACAAAAGAGTATCGTTAACCGTAATAAGCTTTTGAATTGTCTAAGTTATTAGGTGTGGAAAGGGTTAAAGTCTGGGGTTATGGAAAAAAAAGTAAGATCGATTCTTTATAAATAGTCATAAGTATATTGAGCAAATGTGACATAAACTGTTACCATTTAAACTTTAAAAACGAAGCAACTTTGATAACTTTGTGTGAACTGGTCCCTTCGATCTACAAATTAGTTCCCATGTGTGATTTTAGCCCAAACAAAATCGCCATACAAAACCAGATTTTGTTAATGCTTATTATATGGTACAGTTAGACGTTAATAATTTGCCCGAAAAAACAAACACCGGTGAGTGCCGGCCATCTGATTATCGGCGATGCGATTGTGTTGGTTATCGGTTTTATTGGCGATGTGATTATGTGTGCCATCTGTCCTTTGGGAGATGTATTTATTCGGCGATGTGAGAGAAATTCTTTTAGAGAAAGCTAGAAATTTAAAAATTTAAATTCTTTCTAAATTTGAAATGCCTTGCATAATAATAAATCCAAAAAAAAACTCTATACATTATCAACTTGGATTTGTTCAAACTCTTAAAAATTTTTTAGATTGTTTATTAATCTATCGAATTAATTTATACAATTCTTTAAATTCAAAACTTATGTTATAAGTAATATATTGTCCCCAAAATATACTAATTTGTAAACTTTAAATCTGAACATTTTTAAAATTCTAGAAAAAACTAGAATTTTAATCTGTCAAATTTGCCAAACTTCTCAAACTGTTGAATTATCTGATGAAATTCTTTAATTCTGACTACAAATTCATACAAATTTTGAATATTATTAAAGCTCTTTAAATCTTTGTAAAACTCTTCATTTTTGTATGTAACTTATTGTACGAAGTCTTCTTGTTTTTACAAATGTTAAAATTCTCAACATACCAAAATTTGATATACAACTATATGATTTACCGCTGTGGAAAATCTGGATACAAAAAACCTTAACAGGAAAATTAATTTATGACAAATACGACATCGGTATTGATGTGTATGGAGGCATCAATAAGACCTTGGATGGATTACGACGCTTTTACTTCTGGGCTAACATAAGAACCCATAAGTTGTTGAATATATTCGAAATTGTGAAAAATTCAAAATATCAAAGAGCAGTTACGTGATATCGAAACAACCTTTGGATCAATTCCGTACCGTAACCAGACCATGGCAGAGAATTTTTACAGATTTAATAGGCTCAATCCCCGTTCTACACATGGAAATACTTATATTTAGTAATACATCACCAATTCTAAGAAATTCTATAGTAAATTTGCATCAAAGTTGTTAAAGGCACGGATAAAACAGAAAATTGAAAACGTAACTTATCAAGGTGAAGACATGTTGGGCAAAAAAATTGGCAATTACCTCACCAAAGATATAAAGAAGTCCTCACCAAAGATATAGTGGGTAATAAAAAGGATTTTGGAGTTAGTTAAGTCTGTTTCGAAAAAGCAAAATTACCTTAATTGTGATAGTTGTTCGAAATGTTTTCATGCGGAATTTGTTGATGTGAAAACGGATGTGGAATTTAAACATCTTAAATCGAAGGCTAAATGGTTCTGTCCACGTTGCATTGCGGACAGTAACCTCACTAGAATTGTTGAAGTTAAAAAAGATAATATTGAGGATTGGGTGTCGAAACAACTCAATGCGATGTGGCCGAAAATTACCAGTCATTGTGATAATGCCGTAACTGAAGTGATGGCGAATATGATATCTGAAACGCTAACATTGGTGCAAAGGATTCTTTTCCTTGAGAAGGAATTCGAACTTTATAAAATGCGTGATGAACAGAAAAATCAAAGGGTATTGATGCTGTACGGTATACCGGATACGGTTAACATTTATGATCATTCATTTTTGTTAACTATTGCTGATAAGGTGGGTGTAAAAAACTTTAAAGCTGACGATATTAAGGATGATTTTAGGCTCCAAAAGAAGAATGGTGGAGGTAGCGCTTCAGTTATAAAAGTACGCTTCGTGAAGCAATTGAAGAGGAATCATTTTATGTCTGCTTATCGTAAGTATATCAAGGATAAACCACTATGGATAACGTGTATTGATGCCAATTTACCAAAATTGAGAATATACATTAATGAATATTTTCTAAGGAAGTTAAGGATATTCTGATTAAAGCCAAGTCGATGAGAACAGCGGGAATTATTATCTAAGGTGGATATACGAAGAGGTATGATAGATATTATTGCTGTAGCAAATGATAGCGCAAAAATTACGCAATATATAGAAGAATTGGACCAATTTAAAACATAATAGTTAAATATGGTTGACTAAGTTGAGCACTGTGATTGTGTGATATACATATGTATACTAACAATTTTTTGCTAAGTTGCTCAGGAATGATTGAGTAGGAAGAAGAGGTCGTGGAGTTGCGTTTTAGGTACGTAGTGACTTTTCTAAATATTATCATGTGAAGATACTTTCTAAGGGCTCCTCTGAGACCTTAGTATCTTACTATAGAATTTATTATAAATTCTTTAAAAATAGTCGATTGTGTTGCTTATATGCATGTTCGAATCCTTCCTCTTATTAAATTGAGTGAGCTGTTATCTAAATTAATTGAGGACTATGATATGGTTATTTTAGCGGGCGACCTTATATATTGATTTTTTGACATGGTTAAAAGCTGTTATTTAAGAGACATCTTTGAGGTACTTAATTTGCATACAACGCAAACTCAACCAACAAGAGTTTGTGATACAACTGAAAGACTAATACTGCATTGGAAACATCTAATTTTTGTCAGTCACCCTTCACTGACCATGACCTTATATCAATTGACTTTAATATACCTGTTCAAATCAATGATGAAATTAGATTTGTGCGGGACAATGATAATGTGGATATTCCCAGCCTTTTGGGATTCGATTGATGGAAAATTTGAGTTTTTAGATGATATCATAATATTTCAATATGGTTAAACCAATATGCTCCCTTTAAAATGATTAAACAAAAATTCAAGACAATCCCATGGTTTAGTTATGTTATTAAAAATAAAAAACAACTTGTTGATATGCGGCTAAAAATGTGTGGAAAAGATCTCGTTGTGAGGTGGGCAAATGAACCTTTATAGTCCAGGAAACAAAAACAGGGCTCCATATAAACTTGTAAATAATTCCAATAAACTTTTAACAGATACAATGTTGTTCCCTATACTTCGGCACAACTTTTCAGAAAAATCCCCACCTCTATGTGTTGAGCAAAAAAATAACGGTACTTTAGTTTTATTATTTCATTATTTTTTTTGAATTTTTGAGATTCTTAACATGACTATAACTTTGGGTATAAAAGATTTAGAAACTAGCTTTGTATGCGGAATTATCTGAGAATTGGTGGTTATTTAATAATAAAATATTAAATATTATATGTTATTACAACAAACTAATTAAAAACCTGCTCGAAGTGAGATATTGCAGAAAAGTCAATGTGCAGGTACCCTCATTCCGGGTTTATTCTTTGTGTGTTTGAAAAAAAAGACCTTTCTAATCTTTTAAAGGGTTACTTTCAGTAAAGAAAACCGGTTTCAGAATTATACGAAAATTTTTTGTTATCTGTGTGCTAGCAGATGTGTAAATCTGCGCTATGCATCATTTTATGGGGTCATTCATGCGAATTACGTGTGATACCGCGCGGATTATAAACCGAACAATATTGTTGAATACTATATTTAGGGCAATATTATTCAGTGTAATTTTGAATATCAAAGAGTAAAGATGTCGGAAAAAGTGTAAATTTTGTAATGCAAGAAAATAAAGATATTTGTAATAAGTGTATGCAGAAAAAGGACTCTACAGTGGTGAAAAAAGGAATTGGTAGCTTAATCGAAGCTTCAAAATCAAGAAATGATGATTTGTGAAGAAAGTTAGAGAACGTCGAAGAAATTTTATCGCATACAGAATAAGTAGTAGTAGTATGTATATAGTAGTGGTATTCCCATAACAGGACCATCATCATCAGCTTGCAGCCAGCAAACAATTTTAAGATCAAGTGTGCCATCATTTGATTTTAAAATTAATTGTGTATTTTGTGGTGAAGTGATTCAAGAGATTGACTCTAAGAATGTAAGCCGGTACAATCAAGTTAATGTTGTGAAATCAACTATCCTGGATCTTTGTTGTAAACGCAATAACTCATGGGGAAGTATCGTCAATACACGGATTGGTGGGTTAATTAATTTGTGGACACAAAATGTGCAATATTGTTTGAAATGATACTGCAAATTTAGAGAAGGAACCACTAATCCGTCCAGAGGAAAACCCATAAATGACAACTGTCGTACAGGTTTTGAAGCTTTGTGTGCCTTCATAAAACAAAGTAATGAATGTCAATTTGCATTACGCGATCTGAAGAAAGGAATTCAGTGGCAATGATGTAGATTTGTACGGTGACTACTACTTGAGGGACCTGCTTATAAATTATTTTAAACCAAATTTGGTAGCAACCAACTTATTTGGCAAAACCACAATTTTAACTTTAAGAGACATGTTACCCGAAGAATTGTTAGTGCAGAATTGGGACTCATACAAATGCAGTTCTATTGAAGAAGAGCGCGATAGAACTGTTAAAGCAGCAGCAGCAATTATCAGAGAAGACGTCCAGTCCCAAATTTATGATACAACAGTATATCCAACATTCGCTGATATCAAAAATGATGGTGAAGAGTTTGTACCAGCGACTTTAAAGATATTTACGGAAACTCTTTATAAAAAACGAAACGCATGCTCTTCAACGAAAACAAATAAAAAGATGCAGTTTCTCAATCAATGTTGATATATGGATGCAGACCAAAATCGTTTATATCACCAGGGCTGCTTGGATTATCAGTTTACCTTCATCGTAAAGTTACTGCATCATATAATGAGGCTGCCAATTACATCAAATGTGCAACATAGTTTGCAGACGTACACGTGGAAAAAAATGGATTTATGCCATTTGTATTTGATAATGCTGATCATGCTCTAGGTGGGATTAAATGCATTGCACCTGCTACAGCGGTTAAATTGTGTGAAAAGATACAACGAACATCGATTACATCAAAACCATATTTAAAAGAGCTGACATTGGTATGGACAATTTTTAGAGCAAATATGTTGTAGATGGAGGCCATCTGCTTCACTCGGTAGTATGGCCAAAGCCAGCGACTTATGGCATGATTCTAAAAATGTATGGTGATTATGTTTTAAAACATTATGGCAGAAACACAACGGTAGTGTTTGATGGTTATTCGGAGTTTCGGACTACGCCACCACGAAAGGAGAAGAACAAAAAAGAAGAGCCATTGCCAAAATTTCAGCAAACATCGAAGTAGAGAGCAATATGACATGCACAATTTCTCAAAGCGAATTTCGCGCAAACACCCATAATAAATCGAAATTCGGTATATCGCACAAGCCTGCCCAATTAGATTGATTGCAGGGTTGGCTCAACCTTTAGAGGTGGGGATTTTTTCTAAAATACTGTCTTCAAGTAGTATACTACAACCCTGTAAGATTTCGTTTCTATTGGAATTGTTTACTAATTTTGGCTTTTGCACAAAATTCCTGCACTATTTATGGCTCTTTATATGTTATGTGTTTAATTATTGAACAAAGCAATCATTGTGTTAACCGTACCGGTTGATCCGAAATTGCATTCAACGCGGTATAAATTGTAGTGCAGTGGGTACTACCTTTAATGCAAGAGAATCCAACAAAACAAGTTGTTGGTCCGTGTAAACCTCCCTTGCCGAATAGAACAAACCGGGAAAAGTCCTGGACTTAAGCGGCTAAACAACATGTCAAGTTCAATATATATATAGTCAATTCCCACCTAAGAATGTAGATCTTTAGGCATATGTTGTTCCACCACGGAAACAAAAATAAATTACGCAAACGACATATAGCAAATAGCAGCCATATGTATACAAAAACATCTACATATTTGGCCCGCTATCTTATAGACATTGAAGAACACTGTACAAATTTCAAATGTATATCAAAGAACCTAACATATTTTAATACAATACATCAAATTGGATATCAAATGAAAGGTCTCATCAAGCATATTGCAAAGATTAAATGTTCAAAACAACTTATTTGTGTTAATGTCAAGGTTATACAGCAATGCTAAAAATACAAATTTTAATTTTCGCGTTTACAAAAAAAAACAAAGCGGCAATGAGTCTATCAAAGTAAAATACGTTTTGTGTCTAGACAAATAAATATATGCGTAAATACGTCCGATTGTCATCACAATAATTAATTTGGTACCGTATACCAATTTATATACTCTTAATTTACATATCGAGAGAAAGATTGATTCAACATCTGTATACGAGAGTGTATATCGACGACCCCACAGTAAATAAAAATAAATATTTGTATAAACTTTCTAAAGAGTACTTTACCGCCATTAGGATTTATTTTTAAACAATGAAAGTGTGTGTGTGTGTCTATTTAGAACATATTGACTGGAAAATTTTTTTTTTTTATTCTACAATCATAACACACAAAAGATTAACAACAAATCCCCATATGTTTCAGAATTTCAGCTGTTGATTTGTTGTTGGAATCTGTGTATAATACACTGTACATACTTATGTGGTCGATTATTTAATAATCTCTACTTACTTACTATAAAAATTTATAAAGTTTAGTTCATAATCGAGAGTACATAAAAATAAAAATCCGGGGCCATACAAACTTGAGAGGGAAAATTTTCAAAGTCGCGGAATACCAAGAAACTGACTAAATAAAAAAAAAAATTGTGTTTACGATTTTCGTTTTATGTCGTGGTTGGACAAAAGACAAAACTTTTGTATATTTGAACATAAAATTTTAATAATTCTGAGAATTTTTTTTTATTGTTTTGTACACATATTTCGTTTTTTTTATGGAAAAAGATTTGGTTAATTTACGGATATAAGTATTCCGGATGGGCTCTATATAAACTAATACACTATGTGAATATAAAAGGCCGCATATTTGGAAAGAAATGATGGAAACACTTGTTTTTCGATTAGTTTTACATGTTTGGAATTTAAATGAAATTGGGCAGGGTTTGTGCAATAAGTTCACTGTATAGCTGTACGCATATACAGTTCGAATGCACTTGAATAAATTATTCTCAACCGGAAATAAATTTTAAAAATAAATTAAAGATGTTATCATCAACATGTAGAAGTTTTTCGATACATAAATAATTAACGGAAATTTAGTTCCCCTGCGTCCCCGTATTTTAATTTTTTTTTAATTTTTATTTTTTTTAAACGAACTTCCTTTCGAAATTCTTTATGCACATACAAAACTACTTTGCAATATTAATAAATCAATTTATATTATTAATATTTCATAACACAATAAACCATTATTAATAATATTTGATTATTATTCAATTTTTCGGCCGTGTTATGATTGCTAATTTCACATAAATGTCGCTAAGACGCGATTTCTAAATATTTCGCGCGCGTATATTGCTATCCTTGAACGAATAATTATTCGTTCGTTTGTGTTTATGTATACGTAATTAAGTATAAAATAAATTAATTAAAATTAATGGTTTAGTATATTTTGTTAACATTAAACCATTATTTTGGATGCTAATCAATCAAAAACGATTTTATTTGGGGTGCGTACAAATGGGTTATGTTTATGCGTTTAGCGATAAATACACATCAAACCTAATTTACTTAGAAAATAATACTGGTTTATACACAAACTTGTATGCAAAATAGTTCATACATATGGTCAAAGCAGAGGTGTAAATTAACATAATTTACTCTTATTTTTCAAACCTACACTTTAAGTGGAAATTTCGCCCACGAAATACTTTCAGATGTGGTCAAATTGTGTTGTTTGTGGCTTATAATGCTTACAGTAAGAAGAGAATGGATCTTTAAACCAAAAAACGTTTTCAAACCAAATCAAACTTGTATCAAACCAAATCAAATTTCATTCAAATATGTTTCAACTTAATTGGGTATCAATTTAAATTAGTCTGGCTAGTTTATAAATACGTTAAACCGGCATACACGGGTTTTCAAACAACCATCGAACTGACTTTTTACTGAAATGAATAACGGAATTACAGTACAGCGAAAATTAGAGGAAATAACGGAATTACAGTACATCCTTCAGATGTGGGCAAATTTTGTAGCTGCAGCACATGGTGGTTGCAGTAGGAAGAGATGCATTTTCAGACGGAAAAACGTTTTCAAACCAAATCAAACTTGTATCAAACCAAATCAAATATGTTTCAAATGAATCGGATATCGATTTATATTAGTTTGACTAGGTTATAAATACTTTAAAACTATTTATACGGTTTTCAAACAAACATCAAACTGCCTTTTTACTGAAATGAACGGCGGAATTACAATTCAGCGTAAATTAGAATTCATCAACCTTAATAAATTTTAATAGCACACATTTCACATGTGAGCTAAATAAAGGTCACGAAACTCACTTTTCGGCTCTAAACATTTCCCCAGGTATGCTAAACTTGTAAGAAAACTTACTTAGTTCTAGATTACGTACGTGCCCTAAATTTCATCGTACTTCCAAATAGATAAAATCTTGATTTAGCTCCTAAATGACGATTTTCGTATTTTTATGTCTTCCTATGTTATGTTTATTATTTATTACATGAACATGAGTCAAATTAGTTTATTGATTTTACTATCATTTGTAATTTAGTGTTAGTCACCGCTTATTTTATGCCACTTGAATCAATATTGGAATGGAGTCAGGTTTTACTATTCTTAACGTAGAAAATAAGATTCATGATGAGTAATTGTGCTAGATCGCTGCTGAATTGTGTTTAGGAAATGCAAAATTTTTGTTATGTAAGTACACATAAATACTGTGATGATTTCATCGTTTAGTGAGAATCTTAATTTCGTATTGAGATGAATATGTATACTAAAAAAATTAAAATTCGTGTCACATACACAAAAAAACATAAAGGACTTATTTTTGAAAAGGAAATGAATGGGCTCACTGCATTGTGTTCATGTTCAATCTTAGTCTGATTTTTTATGCCTTACTAAATGGACGGGTTTGGGACCGTTTTTTTAACATTCTGAAAATTTTGTGCAATGAACTGATTTTAGTGAAAACATTTACTAGTAAGGATTCAATGCTAGAGCTAAACAGATTTTTAAACCTACGCTGAAGAAGATGTGTGCACTATAATGATGGAAGAACTATGACGCATTAAACACAAACGAAGGCTACCTGATACTCTCGGTCGACAACAACATGAACAATGCAAGAAAGTGAATGGAAAACAATAAATAACGGAGTAACAGCGTCAAGATTTAACCTGGTATTTGTCATGGGTAAAAATGCGTCTGTGAAAAAAATTAATGAAGAAAGGCTCATCGACTTCTCTGTCACAAATGAACTGTTCACAGATGTCAAAAAATATAGATACAAATTCATTCACAGTTCAGTTCTAAATGAACCAAATCAATTCAACCTTTGTGAAATGGATCAAGACAATTAAGTTTCGGAGTTAATTTAAAATCGACCATATTAACCATATAGCGATCTAAGCAAACTTGGTTACCAAGTATACAATTGCAAACCTCGGATTAGTGATACTGATAACTCATGGGAGACAATTTAGAAAACTCATCAGCTCAAGTTGCGAATGTGCCAACAACATCGGAGGTAAACCGCGGTACGAGTGTATAGCACATCAAGTTAAGAGTATGTCTCTGAAAGAAGGCTTCACCATTGGTAAGGCATCTGCCTAGTAACGAATCCACCTTTCCTCCTGTTTGAGGGAATGTCCAACTGAGACCGGGAATAAAAACTCGAAAGTGAAGGTGGATTGACCACAATCGCATGAATGCAGAATATTGCTAGTAGAAGCGAAACGATGGCCGAAATTTATGCCAAAAATTTGCCATATAAACAATTTTGCGTCGTATTTTCTGCTATTTTCCCTTCATTTCTCTGGTACTAATTCCGCGTTCTCTAAATTGAAAAAAAAAAAAAACAGAAAATATTTTTGGAAAGCCGGGAAGATTACTAAAGACAGGGCCTTTAAATGGTTTTGTGAGGAGGTTGCTAATATTAAGGATATTGGGATTGGTTGTCAGAGATCAGTTGGTGATCCTCCGAAATCTCTTATTATCCATACCTGGATACCTGATCCACCAGATGATTCTAATGTGGTAATTACGAACATTGGTTTGGTGAACCCAAATGTTTCGACCAATGGTTAGTAGGTTGTTTGATACAAACGGAGGGTTAATCACCAATCCACTTTTCTCCGGGTAGATATCAAAACCTTCGAGTTTATTACTTGTCCAGACCTCTGTCTTCGGTACGTTTTTAAGAGGATCGTTGAAGAATAGAGCTAAAACAACTAATCTTCAATCTGATTGGGACATTTTTCTAAAATCCCAAAATAATTATAAAAAGAGGTTAAATCAGCTCACAGAATATCTTGAAGAAAATTCTGAGAGGAAATGAAATTAACAGCCTTTCTGTTTGTTGTATGTTTGTAGACTTGATGTCCTCCGTGTACCTAATGTCAAGTTTACCTCCTCGAAAAGAGAGACGGGTGAGCTTACGAGAATCAAAAGATCGCTCAACAGCAACGATTTTCTGGTGGGTACTTTCCTGGATATTGCGGGAGCTTTTGACAGTTCATTGTTTTATTCAAACGTATCGAATCTATGCTTAGATCTTGCGTTGTTGAAACTGATTTGAACAGGTTTCCAGTTTCTGGTTATTGACGAGCTTCTTGTCAAACTGCAACAATCTGGTTTCGTCGCACAAAGTTATGCTGATGACTTTGTTATTACTGTTGCTGGTAAACATTACTGAGTACAGAAACAAAGCGGGTACAATTGCACCAACACATGGTGTAATTAAGGCTTTGAATTACGATGTAAGTAATAAAAATATTGTTTACTGTACATATAGCAAATACGTGCTTAATTCGTTAGATAGTCCCTTGACAATTTCCAAAGTTCTCAGAGACTGTAAAAACTTCGTCAATCTTCTTTCGTTGGACAACAGTGTTTCGATCATGTGGGTTCCTGCTCATTGTAATATTGAGGGCAATGAGATATCGGTTACTCCCGTATCTTTCAATAGTGGTAAGAAAGCGCTTAAGGATTTCGCTCTGTGTAAGTTAAGCCAGATGTGATTTGCTACCTCGAGCTATCAGACGATAGAAAATAAGAGATAATTTGATAATTTCTTGTTAGATCGCGATCGATATCATATACCTAATGGGACTGGACCGTAAAAAAAGATTTGGTCGGAAAGGTTTCAATCTAAATATTACACAGTTAAAGGTCAGAATATGACAACAAAAGTTTGAACCTTGGACTTGAATTTTGTACAATTTTACAAAAAAAATGTGCGTACACCTTAAGTAGTAAATAGTAGTTGTCAACAACTATATGACTAACTCACTTATGTATATAAAGCTATTGTACTATAATTTGCAATTCGGAATTATATGATTCACAGACCGACCGCGCTGCTACTATTAACAACTTCCTTGTTATCGCGTCTATTTTTTTTTTGCGCCGCGTATACACAAAACAAAACAAAGTTGTTGTTATCAACTATGATGATGCACGCACAGACGTCTTCTAAATACGATGTAATTGAATTAAAACAATAACCTCATAAAATGATACATGATCAATCACACAAAGACTTGATATCACCATAAAGTATACCTGTTGTTGTTACGCCAACTTGTCATCAATCTCAGGCCGATATGCTTCACTTAATCCATCTTAATAAAAACAAAAAACTGAAATTATTCAACAGCAGCAAGAAAATGTGCAATTTTGTATCCCCGATTCGCACACTTCGTAAACAAAACAACTTTCTAAATTTGTACCTATATCGCAAGTTTCATTTCTATTTCTAGTATTTCTTAAATACATACACACACAAAGTACAAAAGATTTAAATCAAGATATGTACGTACAAATAATAAATTATATATTACCTGAATTGTAATAAAAAAAAAAATATTTTTGAAAGGAAATAATTGTCAAGATTTTCAATTTATAAACGGTTGTGTACACACTCACAATTTATGGAATTTGATTACAGGAGGTTGTAAAATTTATTTTAAATTTCAATACGCCAGGCAGGATTCATTTATCATTCTGATAACACATGTGGCGTGGTGTGTAAAATGTATGAGAGAAAAAAAATATTTAAACGATCTTAGACCTAATTTGAACGGGAAACCATCCAGTTAATCGAATTAATTCAATTAATGTTCCCAATAAAGTCATTTTACTCAATAAAGAAAGCAAAATGAAACTTTTCAAGTTTCACAACAAAATGTTTGTCGGTCAAACCGTATCGAGTTTGAACGTAATTTGAAACAAGGTATAGAGAAACAATAATTCACTTTTTCGATCCAGTCACCCATAAGTTCTTATTAAAAAAAAAAGGTGACCTTGAAACGGCCTTGATAATTAGTTAAAGGCCACAAAAAATTTTCTTTATTTTTGATTTTTTACTTGTTTTGATTTTGAAAGCAATTTGAGTAAGCTTGAAAAATTCCAGTATGGGGAAAAAATATTAGTTACAATCTCTGAATCTATCTTCAATTTCAATAAAAATAGTTTTGGTTAATGCTGTTTTTATAAAGTTTTCAGAAAAAAATCGAGTTTGAATACAATTTGATGCAGATCCTTAAAGTCTAAAATCTTTTCTTGCAGTGGATAATGCTTGAGTGAAACTTGGGAAAAAAATATTCTTTCAAAACACAATTTTATTCAACATTTTCTTTAATGTTTGAATGGAGTTTGAAATAAATCCTATCAAGTAATTCAAATAAACAAGCCACCCAACCGATTAAGCCATCTCATTGAACTATTAGTTTGATTAATATTTGAATACTATCTGAATAAAGCATTTCATAAAATGCCGTTCAAAATTCGCTCACTAAATATTTAAGCAAATTGAGGCAATTCCAATTAATCCAATCTTGAATGAAATTTGAAAATAATACTTCATTTTCCACAACAATCAAAATCCGATAAATTTTTAATTTTTTAACGGTTTAATATTTGAATCGAGATTGAATTTATTTTGAGTTTGCAGGGTGAGATAATTCGTTAATGGCCTAAGTCATTCAAGCACATATGTATATGAATAGTTTTTCAACATGAATCAAATTTTATGTAAATTTCACATTTAAAATATGTAACTAAATTGAAATAAAAAACTAAATCAAACTCAATCAGTTCGATTGTGTATCCTTTAAATTTCATTTCGATATGAGTGAACGTTCACTCAAAACGTTATGTTATATACAATTTTATGAAGATCATCTAAAACATTTTTAATGCGCAACAATCCATCGCATAAAATCGCAGCCCACTCCAATCAATTTTTTCGGTAAATTTATCCAATCGAGCCACTTCTCAATTTTGATTAATATGTGAATACTAACTGAATAAAACATACAACTTTGCTCATAAATAATTTCGTTTCAATTCAAAACTCACACCACACCCTACACAAATATTCGAAAAGAGTGACCAAATTTAATATCGACGATAGAAACTGCTCTCAGTTTTCTCTCAAACTAACCAATATATCTATCCTACCAAAACATTCAAATTAATTAATTCTGTCAAGCCATATTCGACCAATGAAAATTTCAATAAATTTATAAATTTCAATAATCTCTAAACGAAATTGAGTTGATTTCAATTTCTTGATTGTATAAAATATTCTTTTTAATTTTAAAATTAAATATTCTTCAGTTTGAATTAGTTTGATTGGAATTTGAATCAAGTTTCCGTTATTTTTATTTCTAACTGATTTATTTAACTGAATTGAAGAAGAAGTGGATTATTTAGGTTCGCATTTATTTGTTGAACACAAACAATTGATTTAATGAATTTGCCAATGTTAAATTATTGGACTGGAATTAATTGATGTGTTTCAAATCAATTTGTTTTAGTTGGAATTAATTGGTTTAATTTAATAAATTAGCTATACAGTTAATTAATTATTGATTTAGTTTGATTGAGTTGACAGTAAAATAGGTACATTTTGTTGATTTGATTAATTAATTTGAACTTATTTGAAATAGCTTGAACTGAATTATTTGTCTGAACGAGAGGTTTGAATGAAATTTGAGTGAAGTTTGAATCAGTTTGAATGAAGTTTGAAATGAGTAAATGTTTTAAAAACAATAAATAAGCAAAATTGATTAGTTTGAACGAAGTTGAACTTCATTTGATTCAATCTAGAGTATCACATAATGGGTATCAAATGAAAGCTCTCAAAACACGTGATCCAATCTAATTAGAGTATGTCGTACAATGTGTTAACATATTATAAAATGCCAATCATATTTTTTTGTGTTTTTTTTTTGTTAATACCGTACAACAAACTTTCATTGCGCAAACATTGAGTGAAATGAAAACAAAATTAAATTGTATTTTGTTTTTGTGTAGCTACTCAAATATGTGTTTATGAAAATAGAATATCATAAAATTATGTTTTTTTTATTAATATTGAAGAATTCATGTAAGGAAGTTAAACTGCCTTAAACATATGTATTATAAATGTTATTGAATCAACCGGAAATTGAAAATATACATACATAAATTTATATACGTGATCAGCAAAAAAATTAATAACAAAATAAAATTGATTTGTCGACTGTATTTTTTATAATAATATATACTCGCGACATGAACTTTAAAATGTCAATTATATTAAAGACCAACCTATAAAAATTATCTCATTTTTGGGTTAAATTAATTTAAATTAAAAATTGTGTTTAAGAATAGCAGCGCCGCACATATGATCGACAGCTTGCTAATTATAGAATCTGTTGTTATTACATGAGGCGCCATAAAATGTAAATATTCTATCAGTAAAACGGAAATTCTTTTGCACTTTGATACCTACGCAAAAGTCTATATTTACATATAAAATCGTTAGTTTTTGGTAAACTATTATTGTCTACTAAATAGCTTAATAGTAATAAATTGAGTCATCAACAAGAGCTGTTTGTAGTAAAAATGGAAAAATTGTTGTTGATGTAATAGGCACGTAAATAGGGTAAAATTATAGTAAGACGACCTCAATTAATGCTGAAATTTATTTGACGATAGATAGTTAAGAAATTAGTTTAGTTTTTGGATGATTTCGTTTGTTAAAAATTAGATAGGAATGCCGTTGTAGGTTATTTTTGGAACCCAATCTGAATTTATTGTAAATTGTAGATAATCTTTATTCTTGGCTTGCCTTATCATTATCGCAGCTAGTAAGAATTAGTTATTTTGACAATGGGACAATGGAAAATGTTATCTAATGTTGATCACATTATCTTTGAGGCCAAAGGAATTAGTACGATTTAAATACATTTCAAACTGTTCAAATTTATTGAAATAAAAACATGTTTTTTTGATGATTTCAGTAAATAATAAACCAAATTTAGAACTGTTTCACGTTGGTTTAGACTGTGGAACGCATGTTTAGAATCTGGTGAAAAATTTACCAACAATCTTTTCTTGTAAACGAGTAATAATTCTGTCACATCAAATATGGCCGAGTACCGATATTGAACTTTTTCCAAATAATTGAACGAAAAAAAATTATATGTGGAACATATTTAACTAAATTAAAACTAAAATGCTACAAACCGTAGTAAAATGTATTTAAATAAAATGGACGCAATGTGGAACATATTTACAAATTTGTCAACAGGAGTTTTCCGTTGCTACAAAAATCTTGTGGAACCTATTTATTATAATCGAAGCCTTCGTTCGTACAAGCTAGTTGGGGTTTTAAAAATTCTTTCATAAGACGAATTCATTTTATCCCGCGATATGCAGAAAATAATGGCAGAAGAGAGAGAGGACTTATTCTAAGCGAAAGACACGACCAAACTTATGAACCACTATAAGTTTTTTCTCTAAATGGAATATAAAATCAGGTATAGAAAGTTTATAAGTGTTGTGGAACTTATTTGCAAATAAATGAATTTGTTCCATGATTTTGATAAGAATAAATAAGTTTATTCTGAAACGTATTTTTTTAAAAATCTTCTCTCTCTCTCTCTCTCTCTGAATATTAAATATTTAACTACAATTAAACCCACAACCATTACAGAATTTACATAGAAGTTCAGGCAGCTCTGTTATGTGTAGCTCCTAACAGCATCATAAGCATGAAGACGTTGAAGGCAGATTCAGTGTCGCGTTGATATTTTTTCTATCCAATCAAAGGA
The DNA here is from genome assembly GCA_963556165.1 of Tipula helvola. NCBI lineage: Eukaryota > Metazoa > Arthropoda > Insecta > Diptera > Tipulidae > Tipula > Tipula helvola. Next base: position 330,770,798 of record OY744483.1, on the reverse strand, counting down.
ACCAACGTGAAAAATAACGTCATTTTTAACCAATGAAATTGGTTTAAAAAAGTTCAGAAGGTAGGAAGGAACGAAAGCACGCAACACTGAATCAGCCTTGATAGTGTGAATAGTTATCCCTGAAAGTTCATCAGAACGACACCGTAAAACAGTTAAAAGCCTAAACAAAGGAATAGTCCCGACCTAAGGAGGGATAACCCACTATTCTTCATTACCCTTACGGACAAATTTCATGAGGTCTAAAATACGCGATCTGAATACTACCGAACGAAACCGACCAATTGCATAAAGACATCTAAAATTACAACAATAAATCTTGTGGAATCTATTTATGAGACTTGCTTGTTGGAAATTAATAATAAGCCTCTGACATGAAATTTGACCTCGAATATCAGAGTCAAATATGTTTCGTGTAATTTAATCGGAGAAACATTATATGGAGCATATTTTAATAAATTTAAAAAGTTACTGCAAATTATAAGGAACTTGTGTGTTTAGTTTGTTTAAATAAAATTGAAACAGTCTGTCAAATAATATTTGCAACAAAAACGTGTGGAACCTATTCATTAATATTGGCAATGTTCGTATAGACTTAGATCATTAAAGAAAACGGTTAAGCTATGTGGGAAATAAATAGCTATCAAGCAAATGATAATCAAATTTAAATCTTATATCCCTTAAATTTAGTAAAATCACATACTTATGTTACAAGTTCAATAAAACCTTTTTAATGTGGAACGTATTCAGCTTTGCGTAAAATTTGTTTTTTTTTGTGCTAAATGTTTTGTGAAGTTGTTCAACGTTTTTGTAGAGCATACATTCTGAGTAGTCGTAGAATTAATTGTATTGTTTGATTTGTTTAACGGACTAGTAATAGACGTGGAATATAATTTAAGGCATTCATTTTAGGTGTTGACATTTATGTGGAAGATAAAATAAAAATTTGAAGATGTTAGTAAATAATACTGTTCTTTGATAATGTGGAACTTGTTTACATTTCAGGAAAAAATATATTTCATAAAGTATCCGACTAGTAATTATATTTAGAGATAAAACGAGAAGTTGGGCCAAAAACCAAAAATCTGAATCAAAAAATCATTTGGAACTTTTTTATATGTAGAAGACTTGCTCAATACGAATTTCCAAACTATTACTGTTATCTTTCTACCAAATTTCCGTTTTATATAATCTCAAAACTAACCTTCAATCTGTAAACAAAACATAAAGCAAACAACTATTGTACACGAACATTTCGATAATTGAATCACATTCTCAGAATTGTTTTATTTGAAACAGCCTTCCAATAATTGTTTATAACTAATAACTTTCGCTGCAAACATACGATTATAATACACGGTTACATAATACAAAACAACGAAACTATACAGATAGACTAAGCGTCGCGCATATTGTGCCTCCAGTTTACTAAGAAAATTATTCAAGATTTGTATCTTGTCTTACAAATTGTAAACATCTGATTTCCCTTCTACCCTCTTCTATACATATAATGTGTTAACAAATACAAACACAGATATAGGCTAGGCATGCACAGTCGTATACATGACTAATGTGAAAGTCAAAACTGTAACAGAAATATTAATAAACAAAGCAAAGAAAAAACTTTAAGATAACGATTGTAGATACAGAGTATTTATCGAGCAAATGGGTGAGAAATATGTATGTAGAGTTTATCTTCGAAAATACGATAATGACTTAATAATTATCTTGTTTTGTTTACATACAAATGATAATTGAATTTATCCAAGACCTTCTCCGAATGCCAACACCACACAATCATTTTTTCCGATCAATTTTTTTCTGTTTGTTTGTTTGTTATTTATTATGTTTGTGACGAAATGACCGGAACAGATTCAATTATTATTTGCTTGTGTGTGACGCGCACCGAAAGACCTTGAAATATTTGCTGAAACGCACACGAAATGTGATTGAATTGTTATTTTGTGTAAGATTGTAAATTTGCGATATTTGATCAGATTTGTGGAGGTTCATTGGACTTAACTGCTTTTATGTTTGATTCATATTCTCTTCGTTAGAAATAATGGAATCATAAAGTGTTATTCACTAGAATGTGAATTTAGTTTCAAGGTCGTAGGAGAATGAATCAATGGTTTGAACGTTTTTTGCTATTTACGAATGTCTAAAAGTTTTAATTTGTACATGTTATAAACATGTAAATGAGTTTATCTACAATTAACTTTTTGTGGGATCTAATTTTGAAACATTTATAGGTTTTAAACTCCCGGCTGCTGCGGATCTAATTGATTGAATGTGGAGAATCATTCGCGCAATTTATGGTCTAATAACGTTATTTTACTGTTTAGAATACTTATTTCATAAATTATCAGAACAAATATTATGTGGAATGTATTTTTTTTTAGTTTTATAAATCACTAAGTCAGCAGAACTTTTGTTGAAATAATCCTCATTATAAAATTATATATTTTGATGAGTTTACTATTTTTCTCTGAAATTAATTTTGTTGGCAAAAACGTAAATCTAAATATGTAATTAAATCCTACAGCTTTGATCGCTTAAACAATAAGCAAATGGCTTAAAGGTCACAAATAGCACGCATTGAAAATCTAAAAACTTAAATACATTCCACACTTAGTTAAAAGAATAAGACATCAATCATTAAACCCCATAAGCTCAAAAAACAGGGGATACATGATGATTCATGGTATATAAATCCTAAACTAAAATTAAGTTCCACACATTTTTATTCAAAAAATAGCTTAAAATCTACAAAACCTGAATAAAATTCAAAATAAGGGGATTAAAGAATAATTTTAAAATAAAATCGCACAACATTGCCCCATTAAATTCCCCAACGAATCAATAATGCCAATTCCACTAGTAATAATAAATGTAATAAGTTGACAATTTAAATACCACAAATACTAACACAAAATCCACTTTCCAGAATTAGTGAATTGAATTAGGAGTAGTAAATAGTACGGATTCAGAAAATTATTTCGCAAGAAACCTTTAAATCACAATATCAAAAAAATAGTTACCTATGTAAGCTAAAATTAAGTCCCACATGTGCACAAATCAGTATTTTGTATTTTAAACGGTTGAATTAAATTAATGATTAGGTGATTGAACTCGAAGTATTTACCACACTGCTTCTGGAGTTATGGGATCTAAATGAATAAGCATTTTATTTTAATTTGTGGAACGTTAAACCAGTTAATTTAAAAGGATGTAGACGTATGTAGAAGAATTCGTAAATTTGCTATTTTAGTATTTAATTTGGTAAGTTATGTAGATGTAGTATTTTTTATTAAATTTCATTCACTAATCGTGGAAGCTATTTGTATTTTAATTCAAACTATGCTTGGAGCGCAAAAAATATTAAAATTAACACTGAAATTACCGACACATAAATTCCACACAAAAATGAAATGAAATTCTATAAAATAGTGAATAGGAATTAATGCAGCAAATTAAACCTCAAACACCCCCTTAAATCCCTCAATTATTTGTAAATTAGATTCCACGCGCAATGCATTATCTGTAATGTATCCTTGTCGGATTAATTTGACTATTTTACAATTGTGTGTCGTTTGTGGGGCGTATTGTTAATTTACAATTTACAAGTTTCCCTTACTTGTGGAGTTTAAAATCCTCATTATAATTACCCTAAATTAAAATTAAGTTCCACAAATTGTTAATAAATGTCCACAAAAAAAGTTAATTTTTACTAAATCAACTTACCGACACATCGCTTGAAATCTACAAAAAGTAAATAAAATTAAAAATAACGAATAAAATAATAATTATAAAATTAAGTTCCACTCCTCAAACCAATTAGAGCAGACAATTTTTGAGGTTATTAGATCTACATTGCTATATCTTTTATTTAATATTTGTGGAATCTGACACACAAAAGGGGTGTGTAGGATCTAGTTATAATATTGACGGATGCTGAATTTTATGTATTTAAATCACAATTATTTTCAAAGGTCCGATCCGAAAAATCTCAACAGTGGCATTCCTTGTCTTAACGTGATAGAAAATTGTCAACGATCAAGATCTGATACAACCTGATATATAAGTAATAGCAGGTGCAAGGGAAATACGAAGCAATGGCGGTGGTTCTATATAATTTCTATATAAAAGCAACAAGCTAGAGTTAGTATATGATACAAATGCAAGTAAAAATCGCCAGCAAGAAGTTAACTTAATAATAAACTGGAACGAGATAATCGTTTCAAAACTTGATTGACGCAACCACGAGAAATAACTAAGGAAGACAAAGTTGGATAAGGAAACCGATTCCAAGAAAATTGCCCTTGTTTTCTAGAAACCGAAAAGATTGGCCAGCATTCTACAATGCGTATCAAAAATGAGAGAGATGCACATTTTCAATGAGCAAAATTTCATTCGCGTGAGGGAATGTTTGAAAGACGAGGCATGGGACATAGTGGAAGACGATTTGCTGAGTCCAGAGGCTGTACCAGGCGCCATCAAAATGTTGAAACAGTTGTTCGGTAGAGCCGGTTAGTTGTTTGGTAGTAATAATCGGGACCTAAGTATTCCTAGAAGTGTTGGGTCGTTTGCCCAGTTCTATTCAATTAGATTAGCAAAGATATAAGAGGCGCGCGCAATAACCAAGAAGCTAGCAGCATATCGGGTTTAAGTGATTTTCTAACATACTTAGCAGAAGATGCTAGTGAGCTAAAACCAAATACAACTAAGTAGTCGAATCAAAGTGAATGACGAAACCAAAAGACAAAACGAAAGGGGAGCCGCACATCGTATTTTTACTACTGACATGGTTGACGATGAAAAAGAGAAAAATGACGAATCTCATTCACCAGCATAGAGTAAACAATTCATCAAGAGGCTAGCCACCAAGAGATGAGATACTCACGAGACTGTAAAAATAAGCAAACATTTGGCGAAGTCAACTGCGAAAGAATTCATCACCGTTTGTTTGATAAACGGAAACGTGCCACGGACAGTGGTACAAGGACAGCTTGGAGCGCATAGCGATGCCAAACCGTCTGTATTGTTCTATTGTTCCGTGTGGTATCAGTAAACAGTAACGTTTGCATAATGGGCAGTATTCAGTAGATACCGGTGCATTTCTCGACGATGGGTCATCTGTGACTTTAATGGATGAGCAATTAGAGACACCAGTAAAATAGAAGAAGGATCTAAGTTCAATTTGGAAATCACAAGTCGAGAACTGTGGTAGCTTATTTCCATATTTCAAATTATGAAGTTAAGCATACATCCCTGGTGTAAGCAAAAACGAAATTGATTCCGATAAAGCCCGTAAACATTCCGCATTTGGAATTACAGACGTGCTTGATAAGTTCGCGAATGGATGGATATCGGCCGGGTATATTATTGGACGGACTCAGCAACAGTATTGAGGTGGTTGAATTCGGATTCGAAAAATTATCGTCAGTATGTGATGTATCGTATAGGAGAAATTCAACAAAACACAGTGATTAAAGATTGGAAATGGGTTCCTTCGGACCTGAATGCGGTCGTTTATGGTATAAAAAGGCATGGTGAGAGGGCTAAACAAAATAATTCATTATGGTTCACAGGACGATTATTTATAAAGGATCAAGGATCTGAATAGCTAAAAGCGACATTCAAGTTCGGAGAAGCGAATGTAGTGGAGCTATCGGTGCATAGTGATATAGTGGTTGCAAAGTATCTCGAGAAGAATTTTGAAGAAGCAATACGTTAGGAAAAATACTCTAGTGGCACAAGTTTTCAAAAGTTGGTTGTCGTTGAGTTGTAAAACAGAAATTATCACCTTGAATCAGGGTGCTTGTGTTGGACAAAAAAGCAAAATTTACAATTTGGGATAATCAAAACCTCCTGTAGAGAGTGAAGGGGAGAATTAGCCAGCTCCAGGAAGTCGATGGGTTTCTTAAAAAAACAATAATTTTTCCTCAACACATTAACGTAAAAGACCAAGACGGTGGCTCACTATTACAGCCAATAGCCCCACCAAAATCTTGAAACAGGTGTGAATGACGTGCGCCAAAGGTTTATGATTCCAAGGCTGAGAGAAGTTTTAAAATTCATCCGAAAGCGATGCCAAGCTTACAAAAAATAAAAAGGCAAATCCATCGAAAGCGATTGCGCGGTTCTTTCACTAGACCTTTTACTTACGTGGGGGTTGACATGTTTGGGCCATTGTCAGTGAAGATTGAGCACCGCCAGGCAAAAAGGTATGGAATATTGTTTACCTGCTTAACAGTAAGAGCTATACATTTAGAGGCGGCGCATACTATGACGACGGGTTCCTTCATTATTATATTGTGAAAATCTATGGGCTGCACCAGTGGAAGTGTGGTGTGACAATGGCACTAATTTTTGTGGTGCTAAAAATGAGTTAAACCGATCAATCCTCGACATTGAGGAAGAGAAACTGCGGGAACAGTTCATGAAGATCCGATGGCGATTTAACCCCTCCCTAGGGCGTCCCATATGGGAGGGGCTGGGAAACGATGGATCCGCGTCGTAAAGGTCAATATGATGAAAGTGTTGCCTTCACGCACTCCTAGTAACGAGCTTTTGACGGTATGCCTGATTGAAGTGGAAAATATGGTGAACTCAACATTGTTCTATATACTAATTGAGGTTGGAGAATCAGAGGCTGACTTCCAACCATTTTCTCCTGGGATCAACTTCTGGAGTTAAGCCGATCGAGGAGCATAGTGAAGAGGCCATAACGTTATGGTTTTTCAACAAGAATAACGAAGTGGTTTGGACAGGTGAAAAATGTAAAAGTGGGAGACGTCGTGACAGTAATAGATGAGAATAGTCCGAGAGGAGCTTGGCCAAAGGGAATAATAGAGCAAACTATTGCGGGTGCCGTCTGATTAATTTAAAGCTCACAAAAATTAATTACAATTTAATTAATTCGAACTAAATTTCATTGACAAGTTGTAAAAGGAATTTTAATTCAGATGAGGTTGTGGGCTCTAAATTGCTATGCATTTTATAAAATATTTGTGGAATATAAAACGTTTTGTAATTATGTACTACATACTAATAAAAATTCTTTATGGATTTTGTCTTAAAAAACAATTTGTGGAATTCAAGTTTGGTTGGAACACCGACAGCTTCAATGATACTGACAAATCACTTAAAATCCACAAATAAAGAATAAAAATCGCTAAATTTCAAAAACCGTATAAAACAATTCAAAACTATTTTCAAATTAGATCCCACGAATTTAAAAACAAACAAATTTTTCTATTATTAAAAGTTTGATAGAAGCTTTTACGCCCGGATGTGTTAAATTGAGTAAAGTTTCAAATTCAGATTTCCGAAATATTGTTTGAATAAAGTGTCTTGTTATACCAGTTAAAAGAAGTTGGTCATCTGCCATTGACACATAATCAATACTTTCCGGAATAGAAATTTAATGCGAGAGGGTTTCTCTCTAGATGTTGAAATTAACGAGGAGATGTTTTTCCGGATTTTATTAGAATGCATAGATCAAGGATTTATGGTCAGTGACCAATGTGAACTCACGACCTTCTAACTAGGGTATCCAAATTACTCGAGGTGAGAACCATAATAGAGGTATAAACTCATCTAAAAAATCTCAAGACTGTATCAATACTCTGTCAATACGACGTGGAAGCGACGCCAAGTAGGTCCTCGCATAATCCGCGATCGTAATTACGATATGGCTGCTGAAGTTGATGAGTATAAACGTGAAATGATCACACTACATCTACCTTTTAACAATAAAGAATTGGAAATTCTGAAAGTTTCTGCGTTTATTTGAGGAAAACGAGGCGATTATTCTGCAGCGCAAAAAGTTCAGTAAGATTTGGACACAGGACCTATTTTGACCGTGCTGCAAATGTGGAAAATAATTCAGATATGAGGCTAGCCGTTCTTAACCGCCTTGGCCTTATTGTGAAGAAAAGCGAGAATATTATGTTGAACAAGGATTTTAATAATTTAACGAGCTTGGCTAATATTCGACAAAATGAGTTTATCATGTACGCCATAAGTACTCCTCTCAATAAAACTAATGTTGAGCCATTGCAAATTTTTCACTGGACCCCCACAGGTTGTAGAAAAACATTTATGATCAAATTGTTAATGGAAATTTACAATCGGTTTACCCCCATCACTTTACGGCCATCGATGGGACTCACAGATTGATGCAAGAAGCCAATTACGGCAGGCTTCGTTCATAATTTTGGTGGAAAAGATAATTTTTGATAGGAGATTTGCGACAAGTACCTTCCGTACGGGCAACTCCAATCTTCCAACAGATCAAGGCGAGTGTCGTTTGCCCTACACTCTGGCGAAGCTTGAAATTTCATGAGCTGGATCAAGTCATGCGTCAGCCTAACGTTCAGTTTCCTTGTATTCTCACTAAAATTGGCAATGGTGAAAAGCTGGGGCCCGCCGAGCAGAATCTAGTCCTATCCCGATTTTTCACAGAAGCTCGGGCGGATGAGCTTTGCCCTAATGGTAAGGATATAAACGCATTTAATCAGAATGGACTCAATACAGCTCCAGATAAAATCGTTTCCATATAGAACGAAGTTCCATAAAATGGGGGTTGCTTGATGCAGGCGGTTTGCCCTACGAACTCATACCTGTAATTGGCCAGCCTGATATTTGATCACAACTAATATCAATATGGCAGATGGATTGTCGAAAGGACCTTATGGCCCACTTAAAATTTGTTGAGAGAATTGAAAATACTACCGAAAATGACAACTCGATCATTGGAGACGTCAAAAGAATCTGGATAAAATTTTCGAGTAATTCAAAAATTGGCCAAAATGGATTGAATAAAAAAAGCTAAATGTGATAAAAATAAATTTTATTACAAATAATTGCCAAATTATTATTAAATCCACGATTAAATATCTGTGGATTAAATAATATTTAAATAAATGTGAAAATATATTTATTATTTGCAAATTTTGAGGCTTAAGTCGCCAACAACTTCATATAAATAGCGGTCAGTGATGATTCAGGAAAATTAATTATCCAAAACGGCAAAAAAAAATTATGGAATCTGTTTAGAAAAATAGTTTGATTTAAATTGATATTCACGATTTAATTTGCTAGGAAACTTTTATTTAATAATTGTGGAACCAACCTAACGCGATTATTTACTGGAAGATGAGTGGAACCTAATTTTTAAATATTTATTTTGTTCGTGAATAAGTTGTTTTTTTATTTGAAATCTTGTTTACTTCTTTATATCTGTACGTATACACCCCGTAGTTGTTTTGCAATTCTGTGCAATTTGCGGGATTTAAGTAAAGTAAATCGTCAACAAAGTAGGCAAAAGAACCTTACACTGGGTGACTGGACCCTTTCCAATAAGATGTGCCAAGAACATCAAAACCGTTGAAGCTGATCACCTCTGTCCCCACTTCGCACTCACAATCACAAATCATAAGCGTCATAATAAATTAATTTCATATAATTACTTAACTAGCACAAAATAAATTTATCTACTACGTAAGAAGCTGTACAACAACAAAACTACCGAGCACAAAAATAAGAAAAATGATTAAACAATTTTTCCTGTGAAAAACTTGATTTTTCTTATGCGTGGTTGTGTCCATATGTAAATTATAGAAACTGTTTAGATTTTGGATAAATAAACACAGATATCGAAGTGGTGAATCATTTTTTTGATATTATAGACTTGCGGCGTGAGAAAATTCTGTGGATACACATAATTTCCGGGGAATTTTCTTTACAACAAAAAAAACAAAATATTTATAAACAAAAATGAGATTTTCCCATCATTTTGGGGTTTCTTACCGACACCAAATTTGTTGCTTGCAGGTATCCACATATTCGTTTATAAGAACACAACAAAAAAAAAAAAAATATTTCCACTACAAGATTTTCACTTTTGCACTTTGCACACCAAACTTTTCTCACACAATTTTCCCACTTTAAACTTAAATAACTTTTTTTCCACAATCACTTTTCGCTTGTATTGCGTGTTCCGTGTGTCACATCACATTTTATATGTTGCAATCAAAATTTCAAAAGTAAAATTTTCTTTATAACACAAAAATTTTCCTACACCGATTTTCCACTCTCTCTCTGACACCAAACACAAAACTGTTTTGTTGCGAAAATCAATAAATTTTGTGAATGAAGTTTGACAGTACTACTACTACTACCATTCGCCATGACAGATGAAAACAACTGAACCAACACAATCGAGTTTTGTGTTGTTGATTTTTTATACAAACAAAAGTGTTATACAAAAATGTAAAGGCGGGCGCACACTACAACACTATTTAATGTTATAAAGTGTTATACATTATTAAGGTTGGTAACCAAATATTATTCGCTGTTATCAAAATCGGTTACATATTGATCATCGGATAAATTACCGTTGAATCGATGACACGCCAGACAAACTTCACCAATATCAAACCAGCATTCTTCACAATGGACATACTGACAACCGGGTGTTGAACATGCTGCGAAATTAAATGGCCGCAAATAATCACGTTTCCGAGGTTCTTGCTCACCGCATATTAAGCAATGTCGTCGGGCCCCGCTAAAAAATACCAGCCAGCTGCAATATTTTGGATATTTAAATCGTAATTTTAGCAGGCAATTTGTTTCGGGCTTTAAACGATTCTCTCGAACTTTACGTTTAATATTTTCCGACATATATTTAAAGATTTTCTTGCGCCGCTTCAACATCTTGTTGTACAGGAAAAGGACGCGTTTTTTCTCACGCTTTGGATAAAAATACGAGCATATAATACGCCGCATTCGATGTACGTACATCTCGTTGTATAACAGAAACAGAATAATGAGAAAAGTCCCATAGATTTTGATTAGATACCAGACAGATAGCTTATACGGTCGGGGGAGACATGGCCGATTGGTGGTGGTCGTGTTAATGATGTGTTCCCCATTAAATCCCTCAATTGAGGAACGCAACATAGATGCAATAATTCCAGTTCCATTAACAGTTACATTAACAAGATGCCGGCCAAATTGTTTATAGTCGATAGCTGCGTGTCGTCTCACCAAATCGAGTATTTCGTAGAACAGACTGTCGAATATAATAAAAAGTGATACAGACATCACCTCTAGGACAAATTTCACTAAATGCAACACCATACCGCGTAACTCGACTTGTAATCGGCGCGTCGAAAGCGGGTCCACAATATTTTTACGTTCGATTTTTTTTAACGGTATTAAAGCGCTTTGTCCACCGATTTTACGCCTCTCGTCGATCCTCTTAAAATAAGCCGTCATATAAATGTTATCGTGATCGATATTCGCCAAATACTTCTTGTGATATCCGTACGAGCTGATCACGATTTTAAAAAAGAAGAATGACAAAATTTTCTTTATGATATACATACAAAAATCGAATGCAGCTCGTTTCAGATTAAATTCTTTCTGTATTAAGGTCGCAGTTTCCTGGGCCGACACCAACCCGGGTACTTCTTTCGACTGAACTCGTTTATAATTTAGTTTTGCATTCGAAAAATTGTTCATTAGTTGATCCTTACTGGTGATCATGTGACCATAATTTGATCCGAAATCATCACCGATCACACCTTTTGCGTCGCATGGCCCTTTTTTGTTGCCGCCACCACCCAGCGATCCGGCTATATTACAAATATGATCGATTTTCATAGGCCAGCACAGTAAAGTGTTAACCGCCACCGGAAGTGATTCATAACAATTATCGTACGCCGTTCGAAATGAATCTATACATTTCTCTTTACCTTTTTTGATTTGCAGCTCACATCTCAGTTCCAATTTATGCACGTATCGCTCCTCAATATCCTCGTCAGAGCGATGATGACGTTTACGCGACGCATCATTCCTTTGTGTAACATTTTCATCAAAGGTTTCTGGATCATCATCCTCAATTTCATGGACTACCGGTTGTATAACATCATTGACGACAACAAACGAATCCCGTATGTGACTAGCATTCTTTCGTACGCCCATGAGTGCGGCATGAAATGGCATTGTCATAAGCTCGAATCGGGTGATCGTTAGGTTGTACGTTAAAACGGTGGCACATGTAAACGCCCGTATTACCTCGCCGGCATTTTGTACGATGTTACTGATTGGACCAGAAATTATGAGAGCCATAATAACTGCTTTAAGGACGCTCCGGCCGGCCTTACCACCAAATCCCACCCAAATGAGTACGCACATGCATCGCACCGAAATAAAAAAAGCACAACCCAGCCCGATAAAAATGGTCATGAAGCATAAAAATATATAGGTGTATTTGGTTGAAAATCCCAGGTCCTGGATGAACATATCCCAAAACAAGTAACCAATAAAAATGCCATACAGATAGCCGTACACGATTTTAGGAATAATATATTTGTGCTCTGGGCTCGTTAACAGTCGATATAGACGTGTCGCTTTGATTTTGGCCCATAATTTAAGAAAAAAAATCTTAATTTTTTCGATCGTCGGTCTAAACGACATTTCGCACCAGAATGACAAGCCTCAATTAGCTTCCAGCACATTTGATCGATAAAATATTCGAATAATATTCCCCCAAATGTTGCTTAGTTTGAGGCTATTTCATGTTAAATACGTATTAGTTGTATACCAAACTGTACTAATTATTTTGTGTATAGGATACCCCTAAATGTTGTTTACTGATCGGTTGAATAACGATGTACGGTTAATTCAACTTAAAACGCAATTAAATCGATTTTTATTAATAAAATATATAAAAAATAATAAATTTAATAATGTTACCTAATCTCTAAACTTTCGTCGAATACATCTGGGCATCGGTATTAAATACAAAATCATATTGAACGCCGCTAAACCAATAGCGAATGCAATCGAAACAGCAACATCGACACTTTCATTCGGATCGGCCTTCCCGATACGCTCGTGCAAATACTCAGCAATGACTGGGCACTTAATACCATTGCGTGAAATACATTTTGTGTCGCGCGCCGTGAATATTGCACTATGCAGCAGAGTTGAAGCGTATCTTGTATGAACCCCTTTGGTATTATCTTGCAACCAAGGTGCTAGCCCTTTATATGATCGGACTGTCCCACTTGCTAGCGCTAGGCAGACACATAATATATAACCAACCGAAATGGCGGCGTTAATACGTGATTTCATAGCTAGTATGAAAACGATGCAAAGTTGTTCGGCCACAACATAGCTGCTCCATATCGAGATGACGACGTGTAAAAATGGATTGCCCATGAAATGTGATGTATCCAATATGAGCGGGTATATGACACAAGCGGCAAGTGCTGACGATATAAACGAGAATGGAAATGATACAAAATCATAGGCTACGAGCATTGTTGTTCCAGTGTACAGCCCCTCGACATATTCCTGTGCAAATCGTTTCCGCCACACGGGGAATAACGAAATGGTCGTTAATATTCCAATGCCGTACGAAATTCCGATAACATTCAGAATCATCCCATTTTTACTGAATATTCCATGTGCATCATCTCCAACTTTACTGTAGAGGACCCAAAGCAGCAGCATTGATATTGGAAGCGCCATAAGTCGTAGTCCAAATCGTTTTAATCCGGTCATACTGCATGAAAATGTTGAAGCCAAAAGTCTTAAATATAGGACACTCCAAACTTTAAACTCGCCAGGCTTACCGTACGACAATGGTATTTTGCCTAACGGATTTAGGGTCGACTCTGGCAGATCTGTTTCACGACTAAACCTTTCAACGAGCGCCTCAATTTGTTGGCTTGATTCCAAAAAACGATCGCGACTTCGTCGATCCACGGTCGAGAGGCACAAATAGTACATTAATGGATTTTCGAGCTGTGGACAAGGGAATCCAATCCCATGGAAATATTCCAACATTGCACGAGTTCCGCCCGAATAAACAGCCCCACCAAGACACAAAAATAGTGCACGGTCGAGAAATGGAAATACATCAGAACGTGGCTTTTCGAGTGACAGTAGTATTCCGCAACCCGTCTTCTTGGCCGAATTCGATAGTATCGAGATTAGTAGATATGCACTTAACGGATCTAATCCTTGGGTCGGTTCATCGAGCAGCAACATTACCGGATCCTTAACAAGTTGGATACCAATCGCAAGCCTCCGTTTTTCACTTTTATTTAAATGTTCCACACGTTTCGATGCCACTTGTGAAAGTGCCAAATCGGCGAGAACTTGTCGCACTTTAGAACTCTTCAGGTAACCACCTAATACTGTTGGCGTGTAGTAAAGTGTTTGGGATACTGTGAGGCCGGGTATAAAACTACAGGAGTGTGTAACGTAGGCACATCGTTGTTGAAATACATTTTTTGTTAGTGGTGCACCATTTAGTAGTACTTGACCACGGGTTTGACCCTCTGCTCGTCTTGCGATCACATCAAGAAGAGCTCGTTTTCCGCTCCCTTTCGAGCCAAGTATTGCCATTACTTCACCGCTGTGTACCGTTAAATTGACGCCTTTCAGTACGAGCGCTGTATTGCCACCGCCGCTGAAACAGCCACCGGTATCAACCTGAAATTTTTTAGTAAACAAAAAATGTGATTTAGTGATACCTTGTTAATCTCGAGGATCAGATACTCAAAATTTTGATTTAGGAAGGTGCTCAAATTTTTTCATCGCTTCTTAATTTCCAAATTCTGAACTAATGATCGAAAAGCTTTTATGCACAAAGCTCAATGAAGCCTTCCAGAAATAGTTCATGACAAGGTAATTTAACGGGGAAATTCATCGCCCGACAAACGGTTAATTGTGTTTGTGATTTGCTTAATTCCAAATTCCAGACAACTATCAGCAAAAAAGCTGCGGACCAAATACTCCACGAAACTCAATCGCAACGGTGCTACCGAGGTGAGCAAAATTAGAAGCACCTATTCGGAGAAAAAAACCACATTGCGGACAAACAACCAAATGAAACAGTAAACATATGACTCGAAAACAGTCGATGGTCGATTGGTTCGGATTTACGCTTACGTCTTGAGATTCCTAAAAAACAGGCTTTTATCGAAAGATGCTAGAATTTAAAGTTTTTTAACGGTGAAGGAGATGTAGAGATCAATAAGTGTAAGACGCTAATGGATTTTTGAGAGTTGGAGTTATGCTGAAACTTTCGAATTGTTCATACGATTACATAGGCATCCGATAATCTTAACAGGGGCCATGTATTTAGTCGTGGAATTATATGGCACATACATAAGCAAAGCCTACACCAGGTTCCCTCCTTGAAATTCCAGCTATCCATACAATGATACTGAATAGTTGGCGGGAGAAGCACCATACGGGAAATTGTAAACAAATGCGTTGTGTATTTTAAAAGTAATGCGAGGTCGTCAAAACAGCTGATGGGAGATTTTCCGGCAGCCAGATTAAAAGCAGCGAGGCCATTCACATCATGTTGAGTGGATTATGCGGGTCCAATACAAATAGTGTTAAAAAAGGGAACAGATTCCAGATTTATCAAGGGCTACACTGTGCTATTTGTTTATATGGCAACAAAAGCTAATCATTTAGATATTGTGAGTGACCTTACAACTGATGCTTTCGTTGCGGCGTGTCACCTCATTCTAGAGGATTATGGGAAGCGGAAGTCAAGCCTATCGAAATTCACCTTATTAAATGTACTTCCAATACCGATTTAACGTTTGATGAGATGACTGCTCTACTAAGTCAGATCGAGGCAATTTTAAACTCCAGGCCATTATATGCTTACGAAATGGCGATTTCTTCAGCAGCGCATACAGCCATTTTGGAAAAAGCTCAGGAGCTACATGAGCAAATGGATAGTGAGGACACAACTATTTTCTCTCTACAGAACATATTTCACATTTAAAGCAAGGAAACTCACAAGCGCGGCCCATTTCCAGATTCAAATTTTTCAATATAATGAAGAGGAACGTGCTTATAAAATATTTGGTGATTTATCCACGATGAAAAGATGAAAAAGTTTCGACGCAGAGTAGAGTATCTCATCAGATTATGACCCCACAGATGCGGCCAATGCTCTGCTTATTGATAGAGATAGTTCGCGGTTTCCGGGTATCAGAAACAGAAATCAAATAGAGAAGAATTTTTTAAAGAACCTGACAAATAAATAATTCAGCAATCGGTTGAACTGGGATCATATAATTGCGTATCATATATTCAGATTTCGGCCAATATAGAATCGTGGCCAAGACCGTTTGGCGAATTAATATAACAGGAAGGACGAAATTGGCGCCCTGACAGAAATTCGTAGTGTAATATACATTTTACGTACTTTGAGTTCGTGAGCATTAGTTTCCACAAGATTCTTAATTCGTCTTAATATTTTGTGAATTTTTTTGATTGGATTTAAAAAAAGCTTCTTTTTTACTAATGGCTTTGTAAAGTCATGGTTACTTTGATCTTAGGTAATGCAATGAAAAAATGTGCAGCTTAAAAAGCTGGCCCTAGGCTTAACTAAACTTGTAAAAAAAGCTTACCGGTTGTTGGTTTAGTGAAATGCGAGTTTATTTCTAAGTAAAAATTTTAATTCGATTACACCTTTGAGGCTTCTGCTCTGTATTTTCTATAAATTAACTTTAAAAGTTCAAAGATACATGGTTAATCGAAACAAAACTCTCTCCAAAGGCTTTCTTAAGTAAAGTGTAAGAGTTTTTCGCCAGCTTTTTGGAAAGAAAGAATTAAAATCAGAATTTGATTCATAATTTCAATTACATCTTTTAGACGTTTCCGAACTTTCCGTAAAAGTTAAGCTAAATGTTCCGTGCTTTAAAAATGGAGTATTTTAAATAAAAAAGCTCCATATCATATCTCAATCCCATTAATTGTCAAAATATGCTAACTTAAAAAAAAAACCGTCTCGCCAATAATCAATTGGGCCAAATCAAAACGATGTCCTTTAGACTTCTATGTGCTTTCTGGAAATTCCTTTTCAGTCAAGCTCTATTTATATTTTTACAAATGAAACAAATTGGAGCTTTAGGCCAAATAAAGGCTCTATATGCTACTTCAAAATTTCAAAGCTTAACACTTTATTGAAACACATTGTAGATGTCTTTTAATTTTTATAGATTCAAGCTCGATAGTTGCAGAAAATATCTCTCGTTAGCAAAAACAATCATTCATTAAAAAGCTTGAGATAAAAGTTTAACTCATTATGCAAGAAAAGCTAATCATTTCCTGGTTTCGTTTTTTATGAGCTTTTTAAAAGAGCTTCATACAAAAACTAGTCGCTCGAATTGTAGGTGGTAAAAACGTTTTAGAAAGCTTTGATTTGGATTAAAAATAAGAATGTATGTAAATGAGCTATGGGACTAAAAGCTCTGAAAGTAATCCATTATCTGTCAGAACTAGTTAGCTTTTAGAAAAACCCAAACTCACATACTTATGATTGCTTCAACAACAAACAAATTGGATAAAATCAAAACAGAACGTTGATATTACGGAATTGGAGATCCTTATGAAAAAGCTTTAGTTATTTTCAATATTTTAAGGAAAATTAGACGTTGTGAGTAATAACCCTTCCAGTAATTTCATAATTGTCAGAACAAAATAAATAATACCGAGAAACCAAAAGCTCTCAATCTTTATTATTTGTGGTTTTGTAATTTAAAAATGCTTTGGAAAAAAAGCTTTAATTAAAAACAAATGCTTTTCCCTTTTTTTCTAAAGCTTTTAAGAGTAAGCTTAAACAAAATGGTATTTAAAATTAATACTCTTAACGTTCATAAAACATCAATTTGCAGTGTTTAAATAAATGAGACACGTCTCATTAAATTTGATCCAATTTTCAAAAAGCTGGAGAAATGGTTAACTAAACTTGTAGAGTTGCTTTGCAAAGCAAGCAAAACCAAAGCTTACTTGCGATCGCTAAAATAACGAATGAAGTGGACCAAATCA
The DNA here is from genome assembly GCA_963556165.1 of Tipula helvola. Classification (NCBI taxonomy): domain Eukaryota; kingdom Metazoa; phylum Arthropoda; class Insecta; order Diptera; family Tipulidae; genus Tipula; species Tipula helvola. The sequence goes on along the minus strand of OY744483.1, from coordinate 330,752,918 downwards.
AAACGGAATATTGATATTGTGGAGTTAGAGGCCTTTACCGATAAAAATAAAGCAAGCACTAGGAAATATTTTGCCGGTAACAGTTCTTTGAACTTTCTAGTGCTTTCTAGAAAAAAACAGTCGTGCAAGCTCCAGCTATTTTCAATATTTGAATGCAAATTTTGCATTGTGCTAAATAACCCCAAACACAAAGTTGTTCATTGCTTTTTTGAGTGAGCTTTCATAATTTATAATTAATACTCCATAAAGGGAGTGGTGGTTAAAGAAACCAATTTTAAGCGAAATGAATGAAAATACTAGTCTCTAAAAAGCTGGATTGACGGTTAACTAAACTTGGAAGAAAAGCTAATCACATGCTGCTTTAGTTTCTGATAAGAAACTGCACAACTGCAATTAAACCTGGTTACAGCTCTTCCAAGCTTTCTGGAAAAGTTAGTTGTTCAAACTATAAATAAGCAAGTGAGGCTATTTGTTTCTTAAGTATCTGTGAATTATTCCTTAATTGTCATAACAAGCTGGCATTTCAAACTAATAAGCTTATCCCAAGCTTATATTTGTGACCTCCCCAACAACGAACCAAGTAGAACAAATTAAAACGAATAGATGTTGTAGAGTTTATCTGTATCAAAAAAGCTCTTTAAGTGACACAGTGTCATCAAAAAGCTCTATAAGTTATTCTGGTTAAGTTGATTAAATTTTCAAAAGCGGATTCAATTTGCGAATCAATAATTGCTTTAATGTTTCCATGTTTCAATCGCCCGAAAATGAACGCATCCTAAATTTTAACCCGATGTGTCATTTAGTTTTGTTTTGACAGACATCGCAAGAAGAAGTTTGATATTTTTTTACTATCAAGGAAAACAGCGAAATTATAAGGAAACTAGCGAAACACCTATTCATTTGGGCTTACACAAAAACAGCTATTAAAATGGAATCGCTTTTGTTTTGGGTTTTTAACATAAGGAAAATCTGAACGAGTTTATGCGGCATTAAGTGACTGTTGATGAAACAAGGATCCAGCATTGTATACCACAAACTAAATCACGCCAAAACAGTGGATTTCTTCGGTGAAAATACACCAATTGTATGTCTTCAATATAAAATTCGAAAATTCCTAAATATTTCCAACACCAGTCACTGCTGCCAAATAATTACCATCAAATAGATTACAAATTTCTATTTAAAAAAAATTTAACTAAAAACCAATTAACATTCACTTGATTTAACACATCCATTACACGTTTAGTCTTTTGTTACCATATACAATTAAAAAATTTAAAATACATAAAATTTAATGAACCGGAAAAAAGAGCGGAAGCACATTACCCAATAATACATATTTCCATCACCGTATACAACAACAACAATAAAATCACCACCGACAACATTCAATTCAAAAGATTTAAACCTAAACAAGAGGTGAGTAAGAAAGAAACCCCAAAAAAAAGCAAAAACTATAATGTTTAGATCTTACCTCAGTCGTGTGAAATACATTATGAGCTTCTAACACATAATCACTTCCGATCATTTTCTTGTTGTTATATTTTTTTTTTATTTAACAAAAAATTAACATAAATATTTTATTTATAATTTCATAATTAATTAACAACAAAAACGTTTAAATAATTGTAGCGCACTGTATATGTATATTCCGTTTGACGATACTCGTATGACTAACGAACGATCGAATATTTTGGTTTTTTGTTAACAAAACCGATTCGTATTTTAAACCAACACAAACAAATCTTATGAATGTATGGGTATTTGGGTGTGACTCATACATAGATAAATAATTTTTAGTGTATGCAAATATTTAATTAAAACCAAGATTTGTTGTGTAGTTGGATTTCTAAGCGTCTTATATGAATTTATTTATACGGAACCGCGTGAAATAGAAGAAAGTTCAAAAAACTATTCTACGGCATTTGGGTATTGATCGTGTGCTATCGGTGCTTGCTTGTATATGTGCGCGTTGAATATATAAATCAACAGTTTTTGTTTGTTGTTTTGGGTGTGTGCACTTTTGAGGTAGATATATGTTAGAGCTTTTTCGGTTGGTTGTACGGTATTCAAGATGTAACAATTTATCAAGGCGCTTGATTGACGAGGTCGTTTTTGTTCCCAAAGTATTTATTTTTTAGCTCCTAAACCAATCAAATCACTTTTTTTTGGTTATTTGAGGGATGTGATTTATTTAGGAGGACGGATATAAAAAACTAAGTTAAAAAATCGATCCTGTCAATTGATTGTTATTCAGAATTCCAAAATAATGCAAATTTATTCTAAACATGTATTTGTACTTACAAGGACCAGAATTCCAAACCGGCTAGGTTCGGTACATTACCTAAAACCTAAATTCAAAACTCTCTAAACAATTTGACAGTTCAAGCGTAAAAATTTTATGGCGAATACATTTCAAAATGTCGAACTTTTTAATAAATATTTTAGAAGCTTATGACAAATTGATTGACTGATTGATTTCAATACACGACCAAACCTTTAGCAAGTCTCCCGGGATTTATGGGCGGAAGAAAAGGAAACGTATCTTAGAATAATAGACTTGACCCGGTTACAGACACCTGTATGTGTATAGAGAATCAATGAAATTGAAAAACCATAGTGAACGAATGAACAATAAAGCGAAATGAACAAAAACGATTATTTAACTTAATATTTTCTAACTAACCGGTTTGAGCTTCCGAACATTTAAAAGATCAGCTCAATATGGTGAAGTGATTGCAGAAAGAGATTGAGACAAACAACGAGATATAATATTAAAAAAGCTAGAAACTGCAGATAAGGTCATTTTTGATGGCGGTAACAAGCCAAAGGCGGCAAAGTGGAAGTGATTAATAACCGGACGATCCAACCTATTTGCGGCGCTATGACTCCATCAGTAATATTCGAAGCTTTCACTCAGTCGAAGATACGGAATCAACAAGCAGTACGAGGCTCTAATATCTTCACAGATATTATCAAAATTGTACCACTTAAATCTATCCACAGATGACTGCAGTATTTTGACAACAACCACCTTGACAACAAAACCAGTTTGTATTTATTTGGATATTATATATTTAAATTTGGCTAAATGCAAAAAAAATAATTCTCGTGCTTATTTAAGTTATTTAGTAAGCTTTTATACCTTCATGCGAGTTAAATTATTTTTTAAATATTATTAATTATTTCCTGTATTCTTTTATGTATAGTTGTTATTGTTAATTTAACAAATAAAACAAAAAGAGTTTTTGAGTAATAACGGTGGTTTATGATTTTAATGTCAAACCTATATTGTGTTCTTTCACAAAATTCACATGGTTTTCAATAAAATGTTTAATTAGTAATTCCAATTAAAATTAGCTTTTAAATGTTGTTGCCTACCGAAAACTTTTCAAGTTTTACTTCTTGTAAAGTGTCAATCATTTAAATATTTCAAATTCAAAAGTTTATTAATTTAATCTTAAATGTCAAAATCCTTGAGAATGATGTGATATTTTTAAACTCCTAAAAATACTTAAAAGCTTATTATTAGGGAGCCACCTAATGAAACGACAAAGTTAACTTTCCTGTTCCAAATATTGATGAATCATGAAGCACATAAAACTAAAGCCAATCTGTTAAAACCTTATATTTGTTAACCTTTTTTAAAAGGTTAAACCGCTTTCATGTCGTTAAAAAATTATTAGAAAGCTCTAGCTATATATCTCATAGCTTGTAAATACTTGACATTCGAGAAAAGCTTAAATTAGTTTTTAACATCATATGTTTTGTTGAAAAATCAATGAGCTCGTTTTATATATATATATAAGTGCTTTCTTGGAAGAGCTTTCACTGAAAACTTATTAGAGAAGAATTCCAGAAAATGCAGATTAAAATTAGAAAAACAGAAAAATATTTTAATAATCCAATCCGTCCTATATCTCAAGAAATAGACAACACCTTAATAATAGAAACCCAAAAGAAGCTTTTTTACGAGCTTTCGCAAAAATTTTGTAAATTATTCTTGAGTAAAATATGCTAACATACAAAAGGTTCGTACCAGCCATCTACAAATGTCCGCAGTATTTTAACAATCTATTAAAATCTAATATTGACAACAACAACAATTTCGACATGACAATAAAAATAATTTGAATTTATTTGGATTTTATATATGTATATAGTGTTTAAATTTGGCTAAATGCAAAAAACAATATTGCTTATACTTTTCTGTTGTATACACAAAGCTTTTGGATTAAGATTTTGAAAAGCGTAAAAGCTTTTCTTTTTTCTACCTTGGAATACGATTTTCGAAATTGGTTTTCTAAACTTTCTAAATTATCCTTTTGTATAGTTATTAACTTAACTAATAAAACAAAAAAAGCTTTTGAGTAGTAACGGTGCTTTTATGATTTTAATGTAAATCATATTGCGTTCTTGTATAAAATTCACATGGGTTGACAATAAAACGTTTAATCAGTATGCAGTTCCAATTAAAATAAGTTTTTAAATGTTGATAATACCTGACAGCTTTTTCAAATTTTACAGATTATAAAGTGTCAATCTTTTAAATTATCCCAATTCAGAAACTTATTAATTTAACCATAAATGACAAAATGTTGATGTATTTATGATCTATTTAAAACCTTGTTATTGAATGAAACTGTGAAACACATGAAACTAAAACAGAAATCTAATAAAAAAAGCCTTATAATTGTTAACCTTTTATAAAACGTTGAGAGGCTTTCTTGTCGTTAAAATATTATTATAAAGGTCTAGATAAGTAAATAAAATATTTCATACCTTTTAAATTCTTGGCATAGAGGAAAAGCTGAAGTTAGTTTTTAATGTCAGATATTTGGTTAAAAAATCAATAGACGCGTTTTAAAAAAATGTTTGTCCTAAGCCACTGAAGAAAGAGACAAAATCTTAATTTTAAAAGCTCAAATAAAGTCTTTTTAAGAGCTTTTGTATAATTTTTTTTTATAACACATAAGAATTACCCACCAGCCCAGCCCAGCCATCCACAGATGTCTGTGGTATCTTATACTTATTATATTTCTTAAACTTTTTCTGCTGTTTAAGCTTTTGGGTCAAGATGTTAAAAAGCTCAACAGTTTTTTATATGTAATAATTCGGAATACGATTTATATAATAGTTAGTACAGAAACAAAAAAGAGCTTTCTAGTAAAAATAAATTTTTATGATGAATCTATTACGTTTTTCCCAAAACTCACCTGGTTGATAATAAAATTAGCTTTTAAATGTTAATGATTACTGAAAGCTTTTCAAGTTTTATATTTTATATAGCGTAAATCTTTTAAATTATTGCAATTCAGGACTTTATTAGTTTGTATTAGTTGGGTGATCTGAAATTTTAAAACTCGATAAAATATTTGAAAGCTTGTTAGCGAGGCACCTAATGAAACGACAAAGTAACTTTCCTGTTCCAAGGATTGATTTATAATTTTAAAAACTTAAAGCACATGCAACTAAAACATAAATCTGGTGAAAACCTTATAGATTTTAACGTTTTTATAAAACGTTGAAAAGCTTTCTTATAGTTAAAAACTTATTAGAAGAGAAATTAGTTTTTAATATCAGATATTTGCTAAAAAATTAATGGACGCGTTTGGGTTGGTTATGAAATCATGGTTGATAAAATCTTGGTTGTAAAATCTTAGTTACTAAAACCTTGGTTTTCAAAATCTTGCTTATCAAAATCTTAGTTTTCAAAATCTTGGATTTCAAAATCTTGGTTTTCAAAATTTGGTTTTTAGAAATAAATTTTAATTAATTTGGACACGCGCCCGAATTAATTAAAATTTATTTTTAAAAGCTAAGATGGTTCCATTTAATCTTCTAAGTGAGAACTTAGATTTTGGAAATTCACGTCGAGAGTATTGTCTTATAAAAAGCCTAATACTTAGTAAAATTAGTCGAATTCTCTTGTTTTAAGATTTAAAGTTCTCGCGGAGAATTCCTGTTTAAAAAATATATTTTTGTTCATAAACTTTGAATTTTATTAAAAAATTTAAAACAAAAAAAACTTTAAAAAAAATTACAGTATTTAACGAACATTTTTGAAAATCTGAAAAACCCATAAAAATTTGTTTTCTTAATTAGAGGAAGCTCGATTTTTATTTGGTAAATTTTAAATATTTGTACAACCCCATTTACAATATATTTTTCTTAATTACGAAAGCCCTAATTTTGTTTAAATTAGTTTTGCAGAATTAGGAATTTACCGAAATACTCTCGTTTCAAACTAATTTAAGAAAATTTTGGGATTTACAGAACTATTTTGGGAATTCCTCATATTATCCTTCCTGCATGTAATTTAATTCACTTAAATCATAAAAATTATGAGTTCAAATTTAAATCCTGTTGACGTACTTAATAATTTGGTCCTAGGGTGGTAATGAGTATTAAAATTAATTTTCAGTAAGAGTAATAAAAGTGAGGTGCTTGCTTATAGTTTAACGGAAAAACTTTATTTAAAGTACTGAAGGTGAATAAAACTTGAAATTGATAAATATGAATATTGAAGTGGTAAAATAAAATAAAGGCAATCCAAAATTAATCATAGATGGATATGCCTATATCATTTGGCAAGAAATCGCGAAACTTTCCAATTTTATTTAAATGGATCGCATAAAATTAAAAAGGGCCCTTCCAATCATTCTTACGATCCATCGTGTTTTGTAAAGGAAATATTTAAACCCGTTAAGTTATTAAACATTTCAATTCCGGAGCAGTTACAATATTTAGAAGGAGAACAATTCCTTATAACCGAAAAGTCTCTTGATGGAGAAAAAAAGATTATCCTGTTAGGAATTCCATCGAGCTTCAAATTGCTTGCCGAGGCGGAATGTTGGCTTATGGATGCCACATTTGGAAGTGGTCCCGTTATTTATGCGTCAATTATTTACGGTGCGCGGTAAAATTGGAAAAGCGATCGTACCACTTTTATTTTGCTTCATGAGAGCAAAATCTAAAAAGGCATATTTTGAAATATTTTACGAAATATGCAAGGTATGATTGGAACATGCATTTAAAACCAAAGCAAATAATATCGGACTTTGAGAAAGCGAGTGTAGCTGCCCTTAAAAATGTTTTCCCGAAGGCAGAATACAAGGGGTGCCTGTTTTATTTTGGTCAGATTATCTGACGTAAAATTCAAGCTCAAGGTTCTGCCTTATAGAAGTTTGGTTTGAAAAATTCTATTTAACAAGACTAAAACGACAAAATAAGCAATCAAAACCGAGTTAATCTCCCAAGTTTTGGACGGTTCTGTTCTGAACGGTCTCAACCATAATTTTCTACGTACACAAAACTCTGTGGAGAGTTGGCATCGGCGGTTACAAAATAGTGTTTGAAAGCCACACATTGGACTTTACCAACTAATTTAGGAGTTGGGGGAAAAGAGCTGATTATTGCTAAAACCCGAGTTCAGCAAACACAAGCCGGAGTATTCGGTCCAATACAAAAAAAAAAAAAAATAGAAAAAGACAATAAAATTTATAAAATTATTCAACAACTTAGATGCAGCTTAGATAAAATCAGTTATCTAAAAAATATTGCTTACAATATATCTTTAAACAAGTGAAATCGGGATTATTTTCAATTTTACTGTTAATTTTAAAAAGCTTTTCTTGAAAATTGTGAATTACCAATAAAATTTTTAATTTTGTAATTAGGTATTTATTTAAAGTTGTTTTGAAATATTAACCGTTCTTTTCAGAACGTTCATTATTTCCAATTTTTAAAACAAACTAGTTTATAATTATATCGTTTAAGTGTAATAGAGCCGATATAAGTGTTTTTCTTTACTAATTTTCACTTTAAAAACGATTTTATACCATTTTTGCATAACTTCCCAAAAACCAAGATTTTTATTTTTATGAACAAACATTTTTTTTTTTGCGGAAAATTAAGGTTTTGAAAACTAAGATTTTGAAAACGAGGAATCCTGAAACCAAGTTTTTGAAAACCAAAATTTTACAAAACCAAGATTTTGGCTACGTCAAGATTTTGTCAACTAAGATTTCGAGACGATCCCGACGCGTTTTCCATAAAAGTGTTCTATATAATAAGAGCTTTCGTTGAAATTGTATTGGAAGAAAGCGGATTAAAATTAGACAAATTCGGAAACATAATTTAATGAGCCGCAGCCTGTCCTTAGCCACCTAAGAAAGAAACAAAATCAATTTTAAAGGCCCAAAGGGAACCATTTTACGAGCTTTTGCATAACTTTTAATGAGCAATAGTTTACTTTTTACTTGAGCAAAATATGCCAATATACACAAGAAGTACGTATCAGCCATCTACAGATGTCTGCAGTATTTTGATAAACTATGAAAATGTAATATTGACAACAACAACCTTGACGTGATAACAAAAACATTTTGTTTTTATTTTGATTTTATCTATTTAAATTTAGTTAAACGCAACAGAACTATTTCTCATTCGTATTTCTGTTAATAACAAAGGTTTTGGTTCGAATTCGTGAAAAGCTTTAATTTTTTATACTTTCATGCGAGTTTTGAAAATTGTTAGTTGTTAATTTAACTAACAAAACAAAAAAAGCTTTAAGGTTTTAACGGAGCTTTCAATTGAAACTTCAAATATTAATTTTGAAAATATTAAATTCCCTTCCAAAATCTTAGGAGCCGTAAGGTAAATACTGTAAAATTTCAAATGGAATTCTAAAATTGCTATTATAGGTTGTAAGCAAAGGCGGCTGCTCCTGTCAAGCATTGTATGCGTAGCGCATTGAAATTCCAATTTTTCATTACAAAAAACACGTAAATCAAAATTCATTTTGTCTATTTCTCCATCATCTCTTTGAACGAATCATAACCAATCAGCACTCAGCCGCTCATCTCTTTATCTCATCTTACTTTCAATTACAAGGGGTTTCAACAATTTTTAGGCAACATACATTTTTCGTTCGCTTTTCCATACACAACACTCATGAGTCACGCAAAACCTTATTTGCACTGGAATGCATTGTCCGAAAGGGAATGAAAATAGGCGAACAACAAATTTCCATAATACCCGAAAAATTTTACAAAAAAAAGGAAAAAGTCAAACTCGAGTGATATCATAAATAATAAAATCTCAAACAATTTCTGTAACATAGTACTCAATACCAAGCAAATCTGAAATAAGCTTTAAACCTCAAAAATCCGTAAAATATCAAAAATCTCGATGAAAGCACTTTACAAATTTAAAGTATGTCATCATATCGTGAAACTCGGATTCAAAATATTTCGAAAATTCCCGAAAATTTCGAATAAAATATAAAGGGCTAAAACCTCATGAAGTGATCAGAACTTCGGTCTTGATTAATTTAACACCCAAATCAATCCCGAAATGAACCTCTTAAGTCAATCTTTAGCCCAACTTCCAACTCAATTTATAAGTCAACCTCTATCTCAATCGCAATACAACCCTCAACCCAATCACCAAATCAACCCCAAATCAAATTTCAAATCAACCCTTAACCTAACTCCAAATCAACCCTTAAATAATTTCCTAACCGAAGAACTGACTTAAACATTGCTAGCTAACGAAATCCTAACGCAACTTCCACCCAATTTAGCTCGAACCAAATCTCAAAATAAAATTCAAACTAAATGAAATTTAACAATATTCGCAAAATTAACTCGATTCGAGAGCTACGTGTATGAACTCAACTCAATCTAACCTCCCAACAAACCCTAAACTTGAACCCAAATTAATCGCTAACCAAACTTCTCACTGAAATCTAACTCAATTTCAACTCAAGCCCTATTCACCATCATACCATAATAGATTGGCGAAAAAAATCCAAATCAGAAAAGCTGTGCTCGAGATATCATGGGTCCAGAGGCATCCAGACAGACGGACGGACATTTTTTTTTTTTGCTTTTTCAGACTCTCGGAACATGGTTTTGGACCAACTAAATTTTTCGTCATTTTTGACAGGATTTCAATACTTTAGTCTTTTTGGACCGAGTAACTTATAATTGTAGATAATCTTCAAATCTCAATCTCAAGCGATTCAAAAGCAAAAAGACGTATTTCTCCTAAAAATAAGTGAAAGTTGACAATTTTGAATAAAATCTACGTTAATTTTAAAATTTCGAATTTCGAGAATTTCACATAGTTATAATTCAATGCGACGAAATGCTGAGAATTTACTTGGAGAATTTGTTTTTACCAAACCGAAAGAAGTTTCATCGCTTGCATGAAAATTTCAATAAGCAGCCGCTACTGGCTTATAAGACGTACAAGAATGAAAACATCCCGTTTGTAATCCAAGTGGTAATTATGTAATGTTAAGTGCAGGATTAGTGGGTACTTATTGAGGACTGTGCCTATACTATACACGTGTATGACGTGCATAGATGCAAATCAATTGAATATTCCAGATTCTAGCAATGAATTGAATCTATCAAAATATTGTAAAGTCGAATTTTCTGATTGTTTTAGAATTTTATTGACAGATTTTAATTCTACCGAAATTGTATTTCCTAATCTTCAACATTTTTCATTACTGTTGCAGTTTTAGCTACTATTGTTGCAGTTTTTGTATTACATACGTTCCATTTCGAAATTCGCATTCCTTTTGATCACCTCGATAGTTTTATTCTGCGATTTGCCGCATCCTTGAAAATTATATCGACAGTTCAGTATGTGGTTCTGTTGCGAAATTACCAAAAAAAGTTACTGTCGATAGTTTTCAAGTATATGCGGCATAACTCACATAATAAAGTACAATTTGATGTAGTCAGATTCTCGTTATCATCAATTTATATTCGAATGGATATGTCAAGTTCACGAAAATAATTTGAATTTCCAAAATTTCGTTTGAACAAGTGGCAGCGTAAAACTACAACGTCCTAACTTTACCGAATTATTTCACTTGTACTATATACCAACTAATTCTTTCGAAATTTGTTTTGAGCTGTACAGTACAGCACACAAACTATTATTATTTATAGTTTACCTGTCTGCATTTAATATTATTTATAAACGAATATATGTACACATACGGAACATCACTACCACAACCACTGTCGTTATTATGCTGTTGAAAAAAAAAACTATCATCAAACTATTCTCGTCTGTACAGTTAACTCTTTTACTTTTAAAAGTGTGGATGTAGTTTGGTTGTAAGTAACGTAAGCTGATCGTCGACTCCAAACTCGTCGGAATTTCTGTTGATGATCTGTTGGTGGTTGTTTATGTTGTATTGTTGTGTCTTGTGTAAAGAAAAACAAAATGGCGTACGAACGATCGGAATGATTGCGCGAGTCATATACAAACATATTCTTTTAGTTTATTGCTGAAACTTATAACGCGAACTAGTTTTATTTAGTGTTGTGTTATTATTAAAAATTTTTTACTTTTTTTTTTAATTTAATTTATAGTTTACGATATAGTTTTAATAAATCGTGATTATTTTGTTATTGTGTTAAATTACATAAAAAAAAAAAATATTTTTTTTTTTGGTGAATTGTTAACGATCATCTAATAGTGTGAACAAGTGTGCTTAAAAAAAAAAGTGTGATCCCTCTTTATGTAAAAAGAATTTCGGGTATATTGTGTCAGTATTTTGTGGATACAAAAGTCTGTATATAGGATTTATATGTACTATACGTACAAAACATAAATGTGGATTATAAATTAATTAATAAAATACAGAACTATATAATAAAATTTCTTTAGGTAGGTAAACTATTTTTGTTTTTATTGTTTATAATAAATTTGCATATAAAGGTAAAAAATAGTTTCGTTGTTTGTTTATAGTTGTGTACAATAATAATATATTTTATTAATTCAATTTTCTTTGTTTAACAACGATAAATTATTATGTTTATTACGCTAGCTTAAAAGAGTTCTTAAGAAAATACATAAAAAAAATGTTAACTTCTTTTTGGTTTGGTTGAAATGGAATTCGTGGCATATTATTAAAAAATGCGCGGTTGTGGTATTTTATATATCTATGTAAAGTGTGGTATTATGCCTCAGGCACATCTAGAATTAGAACCGTAAATGTGTTTCTTTAAACGACGTGTATGATTGTGTTGCTCATTATAAGCTTTAGCACGTTTAATTAATATGACCATGACTCATTCGCGAAGACGGCATAAGTATATAACCACAAACGTAAATATTTAGCAAAAATGTTGTGTCGATTAAGAAAGATTTGAAAATATTTATTTTTTGGTGGAATGTGCAGTCTACGGATGCATCACGGTATTAATGTTTTCCTAAAGATTTACTTTTAAAATACATTTTTATCTTAATCAGCGACCTACTTTTATTCTACGGACTATTCCAGATTGGTGACATACACCTTGACCTGGATTTTATCCACTTTCAAATACTTTAAAATTTGACTTCAATTTAAAGGATTTTTGTATGTTAATTAAATCAGTTATGCGTATCTGAGCTTTATCTGACGTAATCAAGTTGATATATACTCTTAAATTTTTTCTAATGGTACGTCTTCATCTGACAATTCTTATTCACCCATTCTCCTCGAGCAATAAATACCATAGACACATACAATTTGTTGCTCACATTTTACAAGCCGTTTACAATTAAGATTATAGAAGAGATTATTGTAAATTGTTCGACAAATTATAAATAAAGTGTCAGACATAAATTTATTATGGTTTACATTTGAAATACATCAGTATCATAAATTTCAAATAATAAATGTTAGTCGTAAACATTTACCATATAAAACGTTGATTCTGCAAGACGATATCATTTTGGTTCAACAGAGGCCAATAAATGCAAATGCAAATGAATACAAAACAAATTAACAAATTTCCCTTTACATTTCCATTGTATACCAAACCAATACCAAAATACTGAACAATGTTCCCACCGAACATAATGTACGAAGAATCCTCTTCTATAGAAAAATTTCAAACCCGTTACCTTCATTCATCATTTGGATGTGTGTGGCAACTAATTTATTGATCATTAAATATGTTGGTTAAGTCAGATACCAAATTTCAAGTGAATTGGTGCATAATCGCAGAAGTTCCATTTGAGGCAGGGATGGAGTTTCTTAAATAAAACAGGGCCAGAATTGTCTAGTAAAATGTTGCTCTATAAATACAAACCATAAATCAAAAAAATTAGATTTGCCAAAAAGATATTCGTTTTCTACATACATCACCAATCCAGACCTTTACTACTTTCCCAGCACCAAATGGAACATACAAGTGAGTCAATGAATTTTAGAGAAATTTTATATCTGAGTTATTAAGCCGATTCTATAGGTAGTTCCTAATACAAAACCAAATTTTTCACGCTTTGAAAAATTCATCGGGCCATATCATTTCGGGTCGCATTTCTTAAACATAATAATAGCCAAATTCAAGAAATATTGTGGGCAACCATTAATGATATTATGATTGGTATAAAATTGGTTAATATCGGCTCGAAATTATATTCGCCAAATTTATTTTTACATAGGATAGCTAAGTCAGATTATCTTCTCAGTCTCTAGCATCAAATTAAAAAAGCACCAATTTCTCGATTTAGTGAAATTGTATAATCTGAAATATTTTATAAATCATATAAATTGTTCCTAATATAAAACTTATTATTTCAAGGCCTGAAGAATTTTTCGGCCATAAGGTTGATCCGGGGTCAGAGTTTTTAAAATGAAGCATAAGCCAACGGTAACAAATATTTTGGGACACCATTCATGCTAATGGTATTATGATCGATATCATACACCAAAAATTAGATTTGGCAATTCTGAATACACACACACACACTTTTGGCGATGTATTTAAGTGGCATTTTGCGCCCTGATAATTTTTTGGGGCCATATTATTTTTTGAACTCACTGTGATCCACCGTCAATCTCACCGCTTCCGGTAGTGATACTAGCTCCGGTATAGCGTTGACTTAACACTGTCCGAGTGAAAAATCACTATTATATTAAAACAAACCTACAACATTTCTCAAGGCATTCCATTTGACTCAAATAACCCCCTCAATAACGAAATTTTATATTGCAACAACAAATCAAAACACAAACGTAATTCCTATGCGAACGCGTTTGTAACCACATTAAAAAATCCAACCTCAAAAAAATATAACGACCAACCCGATCTTCTTTTCCACACTTTGCCATTCACCTGATCATTTACAAATCATGTCAAGCTTAAATAAACTCTATTACAATTACTAAACTCAAGCTTCGCGTCCGTTATTTCAGTGTTCACCGTCAAATGACACCTACGCTAAATCAAACTCATGCTACAGCCTACATATAATTTATTCAATTAATTTCCTTTCCTAATCAATTCTAACCTAACTTATTTTTTTATTGACCTTTCTTCACAAAACAATAATTTTTGAAACCAACATTGTTTAGCGCTCCACCTACCTGTTCTGTTGGAGTTACTTCAATTGTTTGTTGGTTTTTGAGCAGGGCGCTCGCCGGGAAGGTTAACTTCTTTGTTTGAAAAATGAATTTATAATATATGTACATGACAAAAATCATCATTGCCATTGGCTGAAATAATTTGGCTGAGTGCGGTTTTTATAAGCAAATGTCAAAAACGTGTACTAAAAAAATATTTGAGGCGGGGAAAGGTACCACAAAAAAATTGTGAATATAAATAGGAGAATATTTTTCAAATAAATACTAAAAAAATATTTATCATCGGTTTAGGATTCAGCCTCAGTAAAGATAAAACCGAAACGTTTTCCAGAAATAACAACCATTACAATCGGAGTGTGCAATTGCAGATTTTAAATTTACGGAATTGTCTAGGAAATGTGTATAATCGAGCGACCCAAATGCCGAATTCAAGTTCTAATAGAGGGTTTGTTATGTTAGTCCGAATCCTTCATAATGTTTGGTTTGTTGCCCCTAATGAGTAATAATACCAATTATTGTGATTTTCTTTCTTTGTAGCAATTGTTCCGTTGATTTGCAACTTGTGAAGATATTGTCCATATGGTTAAGCATTATAGGCATTATTCTTCGAGTTAGCTCAAGCTGCTCATCGAGGTCATATATATGCTCAAGGCTTATACGAAAAACAATTGCTTTCCATAAACATGCTAGTTTATTGGTATTCAATAGAATCGAAAAAATGTTTCAATAAGCTGCCTCTTTGCAACCCGAAATAATGGAAGGTTGTCTCTGATACCTATAAATGTCACTCCAATTCAATAAATCAATGTTACAAAAGATTTCGATTGAATAAGTGTCATACGAAATTATAGATTTTGCTTCACGTTTGTTGTATTCGTCAAGGGCTTTCTATGCGTCTCAGAGGCAACAACTTTTACCAATGGTGGCAAAAAGATGTTTAGGATTTTATTTTGTGAGGATTGCGGTTTTTTACATACAAAATGTATGAAAAATGTTAGGGTCAGCCTAACCCCTGTTAACCGTTTTAGGCCATTATAAATATCCTAAAGAAAACCGTTTTTCATCCAATTTTTACTTTAAACATTTAAAATCATTCTAGCACAAGCATTCGTTGAATATCAGCCACATTCATTGGCCCAAAACTTTTTAATTCACCTTGAAACACGCCTGGGGTCACTCTGAGAAATACAATTTATGAAAGCGTTTATTATCAAAAAATCAGAGAACGTTTGTTAGTAGATACTGACCTCGCGTTAATAAAAGCAATAAACATGTGTAGAGCTGGCGAATCCACCGGCAAGATATTAATCGAAATGGATGATGTAAATTCGCATATAGTATGTATTTCTGCAAACGTTGTATGCTCTTCTTAATGTAATGAATCCGCTACACGAGGGACTTAATAATTCTCATCCAACAGCTGCTCTATTTGTCGATATAAGTAAAGCCTTTGATATGGTGGACGACCGGATCCTTTTAGATAAACTTTAGCACATTGGATTTAGAGGTTGCTTATATGAGTGGCTTAAGTCATTTTTGCAAGGCCGTTCGCAACGGGTTAGTATTAGTGGTTGCTTGATTGCTGCAATTTCAACTAATCGATCGCTATATCTCTGGTATTAATAAAAATCTTGAATTTTTGAGTAAATGGTTTCCTGTTCATAAACTTGTACTTAGTACCAAAACTAAAGTCGTATTATTTAATTTAAGCATGAGTAATCCGCCTTTTAACCGTGATATTATTTTCCACGACGCTCGCGAAGTGGTGCTCGTACTGTTAATTGCATGGTAATCGAATTAGTCACCAGTCATTTGGATTGGAAATCTCATATAGCAGCTTTGAAAAGTTCCTTTCATTCCAATATCAGGATTTTGTGTCTATTACGTTCATATCAAACGTTAATTGATTCGCAATTACGTTACGGTATTTTCTGTTGGGAGTGGAACTTACTATGCGTATGACGATGAAGAAGTGTTCGAGATACAAATAATATTGCCAATGACACTAGGTGCATACAACAGTTTGTCAGACAACATGAAATATGATGCAAATCTTACCAATGTCATATCATTCAAATTAAACTTTGGTCGGATAAGGAAAATGACATCCGTAAGGAAATCAGAGATTTTCGAAATTTTAAAGTGAAACTTGCTATGTGAATGTCGGTATACCACTCAAAGGTGACAAAATAATTTTACCTAATGTCCAAATCAACAAAATACTGCAGGCTACACATGCAGTCGATCAAACGCAGGACAAAGTTCCAAAGAAGCACCCGAGCTGAACATTAATGATAGACTTAAAGAAAATAGAAAGCGTCCCGGATGATTCAAATAACTTAAGAAATACAAATATATTGAGAAATACAAAAATGGTGATAATTAACGACCTCGATCATTTCAACGAGTTGATTTAAATGATAGAATCGAAAACAGTAGCATTGAAGTTAGAACAACTCGATCTGGGTGAATAATTACCCCGTGAGTGTGTCTTTATTTAGCCCTATATAATTTTATTGGTACTGATTGTGTGCTATGACATTAAAGCAGAATGTCACTATCACACAATTTAGAAAGTGCATCAACACAATGTAGTGAGTAATTAATTAAATTTACTAATTTACTATTTACATTAAATAAATAAATAACAAACAAATCTAATTAAGGAAGTAGTACAAAAATTACGAAATTCGAACAATGCGATTATCATATGCTTTAACAATACATTTCCCATTTGGATTCAAATAAACCTTGAGATTTTAACTAAAACACACACACACACACACACACACACCATATTAGTTAGGCATATAGTTATGAATATGACAAACAACTGTCACTTTCAGTACCTATAATAAAATTATATAAAGTGGAAGAAAATAGGGCTAGGCCCGGTCCAAAACAAAAACTTTAATTTCCGATTAAAAATTTGAAAAACCGGAAGTATAAAAAATAAAAAAAATTATCATGAGAAATGCAATCAATAAATTTTTTTTGATTTTTCGGTTCGTTTGGTGTACAGCACATACACTCCTTAAATAAATATGATGTGGTTTACCATATATTACGCTACCTACAAATACGGATTTCTTCTATTCTATTGGTAAATTATTATTCTTATGCGACAATGAATCATCGAAATAAAAACTTATACATTTTTTGCATACTTAACCTTTGCATGACGTTTAGAATCGTAACCGGTTTAAGTTTGTTAATGTTCTACACTAAAAAGTGTGCACAAATGGTTAGTCTTCTTACGCCAAACCTAATCATCACGTAAGCAACCATTTTCTTGCAATTCGTGGTAAAAAATCTTAATCTTACGTGACACTCATAATACAAAACAAAAATGTCTAGATTCAACCCTGATTTAAAATTAACAGTTAAATATGCGTTGATGAATACTAATTATTTGTAATGTTGGCAACAACAATTGTAGTTGGTACATTGTGCATTATTTTATATACCTAATATGTTTGCGGTGTGGGATCTTAAAAGCAAAGTTACAAAATTACAAAATCTAAGATGTATTGTTGAGATGATTACAAATTAGTTGTGTGGTTTCCGGTTTAAAATAAAATAAAATGAAAACTTGGAAATCCTTTAATTGTATGTTGACCATATCGAATTTGCTATAGATGATGATGATGATGGTATATAGTTATAAAAACCAGCACTGACAAATAAAATACACAATGAGTCAATTCATCAGAATTATTTTCTTACACAATTTTGTTATTTGTGTTTGGATGTGTAAATTAAAGCTGCGGTATTGAAATACCTTAGTGATATATATACGAGATGAATCAACTGAGCTAATAAATAATAGTTGTATATGTATTTCTAGGTATAAATACCGAAAAATATGTGAAGGTTGACGTTTTCGTGTAATTTAGAAATAGAAAATAAGAATTCTACTACAAAGTGACATTTAAAAATGTAAAAGAATTCTACTCTATAAGTAATACCCAATATTGAGATATACACAATTTGTAAGTGCTAAACGTTTTTCAGACAATCCTGTTTTAGTCACTCGCATTTTTCAGTCTTTCAAAACAAGGCATGATCAATCTATAGCCCTGACAAAGTAAGACATTTCCAGCGCCAATTTCATATCTCCAACATCAACAACCGCATTATCTAAAGCGAGCCATTGAGACTCGCTTTCTGGTACAGGTATTAGACCCTTCTTTGAAAGATTCAGAAACTGGTGGTATAGGCAAGAGGTTGGGATTTTCATTTAGTTTTGGCCTGAATATGAAGCAAACTCAACCATATAAAAATAAAAATGCAAAATAAAAATGTTCATCAGGCAACACCATCCCATTATTGTAATCTTATGTTTTGAGTTGGCAACAGTAACGATGAACTCTGATAATGACTCCAATGCCAGCCGTATATTTTAAATTGTACAATCGGCTAGCTTTGGCCATCATTTATTAATAGATCAACTTCAACTGACTGGTTGTGACTATGGTATGTTGAATATTTCTAAATGATTGATCTAATTATCGGGTTTACAAAAAAATACGGATAGTTATTACTAAGAAAGGTTGATTTAAGATTATTTGTTTTATTTTTATTTATTTGTTTGTTTACAAAAAATTTGAATAAACACCAACCCCATACTTACACAATCTATTTTGAGGTAGCGGCTCATTCATAGTACATTGTGCAAGATGAAGTGGTAGTTAATATAAAATATAGAACTTTTTAACAAAAGTTTCCAGTCCAACCCTTCAAATCCATCCTGTAAAGCGGCAGTCTCCTGCTTGGATATTTTTTTGTTTGTTGATAAAATCGATGATTTATCCATGAATTTTATCCTTTGCAGAAAACCAGTTGTATTTTCTATTTTCAGATGCTTGAATCCTTAAAATCGAAGCGATAAATAGGATTGGTTTCGGCTTACTCGAAGGTCATTACATTGATGTATAGTACAACCATCAATGATGCCGTTATTAGGATACTTTTAACGAGGATTTGGTGCGGCTTATGCATTGCTGTTGCATTTTATGCAACTTATGCAATTTAAAATTAAAATAAATTAAATTTAATTTAAATAAATATTTAAAAATAAAAATTATTACGTTCGGCTGACTCGAAAGTCAAAGCCTAAGAAGATTGAAATTAGATCTTTACAAAGGTGGATCAAATACTGAATTGGAGGATTTTGTTGCATAACGCAGGCTAACAGTATCTCTTTTGTATGATAAAGGTAAGTGAGGGGGAACCCATGAGGAAACCGAAACACTGTCTGTAAAAATTATTGTTAAAAGAGAATTCGCAGTTGTTGAATATCAATTCCATCGCTTCGATAAACTAAGTTTTCTTCAACTTAGTTTTCGAGTTTTTTTTATTTCCTTCCACCTATTACTCAACAACACTAAATCCAAACTACAGTCTATATTGGTGAAAAGCGACACTACATCTAAAGAAAGAACTATATGGCAGGCCTATGGTAAAATAATATTCTGAATTTTGTGTTTTATCACAGCAGAGTTGTTTACAGCTCTTCCAGAGTTACCTACGGTGTTGTTCAAAATCATGAAGATAGATAGAGCTTATAGAGGCGTCTCAGCAGAGCTCATACAATGGCTCGGTATAAAATCCTGCCCTCATTGTGCCAAACTGTTATCATACGGTTTAATTGGCATTGTCTGGATGCAGTATTGTCTTTTCCTATAAAGATTGTTAGATATTCCTATCTGCTAGTATAGGCTGTAGCTTGTTCACATAATCAGAACGTTTTACTATCACGGTGATATTACCTTTGTCTGCTCTTGTTACTAAAAATATTAATAAGTATTTTCATATTATAATTTCCAATTCATGCCAGAAATTCTCTATTAGGCTTATGTCTGATGATTGGGGAAGTGTCTCAGTCACTTTTGGGCAATTAAAGAGCAGCCATACTGTCTAATGTCATAATCCTTGTGATTCGGGTCATTGTCTTGGTAAAAAATAAACGTTTTTTTATACCAAAGCGCGTGGGGCTCTGATAGATTTGGTCGTAATTCGTCCAGTTTTTTTCTATTTCTATTTCTCAGCGCATTTTCAAACCAGTTTTCTTAAAAATTGAAAATTAATAAAAAAATTAAGTAATTAACTAACTACGAATGCAACTGTGACCCACTGTATGTAGACTAGAAACTACCAAGCGATTTAAAGACTATAATGAACTAAAATCATTATTGAGTAATTACGGTAATAACTATAAAGCGGAATGTTTAATTTTAAGTAAAATATTTGGTTATTACATGAATACTAAAAAATAATAATTAAAATAAAAAAAATAAAAAATCGGATGGGAATCGAACCGAAGACCTTTGTCGCTCTAGCCCAGAGCTTCACCACTATGCCACAAACTATATAAAGTTTTACTTTTAATTTGCATTGTTAAATTGTTCTATTATTTCAAAGCGTTCTACAGTGTCACTAGCTAAATAATTAAACCAGAACCACATCGAAGCGGTTTAGCACTCAAATAAATTTTATAAAATCCTCAACTGCATCCCACCTCTTCTCCACAAATCAACCCTTTTCTCAACAACTGAACCCTCAAGGCAACCCTTAACTTAACTCCCAAGTCAATCCTCAATTCAAAACGGTCTGAAAAATTAAATGTGAAATTAAAACCGTTTGTGTCGTCAATCCTAACTGAACGTCTACCTGAATGGTGTTGTGAGGGGTGTCGCAGGCTATGTTAGCGGGAGATTGGTTGGCTTGGTTTTGTTAGAGTGAAAGTGGTTTCGCTGCAAAGTAGTTCTTCAAAAGGTGACTCTGCGCAAAGAGGAAGGTGACATTTGTGGAGGGGGAGGGGTGGGGTAAAATGGGTGATTTAGAAATTTTTGTGTTGGAACTTCAATGGAATTTTGGTGTTTTTGGTGGTGTTGATCGGAGCTTATAACTAAATTTATGGGCTTATGGGTGATTAGTAGTTAAGGGGGAAGGTTAAGGGGATAATAAACATTTTTCCAGATTTGTATTAAATTACTGCAAATCAAGTCGGTCTTTATCACTAAGGTAACTTTCCTTACCTTCGGTTTTGTTGTATGTAAAATAGGGTGTACGGTGGATACGCAATATTCCGGGAAACTTGCCTTAGGCTTGGTCGTACACTCTAAATCAATCAATCAATCAATACATAATACATTACGGATTTAGTATTCCGTTAAACACATGGATTACACAAATCTGATTTAATTATGCTCTTTAACGTATACCTATTATTTTATGCTCAATATTATAAGTAATTATCATAAAATCACCATAATTAGCCAAATTCAAGGAATTTTTATTATGTATTGTAAATTCAAACTAGGTAATTATACGCAAATTACATCACCTAGAGTAAAACAAATTTTAAATTACTTTAAGTCTGATTGAATCGTAAATATATGGTGTAATTACCTTAATAAAAGTAAATACACGGCATACGGTCAATATTGTAAGTACACGTACACGTGGATTAATTACAAGGTTTTATTAAAAAATAAAAAACAGGAAATGTAATGATTTGTTTACACATCTGTCATTATTATCTGGTATAGTACTTCATCATTGTATACAAACATAATGATTATTAATAAATTTCTATTACTATTAAAACATGTAAGAAATTAAAAGTATCTCTTATAGGTATATGAAAGATAGAAGAAAGTACGGTACTACGGTTTGATAACTCTTTCTTCGTTTTCGTCTTCGTTTAGAGACTTAAGATAGTGGTAAGTTATAAATCTTCTTGATTGTAAGAAACTTGTTTCATACGAGTATATAAGGAATATGTATGTATATAGAAATTATTGTTATTAACATAGAAGACGAAAAGAATATCTTTAATTATAATGGTTACTTTACATTTTTTTAAATAGAATTTCAAATGAAGCAGAAACAAACATACAGAATAATAATGGTCTTAAAGAAAAGGTTAGATTGAAATAAGATATACTTGACAAGATTTGAGAATAACATTAATAAATTATATTCGATTTATATATTCGTCTAGTTCGAAAGAAAGTTGATTAATTGTGAGGCTCATATTATATGTAAGTCTCGATTTATTGCTGGACTTAAAATGAGGTTTGTGACATTTAATCTATTGTCTAGGTAATAGAAAGAGAAACTAATGTGCTGTTATCCTAATTGTAAGCTAACCTTAAAAAAAAATAACTTACATCAATATAACAGTTTTTAGTTGTAATGTACACCAATCACATTGTTCTAGAACCACAATAGAATCCGTTTCCATGTTACACGTTATTTTTGAGAAAATAATAAACTGCTACATCTGCAGTCGTATTGATGTTAAAGACGTTGCCCAGCAATTTGTGATCACAATGCTGCAAGGGAAGCGTTCTGGCATTATCATGTGATGTTTGGTCGCGCGGTTAACAACCCTACAAACTGATCATAAGCCGTTAATATTTTTTTTCATATACATAACTTCTTTTCGAGTACAAACCTCGACCAAGGTGTTCCAACATGCTGACTTATTTCACGTTTTATTATGCTACCTATCACGTTCAATATGGTAAGGTTGCCTACTATTACAAGCATATATCGTATGGCCAGAAAAAAAATCAGATCAGATCATTGATTCAGTACTATACTCTAAAAACAGAATCATGCTCAACTCGACGGTATTAGAACGACTTAAATAAATCAACTTTGAAACAAGCTTAGGGGCAAAAGTATTCCAACGGCATAACCCTTTCTAATATTGAAATTTCAACTATGCCTATCCATCAATTCATACTTTTTGAGTTTTTCAAGTATAAAATTTGGGGTCTTTAAACTCTAATGATGGCGGCCTGGGAGAATAATTCTTTGGGCCGGGATCCATCCGCCTGCTCTTGGTCA
The DNA here is from genome assembly GCA_963556165.1 of Tipula helvola. Taxonomy (NCBI): domain Eukaryota; kingdom Metazoa; phylum Arthropoda; class Insecta; order Diptera; family Tipulidae; genus Tipula; species Tipula helvola. The sequence continues at coordinate 330,729,670 of OY744483.1, read as the reverse complement.
AGGTTAACTATTAACATCGCTTTATTCCGAATTTGGCCGAACATTTAGCCCAAATACATGAATACTCTTGTTCTGATAATAAAGTGGCGTTCGCGTTTTTCCGTTGCTCTGGTCGCACATTTTGCAAATTCACTCGTGATGATAAATCGGGTATATGTGGCTTATTGAAGCAACTTATTAATCTGATTCAAAGCGAAAGCTCAAACAGATATGAGATCCTAACACCGGCCTATCGATTTTTTTTAAGCTAAATAGTTTTTCTCATCCGGAAACACAATCCCATACGCAAGATTAGTATACGCCGAACTTCTCTCCAAGCATGACCATTGACTTTGGATACTGGTGCAAGAATTGTATTGCTTGCCAGAAATCAAAATTTGATCAAATATGGGCGATTCAAAAATTAAATTAAACACAAAGTAGCATTTCGATCAAAACTGATCCCAGGAGCACTCCAACCGATCTAGAAAATACAACATTGACAAACCCCACTTCATTGGTTGGCAAACAACGCAGTCTCATGGCGGATGTGATCCGGTCCTCTCTCGTATGTGGATAAAATCAACGCCGGCTTGGCTCCATATGAAGATCTTTATCAGGTGGTCAAAAAACTCGACAGTCTAAAACCTAGAGGTCTATTTGTGAATTCGATTCAAACGTATTCGAGTCTTCGAAAAATTGAATTCTTATTTGAATTGAATCAGATTCGTTCGTTTCTTATTTAAATCAAATATGAATCTTATATTTCGAAAAGTTGAAAATACGTTCGAATCGAATTCAAAAATAGCCCCCTCTATGCTCACCCTACCCGTCAATAATGTGTCTCTCATACTTTTCGAGTTACGAGTTTCGACAACTGATCACAATTGTTAGGAAGCATGTTTATGTATGCATTGCGAAAGCTCAAAATGACTTAGACATTAGAGTTTTGTCGGTATTTCAAAATTCTTAAAATTCGTTTAATGCGTATTGCAATTGAAATGCGATTATTCGACTTTCTTTAATTTTGACGTTGCAGTTGCGTCATCATGTTACATTGTTGGTACATCGGGAGTTTTGGGATGTCTTTGGGATTAGGTGTTATGTATAGATATGTATATTCTGCCAGCCAGATTTTATAGATTGTTTGAGATTATCCAACATATTTGATATTACTCGAGTTTAGTGTGAGTTGATGGGCTAAATTAACCCTTGCATTTTTGAAAATCAAGATTTTGACATTTCTGAATCTAAATTTCTAGGTTTGATTGGGGTTAACTATCAATACTACTGAATATTTTTGGAATTTCGTGATGCTCGTATGATATTACAGGCTACTTTCATTGGATATTATTGGATATATTCGTGTTACTTGATACTACTCGTAATTTGCAAGAGGTTCAGTTGTGCGAATTCATGGCATTTTTCCGAGGTTTCCTGCTTTCCAAGATTTGCCTTTAGCGTTGAGGTAGCATTTAACAAATAGTTAGGTTAAGTTTGGCGGTTATACAAAGATGAGACTTTGTCGAGAATATGTGAGACTTAATTTAGAAATAATTTTGAATTTAACCGGATATTGTTCATTTAAACACTTTTAAAAATTGATTCAGCTTTCTTTCCTTCTTCTAAACCGCACTCACCCAAATTATCACAGTTAAATCCTATATAATAATTTTTGACATATACAAAATAAATTCACTGTGTGATCGATGTAGTCGCCTTAGCATTTTATTTCAAAGAAATTGATTCTCCTTTTCAACTAGGATCGTGATTTTAATTCTCTGACGGTAACTTTTAGTGTTGAATTAAATTGCGTAATTATACGTATTAATAGCAACCATTACACGGTCAATAATAATGTCATTACTTTCTGATAATGACATTAATATTGATCGTGTAACTTGAAGTAATGACGAATGATGGTCGGTAATGATAAAAATCCGGATTTTTTGATTTCGAGACATCATTATTGATGTGTGATGGGGATACTGTCATTATTAATGATAGTGTAGGGTTCGCATCATTACTGTGTGTCATTACTATTGAATATTACATAAATTTAAGCTTATCTACGTAATTATATTTTTTTTAATACATATATAAAAAAAGTAATAATTATTAAATTGTAAATAAATAGTTAAAATTCATCAACATGGATGATATGTTTTATGTATTAGAGGATTCAGATACAATACACGCTTTTTCTTTAGGGTCCATGTAAAATTTAAGAAACAAATGCTTCTACTAGCAGTAATGAAAGCTTAGTAATGATGGAATTACTGTCATTAATAATGATTGTGTAAGGTTAAAAAATACTGAAGTAGTATTGATGCAGATATTGACATTACTGGTAATGATATTAATATTGATCGTGTAATGGTTGCTAATGAGTTTTAGTGTCGTGAACATGCAATGATTATTAGTTCGATTTGTGGTGTATATATTGGTTGTGACCAATTTCCTATTAATATGCGGATGTTCATATCTCATATCTGCTTGTTCTATCCGCTTATTTTTACACACTATATATTAAATCACATCTATTAATATAATACAGACCCGATGTCTGTCTATCTGTTTGTGTGGTATAAACGAGTTGTGTCTAAAATATGCAAACTTCCCGTTGCTTAGAAATATCTGTACCTACACTATGTTTGGGACCAAGAAAAAACTCGATGGAAAATTCGAAAAATTGGGTTCGATAAGGTAATTGCGAGGATGAAGGATGTGTTCAGTTCAGCTCAGCTATGAGTTGGTTCAGTTCAGCTATGAGTAGGGCATTCAATTTTTTGGCCAAAAAGTAATTCCGGAATTTTTAAATTCAAATGTTCTCGATTCCGGAATTCCGGAATTAATTTCGGAATTTATTTGATATCAAAACTTTACAAAAAAATTTACAAATAGATATTTTTATAATCATTTCTAATATGTATGTGTGTGGATATACACAATTTTTAGAATTAAGGGGACATAGCACCTTCATAGCACCTAGGTATATATGTATTATTCAGGTCTGTCAGTTCTATAAATTCTACAAACTCAACTGTGACTTATTTACATTCTACATGTTTCTAAAAAAAATTTAATTTTTATAAATTTTATAAATTCTGTAAATCCTATAAATTCTATGAATTCTATAAATTTGATAAATCCAATAAATTATATAAATTGTAAGTCTTTTAATATGTCTATACACTCTATAAATTTTTAAATTTTATGAATTTTATAAATTCTATAAAATCTACAAATTCTATAAAATTTATAATTTTTATAAATTTTATCAATAATATAAATTCTTTAAATTTTGTAGATCATTTGTGTTCCATTAATTGTTTCAAGTGTGTCTGTTTTATAAATTCTACAATACAAACTCTAATTTTATTTGTTTTATAAATACGAAAATTTTGAAAAATTATATAAACTTTAACAATTTTGTAAATTCAATAATTTCGTTAAAAATTTATAAGTTCTATAAATTCTATGAATAAAGTTTAAAAATTCAGTAAATGCTTTAAATTCTATAAATCTTTATATTTCTTATAAATTCTGTAAATTCGATAAATTATATAAATTTTACAAACTCTCTAAATTCTACAAAGTCTATAAATGTTATAAATTCTAATATGTTTATAAACTCTATACATTTTATGAATTTGGTAAATAAATTCAGAGAATCCTATAAATTACATAAAATCCACAAATATTATAACTTTTTTAAATTTTATAGATTCAATGTGTTCTACATATAATGTTTCCAAGTTTGTCAGTTCTAAAAATTCTATACACCCAAATATTACTTATCCTAAAAATTCCATAATTTTTAAATTCTATCAATTTTATAAATTCAAAAATGTCGATAAATCCTATAAACTTTAATAATTCTATAAATTCAATCATTTCTATAAATTTTATGAATTTAATAAATTCTATGAATTCTATAAATCCTATGCACAATTTTTAAAATTCAGAAAGTTCTTTACATTCCATAAATCTCATAAATTCTTAAATTCTTTAAATTCTATAACTTTTAAAAGTCCAATAAATTTAATAAATTTTAAGTCTGTAAATATTATAAACTAGGGGGTACAGCCCGGCCTAGGACGGATACAATTTATATATAATGGGGATGCCCAGCACCATTTGCTATTTGATTAGCCGTTATTATTTAGCCGAATAGGAGTAGCTCAAAAATAAAGGCTTTTAAGGAGTATTGTACTTTAAATATACCTTAAACCAAAGAGTAAAGGCTTTTATGAATGATTTTAAATGTGTTGGGGCATCACACAAAAACCTTACAGAACGATAAATAGCGGAAGCTGTGCTTTTCTTCAAAAAACAAAATTCGGGGTGGGCTGTGTCATCTACACGGCAGTAGGTGTTTTGCGTGATAACGTTTATAAGGTATTGAGATTAATTATTTTAATTTAAAATAAATGAGGGATTCTCTCCCTACAGTGTCCTCAACTATTGTAAATTGCTATTTGCAGATTTTTTAACCTCCACTGTTTCTTTATGCAAAAATTGACTTCAGAATTACTCGGATTGGATGATGTTCGCGGCGTAGCTTGCACACACCGTTGCACAAATATAATGCCTGAGGCATGAAGCCTAAGGACCAACCTAAGAAATCATACATTTAGTTAAAGATAATGATTACAATTGATGAGTAATTGCCCACGCCAAGGACAAAATTTCGTGTCAATGTGCTGAATATATGGTGTAAGATGTGATCGTCCGAAAAATATAAATTGGAAAAACAAAACTGAAATACCGCGACCCGCGACCACTATCGACCCCAGACCTCAGCCGCTCTAGTCCAATATGTTACTACTAAGCCACGATCCAACTTGAGAAAATGTATTTAATTTTATTGTTATATTGTTTCAAACATAGCATGCTATGAATTTATGACAGGAAAAAAAATTGTACAGAAAATTCTCATGGCTTACTACAAATCATAATATATAAGTTTTAAATAATTTATAGTAGTATTCGCATACATTTAGGCGCATTATAAACGCGTACTACGTATTTTCTTGTGTAATTAATCCGTCATCGTTAATGGAACCATTTATCTCGCAGTTTAAGCGCTGCGATAGGACTCTCCAGACTAACTAACGATACTAAACCGCAATTACAATTAAATGCTTGTTTAAACATTTATTTTCCTACTCACTCTTTATAAAATGAATGTGAAAAAAAAAATTCGAAAATATTTTTAAACATAGATTTAATTACTTCTGCGAGTTAGTATCGTTCTTACAATTGGTAATGATCGAAATCAAGTGATGTTTCCTATTTTTCTGGTTTTTCTCATTAACCTTGACGCATCGAGGCTTGTGTCATGTAATTTTGATGGCGGTATTTCCCGCTGCTAAATACGCTCTTTTAGCCTCGTAGGGCACTAGGATCGTTACCAAAATTAAAGTCCTTTTCGAAACGCAAAAGCGTATATCACGGTTTTCGATATTTTTCAGCTAATGAACTACCAAAATTAAATGTTTTATGAATTTGTTTCTTTGTCGCTTTATACGGGGCTGTGTAGTTATTATGTACTAAATACCTTTTTTCAGTTTATAAACTAAGAAACAACCCAACACATACTTGGCAGATGTATTTTGGAGACGAATTAAATTAAATATGGTAATTTTCAGAAACGAGAATTTATTGTTCCGTAATCCGTTTATTAGGTGTCATATCATGGTGAACGGAAAAGAGAAATATGTACTTCAAAACTTCCAAAAGTAGCCCCTCCCTACACTCAGAGAAAAAATATGATTGAGCTGATCATAAAAGTGACCATCATATTTATGATTAGATGCTATAATTAAGAAAATCATACCTTGATGTATACAATTAATAATAATGATTGTATCTATTTAATAAATTATGCACGTTATTATGCAAATATTATTGAATTAACTATATCCATGATTACATATATCGCTATTGTGATAGATCGTATCAATAATATAATTGAATTTATCATTTGGAGATGATAAGACAATCAGATTTTATGATAGTTGTTATCAATAAATTAATTGAATTTAGTATGTTTGTATGATAAAGCCCATCAGATGCTGTGATAGTTGCTATCGTATCAATTAATGAAGTATACTGCGGGGTGTGATAGCAGCTATCATAGCATATATATTATATATTGTATCGCTGGCTTAATTAATAACGGCCCTAACCAACACTTTTTTCAAAAATGACATTTTAATGCTAAAATGCAGAAAAGAACATACCGCATCTTTCTGAGTTATTATATTAGCTTGAATCACAATATATCACGGTCCACATTTAATTTAATTTATTTAATTATAACTAAGTTAATGATGTTAATTTAATTTATTTAATTATAACTAGTTAAACTAAATAATATTTCTTTGCGAGTTTTCCAAAAATTTTACAAATGTGGGTTAAGGCTTTGATATAATTAAGCCATCGATATATTTTACTAAATAACAAACCATATTCTATAGTTCATGAAATGTACATTTATTTTGAATTAATTTATCGTACAGTACACATAGTATAATTATATCCAAATTAGAGGTTTAAACGAAATTATTTTTTATTTTTATGAAACATTATTTATATATAAGTTCTTAACATTTTTCATAAAACTTTTAGTCATATGATTGTTTAAAATTGCTCCACAAATTCAATTTCAAAACCGTAATAATGATAATCGACACCTAAATTTTGCAAATGTTGAACACAACTAAAATATACTGTTTTATATTTCTAATTTTTAATTTATTTGAAGTTAATATGTTCCGAAAATTGTAATAGAATTTAATCCAAGTTCGAACTGATCAGATTATGATTATGAAAAAATCAATCTTCTTATCAGGTCGCGACGCCTGGACTGATCATACCACAATTTTCATTCTATATTATACAGAATGAACTGCTCAGGTTGTATTAGCGAATTATACTACCACAAAAACACCAAATATATTTTACAGTTTTATATTTCAGTAACCATTTAACAGAAACAAATTTAGGAATACCATTTAAGTGGATTACTGGTCCTTTCTCTAGAATAATATTTCCGAGTTCTATGAAATTAGTGCTAAACAATTTCTCTTGTCGGCCAACTTATATTTTTGTGAAATTTTCAGATTTCTTAGTTCCATTATGCTCGGTTTCACAAAAAAATAACCAATCTCTAGTTAAATAATATTTCCTCCCTTTCTTCTTTTATGAAATTGTGTTTTATTTCACAATACAAATTCAATGCAAGTTAATTATATTTTTATTTTACATAGAAATATTTAGCCTTCAGTTAAATAATTAGCTGAATGAAATTGGGCAGATAAATATTTAGCTCTCCAGTCAAAATTTTCATGTAAAAACCAAATAAAATTTGCGTGCGTTTAAGAAATTGAAATAAATCGCAATTTCATAAAAGAAGAAAGATATGAAATATTCACTAATTGGAGTTTGCCTGTTTTTGTGAAACCAATCATTAGACTGCCACATACAAAACCAGTATCTTGAGCTAAATTCATTCGTTAAAATAAACTTAAAATTAAGGAATTTAATAATTCATTAGAAAACTAGGAAGTATTATCTTCGAACACATCTGGAATCATTGAACTTGTCTGTGGTAACGTTTTATATAGCTTTCTTTATGAAAGTCATGTACATATGTTCGTAAAATATTGGATAGTTAAGTGGTGGCCAGAGAAAATTATAAACTTAAAAATTAAGAATTAACAAAACTTAAAAATGCGGTAAATAGAGAACTTCTGTATTCTCTCCTAGCGAAAAAGTTACGTCACTTAACAAATTTAACGAATTAAATCTGTCACTTAAACAAATTTAAGAATGCGTGATTTTGCGTTCAAACTTAAGAAATAAATATCAAATCCAAAAAAAGTGTTGATGCGAAAGATACATACTTGTCATAGTCAAAATTATTTGCACCTTCTAAATTTTTGATGCAGCGTAACTCAAACAAATTTAAAAATTATATACATATATAATAAACTTTTTGAAAACATTAATTTTAATTCAATAAACTTAATTACCCTGCTTTATATAATTTCAATCAAAATTTTTTTAAATTTTAGTTCTTATAGGAGAAATTACAAATAGTTTAGTTTTGCTCAAGATTATTTGTACCCACAACTTTGTTCTGGTAGAATCTCATCCCACTATAGGTTTTCTTGCCACCCTGATACAAATTTTTGGTCTTTGTAGATCATGAATATCTTCCACTTTAACTTAAACCTCCGCAAGTTTAAATCGAAAACCTACCCTGGCCGAGACAAATAATTATATTCAAGATTTTTGTTTAATTTCATAGCAATGACTCAATAATTTTACTAATTTAGATTTATTTTTCTAGGTTTAACTGACTGAAATTAATTTATTTGTTGATTTAACAACATTTAATTTATGTGGTTAGTTATGGTATTAACAAGAAAATTTAATTTATGTGGTATCTAATTTTTATTTTGTTTGCATTCAACTCATTCAAAAAATCTTCCATTAAGTTTTTCTAAATGATATTCGTCAATATTTTAGAAGTATTAAATTATTCTAATAAAAATTACTACAAATTAATGAATGATTTTTTAATGAATAAACATTTTTCAGTTAATTTTTATCATTAATTAATTTTCGGTTTGAAAATTTTAGGTTTTTTTAAAGGAAAAATCGCAATCCGTCAACTAATATCTACCGGACGGTTTTTGACGGAAATTTTCCGCGAAAGCGGTGTTCTTGATTCCGGTTTTTGTAAAACCGGTTGATTTCCGTCAAAATTCTACCGGTACCGGATTTCATGATACCGCCCCAGTTCATCTTTTTCAGGTTTTTCCGTTCTTTTTCACCAAAAAAGTTGAGTGTTGCAGTAAATAGTATTGAAAAATACTTTTTGAGTATTCCTTCTGATTTTAATACAAGGGAATCATACTAAACGCATTTTTTATCGTACATCTTTTATCTTTTGGAAAAGAACGAACAGATTGAATGTAAATCCGCTATAATTCATAATTATTTGCTGGTTGAGCTTTTAGCATTTATACACAAACAATAAAATGTATAGTATTTAATGGCTCTAAAGCATTCGTAAACATGTACGTTTTCCCGCAAAACTCACACATGAATTATTTCTAAAGCTTCACGTATAAAAATAATTTTAAGAAATTCAGTATTTCCTTCCGTTTCGGCCGCTCCAACTGGTTTCTGTAGAAAAAATAGGTTGTAGTTTTTGATGTAATTAAAATATAGCCTATAAAGGTATAGTTATAAATGAATTTGGATTTTCTTTTTTTGGAAAAGCGAGAATTTCCTTTGTGATTCCTCTTTCCGTGGAAGAATGCACGGCAGAAGTACTAAACTAAGCGCTATTCGTTCATCTGTAAATAGAAATATTATTGAATTAAGATAAATTAGTCAAAACATTTTTTGCTGACTAATACTAGCTATATACAACATAAGACTTTAAAAGTATGGCTATCTTGAAATATCTCTGAATTTTTTTTTTTTTTTTTTTAAATTAGTTTGAATGAACTTTGTCTAATGGCATCGTGGGTAACAACCACCAAACAGTCATATCTAATTTGATTTGCCACATTTTTCTGCGGTACTAGTGTGAAGCTAAATCAAACAAAACAATTTTACGTTAAAAATGCACTAGACAATTTTTTAAATTTTTATGTAATAATTATATGAAAATTGTGCCAAATTTTCGTTTTTTCAAAACACCATCTTAGCAAAAAATACGAGAAATTTAGGTTAATTTTGTTGTCTTAGTGTTTAAAAGAACGAATTTTTAAATTAAAATTAAAAATTATTCTTGGCCTTTAATTTATTAACCACTTATAAAAATTAGTTTGGCGTGGGCCAAAGATATACAAAGATGATCTGGTTTAATCAATAATTTTTTCGGAAATTCCACTGCTCAGAGGTGTCAATATTTGGATGTTTTAGGGTAGCACCAATGATCATCGGGAAATAGTGGAAAAATATTTATTAATATTGTTACAAGACGCAAGTAATTTATGCAACTAATCAATTTAGAAATTAATTCCGCTTTTAATGAATAAAACAGGTTCAAATCTTCAAATATTGCTATATGTGTTAATAAATTAATTCTATAACTATTGTTTTTTACCAGCAGTATTTTCGTAAAGCTCCCCGCAGTCATCTACATTTTAAATAGTCAATGTCACCATAGAAATGGGTATCTATCAGCTCAAGAGCTTATTATTAATTTTCCTAAATTCGATATTTCACATTATTTGAGATGGTTCAGGTAGCAGTTGACGACATGGATTATCTTTTTATTAATTCAGAGCAAGAAAGGTGAGCTGTAATTGGTGTAAATAATGAATAGTTTTCCTGAAAATAAAAATAACTTCACGGAGCATTCTTATAAGATACTTTAATGCAAATTATATTGTATTACCTTTGGCAATGCAAACTCCGGAAGATGGAATAAAGTACGTCTCCTGCTGCCTTACTAAGAAAAAAGTCACATTTGCTTTTTTGTAGTTTTGTGTAATTTCAATTTAACTATTTTTGTTTGCCTTGTCTTAATATGAAACCTGACTATTAAATAACGTGATTTTATGGCATTTGATGCTGGATATTTAGCTGTTTCAAAAAGCAGAAAGACAGGTATTTATTTGTAGAATCCAAATATGCGTTAGGGGCATTTCTCGACTTTTGGCATTTGTGACTTTTTTCCTTAATACGACAGTGTAGCTCTTTTAGAAATAATTTCTGCACAATTTCGCGAATTTTGTAAAATCGTCCTTAAAAAGCCTAAAGAAACCTCAATGACAAATATTTATATTTTGATTCTAATAAAACTACATACTTACAATTTATTTAGGTTGCGATTGATGATATATTCAATTATCACCGCAGATACGTTCTTCCGTTCCTCTGTTACAAGCATAATTGGTTTGCCGATTTCAGCCGAAATAGGTGGATAGTTTTTGAATAAATTTGTTTTTAAGGGCTAAAAATTTCTTTAGTGGAATAAAATTTTAAATGTGATTGCAAAATTATGTCTATTTTACTTCTTTTGAATCTATTTTAGAAAATTAAATTTGTATTCTCAAAAACTATTTATGTACAATTGTTTTCTTAGAATTGTATTCCAAACACACATTAAGTAATTGGAAACACCCTTTATTTTAATAATTAATAACACTGAACGAGCAAACATTCAGAAAGAAACATGGTACAATAACCAACACGGTGTTTAATGCTCTGTAGTATAAAAAAAAATTACTTACTTGCCGTAGTTTTCTACTGCAAGACACAATTACCCCTTTATAAGGTTTAATAACAATTTGTCCTACTAAAAATTCACTTTTAGGTTTAAAAACTACTAACATCACTAAAACACTTTTTAACTATTAACGTTAATAATAAATTAATTAAATACAATAATTTATTTTTAAATTGTTATAATATTTTCTTTATTTAAGACTTCTCACGAGATTAGGTAATTATTGCACCTTGTTAGAGTACTAACTCAATTTGACATGACCGTAGCAAACACGAGCAGATACAAATAATTTCCAATAAACCTTATTTTGTTTTGATAAACCTAATTCTACTATGATAGACCCTGTTGTATTATGATTGTTCTAACCATACTTAAATATTACAGATCATATATAAAATCATACTATATGATTGTCTCGATTATATTAAATCATATCGCTTGATTGTTGTAATCATTAAAGTCGAAAATTATTGCATTTATCATATTTTAATAAAATTTATCATACATAGTTCTAGTAATTAGATAAATGATATTTATTATTATAATATATTAGGATATATCAAATATAGTTGAATATGATTTCCAGGATCATAACAAAATAATTCCAATCATCCATTTATCATATTTTTTCTCTGAGTGTAAATTGACCACTTTTTGCCAGTCTCTAAATTACGTATAATTTATTAATCACCTCCAAAAATTGACCAACATTTCTGGGTCTTTTAAATAGAGACTTGAGAGAAGTTTACCCATATGTTTTTTAGTATCTACAAGCCAGACTATAATTACACAAAATTAAGTTGAATTTACTTAAATTAGTGTGAAAATAGAAATTCATTAATCCCGGAATAATCGAAACCAAAATATCGGCCGGTAAATTTCGATTTTCGGAATTGGATGCCCTAGCTATGAGCTCTCCGTTCGCGGCAAATTCCCTGTTCGCAAAATTGGAATTTAAGGTGAATAACTCGTAAAATAAATTAAATTAATTTAAATTAACTTTCGCATATTACTTGTTATCTCTTTATTATGAAATCATCTGTATATTACTATTTACTATGAACAAACAAACTGATAGATATTGAGATACGCAAAATACCAGAAATTGAATTAGAAATGATCTAATAAAGTATTGTAATATAATTTGCATACATGTTTGATTAACAAAAAAATTAATATTCACATCTTATACAACAATAATTTATAATTTCTTTTTTGATGTGAGAAAATCGAGAATATAAGAAACGAATTGATTTGAGGTATAATTGGCTACATCACGAAGAAGGATGTCCATATAATATTTTCTCGATTCCGGGAGAAACATAACCTCAAATAATCGGTATTAAAATATAATGACTGAGTTACTGTTTTAATTTTAAGTATTAGAAATTTATTTTCAATATAAATAACAAAAACAAAACAGTGTTCGAATGAAAGTAAGTTGCAATCTTAATAAGTAATAATAAAAAAAAAAGAAATTCAAATATGCATGAAATGAAATGCAATTGGTTTTTCATTTCTATATATAAAATACAAAACTATCGTCTATAAGAGGTTTAACGTAATTTTCTTTATACCGGTTCTATATATATAACAAGAATCCAGTTACATAACTAACGATACAGAATAAATACAGTTTTATATATACATACATAATACGTGCATTCATAATATGTAATGCAGCATGAGGTGATCCAAAACAGGTTCCTGCGCGACATGAAAATCTTTCGACGATTCACTTGATTAGTTGTAATTTAGCATGCAATTTGTACATAAATATTAAACTATATTTCCTCATTCATCGACACAAAAATGTTTTCATGACGACAAAATGAATAAAACGCTGTTTACAAACAAACAAACAAAAAAAAAATCGCGCTGAATTAGCGGATATTATAGTACAGACATAAATACAATAAATACACTTAATAATACATTTCTCATTAATTATGCAATAATTAGTTGTTAATTTGTATATACCGTATTATAATTAGATAGGGTTTGCCCACTGCATTTTCGTCCGCCATATTAAGATTTGTATACAGATTCACATTTTTTTGTTTTTAAGGTTACCTTAAACTAAATTAACACCTTCAGAGTAATTCTGCCCATACAAACAGCATTTTAAATTACTACACTACCTATATACATTATTACAATTACAAAATCGAATTGTGACTAATGTATGTATGTTAGTTTAATTGTACAGTACACGACTCATTCATGAATAAAAACATTGTTTTTCCGTTTGACTTAACGAACGCAATACATAATAATCATAATTTAATTAATTTATGCATAATTTCGTCCGAAAACAAAGCGCACTAGTTTAGCCTTCTATACACTCGTGTAATTAACAATTAACAATCATGTACACAATTTTGAAATGTAAAAAATTACAAAAAGTTCATCGCACATAAACGGTAATTATACAACTTACGTCTTTTTTGTGTAATTTTAATTTATTCTATACCTTCTTGAAGAAGAATATAAAAAAAATGTAAGAATGAACGGAATTACCATAATGTCTTAAGAGAATACTGAAATTTATACATAAATTGATTATGAACAAACGTACTACATATATACTTAACGAAAAACAGTGGCGCATTTATAAATTTAGTGGTGTCATATTCAATTAAATATTATTGTTTAACTGTGTACTAATGTAGAAAATTGCATTCACAGGCGAAAATATCAATACTTATTGTTAGTGGTATTCATGGTAATTCTTAACTAACAGGATCACAAAAATTACAATACTTAAAGAGATTCCTGAATGTTGATTTTCAACATAACCGACGCTAATTACATCGAGGCATTAAAGAAATTGAGAGAACGTTACGAGCGGGGAAAACACAACAAACGTGCAAAAGTCCGACGACTTCTGGGTATTTCACATGAAATCACCAAGTGTAGTCACCATGTGTAGTCAAGTATAGTTAAGTGTACATATAGTCACTAAGTGTCAGATTCATGCCATGGTTTTAGCAAGTTGGACAACGAGAATAATAGTATATGGGCACAAGATTCGGCTGAAAATACCTTTCCAACTCTAAACCAGTTTTTTGAGTTCCTTATAAAGCGGATTGATGCACTGGAATCGATAAAAATACCAAATAGACGCACACAGATACAATCTATAAGTAAATGGAACTGATAAATTTGAATAAAACCAATTATGTGGAGTACTTCTTGATTCAGAGGCTCCAATTAAAAAGAACTAAATCAAAAATTGTCATATCCGGAATAGGAGCAACAACAAATCGTTTCACGAAGGGGTTAGTATTGCTAGTTCTAACGCGATGGAACAGAGATAATCCTAAATCGTTTGTGGATTTATATTTTTATAAAGGATCAGATATCGACGAAGAAAGCGACCAATTATTAACCCTTGTGTCAACACTAGAATAAAATGACTTCTCACCAACACAATAAACCCTTGGTGTGTATGAATTTAATCAAGAGTTTTGCATCAAAGATGGATAAACATTAAATATAGAAACGATATCATAATGAAAATCTCATTTAACTTTATTAGAAAAAAAAATTCATTTAGTTACAAAAAATCAAAAACACACCCAGGTATGTCGTGTTGCACATAGGGATTAAAGAAAATCGCGGAAATTGAAGCACTTGCCGAACCGAACCACAAAGAAGAGGAATTTTGTTAGAATCACTTCAAAATCAGCACACGGTCGATTAAGAGTACGCCTGCCGTTTAAGTTATACCCATCCATGTTAGGAAATTTATTTCCAAAGGCCGTACAAAGGATGTACTCCTTATGTATATAAAGGTTTGATGTCAGAATACATGTCCTTGGGACACATTTAATAGTTCTGCCAAATCGACTTCGGGAATATTTATACCAAACCGTACAATCGACGTTATATGATATTTTGATCCGCTTTATAACATTTAAACCGCATCGTTCTCAGCTGATATCGCAAAAAACATTTAGGCAGGTTCATGTTGCAGCAAAACACAAAAGGTACCAACGAATCGTTTGGCGAGAAGCACTCTATCAAACTTTCACCATCCATGAACAGAAAACGGTGGCCTATGGCACAGCAAGTGCAACTTATCTAGCCACCCGCGCGCTAAATGAGGTCACAGAGAGACGCAAAAGTAAATTTCCAGAAGCAGTAAAGCACATAAGAAAGATTTCAGCTGGCTCAACGGAAGACGCCATAAAACTGAAGCATGCGAAATAGATTCCATATATTACCCAATTCTGGTGTCCAGCTCAGAAAATAGTTGACCAATGATGAAAGTTACTGAACAGTGCTACTCAACCTACCAACCAAACGAACGCGTTAGAAATCGGAGAATCGAACTAAGTCAAAGTGCCAAGTCTATAAATTGGAATCCAAAACAGACTGTTTTCAATTCAAGGTTATTTTAAACTATAGAAACCAACCACAATAAAGAGGTAAATCCCGTCAAAAGCAAGTCGGCTATTTAACTCCCTTGGGATGGCTTACGCCAGTGACAGTCAGAGAATAATTATTCTTTCAGACGTTGTGGTTAAAAAGTGTAGGATGGAATGACCAATAAATTGTCCCAAAATCAGAATGGTTGAAAATTGGTAAAAATTTGGTGAAAATAGAACATATATCTCTGGATAGATAGACAGGAATAACTGCAAGCAGCGACATATCACTACTTGTATTTTCAGATGGTTCCAAACAAGCTTATGCATGCGGCAGTTAAATACTTCCGCATGATTGCCGCCGACACTGGTATTCCCGAATGTATCAATCAGTGACACTGTAGTGTCCGATTTTTAAACTTGCAACGGCCGTGTAATAATTCTCCTCTTTATCTTCTACGAGTACCTTGTTAAACTCTTCTCGCAGTTTATCAATATGAGATAATCGCGCCTTGATGTCCTCTATACCTGATTTGCATTGCTTATATGGTTTTAATGTAATTAAGCAGCATCTTTTCTTTAAATATACGACTTGCGCCAATTTGTACGAAATTCACAATTTAACATTTATCACTGTTTATCACTATTTAACTTAAGTTCACTCAAAATCGGATGGTTTAGAGAACGATAAATTAGCTCAAGGGGTAGCGTACTCGACCAGAATGCGGAACCTATGATAAATATGGTTTAGTATAAACTTTTGACTTTTATTTGAGAAATATTCCCCCGACATTCACAATTTTTTAGTATGTTGTCCGAATAGTGTAATAATTTTCTTGGATATTTCTCCACCTCACATATTTGGTACTTTATTTTAATTTCAGTAATTTCCGAGAAATGCGTATAGATGTTTGGCATAATTATGCCTCTTAAGTGAATTTGGCCCAATAAGTCAATCCTGTAGCAAGTCAATCATAAAATGAATTTATTCTGTAGGTGTTACAAATTTTCATATAAAAATGAACTTAGTCACTTTTACGAAAGTTATATTTAGTTTTACTAATTTACTTCAGATGTCTATAGTTTGCTTTATATATACACGTTTTGTAATATTTTGTGAATTTGTTTTGCTGTTTCTAAAATTTTTTATACTTGAAATTTTACAAGCTGATATATTTTGACCCGATTTTAACAAATTTGTGCTATCATCTATGTGATGTTTATTGTCTTAGGGGCTGTTTATACATATATTAAGTAAAGCTTTACGAGAGAGTGGGAAGGGGTTCAAGATTTGTTACGATTCGTTAACGGGGGAATACAAATGGTATGCACTGCGTTAGTTGCAGTTGAAATGCTGTACGTATGTACATGCATTGGAAGGGGACAAGAGGATGTGGTTTAAAAAGTTGTAGTGGGATTCTAATTTTTTTTTTTTTTTGAAAAAATGAAGGAATGTTTCGAAATATTGTGAAATCTGTGATAAAATTTATTATTTTTGTTTTTACCTCAGTTTTTTGCGACATCTGAATGGTCTGGTCACAGATGACCTGACGTTAATCGTGAACATCACAGCACGACGGGCCTCTTAACGTATAGTTTCAACTCTCAATAATTTAAACCATATTTCCCAGAAGCAACTATTAATGTATCAATAATGTACATATATTTAACAGTTAATACTGATTGGTATTTAGATTTTAACGGCAAACAACGTTAAACTTAATTAGTTTACTAACAATAAGATAAGTTTCAAAAATTGTCCCTATGTCTTTACGCTGTAGAGTACTAGAATACTGATAAAATTATGTCACGGAATAACGACAGCACAAAACGTTTTTTTGTGGTCATTTATGTTAAATCGTCGCCTCATCAAACACAACAAAAATGTTCATTCCACTTTAAACAAATATTTATTCTTATTTCGTAAATACTTCTCTCTTAATTTTTTCTCAAAATCGATTTTATCAATTTGTATGTCAAGCTATGAACATAATTTACAAGAAAGCAAAAACTCTAGGAAGTAGGAAGTTAAAAGAAGTTTTCCAAAATCCGTTTTTTTTGGTGTGCGTATATGTAAATATGGAGGTTATCAACTGTGAATTTTTTTTCTATATTGTAAATAAATAAATACAATTATTTAATTTTTTTAAAATTATTAATCAAATAATGAGAAAATTGTAATAAAGACTTTCATTTTTTTGTTTTTTAAACCGCGAAAGCTAATTTCACGCGTGCTCTTCGATATAAAAATCTTTGTACTATGTGCAATTAACCTTATTCGCTTCTATATTTCATGCATACATAGACTCCGCATAAAATTCGGTTCTGCGCGCTATTAGACAACATATAGATACATTTATAAACATTTATTTACATTAGGTAAATAAAAAAACCATGTAACCCAGTTCATATGCGACTTCATATTGAAGTCATCGTATCTATAATTTGAAGAGTAGAAAGCCGCCGCCTTACATCTCATTAATCAAATTAATGTTCAATATACATAAATTATGTGATGCAAATTATATTATTCGTTTGTTTTACATATGAATAAAATTACTGTATATCATTATAGGTATGCGCTTATTAAATAAGTACCTTGACATTGTGAGTTCATTATATAATCATAATTTAGTTGTTGTATAAAGAAGACTAATTGACTTAGTTGTACCGTTTAGATTCTGAATTGCGTTTATTATTATTAATATGAATTAAATTTTTCTAACTAGAAACCAATCTTCAGATTCAAAAAGAAACTGTTGTTGAAGGTTTTACTATATTCATATGTTGTGTCTGTTCAATGCTGTAAAATATATCGGCATTCGCATCTTTATTATCTATTTTGTCCGTTCGATAATGGTTAGAATGCCGTGACGCATCTGTAAGTCGTGAGTGGCAAATAATGACTTTAGACGTTGGATAGCACACTTAGAATGTTGATTTTTTTTTGAAAAAAAACGAGTGACACAAGTTTGAAAGTTCGAGAAAAACCTGAAGTTGCTTCTTATCGTTCGGGTGATCGGCCTAATGCCCAAAGTGACTCCAAACTTACACTTGTCCTTTCGCAAGCGAAAATCGTATTGATCGAATCGCGTTAGAACTTTATCTAGCTCCTGCTCGTCTATTTCAGTGATCACGTTGTCATCGAAGTAGGGGACTATACTCGAGAAACCCCTCTTCCAGTAAATGTTCTATGAAATACTGGAAAATTCCTAAAATCATAAGAGGAGATTTTCGAATTCCGCCATTAAAAATCAGTATTGACATCTACGAATCCCTTGATTGGAATTTCGTTGCTCTGGAACCCGACAAATTACATATCACAGGTGTTGATCTTTGTTGACGATTCTGGATAAATTGAGTTAATGTCCGAAATGAGGTGATTGTAAAGATGTACCCGGAATTGATCTCGAACTTGCATTGTTTGCGATTAATCTCAATCTTCGCTTTCTCCTTCAGATCGACTATAATGTAACTGGAAAACTGGTTTTCAGTTGTTGAAATTGGTGCGCGCTGATTTTTGTGTATCCACACTTTCTTTCTCTTTTGACCACTCGTCAAAAGAATGCGGCGATTTCGTTTAGTTTTTGTTTATGTGATGGCACCAGTACAATTGGGTCCAAAACGTGCAAAATTCTAATTCCATCTCTCTTTGTGACACATGTTGAATTATTCTAAAACGCCGGTCAAATCAACTGGTAATATAACTCAAGTTTTAATTTCCACTTCTTCAAGATCCGATTTGATTGAACTGGATTTAACCGGTTTTGGTGGCATAAATGCACGTCACTAATGGCAGCTAATTTTTTGGCAAAATTGTTCAACTCATTTCCGCATAATTTAAACCTTATTTCACAATCAGTATCTGCCGGCCTATGTATGTCGCTCTTAAACTCATCCTAATGAAAATAAACATCTATTAAGTTCAAACACTCTCTCTTACACTTGTTAATGTTGAGGCTTAGATGGTTCCACTTACACCATTTTGCTAGATGATCGATGTTTTCCTGTAGTTGGTTGGTATTGCCGATGTTTTAGACCTTTCTGTAGATTTTATCTTAGAATGCCGTATTACTTCAGTAATGTCGTGGCTGAAGAATTGCAAAGTCAGTATACAGCACACCAACTTGCTTGTGCTCTTCAATGTTATTAATAAAATTACTAGTAAATTGAATAAAAATGGCCAGGTTAATTTTTTGGCATAAAACCATGCTGACACAGCATAAAGGGATAAATATGCACCATAGTTCAAATAATTTAGGTAATGAAGATAATGATGTACACATAGGAATTGCCAACAATATGAAATCTTTCAATAATGAAGCTGGAATACCATCAGATCTACAGCCATCTTCGAATACTTTTAGAGCTCGATGAATATTCTCAGTTTCAATTCGTGGTGTTAGTATGGTTAAGTCGTTTTCACCATTGTTTAGACTTTCATACATATCAATGGGTGTATTCAGATCTTCCAACATGTTAGCAGCGGAAATCTAATGATGGAAAAAATAACTGGTAATAAAGAGAATTTTTAATTGCTTTTGTCGGAGTAGAATTTGAGATTTTCTTTAGAAGCTTTACTTTTTTCGTTCTTAAGATTGATAAGTTTAGCATCATAGGAACTCCTCCACCTGATTTTTTAGTACTTGTTTGCGGTGAACGGTCACATCTATAAACCACATATTGGCTAGGAAAGAATTCAGAACTCGGGATCACTTTGTTATTTACTGGAAAGAGCATTTTTAACACAAAATGGCGAAATCATTTTATTTACATTTTGGAAATAAAATGACCGGTTTCTATAATGTTTTGTGGTTTGGCCATTGATGTAGCCTTTTTTTAGTTGGTTATACGTTCTGGGTCCTGATTGGTACTGGAAACTGGATCCAGATTTAATGATCACATGATGGAGATTATATTGGTGAATGATGGTAGATGAGAAATTGAGATTTTTTAATTCCAGGGTGAGAAGAATATCGGAAAGGAATTTTTTGGTATTCGCTTTAAAGTGATATTTATAAATCGCAGTATTTACACCAAAATGTACATCTTTTTTACTGAAGCTGATGGATGACTTCTGAATCAGATCATGTATTATATTTGGTGATATGAATGGACGTGTGTTGATTGTGTTCTTATTTCCTGATTCGTGTTTCAATAGCGGATCCTCCTGGATGCAAAATCAGCCGCGTTATTTATTCTCTGAACTCACATGTCTTCATTGAGATTGGATCATATTTGTGAGTATTTCACCAGTCCGATCACCAAAGAAGATATTCCATTGTTTGGGATGTGTGCACATCCTATTTTGGGGTTTAGTAATGGTAATCAAAGGTTGTTTGATGGCGACAGTTTGCTTAACAGCAATGCCTCACATAGTTTTATAGACGTTAAAAGCTTATGAGTGATCTGAATATTATATATAAGTATAAAGCTGCCTAAATTCACATCATACCTTACGTCATAGTACATTTTACAAAAAATTCCGCAATTTAAAATTACCAAGGCTTAAATGAGGCTTACTGTCTAAGAAAGAAATTAAACTTTTCGATAGCTTACAATATGTTATAGTGGCATTAAATAAGCACACACAAATTTAATTACTATTCACCGATATAGTTGCCTTCAATCGGCTCAACTGCATTCTTTAATAAGAATTGCCTTAACCAAACAAACAATTTGAACTCGAAATTAAATCTATTACATCCAATAAACAATTACTACCTTCATAGCCTAAATTACCTAAATCCAATTATGAATGACCACGGTCTATTGAGAGTTGGCGGAAGAATACGACATGTATCCATAATATATGACATCATACATCCATTAATACTCGCACCAAAGAAGAAACTAGTCGAAA
Organism: Tipula helvola; assembly: GCA_963556165.1. Lineage (NCBI taxonomy): Eukaryota > Metazoa > Arthropoda > Insecta > Diptera > Tipulidae > Tipula > Tipula helvola. The sequence goes on along the minus strand of OY744483.1, from coordinate 330,708,192 downwards.
CATTCGTAAGAGAACATCACCAAAAATATCTACATGGCATAGCAAATATCATCATATTGGCTGAGCCAATATTAACGATGGCTACTCTTCGACATAAATATTGAATTATTGGTTACAGAAATTTAATCAGAAAGTTCGTTCACAGCTGCGTGAAATGCATAAAATACGAAGCAAAGGAAGCTAATCAAGTCATGGGAGATTTTTCGAATTCAAGGGCTAATTAGAACGTTGTTTAAAGTTGGAGTTGGTTACGTAGGCCCGATTCAAATGTATTCAGTGAGAGATAGGGAGCCTATAAAAGCTACATCTTTATCTTTGTATGTCAAAGTGTAATATTATTACATTTGGATTGTATCCGAAATTTATCACAAATTTTTTTAGTACAAATTTTTGACATTCATTTGAAAAAACCGCACACATCCAATTTGTCATAGTCAATTATTCGTATATGATAATTTTTGACAGCTACAATTATTTTGTTAATGTTTTCGACCAATCTTTGACAACTCTGTATCTTAAATTACATGTGTGGAATTGTTTGACTCCTATACCCCACAGCCGCAATTATAAAAAGTTTACTTTCATTATATCCACATGACATTTTCTGCCATCAACAATTATATGAGGCGAAAATTAGAATCCGAGAATCCGTAGAAACAGTAATTCTCCAAAAAATTTGTCCACAACAAGGATTCACACAGCTGTTATAAATTTAAAACTCTTATAAAACATATTTCACCGACTAAATTAGTGCACTATATATGTTTAGTAGCTAGTATAAATAAATCAAGTTGAATCTTGGAATTTGATATCAATATTACTAAACCAAAAATTCTAAACACTTTTAATTTAATCAAAATAAACAAAAGACTTCATTTCAAATACACAACTAATGAATAGACTAAGCGACGAACCCGAATTTCTCCATACAAAAAATACAATATATGTATGCATATAATTTAGCCATGACTGTAAAATAAAATCAATGCAAACTCCGATTAATAGTTCGTTTACCCGCCGCCTATTACAAAACTATATTTTCTATCTATCATCATTATATGTTATACTATTATACATTATTCATAAATTGCTATTCGTAAGCCTTGAAATTACAACAATTTTTTTTTTTTACTTTTTTTTGCACAAAAGAGCGACTTATGGTTTAGTATAATTTTATAAGAATTTATATATGTAAGCTAATAATTGTGTTGTAAGGGGTTATTTATCCGCGTAAACTATACTTATAAATGCAGCTTGTTATGCAATCACGATATAATTATATCCAGTAATCTATCGAATAATTAAAAATTTGTGTCAATGATTGAAAGTTACATAAAACACAAATATTTGAGGCGTGTATATGATGTTAAGTCAGTTATGACAGATCAGCGATTATGTATTTAGCTAATTAATGTTTGGTATTTTTTTCTTGTATCGTTTTAGGTGCTGCACGCATTTATATATACAAGGAGTATTATTCTACACACAGACATTCGTTATGAATGAGTAGACGAATTTATTTGTGGTAAGTTAGTAGGGTTAATTTAGTAAATATATAAAGCGCCGTTCTCACGATTGACTCATTTTTTTTTGTTGTTGATTTGTTTGTTAAAATATTTGAACAACAAAACGGTGGATTTGTTTGATTTATGTTGTGGAATTCGTGCAAATCTAATTATTGTATTCGGTTCACATGAATTAGAAATTCCCGCACGACTTTATTATCAGAATGGGATTATCTCTCTTGTTTGTATGCTAAATTAATAATGTTGGTCATTGTTTTTGCTATACGTGTGCATATTAAGAATATTAATTAGATTTGTTGTAAGACCGTTATCTATACTGTATATATTGTAGCAATCCACCTTAAGTTTTTTTATTATTTCTTTATAATCTCTATATAATCAAAATATTTTTTATGGATAAAATATTTACGAGTGCGTAACCTATAAAAATTATATTAAGTTTAAAAAACCATTTATTCTTGTCTCACGATAACCTTGTTTTGACTTTGAACGCGCGCATATTTCTTTAAATAAGAAAGTGTGTCTGCTGCGGGTATACGAGCATGAATATAAGAAAAAGTTTTTTATTTTGGGTACAAGATGAATGAATTTAAAATAACCGCTTACATAAATGCTAACAGTTTATACATTTTTTCGATTTGCTTTTAAGAATATAACAAATTATGTTTTGAAAAGATTGATAATTTAGTGTGAACTAGCTTTTTGGTATGGGTGCGCTCGCGTGCTAATTAAAAGATCACTAAAAAAATTAAATTAAATTCTTGCGGTATTTAAATAATATGAAAGTTTGAGGCATAATGTTTTGGGTTATATAACATTTGGAGTTTTTTGTGATTCTACCACTTTACAGTGAAATAAAAAATTCACGCCGCATGAATTTGAAAACCGCACCATTGAACGACAATATTCGATTCACAAAACGAGGTGAATGTAAACGAAATTTAAATCGTATATATTTGTTGAAGTTAAATTGAATGTGGCTAAGTTTTTATATCTGCCTTAAGCACTTATAAGTTAACCTACCTAAATAAATCGGAAATTACGCTTAATGCATACAAAATTATTTCATGATAAAGTTGTTTATGTTCGGACGAGGAAACCTGATTAAAATGTTTTTGGTGATCTTAAAATCACGTATCAAAGTCATCAAGGTCAAATTCATTTTTTTAATAGAAATAGATTGTTTTAAACACAAAATCAAACAACTCTGGCACAGTGATTAAAGGTTATGCAAAAAAGACCTGTGACGGTACGTCCTCGGTTTAACTACCGCTTAATGTATAGGACGTTAAAAGTGAACTGCGATTGTTTTTATTCAAAACCACTTTTCTCGGTGTTTTGAAGGTCCCCTTGGTAAGAAAAAACAAACAAATGTGCGTCTGTCTAGAAGTCTGTACCCACGGTATATCTCGACCACGACTTGCCCAATTTGGAATTTTTACGCCAATCTATTTCTAATGGTTCAGGCTGAGAATTGAAAAGCTTTTGAAAACTGTCAAGAGGTTCAGGTACATGTCATACTGATTGACCCAAAACGTGGAGTGGTTATTAATACGTGGCTTTTGATCAAAGTTGCCCAATTTCTTAAAGATGCTGGTTTGACGATTGAGTTAAGCGTTTAGTTTGAGATTGAGTTAAAGGTTGAACTAGTTGGGATTGAGCTGGGTTAAGATTGAGTGAGCAGTTCAGTTAGTGTTGAATCAGGGTTGAGGGAGGGGTTCATTTGGGGATTAATTTGGGAGTCAAGTTGAGGAGGGTTTATTTCTAACCTCCAATATTGGGTTGATTTGAGTTAAGTTCATAATAAGCATGTAGTTTTCTAATCGTTTTTGGGTTCATTCTCATTAAGTTTGAGTTGGGTATATGGTTGAGATTTAGCTCGAGCTAAGATTGTATTGCAAGTTGAGTTGGAGATTAATTTGGGATTGAGTAAGGGATTAAGGAGTACAGTTAAGGAGTTCAATTTTAGGTTATATTGATTTAACTTGAGAAAATTTCTGATCACCTCGTCAGGATTTAGCCCCTTATATTTATTAGTTATTTTTTCCCTCAACAACTTTGTACTAAAACAATTTTTCTACAATTCTTAAAGTATTGAAAGTTACTGCTATTATGCTATACGAAAGAATCTTTTTTATCTTAATAACAAAAATCGTTTCGGAAAGCTTGACAAGTCCACCTTATGGAAATAAAGGCCCAAACGAGGTAACATCTCTGAGATAAAATGAAATGGCCATAGTGTAGCATTAGGTTTGAACATTTTAAGTGATTTTCAAAAATGCGTCGAACATGCCCAACCCTTTTTATCTTAATAATAAAAATTTTCAAATTTTTTTTCCGGAAAGCTTTATCTATCCACTTTATGATAATATCGCCCCATATCTGGTTCTACCGGTTATTTACACTTTTTTATATAGGCCTACACTTTCTCAGTACACGTACACTATTCGTTAATTTGTGTCGCTGTTCACTTTATGTGAAATACTTCACACCGGTCTTTGAGTCTGAAAAATCAAAATGCAAAATATTCTGTCTGGATTTCTGTGTAGCCAATTTGTTTTTATGGGCAAGGCGAAGAATTGAACAACTTTTGGAAACTGTACTGTATTCACGCGTTGACCAATTTTTTAAATTTGCTGTTTTGAGGATTGAGTTTCGCGTTGAGTTTGGACTATAGTTGAAGGTTGTGTTGGGATTGAGTTGGAGTTGAGTTGATTGTTCAGTTGAAGGTTGAGTTGGGAGTTAGATTAAGTTGGGTTCATGTTCGCATACAGAACTGTGTTGATTTAGGGATTGAGTTGAGCGTTTAGTTTGGGGTCGAGTTGAGGGTTGAGTTGGCAATTGAGCCAACGGTTGAATTGGGGTTGGGTTTAGGATTGGGTTGAGGATCGAGTTGAGGGTCGAATTGGAGATTGTGTTGGGGTTGAGTAAGAGATTAATGTTGGAGTTAAGTTGGAGGTTAGAATACAGATTTTAAGAAAGAATCGTTATGTTTCCGGCGTGTAACATCTTCTGTTTTTAACCAATTTAATATGGATTTAACCCACAGCACTTGGTCCAGATCAAAGCGCGCGAAAAGTAAATTTTTTTATTTACGATTGCTACAAATTAACGTTCATGGACCAACACCGTTTGAGTATTGGGTCAATTATGTGCAATGAATAAAGAAGCAAGCCAAGAATTACAATTACTGGAAGATGATTTACATTGTGAGACGGCACTTACTGATGCGGGATGCCTCACCTAAATTCAGTCCAAATCAAATTGTACGCACTTTAGTTGCTATTTTATTGACAGCATGCTTCCCATACACATTGATTGATTAAAATTGAAGATACGGAATGCCGTATGATATCAAAATTTCTGTTAATGCTATCAAAATTTCTACCTGAATAACAAAATAATTTACGAAACAATTATGCTCGCAATTGCTGTTCAACAAGGTAGTTTCTTTTTCTTGGATGTGCTAAGTGGAACTGGGACAAAATTTTTAATTTCATTGGTATTAACCTATATTGATTCACAACGTGTGGCTTCGTCCGCAATTTCAGACTACACATTTCACATTACGTTTTTAAATTGCCTTTGAATTTTCTGGAGACTTCAGATAAACACTATACCAGTAATACCACGGACCGCACCGCACGTATGCCGATGAAATCAATGCATGCCATCATCAAGATTTACCAGGCTTAACACCATACCCAATTAGTAATTCGATCAATTTGAAGACCGCGACTGCGGACGAGTGAGCCAGTGCCTTGCCATTATGGGAGAATTATTTTTATGCTCAAATATTTCTGTACGATGTTCTGCACACATTCACCTGAGATGTTTATTATTTTAAAAAATCTCTAATCTTCACCCGGCGGTCGGCAAACACGGTATCCTTACCGTGCATCTAAGCAAGAGTAGGAGTATCACTCGTCCTGGCTCATGAAGTGGAGTCGCCATAATACTTTTTAAGTTTTCATCTAAAGGCAAAACACGTTTGTGTATTTCCCTATTAAATAACGGATTTGTACAAAATGTACCAGTAAAAATTAAGGTAAATGAAAAATCGTGAAAATTCGATATAACAAGTTTCGATGTCAAAAAATTCGAAATCAAAAAATTTCATAGTATAGAGCTCCTGAAATATTATGCAATTTAACCATTAATATCAAAGGCTTCGATAATTTCGAATAAAATGTATAACATTTATACAAACAACTCAACGCTAATATCACAAACTTCTAACATAATATGAAAGGTCTCAATAATTTCAAAGTAATCTCAAAAATGTCGAAATATCAAAGTATTTTAAAAATTTTAGAAACCTTCGAAAAATGTCTATTTATCGGGAAGTTTGTAGAACCAAAATATCGAACAAATTCAAAATAACGAAAATTTCGAATAATAGGCTTGACATTGTTTACATTGTGGTATACGCTTAGATCTTCTTAGAGAATAACCACTTTGCTTTTTCGATATCTTCATCAGTATCGAAGGTTGACATTATAAGACATGTTGAGAGGTACTTTATGGCTCTCCGTTTTAGCTTAATTGATGCTTCTGTTGCCTTAAACCCGTTTGCTTTTATGTCAGAAATTATTTTGTCTGGTTTACACGTAGAATGTAGGTTTTTAGACATAACCCTTTTTGTCTGGTTTGTTTGCTACAAACGTGTTTATTTTAATGGTATTTCCATTCATCACCTTTGCATTAAACTTATCAGTTGTAGTTTTTGTTTTAATTTTCTCATAGAGTAAATAATAGTCTTTAACTTCATCTATTACTATTGGTGGTGGTGGAGGTATTTTTTTTTTACTGTTCCTGGATAATATTTGGAACATCACCTTTTAATTGAGGTGGAGAGGGCGTGTTGTTACGTTTCCTTTTTTCCTCTGATTTTTAGCTCTTATCCACTCAGTTTCTTGAGCTATTCGACTTTATCCGTATGTTACTCTTATTGAGCTGTATTCTGGTTAGGAGTAGAACCGTTGTCCTTCATTGGCTTAAGATATTTTACTTCGCTTCAAGAGTCTTCATACGCTACTGCATCAATGCAATTGTATCATTCAGTTGCATTGATGGTGGTCATTTTAACACGTGGTTTTCGTTCCACGTTGAGCAATTTTTATATATGTACATATGTGCTGGTTTGAGGATTAGGTTGGACCGTACAGTTAAGGGTTTAAAATATTAAGGACTGTTAAAAGTCGAATTTCAATTTTAGTACTTTAATTTTCAATTTTTTCTTTGGGGTCAACAATAAATAGTAAACTGAGATTAAATAAGTCACATATTAACCTGTTTGATCGATATTGAAAATGTTTGACTCGAGTCGCTCAAAAATGTCTTGAAGATACAAGAGCACCAGGCGGCACAACAAAAAAAAATCTGAGAGTTTCAACATGCCTTCGAGCATATAAACGAGTAGGTACATCTACCATTCAACTTCGTGTTATACAATTTGACTCAAACAGTTGATTATAATAGATTTTGATTTGACACATATTTCCATAAAACACTTGTTCATCCAAATCGAATCGATTAAAAAACAATTTATTTAAATCTCATCCAAAAAAAAAAATTAAATTCCAAATACCAATCAAAACATTATTAAGGTGAACCAAAATCGTACAATATAACAAATGGCGTATACATATACAAACAACAGATTGATACATGCTAATTATGACATCGCCGCTAGACAGTTATGATACGGGTTTATTTTCTAAAAACTATTAATAAACTAAACAAAAAACACTAAAAAAATTAGTTTATGTTCCATATAACATATTTATGTGTTATGTTTGCTGTATATGTACAATATATTATTAACATTGTTGTTATGTTAAAATAGAGATCGCATATCGTATATGCGGTTCTATATGTAGATATATGGGAGTTGTTGACTTTACATAGATGGGAACATCAAAATTACGGTAACCACATCAACAAAGTAATTTAATAAGGTGTAGGTACATAATTTCTTCTAACAATTTACTTTTAGTTTTATATACGCAATTTAACAATACGACAATCACAAGAACAATAGGCGTCGTTATATTTGCTGTGGGTATGAACTACATATTATACAAGTTAGTTGTATTAAGGCTATCAAGATATAAGTCAGGTGATAAAAATGTGTGAATATCATGAATTGTTAACTATATAATTGAAAATGTAAAGAAATTAAGTAATTGTCATGAATATTTGTGTAGCAAATACGAGTAAGTTATGTATACGAGTGTATAAGCTCATTGCTAGGTATCGGTAATAATAATAAACGGGTTTTACGCAGGCAATTGCTGCACGGCTTTTCACTTTAGCATGCAAACCCCAACAAGATGGTGGGAATTTCTCCAAGTTATAAGCCACCGGCAAAGCTTCATCGTCCAGCCTATTCCACAAGCGAGCACTCCGAAGAAAAAAAAAAAATTTGTAACTTATTGTGTTTTATTGGATTTTGTATATCTGAGTTTAACTTTATACCGCAAAGATATGGAAAGTCATTTAACTCGTATAAATGAAGCTTTTCAGCTAACAAATTTAAATAAAGATATGACTGCTGATGATTGGAAAGTCGCAGTTATGTTTGAAGAAATTTTGGATTCGATACAGTGTGATGTGTGCAACAGACAATGCAGATGGAGACTCCATCCAAGAAAATATAACTGCTAACATTTATCGACGATCACTTAAGGTATATTGTTATAGGATATATTTGCTTAGACACAAATCTGAGATATTTCTTAAATTAAAAGAATGTATTTAGAGATGTGTTCTAACCGATTTGGGAAAAAAGCCAAAAGCGATCAGAACTGATAGAGGTGGGGAATATAAAGGAAAAGTTCTGACAGAATATTTGAAACAATATGGAGAAAGAATATGTATACGATTGCATACAGTCCGCAACAATATAAAGATAAATTATGAACTGCTACAGAGAAATGATCAATACCAGCAACTTATTGGCTGTTTGCTAAGTAAATTGCAGCAAATATCCGACCAGATATTTCGGCCAGTATTCTCTATTCTGGCACAGAAAACAAGCTAGGCAGACCAAGGAGACTGGAATTAATTGTGCCGTCTACTGAAATATCTAAAAGGGACAACAACATTGGAATTTAATAATAATAATAATTGCAGTTTGATGGGGTATGCTGTGGCAAATTGATAGTTACATAATAAGTTGGTCGAGCAGAAAGCAAACACGCGTTTCTTTGTCATCAATGGAAGCAGAGTTTGTGCACTATCTTAGGCATGTAAGAAGGCATCTGGTTGCAATGATTTTTGAACGATTTTAATATCAAAACAATGGACCCAACCATTATTTATGAAGACAACCAAAGTTGTCTAAAATTGATTAAAGATGAAATATATTCAAATCGTTCAAAGCACAAAATTATCAAAACTATTCCACGGATCGCATGATTGCGGTCATGATGACTAAACCGCTCACATCAAACCGATGGTAATTTCATCTCCACTGTCATTTTCGTATCATGAGTTACTACTCGTTACTTTCAAAATAGAAATTCAACCAGAATTTTGGTAACCTGAATTACAGTGTAATGCGACAAACGTTCAAAAATTTTAATATTGATCAATTTAGGATAGACAACAGCAAAAGCTTAAAAATATTTAACTTCAAACTTTCCCGGGAATACAAAATCCAATTTTAAGATTCCTGTGTGTCATTTTTTAACTTCATCGAATTAATCAGAAAGTCGCCGGTGATGGGTGCAAAGCTGTAAAAAATAAAGACACAAAAATTGAATATTATCGAGAACTGAAAATTTACGAAATGTTGCGATGAACGAATATTAAGCAATGCCATAGCTGGACGACAAAATGTTTTTAAACCGCTGAATAAATCTTCAGATACCTTAGCGACTTCAGCATTTTTGTTAACAAATTTAAAAGAACAGGCAACTATTATTGACCGCAGACGTTAAAGCTTCCAAAAGAAAAGTTAGCCATTACGGAAAATAAAGATGTTGCCTTGTTAATTAAATTCGTCCAAGATCCAGAGTTGGGCAAAAGAAATTTTGGATTGGTACCCATAATCCAAAATGACCTCTACGTGGTAGGGCCATTAAAAGAAAAATAGAATTCAGTCAAAAGAATGTACATGTTCTATCTGCAGAATTAAACTAAACTATTCCATTGCGCTTGTACACAAAATACTGGCACAAGGAAAAGTAAGGTGCTAAGTTTAAGCCAAATAAGGAAACAACCAAATATAAAAACGATGACGAGTGGGTTTCTATCGAGAATTATATCATCATTGGGCGCATGCACCTCCGCCAACTTTTGATGATATATTGAGTAAAATCAATGTTGATAGTTTATAAATTCTTGTAGTGTGGAGCCACCGTGGTTTCCATAACTACTTTCTTATGGGTTTTTTCACCCCAGATTCGAGTGTTTTCTTTGTTGACATAAATGAGCTTGCTCAATTGCATGACGTAATTCATGATCGGTTGACTTCAATTGTTGAGCTAACTGCATCTTAAAAGTCTCTAAAATCCTTGTGCAACAGATTTAATAAAGCCGTTTGGTTTAATGTTTAATTGCTGTGAGCCTCGACGAATTGATGTGTGTGGGGCGGGCCTTCAGTGACACTAGAACCAGCAGCTTCAATGTTTTCGTGTGAACGACGTCCTACGGCTATACATTTTGTTTCTTGGATCTTGAACATACATAATTGGTTTTCTTAAATTTTTTAACGATATTTCGAATAACTGTGTTTGATGGAGCATTTATTTGATCTTATTTTGTACGAAATTTTACAACAAAAAACAATGCTTTTAAAACTTTATCATACTGTGGCCCCCGAAATCGAAAAAATAAAATCCTGGGCTCCCAAAAATTATATTCAATAATAATGAATTTACAGCTAAGCATTTTGGGCATTCTTGTTCAAGGATCTCAGATGTCACATATCCGTGTCCCGCCAATTTCAAAAATGTTCTTCCACAATTTCTTTCAGTTTCATCCGATTTGGTTCGTTTTTAATTTTTGCGTCAAATTATTTTTACTGAGGGATTTAAAACCAAATTTGGATTTAATATATGTATTCTTCTGAATTATCGAACTTTTAAAATTCTGGAAGTACTTGAAACATTAATTGAATTTTTCTGAACAAAATTCAGAGTTATCCAAAGTTTTCTTTTAGCTTTTCAACAACCAATTTTCAATGTAATCAACCAATTTGAAAGCTTTGGCTCTCTTAATAATTTTATATCCAAAATTTAAAATTTTATTTATGGCGAGTAGAATGACACCAATGATGAATATTACGTTTTTATATGTAAAACCAAGGTAAAGGTTTCGACAAATTTATAAAGTATTTGTGTTTTATAGGCATTTTAACTGAAGATAGTTACAGAAGTTTTCGGTGAGTATTCCAAAAATTTACCAACATTCCAGTAATCAACCGCTTTACCGAAAATCGGTATTGGATTCCCTACAAAAAACTCGGCATTAGAATCCAGTAATTTTCGATTTGGAGTTCTCAACACGAACCTGATATACAATTTAACCAAATTGAAATAGTTGAAGCCAAATTTGACAAGCTGATATTCGAAATTTCAAATTAAATTAAAGTACGAGCCTCTGATTTAAAAATGTTACTTCATAAAAGGACTCAATTTTAACCATGATTTTTTGTCCCGAAGATCGAGGTTTGTAATCTGTAATTCCTGTTCATGTTCATTGCAAAATAAGAACTTGCATACCAAAATCCTCCTGATTATGGAATTGATAATTATACACATCATATATCTTACAATAACCTTTAACATTAGAGAAAACCGTAGCGGCCATTGATAATAGGCTTAATCAGACATTTGGGTGTGAGGAAATTGTGCGGTTTATTAGAGACATTAAGGCGAGGTTTTAACGCTCCCTGGCAACAGCTCCACGGCTCCCTAGGGGCCAGTTTGAGAAGCACTGCTTTATAACATATTTTGGATTGTACACAATTTTTCTTACGAGCTTTTCTCAGGTTACCGTAAAAACACATAGCCTTGAATAATTTTGGCGTTTTCCTGTTTTCCTTCAGCTTGAATTAAAGTAAAACCGCTAAGTTCTTGTGCGCATTATTATATGTATGTAAAAATTTTCGCTTATAAGCAATTTTATATGTGGGTTTTTTTGTGCAGATTTTTGCGGGCGAAGTTTTATTGTGTGCAAATTTAGAAAAAAAATTTTTCATAGAACCAATTAATCTAATCTATTTCAGCTTCGAGGGCGAAATCAACCGTTACTCCATCTTTAATGAGACCTTCCGAACCGTACCTATCAGCCTAATAACCGATCTAACAAACAATCATTTTATTGGTCGGCACGCACTGCGCGATTCAACATAGTCTTCGCTCTATACATACATATATTCGACGATCGTACCAATTAATATTCCAACAAAATTTTATAAATTTGAATACTGAACTTTAATTATTCTTTTATGACTTTCGGTAGTTGGATTGTACGTCACAATTATTTTACGATTCAAAATTCGACACTATTAAGAGCCCACAGTACCCCTAGCTAAAGTTTCACTCCAATGCTCTCACTAAACAAATGTAATTGGCTTTAGAATGTGGTTGCTAAACAATGCCTATAGATTTATGATACATTTATTCTACATTTTCTGCAATTACTTCACTGCTGCAAGGTATAAACCGGTATTTTTAGGTTTTATTGATATGTAGCTAAGCAGATATTAAGCACATTCCATACTTAATCAACCAAATATGGACTTTTAAGGGTTAGCCAAATTGACGCCAAATTCGTTGGAAAATAAAAATTAAATCAAATTTTGAAATATTTTCTGTGCTTCTGGTTTTTATCGTAATATGCGCTTAAATAAAATAATTTAATCAAAATTCAGAATTATTAATAATTAAAACATCTTGAGATTTTCATGTATAAAAAAGTTTGGGAGAGATTTGGTTCGTATTGTCTGATGTAAATTTTAACTTTTCTTGAATGAAACTTGGGGATAAGCTGAAGACGGTAAATTGGCAACTTATACCAGTTTATGAACTATTGAATTTAAATGCTTTAAAGCAACAGTTAAATTATTTCACTCTAGTCGATATAAAACACTTCCGATTTAAATCGTTCATCAGCTATCCATTGCGAATTCATATTTATCGGTGATCGAATGATTACTGAAATAAACACAAAAATGTTTTGTTATGTCTTCCTTAACCCATCCATTCCAATTCCAACACAAAATGAAATTCTATACCAACAACCTGTGATGAAATTTTAGGTACAATGGTACTTTCTCGATACAATTCATTTGTTAAAGTACAATAGTACATTACAATGAAATTCAGTACAATCTAAAAAATTTCAATTATTTCTTTGTTTACATCATGTAACGAAATCCTAAGATTTCGTTAACAGAATCATGAGATCAGAGGTTTGGTAGCTGGCTAGAGCTCACCTGTGCGGCGTGGGGTTTTCCAGACATAATCTCATGCTTGAGTAATCGCATGATGGAAAAAAAGGCAAAATTAACATGAGTTGATTAGAAAAGCATTTAGTCGTAGCCTAGAGCATTATAAGTAAAAATATTATCCTCCTATTAACTGCTTTGATGTGCGAGTTCCAACAAAGAGTTCGATTAAAAATTAAACCAATACGAATGGATTGTTAACAGTATCAGAGAAATTAATACTGGCTCCGTTGACAGAAATTTTTGGTAAATCGTCGACGCATCGAACGTGGGACGATATTAAAATAGATTGAGTCTTCTGAATATTAATACCCAGACGATTTTTCACGGACAATTCCACAATTAGGCCTATATCCAAATTGACTTTACTAATACTGTTCACAATACCCGTAGAATTACAGAATCTATAAATTTGAACATCGTCAGCAAATAAATGATATTTACAAATATCACTTTCGTCAAGTCATTAATATGCATCATAAATAAAAAACTCCCTAAAATTGAACCTTGGGGAACACCAGAATAAGTGTTATTAGAACCTCGGATATGAAATTGTGCATGGTGACAATCTGTGAGCGATTAGATAAGTATGAATGAACCAATTGGCTCGCAGTGGAAGAAAACTTGAAATGTTCTTTGAGTTTATAAATCAGAAGCTGATGATCAATTCGATCGAAAGCCTTGCTGAAATCTAGCAACACCAAAGTACAAACTTCCCTGCTATCAACTGCCGCTGATTTGGAGCAAAGCAGTTGTTGAGCTGTGGTTAGATCTATAAGCTGACTGGAATTCAGATAGAAGTGTGAGAACACAACTATTTGTGTTTGCAAGACTCTTTCAAATATACCTTGGATAGCCCAGGTAGCAAACTAATAGGTCGAAAGTCTGTTAAATTAGTACATTTTTGCTTTTTTGGAATAGGCATTATTTTAGAATGTTTCCAAATCAAAGGATATGTGGAAGTCATATAATCAAACTATTAGAGCTGTGCAGAAGATAGCTTTCAATATAGGGAAATATCATTTTACAGAACTTAAGCGGTATTCTAGCAGATACTTTATCACGTACACCATTAAATACAAACAGCGCAGCAGGTTATGAATTCGTAAAGTATAATGTTTGTCCAATTAATGTTAAAGAAAACGAGGCTAGTTTTCTTATTCAGAATATTAACCCAATCGATAATCTGAAAATAAGTGATGAACGAATAGAAAATATCCGTAACGAAACCATGAAGGTTGCAACACTGCAAACCTTGAAAAGGATTATCATTAATGGTTGGCCTAAATATATTCGAGATGTGCCGGATGAAATAAAAATATATTACAAGTTTAAAAACGATCTGTCAATCACCGAAGAACTTCTGCTAATGGAAGATCGTATATTAATTCCTCAATCACTTCGCAAATTAATGTTAGACAAAGTCCATCTCACACATACCGGAATCGAGGCCATATTGAAGTTAGCACATCAAAGTCTCTTTTGGCCCGGAATGACAACACAAATTAAGCAAAAAATTAAAGAATGTGCAATTTGTGCTAAATATGCAGATTCTCAACATAAGCCACCAATGTTGTCACATAACATATCGAACTATCCATTTCAATTCGTATCAATGGATATACATATTTACCATATCGAGCAATGGAAAGAATTTGATATTTTTAGTAACAGTTGATCACTACAGTGATTATTTCGAGCTAGATATTTAAAAGGACATGTCCACAAAGTCAACAATTGAAGCTTGCAAACAAAACTTTGCAAGACACGGTATTCCACAGCGTATATTGACCGACAACGGTGCAAACTTCGCAAGTGAAGAATTTCGAAAATTCACTACAAAATGCGGATGTTCACAAATAACATCTGCACCTCATCATCAGCAAAGTATTGAAAAAGCGGAAGCCGTAGTTAAAATAGCAAAGAATTTGATTAAGAAATCATATGAAAGCGGAAAAGAATTATGGTTTGTATGGTCAAGTCCACCGCAACGTCTCTTTTCCAGAGCTACAAGGACAACGATACCAAAATGCTCTGTAAGTCTATAAAACCTAAAATTGTTGAAAATGTCGAACACAATATACAACGTAATCGCAGTCATAATAAATTGTATTACGATTCTAAATCAAGGCAACTGCCAACTTTATTAATTGGACAGCCAGTATTTGCTCAAATAAATCCTGAAGTTAACAAATTATAGCCGAGTGGTGTCATTCAACAAAAATTAACAGATAAATATTACCTAGTTAATGTTAATGGTGCAAATTATTGAAGGGATTTAGTTCACATTAAACCTAACCATCAAAGTCTAGTTTAATCACCCAGTATTACTGCAAAGCAATACACTAGTCAAAATACTACTGAAGTAACGCCACAAATACCACCGATTATGAGAAAAAAAATAGATGATTTACAACCATCAACCACTGCCGATGATCTACAACAAGAAAACGTAGAAGATCAACCATCACCTTCTACACCGGTCAACAATACTCCGTTTCAACGTAAAAGAAATATTAAATTACCAGATTCAATAATTTTTGTAATGGATTAAAGTAACGTAATGAAGTCTCCTTGCAATTTGAATTTTATGTATTTAAAATAATGTCTTTAAATTTTCAATAGTAGTTTAAACATTACATGTATTAATGCTGTTCGGTTCAATATGGAATTGTTAATTTAAAAAAAAAAACAAAACAAGAAGGATGTTGGCGTACACTACTGTATGTATTTGAATTATGAGTGTTCCACTGTAGTAAGTATAGCGTCATAGAAGACACACGTATAGTAATCCATATTAACCGCTCCCTTATAACTAAATATAATTTATAATTTCAGGTTGTATAATTGAAAATACTCTATTCCAATCAAGACTGCAACAGGACTCAGTCAATTTAGGGATATCAATATCCTTGAAATTGCGGAAACGTACTATAGGGGTTGATTTGCAAAAACTGACATTATAGGAGAAATAAATTAGATCATGATCTGTAAACCCCACCGAGATTTGACTATGAAATTCAATTTTGTCAGTATTTCTAATAATCTAAAAGTGAGGATGTAATGTTCAAAAAGTACGTTGGCTCGTGTTTGAATTTCATTGGTTCAAGCATTATGACAGCCTGTCATAGGGGAATGAACGGCACAATCGGAACGGAAATGGTGAAACCGACCCTCAACGAAACCCTACCTCACAATCATTCGATCAAAGAAATTATTTACTCACTCATAGTGAGCAAATAAATCAAAGGAAAAACGTGTCAACAAACCGTACCTCACTAAACAATGTAACCATATTAACAATTACCATGTAAACAAATTAACAGATATAACTATCAGCGCGCGAAATATTTCAACTCCATTAAGAAGAAAAAAAGTATCTTCCAAAGAATTGAATTAACCGACGACATAATTTATCTAAAAAATATAAGAAATCAAACTCGCAGAAAAAACCGAAGCTACTTTAACGTTATAGATAAAATTAATCTTAGAATCCTAGACAAAGAAATAGCAAAACGTATTCAAAATTTAGTAAAAAAAAACTGGGCCACTACATTAAAGAGCATTAATATTCAGTCAAAATCGGATCACAATAAACAACTCTTTAAAATAAGTAAAATTCTCAAAAGAATTCTGCTACTCAAATTCCGCCTCTTAGAGTAAACGATAAAATATTCATAACTAATCAAGAAAAGGTCAACTTGATCTCAAAAAATTTTGAGGCTGCGCATCATAAAACTCACGGTTTTGCTGATCCTTTGCAGGAATTAGAAATCTCAAACGAAATTAATAGCGTTAAAAATAGATAGATAATAGAACCAAGCAAAACGCAATATCAGAAACTATTAACAAAACCGGAAAAAATCAGAAACGTTATAAAGATGTTTAAAAATCGGAAAGCAAACGGTTTAGATGAAATAGATAATCGTCTCATCAAACATTATCCAAAGATTATGCTCATATTTCTTGCTTATCTGTTTAATGCAATGATTAAACTGAACTACTTCCCTTACTCTTGGAAAACCGCCAAAGTTATAGAGTTAAAAATACCCAACAAACCCCAGGATGACCGAAAAAGTTATAGGCCTATTAGTTTACTCAGTGCCCTTTCAAAAATATTTGAAAAAATCATACTTCGTCGCATTTATAGAACAAAATTTAAACAAAAAAATAATACCAGAATATCAGTTCGGCTTTAGAGCTGAACACTCATGTGCTCACCAAGTTAAAAGGATAGTCAAAGAAATCAAAATTGAAAGATCAAAACAAAACTCTACAGGAATGATAAGCCTCGACATAGAAAAAGCGTTTGATACAGTTTGGCATAAAGACCTTATTTATAAATTATCAAAATATGATTTTCCTCCTTGTATAATAATGTTAATTCAAATCTTCCTATCTGAAAGAAAATTATAAAAATACTTGTTCCGAAATGATTTTAATTCCTGCCGGAGTTCCGCAAGGTTCAGTACTTAGTCCAACACTGTTCTCAATATTTATATCCGACATGCCTGTATACCATCCAAATGCAAAATTGCAAGCTATGCTGATGAAACTGTATTATGAAACTGTATTATTTACCTAATCATCATTAGCGCAAAATATTATTTCAAACTTTGAAATAGGATTCAACATTTTAAAAATATATTTCTTCAAATGGAAAATATTAATAAATGATGAGAAAACTCAAGCTA
This sequence comes from Tipula helvola, assembly GCA_963556165.1. Lineage (NCBI taxonomy): Eukaryota > Metazoa > Arthropoda > Insecta > Diptera > Tipulidae > Tipula > Tipula helvola. Next base: position 330,690,511 of record OY744483.1, on the reverse strand, counting down.
TCTATTTTTCAAGAAAACGAGCACCTAGATTTATTCCTCAGCGAAAGCTGTTACTAAATAATTCCGAAATCACATGGAAAAAAGAAATTATTTATTTGGGAATAACGCTAGACACAAAATTAACGTTCAAAAGTGCATATATACAGAACAACTCACAAGGTATTTCAATTCACACGCTCCATGTATGGACTGTTAGGTAAAAATTCGATATTATTAACATCAAAAAAAAATACTATTATTCAAATCTATAATACAACCAGTCTTATTATATGGATGCGCGGTCTGGGGTGATTGCGCTAAAACACACATATTATCAAAAATTCAGATACAACAAAATAAAATTTTGAAACTGATCTTTAACAAACCCCTCAGATTCAACACTAATTCTATTCACCACGTCAAATGTTAAAAAAATATGCGAAATTATTTCGGTTCGAACTAATCATTTCAATGAAAGTTGTCACTTTTCAACGAATCATCTTATATTAGAGCTAATATCATAAAAATGTTATCATTTTTCGATAAATAAAGAACAGCCTACCGATCAAATTTTTTCGTGGCATAGACAATAATGGTACAATCAGGTATCTAATCATTTAAGTTTTAAAATTAGTTATAGTAAAAATTTAGTTTTAAGTGATTTGGAGGTCAACAAAAATTTAACATACAATCCTCAAATAAATATATTTAAACAAATATAACATCTGGTTAATCAAAGAATTATTAAACTAAAAAATAAATTTTCTATAAAAATAAAATAATTATTAAAAGTAGAATAAGAAATAAATATTGTACATAATTGGATTATTGTTAATTAAAAATTATCTAAAGTCGAATTGAATTGAAATTGAAGGTCACAACGGTGTGTCAACACGCCACAGGAAAAATTAGAACCATGCGATTTAATTATTGTAAAAAAATAAAAAAATGGAGAATAAAACTGTAACTATTGAATTGAAAAAAAAAAAAATCTTTAACGGAACATAACCATACAAGTGGAAAAATGTAACGGAAATAAAATTTAATGAACTCACTATCAAAAAGAGAAAGTCAAATCGGAAAATTTAAATATGTACAAAGGAAATTTTTTGATTTGATTTGATTGGATGGCGTATGCGCGATACACCAAGCGAAAGCTGTAAAAGAACGTTATATGAGCAAGAAAATATCTAATAAAAATATAATAACCGATACGAAAAAAAAAAACGAAAAGAATAACTCGCGACAGTCAAGGTCGGCTTACAGATAAAAATTTGTAAAAAATTAAAAAAAAGGTAAATAAAAATTACGGTAAATTAATAAATAAAATATCCAAAAAAAAAAATGTTTTACTTTAACTATTATTCGAACTTACAACAGATTTTTCTTCGTAATCGGTTTTTATTTAAAGAACACAATACCTTGCAGGATCAAACCTGGACGATCCTATATATGTGATGAGTTGCTCCAATCGATGCAGGATCCTCCGCCGAAACACCCGCTTTCAATAATCGCGGTATTTAACTATATAACACTAATACGGTACTCAAGATACTGTATATGTATCTCTGAGCTCAAAACAGAAATAAAGTTTTCTTTTTTTTTCTTTTTACAACGGAATTTTCTTTTTTCACTAGGGACCGTTAACCATAATTATTGGCCACACTATTGTACCGTTTATACTCTTGCTGTAATCACATATAACAAAAGAGTATAAACTTTTAAATAGTTATTAACTTTTTTCACTCATTTAACTATTATACATAACTGAATTACACACTTTGGTTAATCACAAAATTAATATCCAATAGATTTTTAGGATTTATAGATATGTACATATAAATCTTTTATTAAAAAAAAACACAAGGCCACTCGGCAATAAACTTTGTATATAACAAAACAATTATTTAATTAATCGGGGAAAAAAAAATGCACTAAATGTGTGGATAGTCCTAACACAATCCAACTCCAAACTTGACTGTTTAAAAACATGTTTCCCCAGGAAAAAAACAAGTTTTTACGTCGCATATTAAACAAACCCGAACCGGACAAACCTGACCCGAATATTCTCGTATATGTCGTCCCCAAATCTCTTATACACTACTATACATAAATCCATAGTTCGCTGCACGATCCATACATTCAAACAAAATACATGATTCGTGCCACCCACGTAATCGAATTAGATTTTGATTGGTTTTTTCCCCTCTTATTTTCAAATTTAAAATATGAGATAGGTGCGTAGTTAATTGCGCTAATGCTTACGACAATACGGGCGGCCGTTCGTAACAATAATTTAAACATTAAACAATTTTTCTCATGCGTTTCTTGCCTTATTAAATTTGTGGTTTTTGTAGCTTAATTTTTTTTATTAATTACGTATCGACCGCCATTTGTCAAGGGTACAATTTATACAATAATTTATACAAAAATTTTCAGTTTAACGGAAATAATTTAAATTATACAATTACAAATTGAAATGTATACCGTAATAACAAAATTCAAAGGTAGCAGTTTCGGAATTAAGGTAGCCACTTGATCTGTAGCAGGAATTCAGATAACTCGTTATGTGGTTATGGGTGAAACTGAAGAGCAAGAGATTTTCGATACAAAATCGATTGTAAATTTATCAGATGTAGGAAATTCCTCTGGACATTTTGAAAATTTTTATGTTTTGTTTATCTTTAGAAAAAAAAAAAAATTGTTTCTTTTCACAAGATTATGGGAAAAATTTTGGATGTTCAAATAAATGTTGCCGGCAATATTTATTTGAACATCCAAAATTTTTCCAAGTCGACATTAAAGAATCGACATTTGATCCGCATGTCAACATTTTAGAACCAACATTTTGTAAATCGACAAAATGTACCTGTCGACATTTTTCTAGTCAGCATTTCGGTAGTCGATATTTTGTAATCCACTAATCGAGATTACTGCACTAATTTTGAAAATTTTGAAGTTTATCTCAAAATAACGAAATGCACTTTCATCAAGCCAATCACACTATGGTGGTTCATGATAAAAATGTTGCTCTAAATTTATTAGTTCGTCTAAAACCTGTTTCTAGGGTGTAAAAGTGAGAATTTTGGGCAAGCTTGGTGGATCTAAAATACTGTATAAATGATGGCAATAAATCTTTCGATTTATTTGATCTTTGCGGCCCTTTGCGGCAATTTGTCGAGTTAGAGTTTATTTTTGTCTGTACAACTTTTGAAAAAATGCCCATTATTCCCTTTTTTGGTACTGGATAAATATTAACATGTTCCATAGAGATGAGAAAACTCTTGTTGACATCGAAAGATGAAATAGCTTGCTAAGTGCTTTTGCTATGGAAGTAATGCAGTTCTTGAGGGCAATTGCGTAGACTATCCTCATTTATTAACGTTTGTTTTATTGAGCAGCTTTGAAACAAACGAATCCAGCAGATAAGAATTCGATGCAAATTGGGCCGCTAAATAATTAACTTTCTTCAGAGTAATTGAATAAAGATTATTATTGCGGCTTAACGGGGATATCAAAAACTTAGATGTACCAAGAAAGTTTAAGATTTTAATCTAAATGCGAATGGTTTAAGTCTCTTACAAATTTTCAACTCGACTTGTAGGTTATTGAACATTTTAGGGGCCAAAATTCAAAATGAATTTTGAAAATTGATTGTTATAAACATTTGAAGCCGTTTATACACCGATCATTTCTCAAATTGTACCCAGCGCTTATATTCAATCGATTAATATTGATAACGAAAAAAATCATAGTTTTAAGCACGTAAAAATATCTTAATGGGAATATCTGAAGGAATTTACAAATTTTCTGCATAAGAGTCTGGATCAAAGAAATTCGATTAGTGATATTTTTGAAGATTTAACAAAAGCATTTGATATGGTAAATCATGATGTTTTACAACCACAACTTATCGACGCTGGCTTTCGTATTGTTTCTTTTCAGTGGGTGCAATCCTATTGGGCTGGTCGGTCACAGGATGTTAAAAATCAATGGTGTATTAACATTAATGATGGTGTACTGCAAGGGTCAGTGCTAGGCCTACTGCTATTTTCCAAATTAATTTTAATTCTAGATTGAAAGCTTTCCCTGACGATCTTGAGTTTCTGTATAATCACTCTATTCGCAGTACAAATATTCACATTATGAAAGGTATGTTTTTCAAATTAAATGACAATATTGTCATAGATCCGAAATTCCGAACATTGTTTATCATGATGCTCATTGTAATCAAGTTGCTTGTATTGACTCTTGTTTTAAATTGAATTCGTTCAATCTTTCAAATATCTCGGCCTATTCGTTATTGATAGTATTGATTCTCTCCTCAATCTGACATTAGCACATCAGTCAAATGTATATTTTATGACTGTAGCAGTTTCAAAAGATGCGGAACGCAATTTTATATTAATTATTTTTTATTCAATTAGAACGTTACTAAAAATTTCGATTAGGAAGATACTAAAAATTTCATACAAAAAGTAAACGGAGAGGGGATATCTTTTTAACGTGATAACGACTAACACCGCATGTTCAGAAAATTGAAACGTAACGTTCCCTTTGGTTGTGAGCAATTGCTCATCAACAGCAAGCATTACCTTTAATTTAAATGTATGATTTCTTAGGTTGACCCTTAGCGAGGTAAGCCGCACCGCGAATAAATTAGATCATGATCTGTAAACCCCACCGAGATTTGACTATGAAATTCAATTTTGTCAGTATTTTTAATAATCTAAAAGTGAGGATGCAATGTTCAAAAAGTACGTTGGCTCGTGTTTGAATTTCATTGGTTCAAGCATTATGACAGCCTGTCATAGGGGAATGAACGGCACAACCGGAACGGAAATGGTGAAACCGACCCTCAAAGAAACCCTACCTCACAATCATTCGATCAAAGAAATTATTTACTCACTCATAGTGAGCAAATAAAGCAAAGGAAAAACGTGTCAACAAACCGTACCTCACTAAACAATGTAACCATATTATCATAACAATTACCATGTAAACAAATTAACAGATATAACTATCAGTGCGCGAAATATTTCAACTCCATTAAGAAGAAAAAAAGTATCTTCCAAAGAATTGAATTAACCGACGACATAATTTATCTAAAAAATATAAGAAATCAAACTCGCAGAAAAAACCGAAGCTACTTTAACGTTATAGATAAAATTAATCTTAGAATCCTAGACAAAGAAATAGCAAAACGTATTCAAAATTTAGTAAAAAAAAACTGGGCCACTACATTAAAGAGCATTAATATTCAGTCAAAATCGGATCACAATAAACAACTCTTTAAAATAAGTAAAATTCTCAAAAGAATTCTGCTACTCAAATTCCGCCTCTTAGAGTAAACGACAAAATATTCATAACTAATCAAGAAAAGGTCAACTTGATCTCAAAAAATTTTGAGGCTGCGCATCATAAAACTCACGGTTTTGCTGATCCTTTGCAGGAATTAGAAATCTCAAACGAAATTAATAGCGTTAAAAATAGATAGATAATAGAACCAAGCAAAACGCAATATCAGAAACTATTAACAAAACCGGAAGAAATCAGAAACGTTATAAAGATGTTTAAAAATCGGAAAGCAAACGGTTTAGATGAAATAGATAATCGTCTCATCAAACATTATCCAAAGATTAGATTATGCTCATATTTCTTGCTTATCTGTTTAATGCAATGATTAAACTGAACTACTTCCCTAATTCTTGGAAAACCGCCAAAGTTATAGAGTTAAAAATACCCAACAAACCCCAGGATGACCGAAAAAGTTATAGGCCTATTAGTTTACTCAGTGCCCTTTCAAAAATATTTGAAAAAATCATACTTCGTCGCATTTATAGAACAAAATTTAAACAAAAAATAATACCAGAATATCAGTTCGGCTTTAGAGCTGAACACTCATGTGCTCACCAAGTTAAAAGGATAGTCAAAGAAATCAAAATTGAAAGATCAAAACAAAACTCTACAGGAATGATAAGCCTCGACATAGAAAAAGCGTTTGATACAGTTTGGCATAAAGACCTTATTTATAAATTATCAAAATATGATTTTCCTCCTTGTATAATAATGTTAATTCAAAGCTTCCTATCTGAAAGAAAATTATAAAAATACTTGTTCCGAAATGATTTTAATTCCTGCCGGAGTTCCGCAAGGTTCAGTACTTAGTCCAACACTGTTCTCAATATTTATATCCGACATGCCTGTATACCATCCAAATGCAAAATTGCAAGCTATGCTGATGACACTATATTATTTACCTAATCATCATTAGCGCAAAATATTATTTCAAACTTTGAAATAGGATTCAACATTTTAAAAATATATTTCTTCAAATGGAAAATATTAATAAATGATGAGAAAACTCAAGCTATCTATTTTTCAAGAAAACGAGCACCTAGATTTATTCCTCAGCGAAAGCTGTTACTAAATAATTTCGAAATCACATGGAAAAAAGAAATTATTTATTTGGGAATAACGCTAGACACAAAATTAACGTTCAAAAGTGCATATATACAGAACAACTCACAAGGTATTTCAATTCACACGCTCCATGTATGGACTGTTAGGTAAAAATTCGATATTATTAACATCAAAAAAAAATACTATTATTCAAATCTATAATACAACCAGTCTTATTATATGATGCGCGGTCTGGGGTGATTGCGCTAAAACACACATATTATCAAAAATTCAGATACAACAAAATAAAATTTTGAAACTGATCTTTAACAAACCCCTCAGATTCAACACTAATTCTATTCACTACATGTCAAATGTTAAAAAAATATGCGAAATTATTTCGGTTCGAACTAATCATTTCAATGAAAGTTGTCACTTTTCAACGAATCATCTTATATTAGAGCTAATATCATAAAAATGTTATCATTTTTCGATAAATAAAGAACAGCCTACCGATCAAATTTTTTCGTGGCATAGACAATAATGGTACAATCAGGTATCTAATCATTTAAGTTTTAAAATTAGTTATAGTAAAAATTTAGTTTTAAGTGATTTGGAGGTCAACAAAAATTTAACATACAATCCTCAAATAAATATATTTAAACAAATATAACATCTGGTTAATCAAAGAATTATTAAACTAAAAAATAAATTTTCTATAAAAATAAAATAATTATTAAAAGTAGAATAAGAAATAAATATTGTACATAATTGGATTATTGTTAATTAAAAATTATCTAAATAAAGTCGAATTGAATTGAAATTGAAGGTCACAACGTTGTGTCAACACGCCACAGGAAAAATTAGAATAGAAAGAACCATGCGATTTAATTATTGTAAAAAAATAAAAAAATGAAGAATAAAACTGTAACTATTGAATTGAAAAAAAAAAATCTTTAACGGAACATAACCATACAAGTGGAAAAATGTAACGGAAATAAAATTTAATGAACTCACTATCAAAAAGAGAAAGTCAAATCGGAAAATTTAAATATGTACAAAGGAAATTTTTTGATTTGATTTGATTGGATGGCGTATGCGCGATACACCAAGCGAAAGCTGTAAAAGAACGTTATATGAGCAAGAAAATATCTAATAAAAATATAATAACCGATACGAAAAAAAAAAACGAAAAGAATAACTCGCGACAGTCAAGGTCGGCTTACAGATAAAAATTTGTAAAAAATTAAAAAAAAGGTAAATAAAAATTACGGTAAATTAATAAATAAAATATCCAAAAAAAAAAATGTTTTACTTTAACTATTATTCGAACTTACAACAGATTTTTCTTCGTAATCGGTTTTTATTTAAAGAACACAATACCTTGCAGGATCAAACCTGGACGATCCTATATATGTGATGAGTTGCTCCAATCGATGCAGGATCCTCCGCCGAAAAACCCGCTTTCAATAATCGCGGTATTTAACTATATAACACTAATACGGTACTCAAGATACTGTTTATGTATCTCTGAGCTCAAAACAGAAATAAAGTTTTCTTTTTTTTCTTTTTACAACGGAATTTTCTTTTTTCACTAGGGACCGTTAACCATAATTATTGGCCACACTATTGTACCGTTTATACTCTTGCTGTAATCACATATAGCAAAAGAGTATAAACTTTTAAATAGTTATTAACTTTTTTCACTCATTTAACTATTATACATAACTGAATTACACACTTTGGTTAATCACAAAATTAATATCCAATAGATTTTTAGGATTTATAGATATGTACATATGTACATATAAATCTTTTATTAAAAAAAAACACAAGGCCACTCGGCAATAAACTTTGTATATAACAAAACAATTATTTAATTAATCGGGGGAAAAAAAATGCACTAAATGTGTGGATAGTCCTAACACAATCCAACTCCAAACTTGACTGTTTAAAAACATGTTTCCCCAGGAAAAAAACAAGTTTTTACGTCGCATATTAAACAAAACAAAAAATCTGACCCGAATATTCTCGTATATGTCGTCCCCAAATCTCTTATACACTACTATACATAAATCCATAGTTCGCTGCACGATCCATACATTCAAACAAAATACATGATTCGTGCCACCCACGTAATCGAATTAGATTTTGGTTGGTTTTTTCCCCTCTTATTTTCAAATTTAAAATATGAGATAGGTGCGTAGTTAATTGCGCTAATGCTTACGACAATATGGGCGGCCGTTCGTAACAATAATTTAAACATTAAACAATTTTTCTCATGCGTTTCTTGCCTTATTAAATTTGTGGTTTTTGTAGCTTAATTTTTTTTATTAATTACGTATCGACCGCCATTTGTCAAGGGTACAATTTATACAAAAATTTTCAGTTTAACGGAAATAATTTAAATTATACAATTACAAATTGAAATGTATTGACCTTTTTCCTTAAAAAAATTTGACAAGTAAGATCGACGATCCGTAGGTGGTCCGAACTAAAAATTAATGTTGTAGAAATATAATTAATGAATTATATTTCGGGAAACAACTTCACAATTCCGCAAAAGCGTTTCTAAAGTTAAATTTAATGTAAAATTTAATTTATTTAGTTAAAACACTGAAAACAAGATTCCAATATTATGCAACACCTACAGATATTTCTGCTGATTCACTATGTTTGACAATTAAGGAAAAAGGTCTATACCATAATAACAAAATTCAAAGGTAGCAGTTTCGGAATTAAGGTAGCCACTTGATCTGTAGCAGGAATTCAGATAACTCGTTATATGGTTATGGTTATGGGTGAAACTGAAGAGCAAGAGACTTTCGATACAAAATCGATTGTAAATTTATCAGATGTAGGAAATTCCTCTGGACATTTTGAAAATTTTTATGTTTTGTTTATCTTTAGAAAAAAAAAAAAATTGTTTCTTTTCACAAGATTATGGGAAAAATCTTGGATGTTCAAATAAATGTTGCCGGCAATATTTATTTGAACATCCAAAATTTTTTCAAGTCGACATTTAAGAATCGACATTTGATCCGCATGTCAACATTTTAGAACCAACATTTTGTAAATCGACAAAATGTACTTGTCGACATTTTTCTAGTAAGCAATTCGATAGTCGATATTTTGTAATCCACTAATCGAGATTACTGCACTAATCTTTGAAAATTTTGAAGTTTATCTCAAAATAACGAAATGCACTTTCATCAAGCCAATCACACTATGGTGGTTCATGATAAAAATGTTGCTCTAAATTTATTAGTTCGTCTAAAACCTGTTTCTAGGGTGTAAAAGTGAAAATTTTGGGCAAGCTTGGTGGATCTAAAATACTGTATAAATGATGGCAATAAATCTTTCGATTTATTTGATCTTTGCGGCCCTTTGCGGCAATTTGTCGAGTTAGAGTTTATTTTTGTCTCTACAACTTTTGAAAAAATGCCCATTATTCCCTTTTTTGGTACTGGATAAATATTAACATGTTCCATAGAGATGAGAAAACTCTTGTTGACATCGAAAGATGAAATAGCTTGCTAAGTGATTTTGCTAAGGAAGTAATGCAGTTCTTGAGGGCAATTGCGTAGACTATCCTCATTTATTAACGTTTGTTTTATTGAGCAGCTTTGAAACAAACGAATCCAGCAGATAAGAATTCGATGCAAATTGGGACGCTAAATAATTAACTTTCTTCAGAGCAATTGAATAAAGATTATTATTGCGGTTTAACGGGGATATCAAAAACTTAGATGTACCAAGAAAGTTTAAGATTTTAATCCAAATGCGAATAGTTTAAGTCTCTTACAAATTTTCAACTCAACTTGTAGGTTATTGGACATTTTAGGGGCCAAAATTCAAAATGAATTTTGAAAATTGATTGTTATAAACATTTGAAGCCGTTTATACACCGATCATTTCTCAAATTGTACCCAGCGCTTATATTCAATCGATTAATATTGATAACGAAAAAAATCATAGTTTTAAGCACGTAAAAATATCTTAATGGGAATATCTGAAGAATATATCTTTAAATATATATTAAAATATTTCTTTGTATTTTTTCATTTTTTATTATTATTTTAATTATAATTGAAACTAAGTTATAATTGGCATAATGCCAAAGTGGCCCATCTATACCCGTATTTCTATTACTTATTTGAGGTTTGCACCAAAGCCGATTAATTGTGCGATTCATTTACTGTGTACGCTGAAAGGAAAAATTGCATGGTATCAACAATTTCGCCCAAAATGCGAACATACATCAACGGTGGGTCGAGATCCCTGTCTTACTGTTTGAAGCTATTCAAAATTCGTTGAACGAAGCGTTTAGTGTAAATAATGCCATACATTTACCTATAACATGGGAAATCTCAAAGCCAATGTTCCAAACTCAAAAATACCACTTTACCAAATGAATTATAAGAGCTGGGCTGTTTGGTATTTCTTCAATTTCAACTTTAAAGATGTGATTTTAATGTTAATTAACCCTATCTTGCATAATCTGCTACGAATGAGCTTTAGCTCAAAGTAGATTGTGTAAGTGTGGTTTATCATTATACATTTTTGTAAATAATAGATAAATATGTTAAATATAAATATGTCTAAATATGTCTAAATTTACAAATTTTCTGCATAAGAGTCTGGATCAAAGAAATTCGATTAGTGATATTTTTGAAGATTTAACAAAAGCATTTGATATGGTAAATCATGATGTTTTACAACCACAACTTATCGACGCTGGCTTTCGTATTGTTTCTTTTCAGTGGGTGCAATCCTATTGGGCTGGTCGGTCACAGGATGTTAAAAATCAATGGTGTATTAACATTAATGATGGTGTACTGCAAGGGTCAGTGCTAGGCCTACTGCTATTTTCCAAATTAATTTTAATTCTAGATTGAAAGCTTTCCCTGACGATCTTGAGTTTCTGTATAATCACTCTATTCGCAGTACAAATATTCACATTATGAAAGGTATGTTTTTCAAATTAAATGACAATATTGTCATAGATCCGAAATTCCGAACATTGTTTATCATGATGCTCATTGTAATCAAGTTGCTTGTATTGACTCTTGTTTTTAATTGAATTCGTTCAATCTTTCAAATATCTCGGCCTATTCGTTATTGATAGTATTGATTCTCTCCTCAATCTGACATTAGCACATCAGTCAAATGTATATTTTATGACTGTAGCAGTTTCAAAAGATGCGGAACGCAATTTTATATTAATTATTTTTTATTCAATTAGAACGTTACTAAAAATTTCGATTAGGAAGATACTAAAAATTTCATACAAAAAGTAAACGGAGAGGGGATATCTTTTTAACGTGATAACGACTAACACCGCATGTTCAGAAAATTGAAACGTAACGTTCCCTTTGGTTGTGTATGATTTCTTAGGTTGACCCTTAGCGAGGTAAGCCGCACCGCGAATCTATTAGATCATGATCTGTAAACCCCACCGAGATTTGACTATGAAATTCAATTTTGTCAGTATTTTTAATAATCTAAAAGTGAGGATGCAATGTTCAAAAAGTACGTTGGCTCGTGTTTGAATTTCATTGGTTCAAGCATTATGACAGCCTGTCATAGGGGAATGAACGGCACAACCGGAATGGAAATGGTGAAACCGACCCTCAAAGAAACCCTACCTCACAATCATTCGATCAAAGAAATTATTTACTCACTCATAGTGAGCAAATAAAGCAAAGGAAAAACGTGTCAACAAACCGTACCTCACTAAACAATGTAACCATATTAACAATTACCATGTAAACAAATTAACAGATATAACTATCAGCGCGCGAAATATTTAAACTCCATTAAGAAGAAAAAAGTATCTTCCAAAGAATTGAATTAACCGACGACATAATTTATCTAAAAAATATAAGAAATCAAACTCGCAGAAAAAACCGAAGCTACTTTAACGTTATAGATAAAATTAATCTTAGGGCCTGCTCGAATTCTGTAGTAATTGTTGTCTCGTAGTAATTTTTGGCATATAATAGGGTATAAAACGCACTCATCAGAATTACTACAGTCTTGCCCTGTAGTAGAGTTTGACAGATCGGAAGTAATTAACGTTCGTTTGGAATTAAACATAAAATTACTTAATTTAGACTTTATAAAATTTAATTTAAATTAATTAATATTATGTACAATAAAATTCTAAACTAAATAAATGATTTTATTTAGTGATCCTCCAAAATATAGTTTATGTACTATGCCTATAAGTAGCACCACATTTTACTTGGTAAAATGTTAGTTTTATTTCTCAAAAAGAAAAAATTTAAATTTCAGAGCCTTTAGGGAATTTATAGTTTCACGACAAGTCACACTCATTTTCAGTTATCTTGGAATTATTTGTGTAACTGGAAATGAACCGTCTTGAATGATTGTGTCTTTTAACAAACTACAATTAATATAAAAACTACATAAGTTTGAATGTTTGATCATATTCATCCTTCTTTATTAATTAAAACAACATAATTTAACAATCGAAAATAGTTAAATTATTCAATTCAAATTTACACAATTAACGTCAAACAAAAATAGAATTCGGGCAGCGAAAAAAGCAAAGGAGAATGTTTTACTTTTAAAGTGTCAAAAATTACTACGAGACAACAATTACTACAGAATTCGAGCAGGCCCTTAGAATCCTAGACAAAGAAATAGCAAAACGTATTCAAAATTTAGTAAAAAAAAACTGGGCCACTACATTAAAGAGCATTAATATTCAGTCAAAATCGGATCACAATAAACAACTCTTTAAAATAAGTAAAATTCTCAAAAGAATTCTGCTACTCAAATTCCGCCTCTTAGAGTAAACGATAAAATATTCATAACTAATCAAGAAAAGGTCAACTTGATCTCAAAAAATTTTGAGGCTGCGCATCATAAAACTCACGGTTTTGCTGATCCTTTGCAGGAATTAGAAATCTCAAACGAAATTAATAGCGTTAAAAATAGATAGATATAATAGAACCAAGCAAAACGCAATATCAGAAACTATTAACAAAACCGGAAGAAATCAGAAACGTTATAAAGATGTTTAAAAATCGGAAAGCAAACGGTTTAGATGAAATAGATAATCGTCTCATCAAACATTATCCAAAGATTATGCTCATATTTCTTGCTTATCTGTTTAATGCAATGATTAAACTGAACTACTTCCCTAATTCTTGGAAAACCGCCAAAGTTATAGAGTTAAAAATACCCAACAAACCCCAGGATGACCGAAAAAGTTATAGGCCTATTAGTTTACTCAGTGCCCTTTCAAAAATATTTGAAAAAATCATACTTCGTCGCATTTATAGAACAAAATTTAAACAAAAAAATAATACCAGAATATCAGTTCGGCTTTAGAGCTGAACACTCATGTGCTCACCAAGTTAAAAGGATAGTCAAAGAAATCAAAATTGAAAGATCAAAACAAAACTCTACAGGAATGATAAGCCTCGACATAGAAAAAGCGTTTGATACAGTTTGGCATAAAGACCTTATTTATAAATTATCAAAATATGATTTTCCTCCTTGTATAATAATGTTAATTCAAAGCTTCCTATCTGAAAGAAAATTATAAAAATACTTGTTCCGAAATGATTTTAATTCCTGCCGGAGTTCCGCAAGGTTCAGTACTTAGTCCAACACTGTTCTCAATATTTATATCCGACATGCCTGTATACCATCCAAATGCAAAATTGCAAGCTATGCTGATGAAACTGTATTATGAAACTGTATTATTTACCTAATCATCATCAACCTTGAAATGAATTCATCATTTTAAAAATATATTTCTCCAAATGGAAAATATTAATAAATGATGAGAAAACCCAAGCTTTACAAGAAAACGAGCACCTAGATTTATTCCTCAGCGAAAGCTGTTACTAAATAATTTCGAAATCACATGGAAAAAAGAAATTATTTATTTGGGAATAACGCTAGACACAAAATTAACGTTCAAAGCGCATATATACAGAACAACTCAAAAGGTATTTCAATTCACACGCTCCATGTATGGACTGTTAGGTAAAAATTCGATATTATTAACATAAAAAAAAAATACTATTATTCAAATCTATAATACAACCAGTCTTATTATATGGATGCGCGGTCTGGGGTGATTGCGCTAAAACACACATATTATCAAAAATTCAGATACAACAAAATAAAATTTTGAAACTGATCTTTAACAAACCCCTCAGATTCAACACTAATTCTATTCACCACGTCAAATGTTAAAAAAATATGCGAAATTATTTCGGTTCGAACTAATCATTTCAATGAAAGTTGTCACTTTTCAACGAATCATCTTATATTAGAGCTAATATCATAAAAATGTTATCATTTCGATCAAATTATTTCGTGGCATAGACAATAATGGTACAATCAGGTATCTAATCATATAGTTTAAGTTTTAAAATTAGTTATAGAAAAAATTTAGTTTTAAGTGATTTGGAGGTCAACAAAAATTTAACATACAATCCTCAAATAAATATATTTAAACAAATATAACATCTGGTTAATCAAAGAATTATTAAACTAAAAAATAAATTTTCTATAAAAATAAAATAATTATTAAAAGTAGAATAAGAAATAAATATTGTACATAATTGGATTATTGTTAATTAAAAATTATCTAAATAAAGTCGAATTGAATTGAAATTGAAGGTCACAACGTTGTGTCAACACGCCACAGGAAAAATTAGAATAGAAAGAACCATGCGATTTAATTATTGTAAAAAAATAAAAAAATGGAGAATAAAACTGTAACTATTGAATTGAAAAAAAAAAAATCTTTAACGGAACATAACCATACAAGTGGAAAAATGTAACGGAAATAAAATTTAATGAACTCACTATCAAAAAGAGAAAGTCAAATCGGAAAATTTAAATGTGTACAAAGGAAATTTTTTGATTTGATTTGATTGGATGGCGTATGCGCGATACACCAAGCGAAAGCTGTAAAAGAACGTTATATGAGCAAGAAAATATCTAATAAAAATATAATAACCGATACGAAAAAAAAAACGAAAAGAATAACTCGCGACAGTCAAGGTCGGCTTACAAATAAAAATTTGTAAAAAATAAAAAAAAAGGTAAATAAAAATTACGGTAAATTAATAAATAAAATATCCAAAAAAAAAAATGTTTTACTTTAACTATTATTCGAACTTACAACAGATTTTTCTTCGTAATCGGTTTTTATTTAAAGAACACAATACCTTGCAGGATCAAACCTGGACGATCCTATATATGTGATGAGTTGCTCCAATCGACGCAGGATCCTCCGCCGAAACACCCGCTTTCAATAATCGCGGTATTTAACTATATAACACTAATACGGTACTCAAGATACTGTATATGTATCTCTGAGCTCAAAACAGAAATAAAGTTTTCTTTTTTTTTCTTTTTACAACGGAATTTTCTTTTTTCACTAGGGACCGTTAACCATAATTTTTGGCCACACTATTGTACCGTTTATACTCTTGCTGTAATCACATATAGCAAAAGAGTATAAACTTTTAAATATTTATTAACTTTTTTCACTCATTTAACTATTATACATAACTGAATTACACACTTTGGTTAATCACAAAATTAATATCCAATAGATTTTTAGGATTTATAGATATGTACATATGTACATATAAATCTTTTATTAAAAAAAAACACAAGGCCACTCGGCAATAAACTTTGTATATAACAAAACAATTATTTAATTAATCGGGGGAAAAAAAATGCACTAAATGTGTGGATAGTCCGAACACAATCCAACTCCAAACTTGACTGTTTAAAAACATGTTTCCCCAGGAAAAAACAAGTTTTTACGTCGCATATTAAACAAAACAAAAAATCTGACCCGAATATTCTCGTATATGTCGTCCCCAAATCTCTTATACACTACTATACATAAATCCATAGTTCGCTGCACGATCCATACATTCAAACAAAATACATGATTCGTGCCACCCACGTAATCGAATTAGATTTTGGTTGGTTTTTTCCCCTCTTATTTTCAAATTTAAAATATGAGATAGGTGCGTAGTTAATTGCGCTAATGCTTACGACAATATGGGCGGCCGTTCGTAACAATAATTTAAACATTAAACAATTTTTCTCATGCGTTTCTTGCCTTATTAAATTTGTGGTTTTTGTAGCTTAATTTTTTTTATTAATTACGTATCGACCGCCATTTGTCAAGGGTACAATTTATACAAAAATTTTCAGTTTAACGGAAATAATTTAAATTATACAATTACAAATTGAAATGTATTGACCTTTTTCCTTAAAAAAATTTGACAAGTAAGATCGACGATCCGTAGGTGGTCCGAACTAAAAATTAATGTTGTAGAAATATAATTAATGAATTATATTTCGGGAAACAACTTCACAATTCCGCAAAAGCGTTTCTAAAGTTAAATTTAATGTAAAATTTAATTTATTTAGTTAAAACACTGAAAACAAGATTCCAATATTATGCAACACCTACAGATATTTCTGCTGATTCACTATGTTTGACAATTAAGGAAAAAGGTCTATACCATAATAACAAAATTCAAAGGTAGCAGTTTCGGAATTAAGGTAGCCACTTGATCTGTAGCAGGAATTCAGATAACTCGTTATATGGTTATGGTTATGGGTGAAACTGAAGAGCAAGAGACTTTCGATACAAAATCGATTGTAAATTTATCAGATGTAGGAAATTCCTCTGGACATTTTGAAAATTTTTATGTTTTGTTTATCTTTAGAAAAAAAAAAAAATTGTTTCTTTTCACAAGATTATGGGAAAAATCTTGGATGTTCAAATAAATGTTGCCGGCAATATTTATTTGAACATCCAAAATTTTTTCAAGTCGACATTTAAGAATCGACATTTGATCCGCATGTCAACATTTTAGAACCAACATTTTGTAAATCGACAAAATGTACTTGTCGACATTTTTCTAGTCAGCAATTCGATAGTCGATATTTTGTAATCCACTAATCGAGATTACTGCACTAATCTTTGAAAATTTTGAAGTTTATCTCAAAATAACGAAATGCACTTTCATCAAGCCAATCACACTATGGTGGTTCATGATAAAAATGTTGCTCTAAATTTATTAGTTCGTCTAAAACCTGTTTCTAGGGTGTAAAAGTGAGAATTTTGGGCAAGCTTGGTGGATCTAAAATACTGTATAAATGATGGCAATAAATCTTTCGATTTATTTGATCTTTGCGGCCCTTTGCGGCAATTTGTCGAGTTAGAGTTTATTTTTGTCTCTACAACTTTTGAAAAAATGCCCATTATTCCCTTTTTTGGTACTGGATAAATATTAACATGTTCCATAGAGATGAGAAAACTCTTGTTGACATCGAAAGATGAAATAGCTTGCTAAGTGATTTTGCTAAGGAAGTAATGCAGTTCTTGAGGGCAATTGCGTAGACTATCCTCATTTATTAACGTTTGTTTTATTGAGCAGCTTTGAAACAAACGAATCCAGCAGATAAGAATTCGATGCAAATTGGGACGCTAAATAATTAACTTTCTTCAGAGCAATTGAATAAAGATTATTATTGCGGTTTAACGGGGATATCAAAAACTTAGATGTACCAAGAAAGTTTAAGATTTTAATCCAAATGCGAATGGTTTAAGTCTCTTACAAATTTTCAACTCAACTTGTAGGTTATTGGACATTTTAGGGGCCAAAATTCAAAATGAATTTTGAAAATTGATTGTTATAAACATTTGAAGCCGTTTATACACCGATCATTTCTCAAATTGTACCCAGCGCTTATATTCAATCGATTAATATTGATAACGAAAAAAATCATAGTTTTAAGCACGTAAAAATATCTTAATGGGAATATCTGAAGAATATATCTTTAAATATATATTAAAATATTTCTTTGTATTTTTTCATTTTTTATTATTATTTTAATTATAATTGAAACTAAGTTATAATTGGCATAATGCCAAAGTGGCCCATCTATACCCGTATTTCTATTACTTATTTGAGGTTTGCACCAAAGCCGATTAATTGTGCGATTCATTTACTGTGTACGCTGAAAGGAAAAATTGCATGGTATCAACAATTTCGCCCAAAATGCGAACATACATCAACGGTGGGTCGAGATCCCTGTCTTACTGTTTGAAGCTATTCAAAATTCGTTGAACGAAGCGTTTAGTGTAAATAATGCCATACATTTACCTATAACATGGGAAATCTCAAATCCAATGTTCCAAACTCAAAAATACCACTTTACCAAATGAATTATAAGAGCTGGGCTGTTTGGTATTGCTTCAATTTCAACTTTAAAGATGTGATTTTAATGTTAATTAACCCTATCTTGCATAATCTGCTACGAATGAGCTTTAGCTCAAAGTAGATTGTGTAAGTGTGGTTTATCATTATACATTTTTGTAAATAATAGATAAATATGTTAAATATAAATATGTCTAAATATGTCTAAATTTACAAATTTTCTGCATAAGAGTCTGGATCAAAGAAATTCGATTAGTGATATTTTTGAAGATTTAACAAAAGCATTTGATATGGTAAATCATGATGTTTTACAACCACAACTTATCGACGCTGGCTTTCGTATTGTTTCTTTTCAGTGGGTGCAATCCTATTGGGCTGGTCGGTCACAGGATGTTAAAAATCAATGGTGTATTAACATTAATGATGGTGTACTGCAAGGGTCAGTGCTAGGCCTACTGCTATTTTCCAAATTAATTTTAATTCTAGATTGAAAGCTTTCCCTGACGATCTTGAGTTTCTGTATAATCACTCTATTCGCAGTACAAATATTCACATTATGAAAGGTATGTTTTTCAAATTAAATGACAATATTGTCATAGATCCGAAATTCCGAACATTGTTTATCATGGTGCTCATTGTAATCAAGTTGCTTGTATTGACTCTTGTTTTAAATTGAATTCGTTCAATCTTTCAAATATCTCGGCCTATTCGTTATTGATAGTATTGATTCTCTCCTCAATCTGACATTAGCACATCAGTCAAATGTATATTTTATGACTGTAGCAGTTTGAAAAGATGCGGAACGCAATTTTATATTAATTATTTTTTATTCAATTAGAACGTTACTAAAAATTTCGATTAGGAAGATACTAAAAATTTCATACAAAAAGTAAACGGAGAGGGGATATCTTTTTGACGTGATAACGTCTAACACCGCATGTTCAGAAAATTGAAACGTAACGTTCCCTTTGGTTGTGAGCAATTGCTCATCAACAGCAAGCATTACCTTTAATTTAAATGTATGATTTCGTAGGTTGACCCTTAGCGAGGTAAGCCGCACCGCGAAACTCTGTTTTCACGCGATTTAAATGCTTTAACAACTGTAGCGAGAGAATGGCTCATCCGATCCAAGTAGGTAATTCTGAAGTCAATTATTGCGTAAAGAAACAGTGGTGGTTAATTTATTTTAAATTAAAATAATTAATCTTTACATTAATTTTAATTTTAATTAAATCTACAAAATAGCGATTTACAGGGCTTAGCTGCAATATAGCGAGAAAACGCCTTATTTGATCGGAGTGATTCTGGTGCTAATTTGTGCATAGAAAAACTGTGGCAAATAATTTATTGTAAATTAAAATAATTAAGCTTCACATAAATTTTAATTAAATTTAAAATCTGTAAAATAGCGATTTACAATAGTTAAGAACATTGTAGAGAGAGAATTCCTCATTTATTTGTGCATAAAGTGTGGCAGATATTTATATTAAATTACAATAATTAATCTCAACATCTTATAAATATTATCACGCGAAACACCTACGGCGTGTATACGACATAGCCCATCCCGAGTTATTTGTTGAAAAGTAGAGCGGACCCACGGACCGCACAACGCTCTTTAAGGATTAATTCTTTAACAATATTGTAGCATTTCAATTTTCTAGTTTCTTGATTCCCCTAAAAAGCTAAACTATTTTGAGTTACCGTAAACATGAAATCTAGCGGAATAGATATAGAATAAGATTACACACTTCTTAATTCGCTTCCACTATGGCTATATATTGAATTTCCAAAATTTTCCTGCTATTCCTGAAAAGCGCGCATTCAAACGGAAACCTGTTATGAGTTACTGCGTTCCTTTAGAGTAGGTCTGCAGTAACTCATAATAGGTTTCCGTTGGAATGCGCGCTTTTCAGGAACAGCCAGGAAAATTTTGGAAAAATCGGTATACAAGCATAGTGGAAGCGAATTCAGAAATGTTCCCCTAGATTTCGAAATTCGTGAAGTTTTTCCTAAACTAATCCTAACTTTTTTTAGGAATAATTTAGTAAATACTTCACGTGAGCTAATATGAATTTGAAAGTATTGGAGATAAAATTTCTACTACGCCCGAAATTTTGATAGGGTTGTTTATTTCCTACAACCAATATTCCTGAAAACTAGATAACCGGAATTTTTTGTGTGACGAGCAACCGTGGGACGGAAATTATTTTGAAATTAAATTTCACTGGCATTTTTCGTATCGTGAGAGAACATTCAAAAATTTTAATGTTTTTAAATTTAGAATATACCGCAGCAAAAACTCAAAAATGTTTTCCAAAACGCTACGCTGAAATCAATTTATCCGTCATTACACAAAAATAAATATTTTTTGGTGTTCCTTTTATTACCTTATGTGGCTTAAGGAATGGTAGTATTTTCTGCGAAAGATTTCAGTGAACAATCATATAAAGTACCCCGCAAAACAGAGTAAGTTCTTCAAAACTAATTGGTCTATGTATTGTAATGGAAGTAATCAATGTTCTAGATCGCACCACTGAAAAGACTAGAAACTACTGATGACTACTCTGACTTCTCAGTTCCTATTTCAAAACGTGCAGTTTCGTTTTATTCTTATCGCCAATTGTTCAGACCAGATGAGATCAGGCAAATTTTATTCGATTCATATTACGAAATAGAGACTAAGTGGCGTAAATACAAATTTTGCCCCCCCCCCCCCCCCCCCCGCAAATGGGCCGCTAAAAATGTTCTTGTACGTAGAAACAAATTAAGTTTTAGTTTTAGTAATATGCACTAATTAAAAACTTCTGATTTCGAGAGTCCGATACAGCACGTGATTCAGTTCAATGATCTCAAACGAATCGAAATTTCTTGCAATCAACTCAATGCTATGACGATTTCTTTATATGTCGATAAAGCATCACAAATTTCGAGTATAATTTGAAAAATATCAAAAATGTTAAATCAAAGTATCTTGAATATTCTAAAAGGTTCTTAAATATCGAATTATCTGTAAGTACGTAAAACCAAAGGAAATCCTATACGGCGCTAATCACCGCCATGTAATAAAATGTAAATAACCTGGATATTCTTGAATAATTTCGAATAGGTAACCTAAGAAATTAGCAAAATATCGTAATCTCGGAAAATCAACTAAATATCATGATTTAGATTTATATGTGTAACTCTCTCTGTAAGTTCCCACAACTCAATAAGCTAAGCGCAGAACATTGCCATACAAAATTTGAATATATTGGAAAATCTTTGAAAATGTCGAATAATCCTACAAATGTCGAAAAACTTTAAAAATCTACAATAAACCGCGAAACAATCTCGATTACCCCAGAAAAATTCGATTAATCTCTATATTACCTCGATTGATCTCGAACAATTTCAATAATACCGAAAAATCTAGATATTAATGAATAGTTTCGGAAAGCCTGTAAAAATTTAGAAAACCCCGAAAAAAAAATCCAAAAATTCGTGTAAATATCGAATTATTTGTCAAGTAATTTTTAATATTACTAATATGTACTACTAAGCAAAATGCTATATTAAGCACGATAAGGCTAAGTCTCTCACCAATCACGCATCCCATTTCCATGCTATGCTCCAAAAATCTCGAGAAATTTTAAAAAATGATCAAAAAAATGAAATCCGAGACAAGCGTGTATGAAACAGGAGAACTTCCAATTTCTTGATTTAAAATAGTTTTTCAAATCAAACCGGTTTTACCGGGTTAACCGGTAAATTAAGTTTTTATTTATCGTTTACCGGTAGTAAAAAAGATTCGGCAAACGAAAAGCTATAAAAATCACATTCAATCTTTTGCAAATAAATTCAACCTTTTCTAAATAATCAAAACTTGATTTGTAAAAGGTTGAATTTGAAGTGCAAAACGTAGTAAGCAGACCTCGCATCGAGATCGTTGCTTATTGGGTCAATTCTCATATTATATTTTATATACACGATTAAACTAGTTATGGTAATGGTAATTGAAAACCAATAACCGCGCATATGTACAAATTGACCTAAGCGATCGGAAACACTGTACATTCTTAAGTCATAGACGATTAAATTTCCAATCAGCTAAATTACAGCAAAATATACAATTTAATGAAACAACACAAAAAAAAAAAAAATCGGTAAGCTGAAAAACAAAAGCTAAAAACTAGACTAAAAGTAATTATACAATAAACAACATACAATTTTCAATTGTATGCAAATCGTAATATAAGAGATCGTGAGAATTGCGATCACGAATTTGTTCCAAAAAAAAAAAGCACCAATTACTGTTTTATTGTAGTATGTTGTATTAGCTCTGTACCTGAGAATATATATATATTGAAAGTGTATAATATTAAAACAATTTAATTTATATAATTTACAGATCATGGAGATGACAACATTATCAAAAAATCATCGAGATCAACAACGTGAACGTGACCGTGATCGAGAAGAACGTCGCTATTCAGTACCACAAGGACCAAATACACCATTACCACCAGCCGCATCCGAAGATTTACATGCATGGTCAATATATAGGTAAGTTGGCGCGTATATTAATATCGCGTGTTTATATTACGTAAATTACATTACACTATAATGCTCATCTCTAACTATATACAATAGAACCGCCACGAATAAATCTTTTATTTACATAAATTTTCATTTTTTTTAAATTTTTATGACAATGTGCCACCGAAAATCCAAAATGTGTTTAAGAGCGTTAAAAATTGAGGTCGACCGTTTTAATTGGATGATTTTTTAGTTCTAATCACAAAATTTTAGGTTTTAAATAAAACGCAACAAAGCACGCGCTTATATATGAGAAAGATTCATCAAAGTTCGAATCGAACCGGACATTTAAATTAGCTTTAATTACATTAGTATAGTGATAAAGGCATTTTTTTTTTTATCTAAGACAATCATAAACATACGTAATATAAATATAATATGAAAGTAAGATTGATCGATTGTTTGTACGAGATAGTCTAGAGAAGTGAAGATTAATGTGTTAGATTAACCGGTTCAGCTGCTACCTTGTTTTTTTTTGTTGTGTTTTGCTTTTTGTAAAGTCGAAAGTTTTGTGTCGCGAACCGTTGTTTAGTAAATGTGATTGCAACAGGTGCCATTATTAGGGCATGATCTTAATAGGTGATCTTGAACGAAATATTTACTAACTATAGCTATGGAAATGTTCAACTCATGGAAGATGAAAATGCGAATGTGATGTGGTTGGTCTACGGACAAACATTTTTGGTTAAATATTTACTAGAGTAATTATGCTTCTTAAAGGTTTAATCAACAGTAAAATTTTCTTATTTTTTGGTTACACACTTTCTGTTGTTTTTGGTGTACAAAATTTGTTAAAATCATAAATTTAATACTTAATTGCTTTATATACATATTTTATGTATTGTATATTTTACATATAGTCGAACACTTTTTAAATCAAGATAAATGTAATAAAAACAAATTTGTGAAAAACTTTCAAATTATTGCACAAATTTTTATATGATTTGATGGAGCGTTATGCAAATTTATGACTTCCGTATATTTGGCCAAATATTATGCACGTTAATATATTATCTAATACTTACTAATTAATGTGCATTTTACTTTTATAGCGTTGCTAAACTTTTGGATTTTAATTACAAAATATACGCGTGTTAAATAAATAAGCGCGACAAGGTTAAGTTCTTATTTGGTAATGTTTGATTACGTATACAAGATGCTTATTGGGTTCTACCGTTTTCTGTGTATAAACAAATAATCGTTAATATAGTTTTAACGTTATCTGATTGACTTAAATGAGTTTCAAACGTCATAAATAGAGAGCATTCAAAATGTCTGTATATATTGAAGGTCGATAATGCAGATTGTCTATTCTGCGGCTTATTTTCAAGATTTTTTCAAAGTGACAACAACAAAATCAAAAGATTTATTCACAGAATTACCGTACTGTCATCGGATGGGTTTTCGAATAATAACACACCGAAAAGCCTCTGAGAGCAATCTTTGCCACCCCAACCCCTCTCAGAACCTTAAGGAAATAAGTTAGGTGCGAAACTATTTAAAGCCAAGTAGCCTATCGAAACGTTGCCGAAAAGCGAGCTTTGTTAAAACTTTTGAATGTCTCATCATTCGATCGAATAAAACTGGACAATAATAGGGTTCAGATTAATTCGGATCTATAAGGCATGTGATTTTATCATAGAAAATAAAAAATTAAAACTGGGTAGATACCATGGACTTCTAAAATAAAGTCTAAATTTCGGCAACTTGCAACACACCGATCATCAGTGGCCAAACTACAAATCCCCCCCCCCCCAATTAGGGATAATTTAGTATAGTTGTTCTCAATGTAAATTATCAAAAGCTTTTAGTCAAGCCAAACCATTTTACAAGGAAACTTGGTATTATAATTTAAGCTTTTGAACTCCGAAATTTGGTATTTAAAAGGGTGACGGAATTTTGGGATAAATTTAGAATATTTTTGTTAACAATGAGCTTTAGACTTGATAATTAATTTTTACTATGTGTTTGGGTTTGAACTTACATTTGTAAGCCTTTTCATAATTTGAGGTTTTTGTTAAAATGTTTTATTATGTATGTATTTGCAAAAAAATGTCGAACTTTTAGTTTTAGGAGCTTTTACGCGTCGAAGCTTTTTGACCCAAATCATTTACTTTTTATCCTGAAATTTGATAGTTTAAAGGAAGGTGAAATTTTAGAATAAATTTAGAATATGTTAGCTTTAAGCTTGACAACTAATTCATACTTTTTGGGTAAACTTAACATATTTGAGCTTTCTAATAATTTCAGGTTTTTAATAAAATGTTTTATGAGTATAAATTATGTAGTTGAAAAAATTGTCAAGAGCTTTAGTTTTAAGAGCTTTCACTCATCGAAGCTTTCTAAAAAAACATGTTACTTCGAAATTTGATATAACAAGGGATGACGGAATTTTGGGTAGGATTTGGAATATTTGTGCTAATGTAAATTATTAAGAGCTTTTCAAACCAAACCATTTGACCAAACCATTTTTTTGTGGTATACTTTGGGATTAATTTAGAATATTTGTTTTCAATGAACTTTAAGCTTGATAATTTATTTCTGTGGCAATATGGCATAAGGGAATAACTCTAAAATTCGCATTTTTCAGGAAAACGTTTTTAAAATTAAGAGTCGCTCAAAATCATATGAGTTTTTTGAATTCTCGCTTTTTTAAATGATTATTACGGTGTTTTGTAGTTGCTGGATTATTACAAAAAATTGATATGATATGAATTCGAATATGGAGATTTCGAATTTGAAATAATACATAAAAGGGTATAACTCGAGTTATTTCCTTATGCCATATTGCCACAGATTTATACTTTCTCGGTAATTTTTGTACCTTTCCATAAATTCTGTCTCTCGTTAAAATGTTTTATGAACATAATCATGTGCAAGAAATGTCAAGAACTTTTAGTTTTTTTCACTTACCGAAGCTTTTCAACTCAAATCATTTTACCAACCAATTCGTTTACTCAGATTTAATTTTGTGGACATATTCGGGCCAAATAAATGAAACAACTCACAACTATAGTTATGCTATAGCGAGTTCTAAATATTTATATCGATAAAGTATCACAAATGTCGAATTTTCAAAGTATCTTGAAAATTCTCGAAAGTTCTCAAATATCAAATTATCCGTAAGTATATAAACCCAAAGGAAATCATATATGTGCTAATCACCACCATGTATAACGGACATTCTTGAATAATTTCGAAATTCGAATAACCTACTGAAAATATCGAAATTTTGGCATAATCTGCATAATCCTTGTAAATCTGAAAGTTCTTACAACTCAAAGTTAAGAGCAAGTGCCTTACAAACTTCGAATAAATTCGAAAATCTTTAAAAATCTCTAAAATAAATCTCGGATCAATCTCGAACATTTTCAATAATACCGAAAAATCTGGATATGACTATAATATCGGAAAGACTGTAAAAATCTAGAAAATCCACGAAAATTAAAAATTCCGAAAATGTGTTTGTCAAGTAACTTAATGTTACTAACAGTGCCGGCTCCAGACCTTTGAGCGCCCTGCGCGAGAATTATTGGAGCGCTCCTGTTATTTTTTTCCCTTAATTGATAAATTTTTTTTTTTTTTTTTCGCTGGCGCTACATCCCATAGAGGGATTTGGTCGCTTCATTTGAAGTTTCGTAATCATTTTTTTTAACGGATAATGAGTGATTAATTCATTGATCCAACATTAACCAGCCGTGATTTTTTCATCACCCGCCGGGAATCGAACCCGGGACCTCCGGGGCTTAAAGCAAGCATGCTAACAACTGTGCCACCGGGGCGGCAATTGATAAATAGATGAATTAATAAATTGGGAGTTTGGTAAGAAAATAAGAAATCAAATTTAGAACAAGTTGGAATCCGAAATTTTATTGGAACTTCGTAGTTTTAAAACTGCATAGGCTCAAAAGAGGAAGTACAATTAATGTAAGGATGTTTTATTCTCATGTTGACATAAAGGTTAATAGTAGACACTTAATTTTATTTTGTTGCTTTTAGTTAATAACTGTATGAATACATGAACTTATTTGTTCAGTGACTTTTCCAGCCATCAATTCAATAATTTAGTTTAAAATACTTTTTCCACAATAATGAATAGATAGATTTTTAGGATTCGATGAATGTATTCCTGCGTTACGAGCTTAAATTTTGCAAGTACATAATTCAATTAGGTCTAACTATTTTCCGTTGTTCTTGGTATATAACTTATCAGAAGAACCGCGGAATGACATATTATATTGCGCTAGAAATCGAGCGATACGCTCAATCTAATGAAAGCATTTTTCCAACACTCTGTTTTCTTTAGAATTATAAGTTGTTCCGCTCGATCGATTGTTGATCCTGATTTCAGTCTTGATTCCGTTTCTATCCACGTTTTGGAATATATCATATGATTTGGACTATTTCCATGTGACTTAATCTAAACTTGATTTCGAATTCGTACGACCTTGAACAAAACATACAAAACAGAAACAAATTGCGCGGTCAGCAGTCTGCGGAATCGTTAACATTTAATTGGTAGGAAGTAGGATACAGTTGGAGAAATCAACTGATCTTCTATTGAAGACAAACAACTAATTACTAATACATACATACTTTATTGTCATACAATGCCAAGATTTTTGTTTTTATTTGCTTTTGGATAGTATGTACTAATATTGTCTGAGAAATGTAAGATGAGATGGCATGATACAAAAATGCTTCTATACAGATAAGAGATAAGCTGATATCTAACGTTCAGAGGGGAAACTAATTTCGGCTCTCTAACTAGCTCTATCATTACCATTATTAAACTACTACCAAAAAACACACAAGATAGATTGATTTGTTGCTATCTTTAAATTTTTGAAATGCACGTCCTGTCACAAAGTTTGATTGCGATCATGAATCCAAAAGGGCACGAAATAGCGGTCGTATCCAAGTTTTACCTTCTACCCAATTACAACTGTCGACAGTAATACCTGGGATGAAAATGTATGAAATAAATTAGTCTGATTCATATAGCTAGCATGAACCGATGAACTAGCTTGATTCTCTAACTTATATGTTTCGTTAGATTGATAGAATTATTTTCAGACCTTGCAGACGATACAGATGTACCTGGTGCTGATTTATTAGGATTTACAATTAACTGACTTTGTTTGCATTCCTCAACCTTGAACGAAACCGGACGATCCAGTAGGGAACCGGATTCGACACTTAAGCAACCGGATGTGATGTCTCTTTTTACATTTGTGACCTGCGAATTTGGACCTGCAGTTCACTATGTGATGTGTTCCAAAAATTGAATTTTCTTTTTCCACGGTAATAAAATGAACTTGTCACATTGAGCAGTAAATGGTTTCCAAAAAGAATTAACTAATAGTCTTAGTTCAGCCGCACTATTTTAATTACGTACAGGTTTTAAATCATACAGTAGTTGTATGTGTAACGTTTTGATTGGTGGTTCGTTCTCGTAATGCTTGAAAATGGAATTCTAACTTGTCCATAATTTTATTCCGAGTTGGGAATTCTCTCAATAAATTGATGACCCACATTTCAAGCACTATCGCAAACATCAAACTTGGGTAATAGTATCTCTGGGAGGGGTATCGACACCGATTTAACAGAAGCTAATTTTACTTCCGTTTCAATATTGTTTGGAATAGGAATTAAATTTGCGGATATCTCACGTAATTTATTTCTAAGGTGTACGGGATAGCCTCCACGGACCTGCAACGGGACTCGAAATCGTCACGAGCGGTGTTTTGATATTCTGTAGGATCAAGCTCCTCCAAATTAGACTGAACGTCATCAAATTTTACATATAAAGCTCTGATGCGATCCAGCTTCGATTGCAATCCTTTAGGATACGTAATATAATATTTACAACTAAAATATTATTTAATAATAAGAGCTTCAAAGATTGGAGAAATGAATTTCAGAGTGTGGTTAATTAAGTAAGAAATTAAAAACGGCCGGAGGAGGTAAAAGATGGTGGGAAATATATAAGGAGAAATCGCTAACTAATTAATATTGACTTTAGGATGCCAAGAATTGAAAGCAGTAAAAAAGTAATTTTTAAAAAAGTGTACCGTCCTAAGCATGAACTAAACTACCTACTAACTATTGACCGCCAAGGTGTTTGTAACCTGGTCGATCTCAATCTTATACTAAAAATCCTATCCAATCCTTCCAAGTAAATGTAAAAAAGGGTGTACGGTGGGCCAGGCGTCAAAATTCTTAGAATTACCGGGAGATCCTGCTAAATGCTTGGTCGTACATTCAAATTCAATCAATCAATCAAATCCTATAATAATATGTTTCAGAATTTAAATTTAAATTTAAAAAATGTCAGTTTGAGTTATTAACATTACTTACAATAACTGAATTTGATTTTTAGAGATACCTGAGTAACCGGACAAGGATTCCAGAGAAACAAGAATCCAATCTACATGTAGATTAAAATTGTGTTGTCTTGTGCTAATTAATTTATTATAAATTATATGTCCTAACAATATTACTAACAACTGATTACATGGGTGCTTGTAACCTAGTTAAGTCTATAATACTAACATTCCGTTCCTATCATTCCTTTTTGTTATATGTAATGGGTGTACGATGGGCCCCTCGTTATTCGGGAGACAGGCTTAGGCTTGGTCATACAGTCCAATCAATCAACATTTAGTAAGTTCCATTTGAGTGTAAAATACATTTGCGCCTAAAATTTTGCGCCCCTAAAAATGTTGCGCCCTGCGCGGTCGCGCACCTCGATCACACCTCGAGCCGGTCCTGGTTACTAATATACTAAGCAAGTTAAGGCTAAGCTCAACAAAACGATACGCAATAAGAATAGAACCCTCGATCTTATCGAGTAATTTTTAAATATCGCACAATCATATATACTTCGAACAGGCTATAAAATTCTCGAATAACATCAAACTATCAAATACACCCTATACTATAATCTCAAACATGCTCGAATAACCTGACTGTTTCGAAACACCGAATCACCAATTAAATCACGAGTTCACACATCTCATTTCCACGCTAAGCTCCTATAATCTCGAAAAATTTTAAAAAGTGATCAATATATGAAATCCGAGACAAGGGGAATATGAAATCAGAAAGCAACGAGAATTTCCAAAATTAGGAGAATCCCGCCAAAAACAACCTAAAAAAAACACGCACACCATTCCTAGTTGCAAAATTAAGTTGGCATTTGCATTTTTCTTATATTTAAAATACTTTATCAAAATAAACTGGTAGATTTTATTTACCGTTTACTGGTAATCAAAATATCCACTAAATGGAAAACTATAAATCGAACGAACGCTAGTTGCGATTGTAGAAACTGACTGTTACGCAAATCAACGGGAAACTAGCACATTAATTAGCCTCTTGTATGCCCATTTAAAAAGTTTCAATGCAAAGCCCTGGGCTGGGATAACTTCACACAAGATTATATGAGTGAATTTTTTTTTATTTTCTGGGATAAAATCCTGGGCTAACTTTACATGCCTGGTTCTTTATAGAGTTGTCCATATCCTTAGCGGTTGATCAGGTCCTGTTGCATTGGTCAAACTATCTGGTTTGAGCTGGTCAAGCACCCAAGATCACTGCACACAAATGATAGACGTTTAACCGATATAACTTTCTTCCTTTGGGACTTTAAATTCTGTGCTTCAAAGACTACTTATACTAAAAGACACAAATACTGCAAGAAGTGCAACTGCGCTCAATTGGGATTACATTATTTAAATTCTTCTCATCGATTCACAAGTGTACAAAAACTTCTTTGGTTTTAGGAAATGCGTATGAAGACTAGTGTGCTTAAAGATTTAATGCCCTTCTCAACAAACAGGTGGTATTTCCAATTTCGAATTGAGCATCTTAGAACATTTTATTGATAGGATTCTCACAACTTTCTCAAATTTATGATGAAATTTTCGTTTCGTATGATGCCAAATACAATCATGTGAAATACAATTCGATATTTACCTTACTTAAGTAGTGCAGTTCATTAATTGTCTGTCACGTCGGATGACTGTGTTTTCCAATCCGAAATTAAATGGTGCATTCAAAGTCCTGCATTACTCTCAACGATAAGTTACGAATATATGAGCCATCTTTAACTTGGAACGTAATAAGTGTTCAATTTCAAACTATGGCCATATAAATACCGTGCGACGATCACTTGGCAATTCCACCAGATTCTGTACATTTTTACATAATCCTCTTTCAATGATTTAATTTTTGTCTTTGGCCAAATAGGTTGTAGAGTGCTGCCATATATTGTCATCTGTAGCGGTGGTCTGGGATTTGTTTGATTCTTCTTAGGATATTTTTCCCCATTTATCTGTTGGTTTTGGCCGTCCATACGTTTTTATCATTATATAATTTCTTTTCAACACAAGTTGTTATGTGTACTTTAACCTTCTGTATTTCAGGATGACTTGGGATTATCTTCTGGTTTCCTTATCCCAATTAAAATTCGTCTTTTGACGTTTATAACTTCAATCCTTCCTTCTTGTTTACTTATTTTTCTCTTTGCGAATGAATTATTTTTATTGAATAACTCTTTATGGCATACTTATTCATATAAGGCAAAAGTCATGCTAAAACGACAGAATGAACGATGATTCCAATGTACGTTTTGCCTGACCATTTCGTATACCTACTTTTCGTTTGTTAACATTATTTATTCAAAAGTGAACAAGCGGTTCATTTGTAGCATGGTTTTGAACTTCGTCTCCGATCGAATTCCGTTACAGGCACGTTTCCTGTAGGTAATTCACATTTCCAAATAACGAATAATAAGAATAAATTCGATAAAAGAGCAATGTGCACGACCACCGAGTGATGCAGTCATACGTTATTATTTTAACGAATAATAATTATAAATGTAAAACGACAATGAACTCTCACCACTTAACCCTCATCAATAAAATGTAACAACAAAAAATTAATCAACCCAAAACCGGCTTATCATCGCGAATTTATACATAGCGCAGAAACATAACAATTGATCTTAAACACACTGTCATGGCCATTCATCAACTTATTACTTATGTGCGCAAAGATTATAAATTCCGCAATTCCATTAAATCATAAGTAAATTTTATATCACAACAAAAATCAAATTAAGCAAAAAATACAAAAAACTTGTAAAAAGAAAGCCAAACAACTATATAGCTACAAATACGCGAAGAAGAAGAAGAGCTCACGATTTCTTAATATAAATAAACTTCATGACATTGACATCGAATCGAGTACTTCTATAATAACTCGAATAGATGAGTATGTAATGACACGATTTTTTCTGTCTACAATTATCCTTGAATCTTTATGCATTTGTTATGTACATAACTCGATTAGATTTATAAGATACGGATGATCGTTAAAAATTTCCAAACATGTCAGATAAAAATGAATGCTGATTCAATATACACTAAACTTAACTTTTTATTTTTACTGACTGACCTTAATACTTTGGTTGATCTTTAAGATTGGATTGGAATGTACATACATACGACAAGTGTAAGCACGCAAAAATTAAGAATTTTAATGTTTACAAATTAGAAAGTATACTGCGAAATTCAAATTTCGAAGTTACGGCTTGAGGCATTATATAGTAAACACAAGCTCTTACAAAGTATTGATTTTTGATTGATTAATTTTCTGCGCTATATAATCGACCCACAAGAGGTTGTATAAATCAAGCGCAGCTATACAGTTATACATAAATCGTGATACACGATTTACGTAACCCTTTATCGTATTATTGC
Source organism: Tipula helvola (assembly GCA_963556165.1). Taxonomy (NCBI): domain Eukaryota; kingdom Metazoa; phylum Arthropoda; class Insecta; order Diptera; family Tipulidae; genus Tipula; species Tipula helvola. The sequence goes on along the minus strand of OY744483.1, from coordinate 330,657,540 downwards.
GATATAATTTATTCGACTTACCGATGATTCATGTCACAAAACATATGTTTTATGTGCTTTTGCTTTTTAATGTCTTGTCTTTTTAAATGTTAATTTCCGTTTCCGTTTGATGTGACTGGAAATGAAAATTAAAAAAAAAATATTAGAAAGACATAAAAATACATTGTGTAATAAATGTTAAAAAAATGATGTGAAGATGCGCGATTTTGCTTTTTTTTTAGGATCGAATGGCTACGACTACGACACATTCAAAGTAAATTATGAAATATAATTCAGTACTTGCCTTACCTAAGTAGTGTAGTTTATTTGGTGAACAAAATTAAATCTTAACAACACGGCAACACAAACTCGACTACTCTTGTCAATCGAAACATTCGCCATTTTGAAATTCGAATATGGGAATGGGAGTAGGCTAATCGCCGTAGAAGTGTTCATATAAAAATAACTCCCTATTGACAATTTTCAATTCTATAATCGAAAGTTAAACCGTCCAACTCTACATTGGATGGAATACAACATTGGATACAAATTACTACATTCAAAGTAAATTGTGAAATACAATTCGGTACTTGACTAAGTATAGTTCAGTTAATTTGGTGAACAAAATTAAATCTTAACACGGTAACACAAACTTCATTTGACTAATCTTACGAATCGAAACGATCGCCATTTTGAAATTCTAATATGAGAGTAGGCTAATCGTCGTAGAAGTGTTCAAATAAAAGTAACTCGCCCTATCGACAATTTTCAATGTAATCGTATTCTATAATCGAAAGATAAACTATATGTGTAGTTACCGCAATAAATTACTATAAAACAATAAAAATAAAAATCAATCATAAATTTAATGGTGTTAACTGCATTATGATTTTAGAACTTAGCTGTGCTCAGACCGACCGAACTTTTATTACTACAGTATTTCAAGTTCATTAGACTCGACAACACGACACTCGCAATCGCAAGGTACAGAAATAATCTTTTAACTTGAATCAACGAAAATTAAGTGGTTTAAAAAATGGAAAGTGATTGTTATTGTTATTGTCTTGATTTTTGGGATTTTTTTTTTTTTTTTTGCTTTAATTCATTTGATTGATATACTGAGTTTCATTGTGAAAGATTTTAATAAGATAAGCTAATTAATAAACCGCATATATCTCTTTCTATTTCATTGCAGACAAAATTTAAATTCCGATTTCACCGATTCTGCGCTGGGTTCCTCCGACAAATCACCACTGCCGTACGGTAATTTTCAATTACGTGATACAACCGTACAATCGATCCTGAATCATCCACGCTATGGCCCAAAATCACCGCTCGGCTCAAATATGTACACATACTTGAAATTTGGATTGCCGCGCGTATTTCCACCAAATTCTGGATCACAACGATCACATCATCGAGCGGGACCTGGGCCCGGCGTTCGTGGCCGTGTTAATCGTGGTTATCGTGAATCATCAGCGATTGGAGCCGGTTCGTCGGGCTACGATAGTAGCGATAACGAAACAACACGAGGCCGTGTACCACCAAATTTACGTAAATTTCGTAGTGAATCAGATTTTCGGGCAATTATGCTGAATAATCCACAACAACAGGGATCTCGACCCAGTTCACGAGCCCAAGGCAATATACCATTAGCTGCACTACGACAAGCGAATAGTAGAGCCAGTATAGCGGGAACCCATTTAGTACATCATGGTGGTCATCATCATAATATGCAAAATGGACACGGTGGTCGACATGCCGGAAATCGATCGCATAGCGAAGCTGATTTACTGGGAAATGAAATGGGTTTTGAATATGATTCGAGATTGGCAATAAATAATCGATCACGTTCGGAACATTCAATGACACGACGACACTCAGGCCCCGGATTAATTTATCCCAATATTCAAGTGCATTGTTTGGATATTTTACCAAATTTACGAAGTATATCGCTTCAGGCGAGGGGAGGTGATTTATTTGCTATTATGGCAACGGCACAAAATGAAGGAACCGCACTTACGGAGGCGCTTGTTGGATTAAAAGAACGACTTTCCGGTGAAATTCTCGTAAATGGGCAACAAATTACGAGACGAGGATTACGACAATTGTGTAGTTATGTTCCAGCTCCGGATAAAGCATCGCTCGATCCACGGATGAGCGTTCAAAGTACGATGGCGTTTCATGCCTCACTTCATGGGCCTTACGATCGAAGTGATTTAAATGACAAAATCGACATACTAATCGAAGATTTGGGTTTGGCGGCTGTTCGAACGACCAATATATCAAGATTAACCCACTCGGAAAAGCAACGATTAAGTGTGGCTTGTCAATTACTGACTCAAGCATCAATTCTAGTGCTTGATCAGCCCACAACAAACATGGATATTTTTGATACATTCTTTTTAGTCGAATATTTGCGGCAGTGGTGTAGTTCTGGCCGCATTGTCATAATGACACTTCAACCGCCAACTTTCGAAATATTATCGATGTGCTCGGGAGTACTTTTACTGTCAGGTGGACGAACAATATTTTCAGGAAGTCGTTCAGATCTGCCACGCCATATGGGTTCATTAGGTTATCCGTGTCCACCTTTTAAAAATCCAGCTGATTACTACTGTAAGTATATAGATTACGTGAATAAACGGAATAAACGGGATTAATTTTATTTTATTTTTAGTGGATTTAGTGACCTTGGACGATCTATCTGCCGCTGCCATGTTAGAATCATCATCACGAATTGAATCGTTAGCGAATGCTTGGGACCATGTCAATTCAGAGCCGCCCATGGCTTCCCCTCTAGCAAATTTACCACAATTTACTAAACGGGCAGGTTCATGTGGTCAAACTATGGCACTATTTAAGCGGTTCATTGTGTACAAACAACCCGGATCCGCCCTCTCATGGATCTCAAAATTCATTGCAGCCGCTGTACTCTCACTATTGATAGGATGTATATATTGGGATATTCCGGCAACGGATCCACAATTTAATCTAAATGATCGACTGGGATACCATTACGCAATGATGGCATTGGGATTTTGGCCAATATTATTTGCAATAATTCGTGATATTCACGAGGATCGAAATCATGCGGAAAAAGATTTTGACTTAGAAATGTATTCAAGAACTTCGTATATATTTACGCAGTCCATATTAAGTGTACTGCCGAGCCTGTGCATATGGCTGGCGTATTTGTTACCGGCTCACAGTATGGCACGACTGTATGATTACTCGAATAATAATGACACGGGCATTTATATTTATATGTGTAAGTGTGGAAAGTGTCTATTAATAACCGATTAATTTTATAATTTACACATTTTTTTGGGTTTCGTTTAATTCCAGGTTATATGTTACTCTATTTAATGGCCATACAAACATTAGCACTATTTTGTAGTCACCTTGTTTCAACGAAAATCACATCCATAGTATTAACAACATTAATTAGTTTTATTTTAATATCGGTTGGCGGTTTTATAGTCCATCCGATCGATGTGCCCATTTATTGGCGATGGGTTGAATACATATCACCGCAGAAGTGGTTACTTCCGGTTCTCGTAGCTGATGAATACAGTAACGAAACTATTGCGAATACAATCGGAAATCATCTGTGCCGTAACAAACAAGTTCAGCATCAGGAAATTATTGTGCAACAATTGTGTCCCAAACCGAATGGGACACAAATATTAGCCGATCATTTTTTATTACCGCGCGATCATATCTTGGATCCAGCCAACATGGACATATCAACAATTATCGGATTATTTTTAATCTCAATTGTATTCTTTACACTAACCTTGTTTACATTTGTTATAAATTTTAGGAAAATTTTTATAAAAAATAAGAAAAACTAAATATTTTATAAATAATTTTAAAAACTAACAAAACAAAAAAAAAATTTTATACATACATTTTAGCGATAATTTTAACAATTATAAAGAGATTTTAGCAATAAAAAAATAACTGTCAGTTTTATTTGTAATTCGTGCTTAATAACCGATAAATGCGTAATAACGAATACTGAAACATTCAGGGGCAAAACAAAATCGAAGTATTTTCTTACAAATACAAAATAAAATGTATTTACGCGAAATTTACAACAAAATTGTACAACATTTCTTGCATTTCTTCGCCCTTGGTAGGGCCACGAGAAAATTCTTGCAGCTTTGTGTTGTGCACGATCGGTTTTGGACGCGGTTTAAATTTATCATCGCGTTTCACTCGCAACGTTGATAAATGTTAAAAAATGATGTGAATATGCGTGATTTTGCTTTTCTTTAAAGATAGAATGGCTACGACACATTCAAAGTAAATTATGAAATACAATTCGATACTTACCTTAACTAAGTAGCGGAGTTTATTTGATGAACAAAATTAAATGTTAACAACACGACAACACAAACTTGACTAATCTTACGAATAGAAACATTCGCCATTTTGAAATTCGAATATGAGAGTAGGCTAATCGCCGTAGAAGTATTCAAATAACAGTAAGTCTCCCTATCGACAATTTTCAATGTAATCTTATTCTATAATCGAAAGACAAACCATTCAACTATACATTATTGAAAATAACTTAGCTCTTAGCTGTGCTAAGACCGATCGAACTTTTATTACTAAGTTCATTAGACTCGACAGCACGACACTCGCAATCGCAAGGTACGTTTTTTGCTTTAATTCATTTGATTGATATACTGAGTTTCCAGAAATAACCAGAGATAGGAGTTATACATTCAGGGGCAAAAAAATCGAAATATTCTTCTTACAAATATAAATAAAATGTATTTACGCGAAATTTACAACAGTCCTTGCATTTCTTTCATAAATTGCATATAGGCATCGTCCTTGGTAGGACCACGTGAAAATTCTTGTTGCTTTGTGTCGTGTACAATCGGTTTTGGACGCGGTTTAAATTTATCCTCGCGTTTCACTCGCAACGTTGATGGCACGAAACGAGTTACATCTGCACTAAGATTACGAATTTGTGGTTTAGCCGAAATTACGGTTGCACCCTTTGTATCCTTATTGATTTGGGGCCCAGCCGATATGTTGGTCAACATGTTTGGTTGATTTTTATGCATCATTCGTTGTGGCGGCATGCCAGGTGGTGGGCCCGGTGGCATACGTATTCCAAGGCGTGGTGGCATTCCAGGTGGTGGACCAGATGGGAGACCAGGTCGACCCGGTGGTGGTCCAGGTGGCATTCGAATACCACCCATACCGGCTGGTCTAAGTGGCGGTGGTCTAAACATCATAGCGGGTGGCATACCAACGGGTGGTGGAGGTGGTCCACTCGGTAGAGTAATTGGATGCTGAATTTGACTAGCGATGGGAAGTGGTTTTACAGTAGAAGTCTCTTTGACTTCTTCCTCATCGTCGGATTTATCCGAATCGGATTCTGAATCACTATTTGAACTATCATCACTACTTGTGCCACTTTCATCATCTTTGGCCTGCATTTTTTCTCGCTCTCGTTTTTTCTGTACATTCTCCATCTCCTTCATGAATTCATCAATATTTTGTCCAGACAATGCCAACATTCGTTGTTGTAGTGAGGTCGGTTTTACGAGGTCTTCATCCTTTTTAGGATCGTGCTTCTCCGAATCCGAATTGTCTGATCCTGAATTGCGCCCTTCATCGGAGAATCGAATTTTAGATTTCTTAGATTTGGGTGGTAAAGATTCCTCCTCGTAATCTGAATCTAAATCACGCATGGTTGTTAAGTCTGGTGGTGGTCCTGGTGGGCAACCGGGGGCTAATTTTTTTGATTTTTCAACCGGTTTCTCTTGTGTCGTGTCGGCCGATTTTTTTAAAATACCATGTGTTGATGGCGGAATATATGGTATAGAATTTAATGGTGGCCTCGGCACCGGTACACGGGGAACGTTAAACATGACCGGGACTGGTGTATCATTCATTTGAGGCAGAGGAATCTCATCGATTTGAACTGATTGAGCATGTTTTACACTCTCATAGTATTGAACTTTTTTATTGCGTCGCTTTTCATATTCGACCTCTTTACGTTTGAGTTCGGCCCATAATTCGGGATCGTCATTATGCTGAAACAATGGTATGCTTAAAACAATTCAAATAGGTCAGTCAGCTTAACTTACATAAAGACGGAGCACACGGTCTAGCGTTTCCTTTAATTTTTTTCTCTTCTCACGCAATACTTTTTCATTTAGTGGCGATGGCTGGTACACATTGTACTCTGAAAATATAAAAACAATAAATCCAATCCAGTGAGGCTATTCTTGTTTTTAGGCTTACCCATCTCGTCGATCTTCTCCATCTCATCAATCAGTTGTGCTGGATCCTTCCCCTTGAGCACGGCCGCCCTCACCATCTGCCGTTGCTTCTTATTTTTCTTTAACTCTTTTTTGCGAGCTTCCTTACCTAAAAATTAATTGATAAAATCAGTCAAATCAGTGTTATAACTAGATAAGCTGTGCACTTACGAGCCTGATCCGTGGGGTTCATATACTTCCCACTTTTCGTAGTATTTATTGATCGTCGCCCCATTTTTATCTAAAGTAACTCAAACGTTTAATCACAAATTCACTAAATATTTAATCGGAAGCGCTAAGAAAATTATTTTAATTTAGTTATTTACAATTATAAACGCGCTAGACAGAAAAATTCATTTTTTTTGTTTTTCCTTCATAATTTTGACATTTAACATATTCTATCAAAAATCGGTACACTGTAAAAATAGTTTAGTTATCTCATCGCCCGTTTTAATCAATTTTGTCGTTGTTCACCAAAAAATGCCAAAACAAACGGGAATTTAAAATCACAAAACAAACGAACATCAAAAGTCAAATCGACCTATTTTGCTGTGAATTTGTAGTTTATTTATATCGTTTATTTACTATATACAGAGTTTTATATTTTTGTGATCATTTGCTACTTTTAGAGAAGCTTTATTTTAGATTAGAATTTTTAAATAATTTTTGTGTTTTATTTTTAATGTGTTACGAATATGGATAATAAATATAAAGCGCTCTCCTATGTACCACCAAAATCAATAAACATCAAACAACGTAAGTAAAATTTCTGATAATCTGCTTGATTGTAACGGGGGTTTTAACAAGATGCCGCTTAATAATAATTGTCATGCTTATGTCACTATAAACTAATCTAAATTCATCTCGTGTCCTTTTTTTTATGCCAGGTTTCGGTAAACTAACCCTCGCGACATGTGCGTCTGCTGAAAAAGCTAAACCTTCCGTACCACCAAGTACATCATCTACGGCTAAAAAACCATTGTACACATATAAAAACCCCAAAAATAAAGACGTCAGAATATCAGACGACTCATTATTAACGGACGATGAGTCGGGTGAAGATGGTTCACCTTCTGGTTCGGAACGCAATAAAATCATTAACAATATTCTAAATTCAGATGATGAAAGAGCTGATATTGAAAATCTGGTGAAAGATCAAGGAATTATACAAGGTAATGCAATGTCCCAATTTTCTGAAAAACTTTTACTCGACGATTCGGATGAGACAAATTGCAATGCAATCGAAATGGAAATGGGTAAATTGGAAATTTCTTTAAATCCGCTCACACCACTTGGCAACAAATTGAGTACACCTTTGTTTAGTACGAATTCTGATACAATCGTTAGCCGGCTATCATCACAGTTGGATCGGCTCGAGTTAAACAAACCTAAATTGATAAAACCGGCCACACCATTAAATGAGAGTCCTGATATTTCCGTAACAAATATATCAATATTAACAATAAGTAGTACTATAAGTGACGATTCTGAGACTGAAGAGAATACAGACGCGGATGAAGATGCTGATTCAGATGTCATCGTACTTTCGTCCGATGAAGATGAAAATTATGATGATCGTGGTAGTTCCGAATCGGAAATTGAGAAACACGTTTCGACAATATCGCCTTCCACAAGCGATACTCTAAATACACAAACTAAACAAAAGCTAAGTGATTTTTTCAATAATATCCCATCACCGGAATCCGAGCGTAATAATAATATCAAAGAGCAGGAAATTGTACCAGAAACACCTGAGGGTCCCGAATTTATACCAGAAACGCCGGAGAATTTAAGTCTAAATGATAACGCGAATCCGGAACCAGAACCAGAACCTATCATAAATACTGATTCCTCGATAGCAAAAATTAATTCACAAGTAGCGGCGGATCCCAATCCGAATATATCGAAAGAAACGGCCGAGGATACCCACGTTAGCATAAACATATCGACTAAAATACAAATAAATATCCAGATTTCGGATCTGGAAAAAACTAGATGTGAATCAACCGAACCGAGTGAACCAGAGCAGGGCGAATCTGACAAACTACCACCTCAAGATAATTCTTCGCCAGTTTCCGATAAGACAAATTCCCTTGTAGAGAAGGCACCAGCGGTTGTGGAACCAAATACGAATAAATTTGTAGGCCTTAATCAAACCGATCTAGAAATTGACGAAGAAATGGAAGGTATATTGAATGAGTTGTATGGGACTTCATGGCAAACGCCACAACTTCTCGAAAAATGTTTATCAACCAAAAAGCAGGCTCGTTGTAAACCAATGCAGACGAAGATCACTGAACAAATTGATGTCGCCGACTTTAGTTTGTGTATGTTTGTTCCGTGTATGGCATGCTCATTAATATTAACATTGCGTTAATTCATTAGGGGCCCAGATTTAAAGGTCCAATATTAAAATTTAACATTTATTTTTTATTTCGTTTGATTTAGTTGGCAAAAAAATTAACGATGAGCTAGAATCGACCAGGCTACCGGAAAAGAATGAGGAAAATAAAGATCAACAACTCGCCGGTCGTCGATTAGATTTTGGTGAAGTTCGGCGGCGGCCTAGACGCCAAGGTATATATGTAAATAATGATTATTTGTAAGAATCCATTCTAAACAACCCCACTATTTTTTATTCATGGTACACGTAGCTGCGCTCAAAACGGAAAAACTTTTATTGAAAGTCTGTAATCCTGACACCAGCGATTCCGAGAGTAATTCCTCTTGTCAAAATGGTTCCGATTCGGATTTGAATTTCACTGTCAATATTAACCAGAATGACATTGATTCGGATGACGACGGCGACGAGCAAGAGAAGGAGAACCGAAGAGGTAAGTGATTTTGTCTAATCATCTTTTGAGAAATTCGTAAGAATGCCCGTTCACTTGCAGACCATCGTATTAAAAAAGTGCTCGATCATTGTGAATATACAAAGAAACCATCCATTAAAGAGACAACACCACTTTCATATCAACTACCAGTCGCACAAAAACTTGGTAATTCGAAACGCAAATTGTTCACACCTCAAAATTGGAGTAATGAAAATGAGTTACCAGAGGAAAAGACACCACCTCCAAAACCAAATAATTCATGCGAAGAGGAATTGAAACATATATCCGACTGGTTAGCTTTACAAAATAAGAAACTCGAGCAAGTGAAGAAACACGATTTGTTTGCCGTACCAAAACCGGATGGCGCGTCCAGTAAAACAAAGAATCGAGTTGAACCAAAATCATCGGCTAAAAATAAACCTCAATCTAATGGTAAGTGTACCATAATTTTTAGTTTCGGCTAAGTCTTCGTCTTAATGCATCTTTTCTTTTAGCTGTTGTCACACCAAAATCGATTAAAACCAAACAGGCAGCCAACGGAACCACCTATGGATTCATTCAATCATTAGATGGTAAGTAAATGATTTTTAGTTATGAGTATATCTTTGGGTAGGGATTTGGTTCAAGACGGCACATTTCAAATGGGATATGACAAAACGATATAAGGTACAAAATAGGATGTTTCAAGACAGAATGCTTAATAGGTTAAGAAATTACTAGGTTCTCTTATAATTGCCCATATTCCAGTTTTGTACTGTTTGTCGTTTTGAAATATTCCAGCTTCTCTCTATCTTCTTTAAATTTCGTGAAAGGATCGTAATTTGGTTTTGTTTTTTTATTTTTTTTTTTTAGGAGGCAAACGTTAGGTAGTTTAGGAGTAATAATGGGCTTCTGGTGCCAAGTGCAAGTGCTAAGCACACAATTTTTGTTTGTTTGGTTATTTTATTTTTTTAATAAAGATAGGATTTATATTTTATGTTTGTTTGTTTGTTTTATTGATTTAAGTAACCGTCTGTGTTAGCCCACGGCCAAGGCAAAATACTAATCGGGCGAATGCCACAAATGTTGAGAATTACATACTTTTTAGGTAGGGGAATAATAAAGCTACTTTCCACAAATTGGTAAATATTGATTTCGTCAAACACTAGATATTGAAACATTTTTAGCAGACTGGAATGGTACAAATGTGATATGCGACAATCGAATCAATAAATAATTTGATAGTCGAGTGTTTGATAATTTTTCTCTTAGAATTCTTACGTACAAAACTGATTGACGTGAAATTTGGACAGTAAATAGGGAATGGCTCAAGGAACAAAAGTTATATAGTGCCGATGTGTACTTTTACTACATACTCTTTCCATTTCTGCGGTTATTTTGAGTGTACTAATTTTCGCCCCCGACAAGGGATGGGCCATTTCCTACTTACTGTCCAAATTTCACGTCAATCAGTTTTGTCAAACACTGGACTATGATTCAATACCATAAAATCATAAACTCAGTCAAAATTAAATTTCGTGAAAGGATATCAGAACTAATAAAATCAATATCAGGCAAAATAAGACGTTAGGTTAAGTGTAGCCATACCACGATTTATTGTTTATCCTCCAACCCATTGAAACCATTTTGAGCTTTTAACGAAACGCTGGATGTGGATACTCCTGACGTCCATCCTGCTGAGATCCGTCAGGTCGTTAAAGAGGGGTGCTCCTAGAAACTTTAGACTGTTTCGTGCCAGACGAGGGCAGATGCAAAGAAGATGAAGTACTGTTCGTCCTCGCAACTACCATAGTAGTGAGATCAGCTGTTTGAATCTCGCCAAGTCCAACTTTGGCCAGACTTGCCGAGTTATTACGCATGAGATGCTATTTGACTATTCGTCAACTTACTAGCTTCTTCCTGAAGCAGCAGATTGCATAGCGCAAGAGGCATTTTAATATCTTTTCTGCTTTTTGAAATGTGGTCCGTTGTACCACGTCGAACCAGTTCATCAGCTTTTATATTCCCTGTACTAATGAAATGTCCTGGCACCCATATAATTTGGATGTTGAACTGATCTATCATCTTGTTAAGAGATGAGAGACAGTTCTAGACTACTTTCGACGTGAGAAGGTGTGACTGAAGCATTTAAATAAGACGTTACTAACCATATTGTTTTTTTTCCGTTTTGTTCATTTTACAGAAAAAATTAGCTTGCAATATTGTGATCAAGAAGCAGTCAAATATCGTGAAAATTATAATAAAACTAAAGTGGAATTATCTGATAAATTGTACAATCTATACAACGAGAAAATATTTAATTTTCCGGAAAAACTCGATTTAACATGGAATAAAAAACTGTTGACAACCGCAGGACGATGCCTCACGAAACGAAAGAATGGCGTACGCACGTGTAGAGTGGAACTGAGTGAAAAAGTGCTTACAACAGCCGATCGTTTACGATGTACTCTAGTGCATGAGCTCTGCCATGCAGCGAATTGGCTTTTCGACGGTGAAAATGGACACGGTCAAAAATGGAAGGCATGGGCGTCCAAAGCCAACAATATTTTCCCAGAGTTGCCTAGAATTGGTGTACGACACAATTATGAGATTGAGTACAAATACGTATATATGTGTTTGAATTGTAATGCTAAGTAAACAAAAAATTAAATTTGATGTATCCTTGTCGATTTTCTGTTAATTTTCGTTTTTTTTTTTTTTCAGACAACCAGCCCACTCAAAATCGATCAAAGTTGATACGAAATGTTGTAAATTTTGTCATGGCAAAATTCAAGTGTTCTTGAATAAAAAAACAAAGGATGGTACGATTGTACCGACACCAATAAGAGAAGCGGGAGGATTTGCAAAATACGTACAAGAAAATTATAAAACGTTTAAAAATACAAAATTAAAACATGGGGACATTATGAGAGTATTGGGGAATAAATTTAGAGAACTTGGATTGAATAAAGAATAAATAAATCAGTTTGCCAAAAGCCAGTAGGACGTTTTTTCATTTCAATAATTTAAAATAATAACAAATTGTACAATAATAATACATTTTTTATGTTGTTAATAATGTTACAATTTGGTTTTTAGTGTGTTTTGTTCTTTCGTATTTTTCTATAGAAAGTAAACTCTACTTTTCCGAGTAGTGTCATGTGGGAAGTGCTGTAAAGCAAGTAGAGGTGAAATTTTGGAAGTCGTGTGTGATGTTTTTGTGTGATAAAAATTTTCATAAAAAATTGTTAGAATTAAGTGGCGTAAATAAATTGAATGGCTCTACAAGAACTGAAAAAAAAAAAAAATTGTAAGGCCTTCAAATTTGTCAGTTGAAATGAGTGAGATTTCTGAATTGAAAAATATTGAAGCCATTCAGAATTCTTCGAGTTCTGCCAGAACTTTTGCTAATGTAGCATCATCTAATGCTGTTACGCCTGTGATTGATGAATTTCGGTCTAAACATGGATGGTGAGGATAGTTGAACCAAGGTTGTTAATATCAAAATTTGATCCTGACACGACTTTTGATGATATTTCATCAAGGGCAAAAACTTTTTTGATATTTAAAGTATTTAAATTAGTTCCAAAATAACATAATGCCGAGTCTTTGGATTTTATCTGTTACAAATTGGTCATTAAAGACGATTTACTTGGCCGACCGGTGCTCCCATTCGAGCATTTAAAAATAAAAATTCTCGGACAACATTGCCTCCACGGGTGAAGTTTCGGACAGCTCCTGCAGCAAGTTAAATTATAAAAACTTATGTATGAGTAAATCTGTTCCAAGTGGTAATCCGCAGGTAAATATTAATTCATTTTTAGAAATTTTCAGTGGCGCACGTTGTCACATTTATAGTAGTGAGTCTGAATCGGATTCCAACAACACTACAGTACCAGACAACAAAACATCTGGAGAACGAGAATTGTCAACAACGTATGATAATAATCATCCAGCTACGTACAAGAAAAAAGAAAGTAAAACAGATGGCTCTTATCTCTTTTGTGTGGATTATCGCAAACGGAACTCGATGACTGTATCTGATAAGTACCTCATGCCAATAATTAAAGATTTACTCCATCTTGCCAAGGGAACTTTGTTCATGTCAAGTATAGATTTGAGAAGCGGGTATTGGCAGGTCCCAGTTTATCAACGCGATAGAGACAAAACGGCATTTATCTGTGTTTATGGACTATACCGATTCAAGCGTATGCCATTCGGCGTGAAAAACGATCCTTCTACCTTCCAGAGAATCATCGATCGTATGAAGGCCGAAATGTCTGGAGTGACGATTTTTGCATATCTGGATGATTTGATCATTATTTCAGAGAGGATCATCTGAAAGAATTGGAAATCGTCTTCAATCAATTAAACAAATTTGGTTTGCGCGCTAATCGTAAGAAGTGTTCGTTTCTTCGGGACACAAACACCTTTTTAGGACATGTGTTGACACCGGAAGGGATCAAACCAAATTCATCGAAAATGTTGGCTATATCCAATCTCCCTGTCCCTCAAAATGTTCGCCATCTGAAGATATTTCTTCAAACCTGTAGTTGGTACAGGAAATTCGTACCCAATTTCGCTGAGAAATCTAGGGTCTTGAGTTAACAAAAAAAAGGGCAACTTGGTCGTGGACTTTTGAACACCAACACGCTTTTGACTTGTTAAAGAACACTTTAACAATTCACCCGATTCTCCAACAGGCGGATCCAACAAAACCTTATATTTTACGCACGGATGCTAGTAACTACGCACTTGGCGCGGTACTCCTTATCAAATGTTTGATGAAGAAGAAAAGCCTCTTGAATACGGCAGTAGATTATTGACACCACCGGAACGTAATTACTCCACCACTGAGCGGGAGGCCCTCGCAGTGGTCTAGGCTCTCAAGAAGTTCCAAGGATATTTGGACGGATCCGACGATATTATAGGTACCGATCATCAACCACTTAAATGGTTGATGTCCCTTAGATCTCCATTAGGACGATTCGCTAGATGGGCGGATACATTGTCCTGGCCCCCACGTGATGATGAATCTGAATGTGGTGTGTGTTCTATCCAGGTGGATTTCCTATCTGAATCCCCATCCACGATCCGGCAAAATCAAATCGAGGACACCGAAATAAACAAAATCATTAATTTTTTGTTGTTTTGAAACCTATGATCATCCCGATTCCCGATGTCCAAAACTGGATGGATCGTGGTTACATGATTTCGTGTGGTTTTGTATCGATTTATTTCGGAAACTGATTCCGAGGAACCACAGTTGGTTCTCCCAACTGTGAATCGATTGGAAACTCTGAGAGCATTTTCTGATAATCCTAGCGATGGACATTATGAAGTGGACAGGACTTACCAGAAGATTAGCCAACGATATTTTTGGCTTGGTATGCGATCGCAAATTTCGACTTATCTAAAAAACTGTACTGAATGGCAAAGGTATAAACCATCGAATTTGAAACCGACTGGACTTCTTTGTACCCCGGTCCTCAATCAGCGATTTGAAGTAATTTCCATTGATCTTTTTGGCCCGTTGATTGAAAGTCAAGAGGGTTTTCGTTGGGTTTTGATCGTTGAGGATACGGCTGTTGGAAATATGTAGATCATATTGTGAGCGCCACGACAAATTTTATCTGTAGCTTCTTGTGATTTTTCGGTTTTTCAAATTTTTGCGACTGCGCATGCGTTGATTTCGTCCGAGCAACAACAAATTAGCGATTATCCTAGTTATTTTCTTCGAATAAATAGTATTCTTTATATTTTCCATTCTAAGGCACGAGTTGTTTTATTACTCTTCCTAAAACCATTTTGCAACATCTGGCGACCGTGACAGGACAAGTTTAGTGTTGTTGCAGAGAAAATTTCAGTTAGTTTGGAGCTGTATCAATTCGTGAAAAACAATGGACGATATCCAGAAAGTTCGGAAAGTGCAGAGACAAGCGTTTACAAGAGTTTTAGGCAAACTGAACGCTGAAATGGAAAACGAAAATCCATCGGCCGATGTTGTAACGGCTCAGTTTGCAATACTTTCAGAAAAAGCTTCTGACCTTGAAGACACAAACAAGAAGTTTTTTGAACACATGATGAAAGCCAATAGCTCTGAAGCGGATTTTGAGACAGAAGATATAAGTGCTAATGAATATAAAAGTAGATTTCAAGTGGCAAAAGTTGCATGCACGCGATTTTCCACACCGGTAACCCAAGAAAAGGCTGGAAATAATTTGACAGTGAACGTTCCACAAGAAAATTCACGAAAATTTAAACTACCAAAACTCGAGCTGAAGCGTTCCTAATTCGAACCGAAGATAAGTTCCAATTTTTAATCCAATCGATATGTGAGGATTGAGGAATCAAGAGCGAGCGAAGTTGTGAACAGTTATTCGCCGACGGCGGCAAACTACACGCAATCACTTGAAAGTTTGAAAAATAGATTCGGAGGGGTTGATCTTCTAGGAGAAATTTACGTTCGAGAATTATTGAAACTCGTGCTCAGCAAGTCGAAAAATTTTCAGAGAAAATTGTTGGATGCTGTAAGTCGGCGTGCTGTAAAAAATGTCATACAAAAGTGTGTTACCTGTCGCCGTTTTGCAGGAAAAACACTAAAAGCACCGCCTACGAGTCTACCCGCAAGGAGAGTCAGAGATGCAAAAGTTTTTGAAATCACGGGAGTAGACTACGCTGGACCTCTCTTTTTACGAGAAGGTCAAAAGTGCTACATCTGTCTAATTACCTGCGCAGTATACCGTGCCATTCATCTTGAGCTGGTTACGGCATTGGCAGCTGACGGATTTCTCGAAGCTTTGCGCAAATTTATACATCGTAGAGGAAGACCGAGCTACATTTACAGCGATAATGGTACCAATTTTGTCAAAGCTAACCGTTTACTGCAACAGTCAATTGGAGAAAATTTCGAGTTATTGTGCGACCGAAAAAATTGAGTGGGTTTTTAATCCTCCATCCGCCCCTTGGTGAGGTGGGTGGTGGGAGAGAATGGTACGCCTTGTAAAATATATTCTGAAGAGAACCCTTGGCATTACAAGTCTCAGTTACGAGGAATTGAACACCACACTCTGCGAATGCGAATCGGTCATTAATGCTCGTCCCATCACCTATTGAACGGAAGATAAAACAACATTTGTGTCATAAGCCCAGACATGTTTTTGAAAGAAATTCACGAAGACGGAGTCCCAGATATAGACGAAATTGAGAAAACATCACTGTCGCGCAAATTACGTTATCGGCAACGACTACGCGAGGAAATCAAAGATCGTTTTCGCACAGAGTACCTCGGTCAACTTTCCAGAAAAACAAAAGTCAATAAAGATCTCTGTAAAACTTTAAAGGTCGGTGACTTATTCTTCATTTCAACTGATAACCAAAAGGCTTGCAAGTGGCCTTTAGCCAGAATACAAGAACTAATTCCTGGCAACGACGGAGAAATCAGGATAGTAAAACTCAAAACCTCCTCAAATGTACTGGTTAGACCAGTTCAACGATTGATTTCACTGCAAGCGGATTCGGATGGATATCTCCCTAATCAATATCAGCTGCATTTAAGACACAAACCACACATGTCAAGGAAACTGGTCACATAGTTGCGAAACGTCACATGCATAGTTTTCGATGAAACTATGTAAAATTCTGGCAAAATTCTAACTACAAAACCACAAAACAAAGTGTTTCCCAATGAAGAGTCTACAAACAATGATTCGAGAGATGTCGAGAATACTCATGTATACACGAATCAGAAAAATCAGCTCACCATAGAAAACCCGTCTTGTGTAACTACTAACGCAAATGAAACTACCTGAACCTGAAAACCGGAATATCTTAACGATTATGAATATGAAAGTCATATGGGATTTTTCGCAGTTATGCCACAGATTCTAAAGAACTTTCAAGATGTTTCCGGGCGTGATGATGAGACAGAGTAGCGCAAATGAATTCAAGAAGAAATCGCTTCATTGGAGAAAAATGAGACTTGGGATGTTGTTAAACCTGAACGTTCCATTTGCAAACGAAATCAGTTCGAGATGGATCTTCAAAAGGAATCCGGATGTTGCTGGAAATACAAAGCCAGATTGGTAGCAAAACCCCACATGCAGCGTTAAGGTCAAGATTATGAAGACTTGCTACTGATACCTCTACTGATGTCTGTGGCTATTAAATTCAAATACAAAATGCATCATCTAGATGTTGTCACTGCTTTTCTTTATGGGAATGTCTCCGAAGACGTGTTTATGAGAATTCCTGAAGGTATTAACATTCCTGAGGGTATAATGTACCGAAGTTGAAGAGTCCTTGTATGGGCTGAAACAGTCGCCGAAGTGCTGGAATGACTGTTTTCATTCATTCATCACTAAGCTGAAATTTGAACGGTCAAATGTTGACTACTGTCTGTACACTCGAACTAATAATAGTTTCACAATATGTATATCAAATTATTTATGTTGATGACATGATAATTACTGGGGACGACAAGATCAGATAGTTGCTATTAAAAGAAATTTGTGATATTAAATTGGAGTTGTTTCATCCATTTAAAATATTCGAAGATAATTTTCTTTCATTTGAAGCGCATTCTTTACATCATCTGCCAGAAAATTGTTAGCGAATGGGATCGGTTCTTTAAAGGTTCCTTTTGTTTAATTGATGACATAACCAATTTTGGCCGTAACCAAATTTGACATTTTATTCCTGAAAATCTTACCTCTTTCATTTCAAATAAATCCAAAAGCGAACTAAATATTGAGACAAACGCAAAGTACTAAATATTTGAATTCCGGAATTCCGAGCATTTAGATGACAGAAAATACGCGGTGTACTTTATAAAGGTTTAATAGGGAGTGGTGCATCTATTGCTGCTATGGAACATGGCTGTGAAAAGTATATTTACCTTCAGAAGTCAAAACAGCAGGTGGTCAGCAGGAACATCTGGGATATTTTACGGGTACTGTCTACCAAAATGGTAAACAGTATTTAATGAACCTTTATCTAATTCCAAGACTAAAACAATATATCTGTTTAGGCACAGATTTTTGGATTTTATTTAAAAAGTGTATCTCGTAGTTGGATAAGCATAATTCCTTTTGCCACGTTCTTTCTCATGATCAAAAATTTTGTCTGGATGCTCTCGTTAAACAATTTGCTTCGATTAACAAAAACGGTCTTGCTAAAATTTCCCTCATCAAACAACGATACAATCCTGTATCTGCTGCGGTACAATCGGACGTTTTAACTTCAAGCCTTCATTCTTGATTACCTTGTTTTTCTGCGAATGAATTATTTATATTGAGTAACTCTTTATGTCATACCTTTCTCATTCAAGGCAGAAGTCATGTTAAACAATAATTTTGTGTAAAACCTTCTTCATATTGCGCCACCAGACGAATTCATGAGCTCGACACCCCAAGCATCCATATTGGCTGAAATATAACAGAGTTATAAACCTAAAATGACAGCAGAAACGCCTGATTCCAAGGTACGTTTCGTATACTTTTCATTTCTTACCATTATTTAATCAAAGGTGAACAAGTGGTTCGATTAGCATGGTTTTGGACGTTGTTTCCGAGCGAACCCTTTGCAGGCATGTCTCATGTAGGTAATTCGCATCCTACCACGCTAAACAATTCCAAGTCAGAAGTGGATCCACACCAGTCGTCAGCAAATAAATTATATATCACTTTTTCGCTTCACGAGGTTTTCATTCAATCAAGTATTCAGTATCATTCAGTTAAGCCTAGAAAAGGAAAACTTACCCACCTCCACACGTTCGTGCGCATAAGTTCTGGTATAACGATCCCTATTTCCAAGTATTTGCAGAATTTATTTATTGTACTTTAACAATAATTTAGTATTAAAAGGAAAAGCAGATGGAAACAGAGTAAACGGAACAAAATAAAAATAAAAAAAAAAGTAATGAAGCTGCTTCCATTAGGCAGAAAAACCTGTTAAATTTTTTCAAACAATTTCCAACTCATGCATACACATTCTATTTTGAGCAATAGCTCATTTACAATAAAATGTACAGCAAGAGGTGAAATAATATTAAAAATAAATTTAAAATAAAACCTACGTATTGCCCATCAATCACGCCACTCCAAAAATGTTCACTTAAATAATTTGGCCGATCCTAATCTCTTAATTTCCTATGGAATTGAATTCCAAAGGGAAACTCCCCTAACGTAAAAGGATTTGTTTAGCGACCTACAACAATTTTTGGCCGGAATCAAGCGAAAGTTTGAGGAATAAAACCTACTAAACAGTAACTTCCTATAAAGATAACAAGGCTTCTTAGCTTTGAGAAGTTTAAAAATAAAAAGGCAAACGCGAAATTCGTAAAAGGTAGATAAACTACATCCTAAAACAAGGCTAGAGTAGGCAGAAATATGATTGAATCTCCTAATACCAAAAATAAACCTAGTACAATCATTGAAACATCTTTGGAGAACGTTCATATTTTCCTGAAGCATACCGAATAAAACTATGGTCACTGTAAGGAAGAAGATAAGACGAAAACATTTTTTTCCTAAACTGACTATCAGAAAATCCTACTACTTTATACAAACAACTAAGCATGCCAAAGACCCTCTTACTAATACTAACCAAATGGTATTTGAATACCTAACTAGCGAACCCTGCAAGAAAATACCAGGAAAGGACGAGGTTTATTCGCATTTAAAACGAGCCTATTAGAGACCGACCAACTAGCGATATTACTTAAATCTTCATTTATCAGAGAAATATTCCTATCAATAGAATCCTGATTTAAACGACTATTTCTATAACTTTGGACGTCATCAGCGAAAATGTGAAATGAACAATGGTGAATAGTCTGGATTCTACGTCATTAATGTACATAGAAAACAATAGAGGACCCAGCACTGAAACCTGAGGAACGCCGGAAATTACAGGAAGAAAATCAGACAAAGAATTGTCGAAAACACTGCCTGAGAACGATTAGAAAGATAGTTAAAAATTAATCTGGCAGCGGAAACCGAAAATCTAAACTGAGATAAGAGTTTGTTAAAAAGAATTCTGTGATTAATAGAATCAAAGGTTTTAGAAAAATCTAACAAAGTTAATGAAGTCAATTCCCTATTATTCATATTACGCCTAATATCATCACATACATTTAATAACGCAGTAAAAGTGCTACGAAATTTTCTAAATCCAGATTGGAAGAAACTAATTAAACTATTGCTATTTAGATGTGAATGAATTTGAGTTTTAACAACTATCTCGAAAGCTTTAGAGAGAGAACTTAAAATGCTAATTGGCCGCAAATGGGATAGCTCTAAAGGAATAGCTTCCACTGATCTGGATAGGAAGAGGATGGAAGAATAAAATTAAAGATATGTAACAAGTATTTTAAGACGAAAGGGAAAACTCGCTTAACGAATTTTAAATTGACGTTATCCAGACCAGAAGATTCGAGAAATCCTCGAGAGAAATATTTGAAAACGAAAACAAATTAGAGGACGCATTAGAGAACAAATCGACGATACTACTGCCCGAGTTCAAGCTAGAGCAAAAATAACTATTGTTATCAGTGGGACGAATTAATCCGAATTAACCCTACAACTCTATTACGAGCCTGCTTATAATCTAAATGAGACTGACTATTAGGATACCTTTTTTATAAACGATATTTACTAACTCTAATACTTATTGGCATTTGAAACTTCCTGAGACAACCAAGGCGGACATTTCGCTTTGAAAGTAACCTTTTTAAGCGGAACGCAACTATCAAAGGCCAAACTAATATACGAGTTGAAAAATTCTACTTGGGTAGTTGCCGAGCTAAGGCAAAAAATATCCTCCCAAGGAACCGAGTTACAAACTAAGTAAAGGCGGGAATTATCTATACTAGCAAAATCTCTAAAGCTAAAACTATTAGGTTTAGGTGGAGAGTAACAATTCACAGAAAAAACTAAAAGATCATGATGGGATCCCATACCGAGAGACAACTGATTGAAAAAACAAATAGAGTTATTAGTAAAAGAGATGATATAGTCAATAAGAGAATAAGAGGCACCGCTAGCGGTTGGATAACAAAACGCCGAAGCCAGTGTTGTGTACGGATAAATTAAGACTATTTAAAAGATTTAAATAATCACGAGGAAAGCCGGAATTTTGGAGAATATCGAAATTGAAGTCACCTGATATATACATTTAAATTGGGCATACGACCTCTTACTAGTTTTTGGAGAGTTATAGACGGTACCGAATAAGATTTTACGACCATTAATGAAAACGTTGACAAATAAAAACTCTAAATCCGACACTAACAATTCTGAAATAGAAGAAGGTATGGTAACTAATTTAGCCTTAATGTGATTGATCACCTACAAACATAAATAAACCACCATAATTAAGGGGAGGTACCGTCCTGTCTTTCCTAAATATATTAAAATCTTTTATGGCAAAAGCTAAATTAGGGATATTTGGATTTAGAAAGGTCTCAGAGAAACAAAGTATGTCCACTGAAGCGCCATTAAAAATGTGACGAATCTCGTCAATATTTGGGGGACTAGACTTTAAACGTTTAAACTGGAGCTACATTCAATAACGCCTTATCAACTAACATGGATTTCAGGACTAGATTGGGATAATTAAGCGACATAACTAAACTAAAAATCAAAACTTAGCGTACACACGACGTGGGCGTGATTAATACGCAATACTTACAAATAAAATTAAGAAACGCTTCGTCCAGATTCAAAATAAATCTGAATCACAAAGGAAACAAAGGAACTATACTTAACCGTAAGCCCTAATTTATGCGCCAAAAATCGATTGAAATTTTTTTAATTTTACTCAAGTAACCGGTGTCATTCTGAATAGAGTATTGGTTTAGTAGGGCAGTAGTTCGTTGGTACTGGCAACATAAATTTGACTCGAACGCTTAATGGAGACCGTTTTGTAAGAACATATTCGATTAAATTTATAAGATACGGATGATCGTTAAAAATTCTCAAACATGTCAGAAAAAAATGATTGCTGAATCATACACTAAACTTAACTTTTTATTTTTACTGACTGATCTTAATACTTTGGTTGTTGGTCTTTAAGATTGGATTGGAATGTACTATATGTATATACATACATATAAAGTATTAAAGCGACAATAGTGTAATTTTGATGCCTACAGGTTAGAAAGTATACTGCGAAATTCAAAATCGATGTTACGGCGTACGGCGTTATAGTAAACCCAAGTTCTAACAAAATATTGATTTTTGATTGATTATTTTTCTGCGCTATATAATCGACCCACAAGAGGTTGTATAAATCAAGTGCAGAACATAAATCGTGATACACGATTTACGTAACCCTATATTACACTATCGTATTATTGCGATATATTTTATTCGACTTACCGATGATTCATGTCACAAAACATATGTTTTATGTGTTTCTTAATATCTTGTCTTTTTTAAAATGTTAATTTCCGTTTAAGTTTGATGTGACTGGAAATGAAAATTAAAAAAAAAATATTAGAGACATAAAAATACATTGTGTAATAAATATTAAAAAATGATGTGAAGATGTGCAATTTTGCCTTTTTTTTAAGATTGAATGGCTACGACACATTCAAAGTAAATTATGAAATATAATTCGGTACTTGCCTTACCTAAGTAGTGCAGCTTATTTGGTGAACAAAATTAAATATTAATAACACGGCAACACAAACTTGACTACTCTTGTCAATCGAAACATTCGCCATTTTGAAATTCGAATATGAGAGTAGGCTAATCACCATAGAAGTGTTCAAATATAATAGTAACTCCCTATCGACAATTTTCAATTTTATAATCGATAGTTAAACCATTCAACTCTACATTGGATGGAATACAACATTGAATACAAATTGTACAATTTTTCTTGTTTAATAATGATTGAGATTAACTCTTCAACAAAAAAAAAATGGTTGACTATTTATAGATACCAGAAAGTAATTGGATGTCTTCTGTATGTCGCAATAAACACACGCCCGAATATATTAGCATCCGTAACAATATTGGCTCAACGTGTTGCCCAGGCAGCAAGCGAGATTGGCTCGAAGTCAAGAGATCCGATATCTCAAGGGAACCGCATCGAACAAGTTGAAGTTGTCACCAAGAAACACAACTTGTTGGTTTTTCTGATGCAGGCTGGGGCGAAGATCGGCAAATACGCAGTTCGAACTCTGGTTTTGTTTTCTTTTTTCGTGATCCGATCAGCTGGGCATTTAGAAAGCAAACTTGCGATGCTCAGTCGTCACAGAATTGAGGCTTCAAAGGAATACATGTTGCGACGCAACATTCTAAGGGATTTCTCTATTCCAATAAGTGGACCACCAGGTGTTTGCATAAGTTTTTTTCAGTTTTTTGGTAAAAAAAAAAAACACGTAGGATGTCCCATACAAGTGATTTGAAGGTGTTTTTCACTGGTTTAGCTGTGCAGACGGCGCATTGTCGTTAACAAAATCACTTTTTGTCTTCTGGCCCATTCCGGTCGTCTTTCAATTAATGCGTGGTTTAAATTAATCATTTTTTGGCGATAGCGTTGTGTATTAACGGTTTCGCCGGGCTTCAAGAGTTCATAATACACAATACCGCTCTAGTGATTTGGCCTTCGATAGAAAAATGATTTCCTTTCGTGGCGTTGAAACAGCATTTCACAAGTGACTTTGCGATTTTCTATTTGACGTTCATTCAAATCGTGTTGATCTTCCCCATTGCTCGTAAACATGTGCTGATTGTTTTTTGTGACACATGTAATGCTTCTGCTAATTGCCGTTGAGTTTGAGTTGGATCGTCATCCAATAACTCCTTCAATTACTCGTTTTCGCATTTTTTGGTTTACCAGAGCGCTCATTGTCTTTCACATTGAAACCACCACTTTTAAATTGCCGAAACCATGTCTCACATGTTCTAATCGATGGAGAGTGATCACCATGTTTCTACCAGCAAACGATGACTTTCAACAGCCTTTTTCTTTTGATTAAATAAGAAAAGCAATGCGTGCCGTAAATGTTCTTTGGCTCAACTTGTGTGTATTTGTAGTTTAAATAATATTATCACCTAGATGTTGATTGACTTGTTAGATACTAGATGTTGACTTCTATAAACATTTTTTATAATTCAAACACTAATTATTATATGCAAATTAAGGAGTGTTAGAAGTATAATTTCCATATTACAGGGTGGCTGATGAAAGCCGCTACCAAAAAAAAATTGAATAACTTTTTTTCTATTCAATGAATCTAGTTAATTTTTTTTTTATTTTGCAGATTGACTTTTACATTTAACAAAAATGGATAACTGGGACACTGAAACAAGAATTTGGATTGTCCGCCGCTATCACGCTCTGGAGTCCGTAGTTTCGGTTCAAAGAGAGTACAGGCGCACGTTTGGCGGCAATCCTCCGAGCAGATGGACCATAATGAGACTTGTAAACAATTTTGCCGAGCATGGGACAGTCAACAGAAGACCTTACCATCGAAACCCTTCAGTTCGAACGGAGGAAACAATCGCTGCTGTAGCTGCTGCCATACAAAACAATCCACGTGTTTCGACAAGAAGCTTATCTGCTCAAATGGGTATAAGCAGACAGTCATTACAGTCAATTATGCACAAAGATTTGGACTTATTCCCATATAAAATTCAATTGGCCAACAAACTGAACGCTGCAGACTTGCCGATTCGCTTGGAATTTTGCCAGAAGATGCTTCAAATGGTGGAAGAGGATGGAAACATGTTGAACTGTCTTTTCATGTCTGACGAGGCCCATTTCGATTTAAACGGCAACATAAACAAACAAAATTGTCGAATATGGAGTGCTTCCAACCCACAGTTACTCCATGAGACGGAATTGCATCCACTTCGTGTCACAGTGTGGTGTGCAGTTTCATCACGCTGCATTATCGGGCCCTACTTCTTCGAAGAAAACGGTCACACCGTTACGGTTACTGGAGACCGTTACTTGAGCATGTTGAGAGAGTTTTTCTATCCAGAATTACGCCGAAGGAGAATTTCTTTCAACTCTGTGTGGTTTCAGCAAGATGGTGCAGCTCCTCACATAGCCCAACCTGTTATGACAGAATTGCGACGAAAATTTCCCAATAAATTGATAAGCAGAAACTCCACATTCCGTTGGCCACCCAGGTCGCCTGACCTTACTGCACCTGACTTTTTCTTGTGGGGTTATTGCAAACAGGAAGTCTACAAAACAAAACCAACAAATTTGAATGAACTAAGGCAATCCATTCGAGAAATAATTGCGGCTATTCCTGTCTCAACTCTCCAAGCAGTAATGAACAACTTTTTGGTAAGATGCCGCACATGCATCAACGAGCAGGGGGGGTATTTAAATTCCATTATTTTTAAAACTAATTAAGCTATATTTAATAAAATTGAATGAGCTTTAACATGAATAAAAGAAAAATGAATTCCATACACTGAAAAAAAAATTATTTGAGTTTCTTAATGTAGCAAAATTCATCAGCCACCCTGTACATACTTTACATCGTAGTAATACAATATTATTCTAATGTTTAATGTTCTTTTCTGTCTCAGATCAGTAACCTTTTCCTTTTTTATAAAACACATGACAATATAATATAAAATAAAATAAAATATAAAAATATACATAATTCTAATTTATCCGAGTTATTATTAACAATACTTGTTTGCATTAACATTCCATCATATTCGATCATTTGATATTTTTTAGACGAGTAAGAATAGCCCAAGATTAAAGGCTTTTAAGGATTATTGTAACTTAAATAAACCTTAAACCAAAGTACTTATAAGGATGATTTTACATATGTTGAGGCATCACACAATAAAACTTACAAACCGACAAACTGCGGGAGCTGAGCTTTTCTTAAAAAAAAAAGTAAAATTGAAAAACAATACTAAAATGTTATGAGCACAATCGAATCCTAAACCTTAGCCGCTCTAGCCGCCCAATAAGTAACTACTAAGCCACATCCAACATTAAGAAAATGTATTTAAGTTTCATTTTTATATTGTTTCAAACAGAGCATGCTACGAAGTTTATGACACGAAAAAAATGTTTACAGAAAAATTCTTATGGTTTATTACAACTTATAACATAACAGTTTTTAAATAATTTGTATTAGTGTTCGCATACATTTAGGTGCAGCATAAATGCGTATCACGTATTTTTTTTTGTAATTACTATAATAACTATAAAGTGCAATATTTAATTTATACTGAATTTATTTGGTCATTACATAAATTGGACATAAATTACATAAATAATTACATAAATTGGATGAGAATCGAAGCGAAGACCTTTGCCGATCTAGTCCAGTGTGTTACCACTAAACCACGTATAGAATATGTATGAATTTATCAAAATGAGTGGTATAACGCTGTATGAAAGTTGAGTGAAATGAAAAAAAAAATGAAAATTTTTATTTTGAGATCGGGTCAAATGACTTCTTTTTTGGAGCTTGTGCCATAATAATAAAAAAAACTTGATTTTACTTCCCATCTAACTTGTATATCGCGGGAAACAGAAAAATCGATTCTTAAGGAGTAAACTCCAATAAAAAATAATTTTTTATCTCATCATCCAATTTCCGCCCACATCGCGCAGTAGTTTTTAATTACAAAACAAAAATGGTGATAAATGCAAATTAATAAATAATTGTAGTACAAAATAAAATATATATTTACAAAATAAAACAAATTGTTACAATAAATAAAAAAAACGATTAAATAAAAGAAACTTAAAATTATAAAATATAAATGTGTTTCAAAACATATTCGAAAAATAATTTCAGTAACTTTTATGATAATTTCGCAATAGAAGAACTTGACGGACATAAAATTTTATCATATTTTGGTAATTTTTTTCCCCTCCATACCTAACATAACATAACAAAGCATAATTTTTTTTTCTCGTAGAAAAAAAATTGTTATTTTTAAGTTGGTATGGAGTATGGAGGGAGGAAAATTATCAAAATTTTGTCCGTCAAGTTCTTCTATTGCGAGGTTTTTCTGCCTAATGGAAGCAGCTTCATTATTTTTTTTTTGTTCTTTTGTTTCGTTTACTCTGTTTCCATCTGTGCTTTTCCTTTTAATACTAAATTATATTTAAAGTACAATAAATAAATAAAAAATAATAAATAATTACTTCCGCTGCAGCTCTTTATATGATTCCGCCAATAATTTCATTTTATCACTATGGCTCAAATCCAAATATTTTAACTGTTTATATCTGTCTTTTACATATTTGGCGAACCCGGTCGCTGCTCTTACCGGTGTCATTGTCATGGTTCCTTCTTTTTTTTTAACAAGGAAGACTTGTTGTGTCCCCTGACAATCGTAGCATTTTTTTATATTTTTCCAATTGGAGTGGGAATATTCTCTGAAAAAAAAAAGAAAATTAACAAGGGTACATCATCAAATTTGATTTTTTATTTACTTTTGTTTACACTTCAAACACATGTAAACATATTTGTAATCAATATTATAATTGTGGTAAATCTTTATTTTGGGTAATTCCACAAAAGTTTGATTGGCTTTATTCGCCCACTCTTTCCAATTTTACCATGATTTCTTTTGCCGTACAACAGCCAAACCGCTGCATGGCATAATTCATGCACCAGAGTGCACCGCAAGCGGTCGGCTGTTGTAACGACCTTTTCGCTCAATTCAACAATGCATTGGCGTTTATTATTCCTTATGCCCATCCGACATTTTCCTGCCGTTCGCGTCAGTCTGTTGGTCCACTTTATTTTAATTTTATTTTCAAAATGAAATAATTTGTTGTTGTATAAGTTGTATAATGTATTGGTCAATTCCACTTTGTTTTTGCTAAGATTTGACCGATATTTTAGTGCATCTCGATCACATTGTTCTAAGCTTATTTTATCTGTAAAATAAAAAATCCAAAAGAAAAAAAAATACAATGTAGTTAAATTTGGCGAAAATGAATTATTTCCTAAAACATTCCAAAAAAAAATATTTAATTGTATTAGTAAACCAATGTATTAATGGTAACCAATAATGATATTGAAACAATCGATTGCTTTCTGATGCTTATGGTAATCAAGCTTCATCGAGAGCAAGCTGTTTCAATTGGTGGTGATTTTGACTTGACAGACAAAGAACGGCCAAGTCAGCCAAAAAAGTCTGAAGATGACGAATTACAAACATTGGATGAAAATGCATGTCAAACGCAAAAAGAACTTGCAATGCAGTTAAACATTGACCAATCAACCATTTCCCTTCGTTTGCACGCAATGGGAAAGATTCGAAAGCTAGGAAGATGGCTCCCGCATCAACTGTCCGAAAATCAATTGAGAGCACGAATTGAAGCATGCATAAAAACATCTTGCTGAGTACAAAAAACATAGTTTTTTGCATCGAATTGTTACTGGCGATGAAAAGTGGGTCTATTACGACAACCCCAAACGTAAAGCAGCTTAAGTCGATCCAAACCAAGCAGGAGGTTATGCTGAATATTTGGTGGGACCAGAAAGGTGTGGTGTATTATGAGCTGTTAAATCCAAATGAAACGGTCACAGGTAATCTTTATAAGTTTCGACCAATAATTTTATTTTTTCACTATGGCTTAATTGTAAATTATTAAGCTTTCTATAATTTTCTCACGACCTTTTCACTTAACATAATTATGCACGTGCGCATATTATTTTTGTTTTTTATTACACATCGCCCTGCGGTACGTGTGAGTCGAGTCTGTCAATGTTACTTAAATTTTTTCATTAAAATTGATTTATTCTAGAGATTTTATAATTTCTGATTTATTCTAGAGATTGTATAATTACCCCCCCCCCCCCCATAAGTTTAAATTGAACCTTCAATATTTGAATTTACTAAACCACCTTAAGCATGGGAATGAGACAAGCAGCTTCGAGCATGTCTATACACATAAAAAAATCAATGTTTATTATACAGGGTGTTTGGCATATGGACCGACACAATTTTTTGGGAGATTGGGTGGGTCATTAGCTAGTGTTCACCCAAAGACTCTACGTTATAAGGTTTACGGTAATTGAGATGATTTTTTTCGTTTTTTATCTAAATTACCTGAAATCTCGCCTTTAAATCGTCATTTTTTGTTTGTTTGTGATTGTAATAGCACGAAGTAACTTTTATTGTATTCTGCAATGTATTTTAAGTCTAAATAAATCATTATTTGGTACAATTGGCTTCAAGAAAATGAATTACATGAGCTTCGAAAGTCTTGAACATGTGTAAATGTATGAAAAATTTCAACTTCTAAATTCAAAATAAAAAAAATAAAGATTATTTTGAACTTAGATTTATTTTAAAAAGTTGTCTAGTTTATACCATTTCCAACGGTTTACTACATGTTGGAGGGAATCATTTAAAATGTGGTCAAAATAAGAGATAAAATTTGTCAGTGTCAAGAAAATTATTTTTATGTTTATTATGTTTTTATTAAACATGAGTTATAATATGTGTTGAAACTGTTCTCCTCTACTCCGTATACCTATATGCATGAGACCTTTTCCTTATCTCAACTGTTGTTGTCCAATGTTCAAAGCTATTTCTATTTTTTCAAATGCGGCTGTAACGCGTTCCATTAAAATTTCTCATGTGGCACCTCTGTTGCATAAACTAATTCCTTTGCACGTCCCCAAACGTAGAAATCGAGGGATGTTAATAGGCCCGCATCTACCAATCCGATTTACCTTAACTTTTATTATCAGTTTTAGAAGATGAATAAGCTGGTGTCAGCTTGTGAGGGACAGTGATGTTGCGAAGGAGGACCATGTTTCCCACTTGAATATCCGATATCTTTAACTGCGGAAAATTTGTCTCGTATTACTCTGTTGAACATAAATTCAGAAAGTGGTATGCCTGTTGTTCCATGAGGAGTAACATTGTACATTAATAACATTAATAAAGATTTCTAAAGTTCCTTCTTATAGTCGATTTTATTGGAATATGCAATTAAAAGACGCTTGACGAGGGACCTGTTCATGTTTTCCACTTCTCCATTTGCTTCTGGCCAGTAAGGTGATGCTATCAACTCATTGTTATTTTGACAGAAATCTTTAGACTCTCGGCTTACAACTGACGGCCATTGTCTGCTTTAATGGTTTTAGGATAACCGAGTCTGTTTATAGTTCTTCTAAATTATCAATTGTAATTGTCAACGTTACACTTTTTAAGTATTTCAGTTCGACATATCCTGAATAATAAAACCACTTATCCGTACATATCCTGAATAATAAAAAATACATATATTTGATCCGGTAGCGAGCCTAAAAGATCCATAGCGACACATAGCCATGTTCCATTTGGCATTTTATGTCGATTCATTGGAGAAGGTTTTGACGGATTTAAAACTATTAAGCAATCTTGACCATTTTTGACAAATTGTTCTATCTAGTTGACGATCCATTCCCGGCCACCAAACCTATGAACGAAGCCGACGCTTCATCACGTTTTTCCCGGAGGTCCTTCATGTGCAAGATGTAAATGCGAGTCCTCATACTGGATGGAATCACAATCTTAGTGCCTCGTAATAACAAATCTCTAACTACTGTTAGTTCCAATCGAAATGCGTAATAAGCTTTAGATAAATCGGAATCCCATGTACCTGTCATGACAGCCGCCATTAACAATTCCTCGTTCATTAAGCTTTGTTGAGCATTTTCTGTGATGGTGACGCTCGTGGCACGCTATAACTGTGAATATATTATCTACATAAATGCTATCGAACGATTCGGAAGAGTTTGCAAAAACGTGAAACTAAATCCGCTATATTATATTTTCCCGCCTGATATATTAATTAAGGATTGAAGTCGAAGCAACCATCTCTCAATCCTTGCCGGAGGTTTCGATGTAGGTTTGAAGGTTACGTTGAGCGGCTTATGATCAGTGACCAGTTTGAATTCAGCGCCGGCTAAATAGTAATAAAACCGCTCAACACTTCACAACAAAGAGAGGCTTTCTTTTTCTGTCTGGGAGTACCTTTTTTCCACTTTCGAAAGGCTTTTACTTCCAAAGGCTATAATATGGGGATCTCCATTTCCATCGAATTGTATTAGAACCGCTTCTAATGCAATTGGGCTGGCAACCGCAATTATGTGAATTCTCTTCATTGGATTAAAGTATGAGAGCGTTGGAATTCTGGCTAACAATTATTTTAATCGTTCAAACGAGTTTTCTTGTAGTTCTTTCCAAACAAACTTCGCGTCACGCCTATTTTACGAATACTGTATACTAAAATGATAAACAGTATTTAATGAACCTTTATCTATTTCCAAGTTTAAAACAAGGTCTCTGTTTAGGAATGGTTTTTTGGATTTTATTTAAAAAATGTATCTCGTAGTAAACGTGATTCCTTTTGCCACGTTCTTTTTCATGATCAAAATTTTGGGCTAAATGCTCTCGTTAAACAATTTGCTTCGTTTAACAAAAACGATCTTGGTAAAACTTCCGATAAGAACGATACAATCCTGTATCTGCTGCGGTACAATCGGATGTTTTAATTTCAAGCCTTCCGTCTTCTTTACTATGTTTTTATCTTAAATTCTAATGAATTAATTATATTGAGTAACTCTCATTATGTCATACCTTTCTAATACAAGGCAGAAGTTATGCTACACAATACTTTTGTGGAAAACCTTCTTCATATTGTGCCACCAGACGAATTCATGAGCTTGATACCCCAAGCATCCATATTGGTTGAGATATAAACCTAAAATAATAGCAGAAACGCCTGATTCTAAGGTACGTTTCGTATACTTTTCATTTCTTACCATTATTTAATCGAACAAACGGTTCGATTTTAGCATGGTTTTGGACGTCGTTTACCAGCGAATTCTTTGCTACGATACATGAAAAGTAAATTATGAAATATAAATCGGTACTTACCTTATCTAAATAGTGGTTTGATTAGTGAATAAAATTAAATGTTAACAACACGGCAACACAAACTTGACTAAGTAGGTAGTCTTGTAAATCGAAACCTCCGCCATTTTGAAATTCGAATATAAGTGTTCAAATATAACTCCCTATCGACAATTTTCAATTCTATAATCGAAAGCTTACTCTACATTGGATGGAATACAATATTGGATACAAATTACATACTTTAAAACAATAAAAATAAAAAACAATCATAAATTTAATGATGTTAACTGCATTATGATTTTAGAACATAGCTGTGCTCAGACCGACCAAACTTTTATTACTACAGTATGCTTCGCGGAAGACATCGCTGGTAATATTATGTTGGGCTTAACCCACTGAATGCATGAAAACTGTTCGGCCGATTTGGGAAAGCCGCAGACAGAAAAGCTTGAATTTGGAACCACTCGGCTGTCCGTGTATAGCAGCAGACACATAATTTTTCTAATAACAAACGGCGCACTTGACCGTATATCCGCACACACAGAAAAAGTCCAGCTTTTTATTTTAATATAAAGTAACTAATTTGATACAATTTAATTAAACCAATTTATTAAAACTTTATAATTTTCTCATTTTGTTTGTACAATTTTTCTTGTTTAATAATGATTGAAACTCTTCAACAAAAAAATGGTTGACTATAGCAACAAATGACAAGTGAACTGCAAAAGTGTACATAAGCCGCATTTCTTGACGCATAGTGATCCGGATCAGATCAAAGTTTACATTGAAAACAACAACAAAAAATTTAATATTTTGTTGTTGTTTTCAATGTAAACTTTGATCTAATTCGTATCACTATGCGTCAAGAAATGCGGCTATAATTGAGAATTTGTCAATATTAACGGATTTTCCAATTGTTACCAACTTTATTGCAATTCACCTGTCATGACGTTTAACATTGGTTTTGTTTGTTAATGATGTTATTGAATTTTTGGTTAATGAATTTAGTTATAAATAAAGTAGTGTAATATACAATATTATTTGTCGACATATACAGAATAATAGTGTGTTCATAGACGAGTATTTTGTTAAATGTCCGTCGTATCAATGTATAGATATTCTGGACAGATAAGTTAACTATTAAAGCTAATTACATTTCTTATTCTATTGTAGGGATTGCAAACTGGAACCTCATCAATGTCATTGCCGGTCAGCTGATCTAATTTATCAGGTATATTCGAGCGAGTTTAGGGTAAGTAACATTTAAATCATACAGACATTAATGACATTCCGTTTGAATTAATCTGACAAATTTCTTTAAAAAAAAACTAAAAAGTGATTGTTATTGTTGTACTTTCATTGTGCGATGGAAAACATGCCGAAACCGGAAAACAAAAACCAGGTCCGGTCATTCGCAGGGTTAGTAAATTATTATGGGATATTTTTACCGAAATTAAGTTCTTTTTTATACCCGATAAGTAGTTTAATCAAATCGAAGAAAGTATTTTGCCATTACAATACAAAAATATCTTTACTGCTGGCACCCGATGCATAAACCATATGAGGTTGGTGCAGTCTTGAGTCATAAATTCGAAAATGGAAGTGAACGATCAATACAGTACGCAAGTCAAACTTTAACTGAATAACAGAAAAAATATACACTGTTGGATAAGGAATGTTACGCAGTAATAGTTGGAATAAAGAAATTTTACCGGTACCTGTGTGGAGAAGGTTTACGTTAATAAGATAATGCTGATTTACAATATATTTTTCACCAAATAAAGGTATCCCTACACTTACAGCCACCAGATTACAACATTACGCTATTTTTCTAAATTCATTTGAGTATGTAAAAAATCGATGAAATCGATGTGCTGCAGGTTGAGCTAATTCAAAATTTACCAGCTACAGTGAACGAATTGTCAAAGCATTCGATAGGGAGGACCAAAACATAAAAAATTGGTTGAAGGACTATACACCGGAATGAGGGTACGACGTAAAGATAGGTTCCAAATTGATCAAATGGAATTTACACTACAAAATAATTGCCTATTACGAAATATACATTCATTACAATCAAACGCAATTTGAAATGGCTAAAATTTGCAAAAAACTGTTTAACAACAAGTTCCTGTCAGATGTAACATTTATAATCGAGGGCAAAGAGATTTACGCGCATTCACTGATTCTGATGTTGCGCAGCAGTGTATTTCAAGAGCGGCTTGAGATAACATTAGGCGAAAAAAAACTTATTCCAGTTGATTGTAGATATGACAATTTTATAAATTTATTAAATTTATTTACACGGACCAATATTACGTCGAAGAAGAAGTAAACCATGTGCAACTATTAAAATTGGCGAAAGAGTATAATATGATAAGGTTAATCAATGAACTGCTAAACAACCCTATTTACGCATTGCACAGTTTTGATTTTTGCATTTCAAAACAACATCAAATTGGATTAAATGTTATGAAGAACGACATAGCTTCTCATCTAGACTATTATTTGGCTCAAGATGAAATTTTAACATTGCAACCCGAAACATTGCAGGAAATATTAAAATTTGATCAAATTTCCAATGGCGTGACCGAATTAGGTATGTTGAATGTATTGGTCCGTTGGATGAACAACCACTGCGCTCAAAATCAAATTCAATTTTCAGAGTGCCGCCAAAAATTCGAACATTTGATCCATCTAATCCGTTTTCCAACATTGTTATATGAGGAATTGCGGAATATTAAAACAAACTATCCGGAGTTACTAACGAAGAGTGATTTTTTGAATATTGGTGGCCACAAAATATTCGGATCTGAGTTTGATGATGTAATATGGAATTGTTCACCAAGAACGACATTTGTATCGCCATATGAAGATAAAACATATCAAAATAATTTCGAATTTAAAACCAAGTTTTCCGTTTCTTCTGATTTGATCCTTGGTGGTTTTGCTTTTGGAAGAAATGGTTACGACTTTGAAATTCAGATCACCATTACTTGTCAACGTATTGGCCTGGATAGGGTCACACAAATAAATCTAAATCATGAGGCAAATGGTTTTAAAAGTTTTACGACAATAAGCTTAGGCACATCAATACGAATCCATCCGAATTTTATCTATACAATTGGATATATGTGTAGCGGACATGAAGATGATAAAACTAAATACAAGTGTCGCAAACCCCAAACAGATCTCATCATAAATTCTCCACCAAATTCAGTACAAATATTAGAAGCTCACGAGACCATGATCGAAATTTTGTTCTTGCAGCCGGAAGATGCACAAAACGATTAACCTGCGTAAAATATTAATAAATAAAAACATTCATAACTTGATTGTTGTTATTTTATTTGTACTCAAATTTATTTCAGTTGAATATCTAAATCAAACCACTCGTTATCAAAATTTGTGGCTCAAATTCAGATAAAGTGGACAAATCGATTAACGCGAACGGCAGGAAAATGTCGGATGGGCATAAGGAATAATAAACGCCAATGCATTGTGGAATTGAGCGAAAAGGTCGTTACAACAGCCGACCGCTTGCGGTGCACTCTGGTGCATGAATTATGCCATGCAGCGGTTTGGCTGTTGTACGGCAAAAGAAATCATGGTAAAAATTGGAAAGAGTGGGCGAATAAAGCCAATCAAACTTTTGTGGAATTACCCAAAATTAAGATTTACCACAGTTATAATATCGATTATAAATATGTTTACATGTGTTTGAAGTGTAAACAAAAGTAAATAAAAAATCAAATTTGATGATGTACCCTTGTTAATTTTCTCTTTTTTCCAGAGAATATTCCCACTCCAATTGGAAAAAGATAAAAAAATGCTACGATTGTCAGGGAACACAACAAGTCTTTCTTGTTAAAAAAAAGAAGGAACCATGACAATGAGACCGGTAAGAGAAGCGTCCGGGTTCGCCAAATATGTAAAACGGAGATATAAACAGTTAAAATATTTGGATTTGAGCCATAGTGACAAAATGAAATTATTGGCGGAATCATATAAAGAGCTGCAGCGGAAGTAATTGTTTATTATTTATTTATTGTACTTTAACAATAATTTAGTATTAAAAGGAAAAGTACAATAAAATGTACAGCAAGAGGTGAAATAATATTAAAAATTAACAATAATAACAGTAATAATAAAAATAAATTTAAAAAACTACGTATTGCCCATCAATCACGCCACTCCAAAAATTTTGACTTAAATAATTTGGCCGATCCTAAACTCTTAATTTCCAATGGAATTGAATTCCAAAGAGAAACTCCCCTAACGTAAAAGGATTTGTTTAGCGACCTACAACAATTTTTGGCCGGAATCAGGCGGAAGTTTGAGGAATTAATTTATATATCATTCTTTCATTATTATTTATTTATTACCAGCA
Organism: Tipula helvola; assembly: GCA_963556165.1. NCBI lineage: Eukaryota > Metazoa > Arthropoda > Insecta > Diptera > Tipulidae > Tipula > Tipula helvola. The sequence goes on along the minus strand of OY744483.1, from coordinate 330,621,197 downwards.
CTAGCAAATAGCATAGGTTATAATTTTTTTTTCGGCTGGCGCTACATCCCATAGAGGGATTTGCAAGTTTCATTTTCAAGTTTCGTAATCATTTTTGTTAACGGATAATGACTGATTAATTCATTGATCCTACCCTTAACCAGCCGTGATGTTTTCATCACCCGCCGGGAATCGAACCCGGGACCTCCGGAGCGTAAAGCAAGTATGCTAACCACTGTGTCGGCAACAGATTATAATACTGTTTCAAATTATCATTATTTCGAATACGATTCTTAAAAAGATCTCTTGAAATGTTAAAATCAAAAAATTCTGAATATTGGTTAAAATATTTTTTGTTACATTCTTTTTAAAATTTTATTTCCAGACAAGGTTCCGAAGTTACTAGTATTAATATTTTAACAACAAATTATTATCTCTGATTTATATTCAATTTTACATTTGAGTGTTTTAATATATCATTATTGATTACCATTATTTGATTGGTTTACTAATACACTTAAATGTTTTTTTAAATTTTGAAATGTTTTGGAAAATAATTCATTTTCGTCAAATTTTACTACATTGTATTTTTTTTTTGTTTTGGATTTTTTATTTTACAGATAAAATAAGCTGAGAACTATGTGATCGAGAGACACGAAAATATCGGTCAAATTTTAATAAAAACAAAGTGGAACTGACCGATATATTATACAACTTATACAACGACAAATTATTTCATTTTGAAAATAAAATTAAAATAAAGTGGACCAACAGACTGACGCGAACGGCAGGAAAATGTCGGGTGGGCACAAGAAATGATAAACGCCAATACATTGTTGAATTGAGCGAAAAGGTCGTTACAACAGTCGACCGCTTGCGGTGCACTCTGGTGCATGAATTATGCCATGCAGCGGTTTGGCTGTCGTACGGCAAAAGAAATCATGGTAGATATTGGAAAGAGTGGGCGAATAAAGCCAATCAAACTTTTGTGGAATTACCCAAAATTAAGATTTACCACAGTTATAATATCGATTATAAATATGTTTACATGTGTTTGAAGTGTAAACAAAAGTAAATAAAAAATCAAATTTGATGATGTACCCTTGTTAATTTTCTCTTTTTTCCAGATAATATTCCCACTCCAATTGGAAAAAGATAAAAAAATGCTACGATTGTCAGGGAACACAACAAGTCTTCCTTGTTAAAAAAAAATAAGGAACCATGACAATGAGACCGGTAAGAGAAGCGTCCGGGTTCGCCAAATATGTAAAACGGAGATATAAACAGTTAAAATATTTGGATTTGAGCCATAGTGACAAAATGAAATTATTGGCGGAATCATATAAAGAGCTGCAGCGGAAGTAATTGTTTATTATTTATTTATTGTACTTTAACAATAATTTAGTATTAAAAGGAAAAGTACAATAAAATGTACAGCAAGAGGTGAAATAATATTAAAAATTAACAATAATAACAATAATAATAAAAATAAATTTAAAAAACTACGTATTGCCCATCAATCACGCCACTCCAAAAATTTTGACTTAAATAATTTGGCCGATCCTAAACTCTTAATTTCCAATGGAATTGAATTCCAAAGAGAAACTCCCCTAACGTAAAAGGATTTGTTTAGCGACCTACAACAATTTTTGGCCGGAATCAGGCGGAAGTTTGAGGAATTAATTTATATATCATTCTTTCATTATTATTTATTTATTACCAGCACTAGCAAATAGCATAGGTTATAATTTTTTTTCGGCTGGCGCTACATCCCATAGAGGGATTTGCAAGTTTCATTTTGAAGTTTCGTAATCATTTTTGTTAACGGATAATGACTGATTAATTCATTGATCCTACCCTTAACCAGCCGTGATTTTTTCATCACCCGCCGGGAATCGAACTCGGGACCTCCGGAGCGTAAAGCAAGTATGCTAACCACTGTGTCGGCAACAGATTATAATACTGTTTCAAATTATCATTATTTCGAATACGATTCTTAAAAAGATCTCTTGAAATGTTAAAATCAAAAAATTCTGAATATTGGTTAAAATATTTTTTGTTACATTCTTTTAAAAGTTTTATTTCCAGACAAGGTTCCGAAGTTACTAGTATTAATATTTTAACAACAAATTATTATCTCTGATTTATATTCAATTTTACATTTGAGTGTTTTAATATATCATTATTGATTACCATTATTTGATTGGTTTACTAATACACTTAAATGTTTTTTTAAATTTTGAAATGTTTTGGAAAATAATTCATTTTCGTCAAATTTTACTACATTGTATTTTTTTTTTGTTTTGGATTTTTTATTTTACAGATAAAATAAGCTGAGAACTATGTGATCGAGAGACACGAAAATATCGGTCAAATTTTAATAAAAACAAAGTGGAACTGACCGATATATTATACAACTTATACAACGACAAATTATTTCATTTTGAAAATAAAATTAAAATAAAGTGGACCAACAGACTGACGCGAACGGCAGGAAAATGTCGGGTGGGCACAAGAAATGATAAACGCCAATACATTGTTGAATTGAGCGAAAAGGTCGTTACAACAGTCGACCGCTTGCGGTGCACTCTGGTGCATGAATTATGCCATGCAGCGGTTTGGCTGTTGTATGGCGATAAAAATCACGGGAAAAATTGGAAAACGTGGGCGAATAAAGCCAACAAAGCATTCTCGGAATTACCTAAAATTAACATTTACCACAACTACAATATAGAATACAAATATGTGTACATGTGTTTGGAGTGTAACGAAAAGTAAATAAAATATCAAATTTGATGATGTACCCTTGTTAATTTTCGTTTTTTTTCCAGAGAATATTTCCACTCCAATTGGAAAAAACAAAAATTGTGTAAATTTTGCCAGGGAGAACAGTATGTGTTTCCTTAATTTGTAAAAGAAAATTATAAAAAATATTCAAATGAGAGTTTACAGTATGGCGAGATCATGGGAATATTGGCCAGTAAATTCAAAAAATTAAAACATTGAATTATGTATATACATATCTACAATATTTCTATTTGGGACTTCACAACTTTTAACTTTCACTGTGAACGCACCCTTCAACCAATAACCAAACTGTCAGTGTCAAAACATTCAGTAAAGACAACATTTTCATCCAACCTTAAAAGACGTGAGTGAATACACAAATTTTGAAGGTATAAAAAAAAAATATAATTTCTTGGTGAGCCAAAATAAAATTTTTGGTAAAGCAAAATTAAAGTGAAATATTAAAATTTATAAAAACGTTTACTAATAAATAGTATGGTTAATAAGAGGCATACCAAAGGAAATAAAAGCTAAAGAAGTATTGGAAAACTATGAAGGTGAATGCAAAATTGACGAAATTGAAAGGTTAACAAGATATAATAATGACCTAAAATTAATTCAAACAACAGAATCAATGAAAATTACATTTTATTCCAATAATAAACCAAAGAATATAAAAATTTATGGAATAAATTATAGAATTTTTCTGTTTCACCACTATTTTGTAAACTTTGCTTGAACTATGGGCATACTAAGAAATATTGTAACAAAAAAATTAAACGATGTGGTAATTGTTCAAGGGAACATAATCTAGATGAAAACAATAAATGACAATAAATGCAAGGAGAAATATAGTATTATCAATGTAAAGAACAATATAGAACCAAATAATTCCAACAATCAGTGAAAGCCAGGAGGTGAGGAAAAGAGACAAGAAAGAAACAGAAGATTCATACAAAAAAATACTAACGTTATTTAAACAATTATTCGATAGTTTAAAGGCAAATAGTATAAAACAAGAAGATATTAGAAGAAATTAACGGAATATTAGATGCGATTACAATTAGTACACCAATACCTCACTTTGCGACGGTAATACGTTCCATAAAAATGCGTCGCAAATTGAAACGTCGCAAACTGAAACGTCGCAATTCGAATATTACTACATATTCATATTAAAAATATTTATATTGATTGTGGATTATTTTACTATTTATTAAAATAAATTATATGTTTTAATTGTCTTTTATTTAATTTAATTTTTTAGATTCCTTTTAGATATCCTACACAAACTAGAATACACAGCCAATTCACTTGCATGGGCAGTAAAACTCAATGAAATGAGCCGTTCGTTTCCATATTTTGTTAAAACGAGATAATGAAAGAATAGATAAACAATAAATCCAAAATTATACGGGATTTTGTAATTTCCTATTTATTGCACAAGTGTTAGGGATTCATTTTTTTTTTATTTTAACAATAAATTATTTACCGTTAGAAAGATTATACTCTCATTTATCTCTTGTTATCATTAACTTGATTTTTTGAAAAAGTGGCTTATTCCAATTTCAAAATAAACGACTCAAATAATCAAATGTATGTAGTAATGTGACATTCCCTGATAAACGTTCAATATAACTGAATAACCTTCATGCATTTCCAGAAAAAGAAAAACATTTATGTAACGACACAAAAAAAATTTAAGCGACGCAAACTGAAATTTGGTAGTAAAAATGTACCGTCGCATTTACGAAACGTCGCAACTTGAATCGTCGCAAATCGGGGTATTGGTGTATATGTATATAAAGAAAATCCAAAAGATAGAATGGGGAGTTTGAATTATTTGAGATGAAGATAATTCAAAATAATATACACAGCATAAAAAATAAAAAATAAATACATAATAGAAAAATATGTAGCATCTAATAATATAGACATAGCAATATTAAGTGAAACGTGGACAACCAAAGACTATAAAAAAAATTATAATAATTACTGACTGATAGTAAAAAATAGGAGCGATGGATTTGGAGGATGTGGTTTCTTGATAAAAAAAAATATTCAATTAATAAGTACAAATATAATAAACGCAGAATCCTATAGAAGCGATAGAGATTCAAATTAAACATGTAAATAAAATATATACAATAATTTCTTTCTACAATTATTCTACAAGAAATAAAAATAAAAAAATTATAAGTAAACAATTTGAAAATGTAATTAAAAAATAAGACAAACAAAAAAATGTTATAGTTTCAGGGACATAAATGCTCATAGTAGTATGTGGGATAATAATTAAAGTGACTTATTGGGTTCAAAAATAGAAAATATAATATGTACTAAATAGTAATTTTTGTGTAATAAATAACGGAGAAGCAACTTATCAAAACTTATACAACTTTACGGATACGGCAGTGGATATAACTATTTCATCACTAGAGTTAATAAACAAAATAAGATGGGAAGTTACAACGGAGAAACTAGGATCAGATCATTTTGCCATTCAAATATAATGTTAAAAAAACTAATATTAAAAAAGTTATGGAGGATATCAAAGCCATGAATCTAGAAGGAACTATGTATCTAGAAGAATATGAAGAAGCATTACAAGAAATCATAAAATTAAATACATTCACTTTAACAGGGAGAGAAGAAGAGATAACAGGAACAAAAATTGGTGGAATGATAATAAAGATGAACTTTGAAAAATAAAAAAAGGCTCACAGACTGTGTACAATATCACACAAAAGATTTACATACGGCAATAGCATTAAAAAAGAACGTAAAGCTATATTAACGAGAGAAACAAAAAAAAGAAAAACAAAGATCATGAAGAGAATTAACAGACAAAATAAATAATAACCTAGATAGTAGAAAAATTTGAAAAATATTTAATTTATTAAATAAAAGGAAAACAAGAAATTATAATATTTTAGAAGACGATAACAATGCAATAAAGTTCCTAGATGCAAATTTTCCAGAAGAAACAGAAGTAAGGACATTACCATATCCAAATCCTCATCCTTTGGCAAGAATCGGTTTTTACACCCAAGACAAACGAAGAATTCGAAGAATTAGTAGTGATGGTATCTAGTATCTTCAAGAGCATTTTCTGAATTTTATTTTTTCGTCATGGGTGGTCCAAAATCTAGTCAAAAATGTGCAGTTTAAATTGAGATTCAAAACGGAAAAATGGGGCTCGTCTTTTTAAGTATATTCTCATGTTTATGACAAGCACGAGTTATGGAAAAATATTTTCTTATGTTCGAAGCATTTCGATTCACGATGTTTCTTAAACGATTATTAAAAAGAAATGCTGTTCCCACATTATTTTTATTTCATACTATACCGAAAATCAATGTTTACGTGATCGATTTCAGTCCGGGAAATGAATCATTAAGCGTCTTCCATTGGCGAAAGCAAACTACTCGCAAGTACTTGTATCTACTCACAACTACCCATGCTCATACGATGGTGTAGAAAACAGAAGTAGTTACGCATAAAATTTGCGCTAATGGATTTTAGTTGCGAAAATTCCAATAGATGGCTTTTAGACCTTTTTCGATATTTTTCGAGAGTTTCTTATTACGTTCGAGATTTTTATTTTTTGATGATGTAAAATGTCAAAATTAATACAAAATTATTTTATTGTTGATGATACATTTTTAAGAAAAATGTGTTTAAATATCAATGCGGTAAATATCAATGCTTTCCTTTTATTACATGTCCATTTTTTTTGTCATATTTTGAATCTAATTTTAAATACTGCCATTACTATAATAAACAACTTTACAAAAGACAAAAAAAACAACTAAACAGAAGGCTGTGTTTTACTTGTGTTACTCAATTTCTCGTTCCATTGGGTATCTACTCGCAAGTACTTCGAAGTAGCAAATTTTGCCCATTGGAAGACGGCTATTACGTCAGAGAACAAAAGTGTCCGGAAAACGAGCTAATACAGTAGAGTAGACTGTAAAACCAAAAAAAAAAAAAAAAATAACTAGGGTAACTTGATAATTTGAAAATTATTTGGATTGATTTTCTCTAAATTTCAAATTCATGTTTTTACTTTAAAATTCAATTTTAAATGAAAAAATCGAATTAATGACCCATGTAGTATGAAATAAAACGTTTACAGCAAGGAATCGAAATAAACGTACCGCCAAACGAAATATCAAATTCTGCTATTCAATTGAAAAATGATGTTTCTCCGGTGATCAATCAGCAATTAAATTTCATTGATGAAGAAGAACTTACTCCAAAATTTGACCATATCCTTTTAAGTTTGAAAACTTACAAAAAGTATAATGGTGTCCAATTTAAATTTAAAACAAATTATCAGTTTACCGGATCCCTATTTCGATAAAAATCCGTTGCAGTCCTATTCATTCTCGTACGAAAATTGTGAGAAGTCCGAAAATAATATTGAAGTTTAGTTTATAGACGATTAAACCGAAAGTTAAATTTCCAAATTTATTAAAAAGTGAAAAAGTTAAACTAGTGAAACAAATAAAGTGTTTACAGAAAGAAAAATCGCATATTGAACAGAAAAGTGACTAATTTAAAGCCCAAAACAAAAGTAAATTTAAAAACAGTGATTGATAAACAAAATAAAAGTGAGCAAAGTAAAATTTTCTGCAAAATGATTTTGCCTCTTGCTCAAAATATGTACTATCGGTCGCCAAAAGCGTATAATTTTATGAGATAGATTAAATCTTGGATTACCTTACAAATCGTCTCTAATAAAATGGTAACCGATTAAAAATATCTCTCCTGGAAATAATATTCCATTTCTTTTCAATAAATTAAAAGAGAAAATTGAAAATTTATCAGCTACTGGAAAGCAATGTTCATTACTTTTCGACGAAATCAAAATAAGGCAAGATTTGAATTATAATATAGTCAGGGATTATTGCATAGACGGATATGTGGTTCTAGGGGAGAATTCAAGAGGGACTGAAATTAGAACACATATATGTGTCTTCATGGACATGGTTCGGGGCCTTATAGAAAACTGGAAAAATATATTATGCTACTACATATATATCTCATAACCCAATTAAATCTGATATTCTAAAAAAATCTTTAGAGATATACAGATCCGTTTGGTTGTGTACGCGTGTAGCAAAGTAGACTATTTTAAGAAGTGAAATTTAGAGTTGTGTTTTTCATTAGGGTTGTCGGTTCGTGCGGTTACTTGTGACCAGGGGTCAAATAACCAAAAATCTTTTTCATGCATGTATGGGTGGGTGCTATGCGAGATAATCCTATTTTAAATTACGAATGTCCCACAAAAATAGTAGCAATTTTTGACTCGCCTCATCTGTTCAAATCTTTCCGAAACGCAATGCTTACATTTTTTTTCGATATCGAGACATCGACGGCACAGCAAATTGGGACGTTGTAAGAGAGCTCTATAAATTAGAGCAAACAACCCTTGTTAATTTTCGTTTATTTTCAGAGAATATGCCTCACTCAAACTGGAAAAAGCAGAAAAATAAATTTTGTAAATTTTGCCAAGAAACACAACAAGTGCTCCTGAACGAAAAAACAACAGAGTGAGATTATACCGGATCAAATAAGGAAAGCAACCGGATTTGCTAAATTCGTTCAGCAACATTATATAACCTATTCAACTGACAAATTAAAACATGGCGAGATCATGGAACTATTGGCTAATAAATTTAGAGAGTTAGGATGAATAAATTCAGTTTGCTAATTTATTCTTTTTTCTTTATTTCCGGACAACATAACGAAGGTGGTTTAGTAAATTCAAATATTGAAGGTAACCCGTTCAAATTAAACTTGAGGGGAGGGAGGGGGATTTCGTCATATATAACCCTTTTAGCATCAAGAGTATGTCTCAAATATTTGTATGAGTCAAGCATGGACGATGGCCTACATTCTTTTTAAAGTTTTATTTCCAGACAAGGTTCCGAGGTTACTAGTATTAACATTTTAACAACAAATTATTATCTCTGATTTATATTCAATTTTACATTTGAGTGTTTCAATATATCATTATTGATTACCATTATTTCATTGGTTTACTAATACACTTAATATTTTTTTCAACATTGTATTTATTTTCTTTTGGATTTTTTTATTTTACAGATAAAATAAGCTTAGAACACTGTGATCGAGAGGCACGAAAATATCGGTCAAATTTTAACAAAAACAAAGTGGAACTGACCGATATATTATACCAACTTTACGACGACAAATTATTTAATTTTGAAAATAAAATTCAAATAAAGTGGACAAATCGATTAACGCGAACGGCAGGAAAATGTCGGATGGGCATAAGGAATAATAAACGCCAATGCATTGTGGAATTAAGCGAAAAGGTCGTTACAACAGCCGACCGCTTGCGGTGCACTCTGGTGCATGAATTATGCCATGCAGCGGTTTGGCTGTTGTGCGGCAAAAGAAATCATGGAAAAAATTGGAAAGCGTGGGCGAATAAACCAAATCAAACTTTCGCAGAATTACCGAAAATAAAGATTTACCACAATTACAATATTGAATACAAATATGTGTACATGTGTTTGGAGTGTAACCAAAAGTAAATAAAAAATCAAATTTGATGATGTACCCTTGTTAATTTTCTTTTTTTCTCCAGAGAATATTCCCACTCCAACTGGAAGAAAGTAAAAAAATGCTACCATTGTCAGGGGACACAACAGGTGTTCCTAATTAAAAAAAAAATGAAACCATGACAATGGCACCTGTAAGAGAAGCGACCGGATTCGCCAAATACGTAAAGAACAAATATAAACCGCTTAATCATTTGCAATTAAGCCATGGCGAAAAACTAAAATTATTGGCCCAGTCATATAAAGAGCTGCATCGGAAATAATTGTTTATTGTACTTTAACAATAATTTAGTATTAAATGAAAATATCGGTCAAATTTTAATAAAAAGAAAGTGGAACTGACTGGCTAAGTTCTATTTAGAAACCGGGTGTCGAGTGGTAAAAAAAAAAAAAAATTTAAGCATACATTTCTTGATAAGGAATCAACAACAAAAAAAAAATACTACAAATAATTAATAAGCTATGGTGAAGGTGAAATATAACACAGATAAAGTGAAATAATGATTCAAGGGGGACAACATACGAGTGAAGAACTATAACAATAAACAAGGCTCCGAAATAAAAATATAAAATGGATTGGATGCAGTCAGATAGTGAGATAGTGACACCTATAAAAGTTGTAAAAAACCGAGCAAATTGGTAATGTGTATACCAGGCTCATAAATATTGAAATAAAAAAAAAAAAAAAAAAGTCTGATCGTTTTGAAGAATTACACAGCATTCACAATGCAAACATTTTTTTCTTTTCACTTACAGGTTTGTATGAATTTCCAACATAACGAGCAAAAATTTTTATTCGTCAAGTTGGAAATTCATACAAACCTGGAAGGCAAAAATAAAGTTTTTCATTGTGAATGCTGTGTTAACTGTGTACCATGATCGATAATGGTAGCGTAATGATATTTTGAGTTGAGGGAGCATTGTAATCGAATAATGATAAAGTAGCAAGTCCGAATATTTAAAAATATTTAAGCGGGCAATTTTATAATTTTTTAATACCCTGTAATTTTTTTTCACTTACAATTAAAATTTTGAGTGATAAACAGCCATATTGCGATATTTAGATTTTCAGAAGTGATATTTAATTTTCAAAAGTGACATTTAATTTTCAAAAGTAATACTCCTATTTAATTTTCATTCAGGAAATAAAGAAGCCTTATTTTTTTGTCCAAATATAAAGTTCAAAATTGTCTTATTATAAAACAACCGGCGAACGAGTTGCACAAAATTAATAATTAAAACCATCAAAAAACAAATATATGAAAATAATGTCCACACCATTAAACGATATCCAGGAAGTATTTTTTTACAATTACATTTGATTATTTCCTACAGATTTTGAAATCAAATTTTTAATTTAGAAAAGAAGTCAATAAAAAAATCCATGAAATAACCATCAAATGGATTACCCGTCTTGGTAAAATTTGGAAAGAGACTTACGATGAAACCATGTGTGAGGAATATGTTACAACTTTACTGGACACGTTGAAACATTTTATAATGATTTGGTGAACAAATTAAAACAGCGGCAAAATAAAATTAGAAAGGAGATTAGAAGTATGTACGCTTGAAACATTTTCTGTGAGATTGCTTATATGTTTTTGTGTTGTGATGTTCTTCTTGAAGGTATATTTGACGGTTGGACTGGGGTGATGGCATACAATTTTATTTAGGTAAACAAATACATGCAATTTTTTGTTTTTTTATTTACAGACCTACAAAATGAAGCCTGTGATTTACAGGATAAATTAAAAGAGGAAGGTGTTAATTTATCCAATGATATCCCTTTATGTAGCTTGCGAAATATGATCTACGCACATGTTCAAGACTTGCGAGAAAAATTGAGGAATCAGGAGGACACAATAAATGATGGTAAGTGGAAATTCTTTTAATTTATAATTCATGGCGATATGATGAAAATATATCCTGCATCCAAGTTTTTGTTTCGTCAAGTTGGAAATTTATACAAACCTGGAAGGCAAAAATAAAAAGTTTTTCATTGTGAATGCTGTGTTAACTGTGTACCATGATCGATAATGGTAGCGTAATGATATTTTGAGTTGAGGGAGCATTGTAATCGAATATGATAAAGTAGCAAGTCCGAATATTTAAAAATATTTAAGCGGGCAATTTTATAATTTTTTAATACCCTATAATTAGTAAAGGCTAATCATTTTTTTTTTGTGTAAATTACAATTGAGATTTTGAGTGATATTGTTGTTTATCCATTGTCCAAAGCCATATTGTGAAATATTTTCAAGTGATTTAATTAAAATATTCAGAAAATTAATATATAAAAATAATGTCACCATTAAACGATATCCAGTAAGTATTTTTTTTACAATTACATTTGATTATTTCCTACATATTTTGAAATCAAATTTTTAATTTAGAAAAGAAGTCAATAAAAAAATCAAGGAAATAACCATCAAATGGATTACCAGTCTTGATAAAATTTGGAAAGAGACCTACGATGAAACCATTTATGAGGAATATGTTACAACTTTACCTGGACACGTTGAAACATTTTATAATGATTTAGTGAAAAAATTGAAACAGCGGCAAAATAAAATTAGAAAGGAGATTAAAAGTATGTACGCTTGAAACATTTTTTGTGAGATTGCTTATATGTTTTTGTGTTGTGATGTTCTTCTTGAAGGTATATTTGACGGTTGGGCTGGGGTGATGGCATAACAATTTTATTTAGGTAAACAAATACATGCAATTTTTTGTTTTTTTATTTACAGACCTACAAAATGAAGCCTGTGATTTACAGAGCAAATTAAAAGTGGAAGGGGTTAATATATCCAATGATATGCCATTATTCAGTTTGCGTAATAAAATCTACGCACATGTTCAAGACTTGCGCGAAAAATTGAGGAATCAGGAGGATACAGTAAATGATGGTAAGTGGAAATTCTTTTAATTTATAATTCATGGCGATATGATGAAAATGTATGATGAACTCTATTAAGTTTTGCTTGACATTCATTCGAAATGTTACTTGATGCCTCCTGCATCCAATTGGATGGACAATTTATTGATATTTATGGAGTTGAATCTCTTTAAATTGTCGGTATGGTTCATCAGTTATATTTGCTTTCGCGCCACACAATATTATTGTTTTATAACAACAACATATTTTCTCCCTCCGTAATTATTGTTTTATCTTACTTTATACGCAATTATTTTATTTTATTTTTTATTCGGTGGGACTCCATTTTGATTGGATTAGGTATGTGATTTTCTTTTCACTTTTTCATTTTGATATTTATTTTTAGTACATTTCATAATATCAGTTGGCTACATGAATTAAAAACGTTTTTTTTTGAATTTATTAAATAAGCGTTTTTAATTCATTTTTAAAATAAATTAATATTAAGCCGATTTTATTTCGTTGTGGAAATGAATTAAAACACAACAAAAAGAACAATTTTATTATTATTTTCATTAATGAAAACGCGAATAATAAAAATTGAAATACAGCGGATCGTACTCGTATTCGTAAATCAAATAATTTAAAAAAAAATCGATTATAAAAAAATACAAATGTTCTTATAATTTAATCATTTGCATACTTTTTAAGTACAATCTTAATCTTCAATATAGTACGAATAACGGTTTTCGATAACAGTGATATTCAGGCAAAAAAAAAATTAAATGAATTTAATTAATTAAATTAATTAATTATTAATTAATAAATTATTAATTAAAAAGTAATTAATTTAATTAATTTATTTATTAAATTAATTTTAATTAATTAATTAATAATTAGGAAAAAATTAAATTTATTAAATTAATTATAAATTATTATTCTAAAAATTAAAAAAAATATTAATTTAATTATTAAAATAAAAAATTAAAATTAAATTAATTTAAATAAATTAATAAATTAAAATTATTTTAAAAGTAATTAAAAAATTAAATTAATTAAGCGTTGCATTCATATTCGTAAAATTTCATTTGTGTTTGAATTTTACCGTTATATCAGTTGATAAATAACGATAAAATTCAAACACAAATGGAATTTTACGAATATGAATGCGACGCTAATTTTTCTTCGTGCACAGATTTTTAATTGTTTTTTCCTGAATAGCACCGTTATCGATAAGTGTTATTCATACTACGTATAATGAAGATTAAGATTGTACTTAAAAATTATGCAAATGATTAAATTATAATATCATTTGTATATTTTTTAATCGATTTTTTTTTTTAAATTTACTTTATTGGTATATAAATATGTAGGAAAAATATTCTAAATAACACTTGTAAATAAAAAATAAGAGAAAATACAGCGATAAATATAGTGTACATACACAAAATATTCGTATTAAAAAACAATAAAACAGAAAAAAATTCAGTGAATAAACTAAACAGTGATTATAAAACTAAACAACAGTGATGTTTATTTGATACACCGGAACTAATTTGGACATGAATATGAGATAACCCGATTCGAGCATTATTGAGCTGCGCCTACATTTTGGATACGAGAACTTCACACACAATTATTTGAACCTACGCTTTCATATTGGACGCGGAGAACATACATACAACCATTTTAACCAGCGCCTTACTACGGAAACGAGAATTACACAACTTATACAATACAAATACATGAGCTTTAAGTATCTGGGTTTCGGAAACGGGGAATTGCGTCTTACAAGCGCGTACACAGAAACTTCAAGCTGGGCTCATTGGAAACAACTTTGTTCACACTGTATATAAATGTAAAAAAAATTAAATAAAATAATGCATCTGATCCTTACATTTAAATTTTTCGAATCATTAATAATCTCGAAGACAATTTAAATTCGTGCAATTACAGTAATCCCCCCTATAACATGGTAGATTCGTTCCGCGTTATCGTACAACACGCTCGTATGACTCCGTATAACGCGTTATGTACAAATGATTCACGTTTAACTTTTCTCGTTAAAGGGGGTTTAAATCGAATATTAAGGAAAAACTATGGGAAATCCCCGCGTTATATGGGGGAAAACAAGTGTTATACGAGGGACATGAAAACACGTTATAAGAGTACCGTGTTATAGGGGGATTACTGTATTGTTTTAAATTTAAATTTGACAAATGAAATTTTGATTTCGTGCTTTCATTAATGCACGCATTTTTAATTTTTGGTAAAAAAACAAATTAAGATTTGAAATAAACTGTGCCTTTCTTAATTCATTTTTGTGTTTTCTCTTTTTTTTTAAATCGCTTTTTTAATTCATAATTTAAAACAAAAAAAATGAATTAATATACATATGTAAGTCGCATGTTCATACAAAAATCAACTTTTTTAATTCGGTACTTCATATCAGTTCAGCCTTTTTCCACTCTACATACATACATTATTTTATTTTATTTTTAAATTGTACGACGTTGTATGTAACGACGACAACCATGAAACAAGCTTTAATAATTTTTAGATCTTTTCAGCCGAAAAACATTTAAACCGTTTTACTGAAAATCGCTCTTTTTGAATTGGAGTTATTTTTAATGGATATCGTGCGATTTAGCTAGACTCGCAGTCTCGCAAACTTGGTACGTTTAGGAATTTGTCCAGCACGCCAAAAAAAATTTGAGTTTTAGAAATCGGCCTTCTTTGCAGTTTTTCTTGCAAAAAAATGGACAAAACGTTGTTAAAGTTTTGATAAAGTCCAAATATCAAAATGCTGGGAAATGGGGAAACATGAAAACAATTTGGAAATAATATAACCTTTACGAATACCAAATATTTTCGAGAAATACGGAAAGCTTGAAAGAAAACTGCTAGGTGATAAAATATAAAATCGAGGATTTTTTGATCTTCACGGGCGTCCAATTGTTACAAGTTTTTTTGTTGTATATTGTTGCACACTTGTCCCTGACGTATCATGACATTTGTAGCTATATTGGATGCTTAGTTTATTGTTATTCATTGGCTTAAATAGTTTTAGTTCTGGGTTTATTTTGTACAACAAATTAAGAAGCACTTTGCGTTTGGATTAGTTACAAGAAACCGATATCCAATGAGAGTTGTCACTAGGGTGATCAGGTTAACAACAACTTAAACGAAATTTGAACAATTTTGAAAAAATAGAACAATTCAACAGTTTCTAAGTCTCGAAATTTATTGTGTTTATGATTAAAAAAAAAATTTAAGTATGCCACAACTAATTCATTTATCATCAAATATGATGGTTAAGTCAGATACCAAATTTCAATGGAATTGGTGCATAATCGCAGAAATTCCGTTTGGAGCAGGGATTGAATTTCTTACATAAAACATGGCCAGAATTCAACAAATATTCCAGGACACTGCTAATTATATTTTGGTAAAACCTATTTAAATTTAAATCAAAAAAAAAATTGTTTTTTAAGTAGGTACATAACCAATCCAGGCCTTTTCGACAGTTCCAGCACCAAATGGAACACGCACGTTTGTTAATAGAGTTTAGTGAAATTTCATATCTAGGTTATAAAGTCGATTCAGTTAGTATGTAGTTCCTAATATAAAATTGATTATTCATGCTCTGAAGAATTCCTAATGTTATATCATTTGGGGTCGGCTTTTTTAAATAAAATAATTCAAGAAATATTGTGAAAATCAAAAAATTGGTTCACCAATTTTTTACCTTAACAACCAATCCAAGCAGATTACTACGTCTCTAGCTCAAAATGGAACTAGTAGCACTTTTGTGGATGGATTTTAATAAAAATTTACTTCTGAGATTTGAGATGTAACATTAATTCTTTAAGTAGTTTCTCACAGAAAAATAAAAAGAAATTCCGGCTCTGAAGAATTCCTCTGGCCATATCATCTGGGGTCGAGATTTCTTATTTAAACCATGGCTGAAATTTAAGAAGTATTGCGGAACATCTGCAATGATTTATTTCTACAATTCTACAAGAAATAAAAAAAAAAAAATTATAAGTAAACAATTTGAAAATGTGATTAAAAAATATGACAAACAAAAAAATGTTATAGTTGCAGGGGACATAAATGCTCATATGTAGTAGTATGTGGGATAATAATAAAAGTGACTTATTGTATGGACGCCGTAATTCCACTAAATTCGATTTGTTGACCCCATCCGGTGTCAAATCGAATTTGGTGGAATTACGGCGTCCATACTACAAGAAGTCAATTTAGCCGTTGTAGATTACACGGTGTGTGGCCCATTTTATTCTGAAACACGAAAATTTACAGAATTACGAAATACCCAACTATGTTACGGCGATTCAACAAATTCGGGTAGTGATACCTGTCAAGGTGAAATTGTGAGCGGAAAAAATAATGATGCATCTTATACGATATTGTTGGAATTACGTCGTTCGGTACGATTTGTGGTTTTAACGCGCCTGGTATATATACAAAAGTGTCGGAGTATATCGATTGGATTGAATCGATCGTTTGGCCCATGTAAAATTCGGGAATGAACAAAATTTTTATTTTTAAGTGATTCAGTAGAAGTGCTCGCATACAATATTTAAAATTATTGTAAACTTACGTAGAACAATGATTGTGATAGTATGGTTGAATGTGATAAACTTTACTTTACTTTAAACACCAAATTTTGATAATCAAATATATACATACTAAAAATTGGTTTTGTAAAATTGTTCAAAATTCAGAGAAAGCCAACAATTTTAGAAATGTACATAGAGAAATAATGAACAATCCCTATTTTAACCTTATGATTCCTTATAGCTAACTTGGCCGGATTTGAAGAATCAATGATGTCACATACCATAGTCTGTAAAAAATATAAAAACCTTTTAAATGTAACTTTTGTACAGAAATGGTTGCACGTAACCAAAAAATATTTGTCCAATCAACTTTGCTGTCAAAATTGTTTATAAATTTCCAAGAACTATCAACACAATGTTGTGCAACCATTCCAATATATTTTATAAGATATTCCAATAAGACATTATCAGTATAAATACATATAATCAGCATATTTTATAAGTCATTACCCATATGCATAAACATAAATGCGAGATAAATATAAATTATATAGGTCAATGTTATGAGTCCGCATTCCAACGGTATACAATTACGAAAAATATATTATATAAAAACAAACAAAAGTAAGAAAAAAAATATTCGTACAATAAAATAAAACTGAATATATTTATGCATTTGGAATAAATTCAGGCAAATAAGAAAAATAAGTACTAAAAGCCCAACATGTTATTAACTAGCATAACTTGAGGCGTAAAATAAACGCACATGTACTATGCATAATGTAAATGAACCAGAGAACATTACCCCGAAATATAATGCGAATTAAGCTAAGTAATTAATTTATCAAAAATTGCAAAATCAAAAGAAAAAAAGATTTATTAAAACTTGCGAATTTAACAAAATTAAAAACGATAAATTGTTATTAGTGTAAAATATTAACAAAAATTTTGTATATAAACCAAACTTTAAAAACCATAAAATATGCAGCTGTAGATGTAGCTGATATAGATGTATCCGTAGATTGATTGGTAATATTATAACCATTGACTATAATTGGCCCAGTAAATATTCAACGATATTCGTGGCTTCAGTTGTAAAGCCGTCACTATTTATTAGGACTTTGTGGAGCGCACAAGCAGCGAGGATCATCTCATTTCTTTGCATTTTACGCGTTCGTTTTTAGGTTAGGTTTAGTTCGGGCACAACAGCAAAAGAACGGAATTCGAAATTCGTACTGCCAATAACTTTGCCGGCCGGGCATCAATTGCGATGAAGCCCACTGCTATATGTGGCATGAGGCTATTGCACAAAGAGGAGGCAATGAAATCGCATCTTGCATTTACCGACATTTGGAAAACGTTTCGCTTACAACCAAATTCATAGTATTTTATAGCGATCACTGTAGCGGACAAAACAAAAATTCGTTCGTTGCAACAATGTTTTATTTATTCATGCAGAACATAAACGGAAGCTCCTTGGAGCCATAAATTTATTAACCATAAATTTATGGTTTCTTGGCATATTCAAAAAACCACTATCAAAATACACGGATTTGTATCAATTTATAAGATCCGTTGGTACTGGAAACAGATTCTTGTCCACGAAATGAACCAAGATGATATTCTGAACTTCTCCCTTATTGCAAAAACGAAACTAATGTGGCGCAAAGTAGATGAAAATGGGCAAAAGTTTCTGTGGAACGAGGTAAAATGGTTTAGATTTACTAAGGATTCCGGAAGTATTCAATTCAAGACTACATTTAAGCGATAATGAACCATTTCGGATAATATACCTTTTCAATAATATACCGTCTTCAGAACTTCAAAAATGTTATTCAGCCCTACTAAAAATAAATTCTGCCAAAAAGACGGATCTAATGGATTTACTTCCTTTAATAGACAGACGAGTTCATCCCTTTTATGAGGCCCTGCAAACTGAAGATATGCCAGATACACATCCAGATTTGACGGAAAGAGATGACATCGAAAATCAGTAAGCATTACTACTTCATCTTAGCTCATATTTTTTTAATTTTATTTTATTTTAACTCATAAAATTGAAAATAAGACTGCCTATGTTTTTTGGCTTAAGTTATGAAATAAGTACTAAATTGAAGTAGAAAAACTATTTATGTTTTGTTTATTGTATGGATTTATAAAATAGGGAAAAACTGCTAGTTATTTTAGCTTCCTGTTTGAATGCTTTCTACTTTGCAAGAACTGCTTATCTAACAAAATCATATAAAATTTAAATCTAATGAAATTTTTGAAAGATTTTAGATATTTGCTTGAATTCTATATAACAATTTTTATATTGTCCAAAAACGCGACTTTATTTGGGCTTGAAACATTTCTTGTACATTAATTTATTGTTTGACGGCTGTTTTTGACAAAACTATTTTGGAAAATAAACTCGACTTACGCAGTTATTGGTCGTGGCCACAGAACTATTGCAAAGTCTGTACACTTAAATAATATTTGTTATTTTAGTTCTAGTTCGAGACTTCTAGAAATAAGAATACTATAATCGTAATAAACGAGAGCCTAAAAAATGCATGCCATCGGAGTTTTCAAGGAAGCAACGCACATGATATCGAATACTGGAAAGCAACTGAATTCAGAATGTTTCTTTGCTGTGTTATATGGACCAGAAAATGTTTCTTACAATGTCCTCAGTTTACTCCATTAACTGCTTTGGAGCTCAAGGCACTCCCAACACTTTCGTTTGCTTTTTACGTCATAAAATTTAATTTAATTTATTAATGGAAATTGATTTCTATAGCATTGGAATTCATATCGAACATTGGCGAACCGGATAAAAAAACGAAAGTACGACGTCTCGTAGGAAGCCGTTTAGATTTTTGGTCATATTGAGCTGTCTAAACGCAAAGGTATGTAACTATTTTTTATTCATAGTACGCAGCTGCGCTCAAAGCGAAGAAGCTTATATCAAAAATCTATAATCCGCGTGATTTCGATGATGGACTCTTCTCAAAATGAAAAATTGAAATTCACATTCAACGAGATTATCGTTGATGATGACGAAAAAGAGTAGGAGAATCGAATAAGGATTTTGTCTAATAATCTTGAAATTCGTAAGAATGCCCGTTCAAATATGAACCATAATTTTTAGTTTCGGTTAAGTTTTGGCCTTAATGGGAGCTTCCCTTTCAAATTTTGTCCCACCAAAATCAAACAATTAACGGCTAATACCAAACCGGCAGCCAACGAAGGTTCAATTACCACATATGCATTCCTCAAACCATTCAAACAGATAAAAAAAGAAAATATGTACAACGATGTATTTTTTTTATATAATTAAAATACAATTTATTTATGTATTTTATAAATTTCGTAAAATTACTGTCATAGTTTCCATGATCTGATTTAGTTTTCATTCCCATATGCAATGAAAACAAAGACGTTCGTCGAAAAATTATAATAACAACTCCATCAATAAATTAGCACAACCTCAAATTCTCCCTGTAACAAACGCATAACCAAATATGTAAATTGATAAAAATGTATTAGGATTTTATGAAGCTTAATAATGTTAAGTATAAGAATTATTTATCAAATACAAATACAAATCAGCACCCAGATTCTCTAAAAATTAATATAATGGGTAAACGTGTAAACTCCTAAAAGGCAAAGCTTTCATTTATTAGTTTGCAATTTTTCGATTTTATTTGAAGTAGTAATCAAATCAAAAAAATGTGAATTCATTAAAGTAGGCATAGCTTTGTGCAAGTTTACACGTTAACCCATTATCTTATTTTTTAAAGAATCAGGGTACAGGTGACCGTTATTCATACTTGTAAAACAAAGTAAATTGAAAAAAAAAACTTATCAGTATTCGTTCAAAAAATAAGAATATTTTCGACAAAATAAAATATAAAAATTTCAGTTGTGATAAAGTGAAATGAGTTCTGTGAAAATATTGAAAGATAATGGGCTAGATACTCGATATGTACTCAGATAAGTAGTTATTTTTTGCGAATTTGCTAGAAATGTTATACACGATAATTTAGCAATCCAATTTGTTTCTGAGTTTCAGAAAATGGGCTACTTTAATGCACTTTAACGTTTGTGCTGAATACAAAAATATATTTTACTTTGCTAAAATAATCGAGTAGTTTACGCAAGCAAATTTTCGATTAGCAAATCCGCCATATTTGCAGAGTTGCGAATTGCTAGAGTATCGAGTATCTGGCCCAATATCGTCGGTTTGCGAGAATAGTGACACATCTCAAAAATGGCCAATTTTGAGATAATAGGAAAAAAATCCTTTAAATGTAATAATCTTTTATCTGGCATAGTGTCACTTCTAAACTACCCATAGTTTTCAATAGATGTGACGTTGAATTTGATGAATTCAACTATTGTATACCAAAAAAAAACTTCAAATCGATTTCCTCAAAAATATGATATTTTGAGATGTGTCACTATTCTCGCAAACCGACGATATGTGTGTCGATTGATGAATGGTGAGATAATACGTAGACATGTGAATCAGATTAAGGAATTAAGATGTTAATCGATTTTCACCGAATATGCGGCATCATTGACGGAAAAAGTGAAAGTGGATTTGTTGCTACATAAACTCGAGTCGCAAGGGTATCAGAAGTTTTCCAAAACTATTTTACCGCGTAAAGTATAACGAAACTATTGCGAATAAAATCGGTAATCATTTGAGTCGTAACAAACAAGTTCCGCATCAGAAAATTATTGTAAAACAATTTTGCCCCAAACCGAATGGGACACAAATATTTGCCAATCACTTTTTAGTTTTTTATTTTCCAGCTGCAACAAATTTGACAGATAAAAAAAACGGGGGACAGCAGCTGTTATTCGTCGCCCGGTAAAATTTTTCGGGGCAATTACTAACACAATTACATTTCAAACGTCATTTAAATAAAAACTAAATATAATTAAATAAATTAACACGAAAAAAAATCTTTCATTGCAAAATTAAACTAGAATTGTCAAAATAATTTGACAATTAATACGTATACACATGCAAAAAACAAAAAATTACGGCAACCGCATTTTGTGCTGTTCCAGTAGAAACGACAAAAAACTAACTCGGTTTCGCCCCGGTTTTTTTTGTGTAACTGGAAAATCACATTAGAAAAACCAAATATTTTATAAATAATTTTAAAAACTAACAAAAAAAAAAATTTGTATACATACGTTTTAGTGATAACCCCATGAAAAATTTTGCTGCTTCTTGTAGTGTCGTTTCACTCGCAACGCTGATGCCACAAAACGATTACGGTCGTACCCTTTGTACCCTTATTGATTTGGTTGGTTTTATCTTCCGTTGTGGCGGCATGCCAGAAGATAGGCCTGGTGGCATACGTATTCTAAGGCGTAACGGCACTCCAGGTGGTGAACCAGACGAAAAACCAAGTCGGCCCCGGTAGTGGTATAGGTGCTATTCGAATACCACCCATACCGGCTAGTCAAAGTGGCGGTGGTCTAAACATTATAGCGGGTGGCATACCATCGGGTAATGGAGATGATCCACTCGGTAGAGTAATTGGATGCTGAATTTTGTTGTGCTTTATCTTCCTCATTATTTTCGCAGTAGGAGTCTCTTTGACTACTGCCTCATCTCCGAATTTATGCGAATCAGATTCTGGCCTGCTTTTTTTCGCTCTCGTTTTTTTCTGCACAGTCTCCATCTTCTTCATGAATTTTGTCTAGACAACGCCAACATTCGTTGTTGTAGTGACGTCGGTTCTACGAGGTCTTCATCCTTCTTAGAATCGTGCTTCTCTGAATCCAAATTGTCCGATCCAGAATTGCGCCCTTCATCGGAGAATCGAATTTTAGATTTCTTAATTTGAGTGGTTTAATTTGGTTAAGATTCCTTCTCTTAAAAATCATTTACTTACCATCTAATGATTGGATGAATCCTTAGGAGGTGGTTCGATTCAATTGCTCTAGTTTCTTATTTTACAATGAAATTCAAATCCGAATCAGAACAATAAAAGTTTTGAGCGCACCTGCGTACCATGAATGAAAAATAGTGGGGTTGTTTCGATAGGATTCTTACAAATAATCATTATTTACATACCTTGGCGTCTAGGCCGCCGAACTTGACCAAAATCTAATCGACGACTGGCAAGATGTTGTGCTTTATCTTCCTCATTATTTTCGAGTAGTCCTGTCGATTGTAGCTCATCGCTAATTTGCTTGCCACCTAAATCAAACGAAATAAAAAATAAAGTTAAATTTTAAAATTGGACTTTTAAATCTGGGATCCTAATGAATTAACGCAATGTAAATATTAATGAGCATGCCACACATGAAACACAATACCGGAACTAAAGTCGATGTCATCGATTTGTTGTGTTCTTCGTCTGCATTTGCCATGAAGTTCCATACAACTTGTTCAATATACCTTAGATTTCCTCGTCAATCTTTAGACCGGTTTGGTTAGGACATACAAATTTATTCGTATTTGGTTCCTTAACCCTATAAGAAAATTTGACTTATCGGGAACTGGCGAAGAATTATCTTGATGTGGTAGTTTATCAGATTCGCCACGCTCTTGCTCACTCGGTTCGGTTGATTAGTTTTTTCCAGATCCGGAATCCGGATATTTATTTGTATTTTAGTCGATATGTTTATGCTGATGTGGGTATCTTCGACCGCTTTTTTCGATATACATATTCGGATTGGGATCCGCCGCCACTTGCGAATTAATTTTTGCTACTGATCGTTTCTGGGACAAATTCGGAACCCACAGGTGATTTTGGTACAATTTCCTGCTCTTTGATATTGTTATAACCCTCGGGTGTATCCGGTTATCAAATATTATTAAAAAAATCACTTAGCTTTTGTTTAACTTGAGTATTTAGAGCATCAACGGAAAGGTTCGCAAATCAGTGAAATATGAGGAAGGGAGTTTAGTGATGCTGCGGGAAAATCCAAGAGTAGGAGTAAACTACAAACTAAAAACGAGGTATAAAGGACCTTACAGGGTTTGTAAAGTTTTGGACAGGGACAGATATTTGATCAAAAATATCGAAGGTTACCAAGTTTCAGGACGACCCATTCAAGGTATATTTAATTTTAGGAATATGCGGTTATACTCCGGGATCAGTGACCAGCAAAATAAGTTAACGAAAAACGAACTACAATAGTGCATTTTTAGAGTAGAGTTTAACTCTACTCGACAAATTATTAGGTCGAGTTGAGTTTAACTCGACTCCGTATATAGTGAGAGTAAAACTAGAATTACGATATCCCTAACGCCGTGTGTGAATTAATTAAAAACCAGTTAAAAATTAAAATTTTGACATAAAAGCTAAAATAAAAAAATTTACTCACTACACTACACTACTCATTAACTCACTATAAAAAATGTATCAAGGTAGAAACCGTATACAAATTTTGACAAGTGAATTAAAAAAACCTAATATATAATAATAATATCAGAAATAAACTTAATTATAAATTATCTACAGGCTTCACTATGCTAGATGTTGAGAAAGCGTTTCGATACCGTATGGCATGATAGCCTAATTCATCGACTTTATTCGACTACAACTCCCATGTACTTAATTAAAATTATTAGATCATATCTATCTAATATGTAGATCATTTTCAGTAATAAATGGTAATACAAAGTCTGCTGAATACTCTATTCCAGCTGGAATACCACAGGGTGCTGTTTTGAGCCCGACGCTTTTCAACATTTTCATTTCTGAGCTACCCTCTGTCCTAATACATGTAGACTGTTCATGTCTGCAGACGACATGGCCCTATTAACGACATCATTAAATCCAAAATGTATAATCGAAAATCTGGAATCAGCAATTAAGCTAATAAACGAATATTTGTGCAGTTGGAAAATAAAATTGAATATTTCTAAAATCCAAAATATATTCTTCACTCGGAAACACAGTACAAACAACTTGCCTCAACAAGATTTAAATATTAATAACAACATGACACCTTGGTTCAATACTGTCAAGTATTTAGGTCTAACATTTTACCCCAAAATAAACTTTTCTTATATCACATACAAAGTTCAATTGATAAATGTGACAAACTAATCAAAATCCTCTATCCTATTATCAACCAAAACTCAAAATTATCTGTTTTAATAATAAGATATTAATTTTCAAATGTATATTCGGCCCAGTTTTGTGCTGAATTAAGGGGCTATTGTGCCAAAACGCATCTTCAAAAGCTACAAATTTGTCAAAACAAAATATTAAAAATGATTTATAATTTGCCACGTTATCGCTCGACTGAAAAGGTTCACAAACTCGACAGTATAAAACTGATATTGTTATTAACTGATATTATAAAATAAGAGAAATTCAACAGAGGTTCCTGAGCTCCTTACAATACATTTCCTGACAATTTCTGACAATAATGGTAACTCTACATAATTTAGAATAAGTGAAATATAGTATTTTAGTATTAGTATGTAGTTTTAAGCTATTACTTATTAAGGTTTTTCTGAGAATTTTTCCTTGAAATTTTCAATAATATTAGATAACAAAACAGACAAAGTACCAAGATGAATACATAATATTGTGTAAAATTATATATAAAATTAAACACAAACTGTAGATTGATAATGTACTTAAAGTAATTAATATAAATAAAAACAACCATGCAAGTTTCTTTTGTCATAATCTGTGAGCTTTTTATTCGCTATCCGGAGCTGCTGAGCCGCCATATAAAATTCGCTGGAAGCAACTTTTATATGACAGCTCTCGATAACAGTTCCGGATAGTGAGTAAAAAACGCACTTAATGTTCAAGTACATAACCGTATAACAGTATTTCAACATTTACTTGAAAGGAAAAGGTGTGTTAAGGAGTATTATTAGTGAGAAGCTATTTTGAAAATAAATTTTTTTAGTGTTAATAATTTCTGAGTATATTGCAAATTTATAATTACATAGTTTTATTTTATTGAGCCAATGATTTAAAATTAAAACAAATTTTTGAAATATTGGTTTAGGGCTCTTTTTATTTTAAAAAATTTAATTACAGCTTTAGCTTTCGATTCCTATTCGGAATCATTCTCAAAAGCGTTATGAAAACCTTATATCAAAATTGTTTCTTTTATACAAATTTTCAATTTTGCAAAGCTACCTTAATAAACCCATTTATCCTAGCCTAGACAATTTATTTCAAAATAAAATTGTACTATAATGCTTTCAATGTAAAAAGTTTGTACAATTAGAATCAAAAATAATTTGTATGAGACAAAAAAAAATTAGATAAACAAATCATATGAATTCCCAATATATGCAAAATCTTCTACTATGCTTATAGAATTTGTACTTGCTTTAATTTAATGTGCAACATTTCTAAAATCGATCTTTTTTTAAAATTTTTTTGTTTTTCGAGAATTTTGACATTATCTAAACTGATTAAATGGTTTGTATCCCTCATAACGCTTTTGAGAATGATTCCGAATAGGAATCGAAAGCTAAAGCTGTAATTAAGTTTTTTAAAATAAAAAGAGCCCTAAACCAATATTTCAAAAATTTGTTTTAATTGCAAATTTAGAATAAATAATTTTGCAGGTGAGTCCTAATTTAGTTATAAAACGTAATTTTGTCTGGGGATCCCTCAAATACGACGGAATTGGGGGTAACCCTTTTTCCGAAGAAAATAAAGAGACACGCGGAATATATAAATTCGGGGTACGATTCGTATTCATCAAGAGAAGATGAGGAATCAAATCCATTAAGTGATAATCCGAATATGTACTATTAGGAAGTTAAATTCATTCAGAAACAAAAGTATGAAGAATTATAGAAAAAAAAGGTGGCATGTGTAGTGAATAATAGTAAAAAAAAATGAATACAAAGTGAAATAAGAACAATGGAACATACTACTGATACGATGGAAAAATTATCATCCCAATCAAACCTTAAGAACTTAGAAAGAAAGGAGGAAACAGCGGTAATCAAGAATGATGAAACAAGAAAACCTATAATTAAAAAAAGGTGAATTTGTACTCGATTCAGGATACTGGTCCATTTAAAATAGTTATCAAAAAGGAGAATATAAATCTAATGCAGTTGGGGATGGCGATCAAAATAAATAAATTGAATTATTACATTCAAAAATTACAGTGACGCTAACAAATGTCTTCAAAATAAATTATTAAAAGGATTTGATGGCTACGAAGCGTACATACCAGAAAACATAACAGATTGACATAACAGATATTGAACTCAAAGCCAATATTAAATCTGGTAAAGATATAATTAATATGGAAAGGATGTATAAATGGGACAAGGTAAATAATACAAAAATACCAATGGAATTGGTTAAATTGACTTTTGCAGCAGACAAAATCCCAAATAATGTGGTATTTTATGGTTATATTTGAATAAAAGTTAATAATTATATCCCTAACCCCATGTGTATTGCAGACACTGCCAGAATTATGGGCATACTATAACTAGAGGTAGATCAAAAGAAGAATCAAAATGTGAGACTTGTGTTAAAACCAAAAGTGTAGATCACCTATGTAACTTGAAAAACAGTTTTAAGTTTTGTGGTGAGGGTCATGTGACGAACCATAATTCATGTAGAGATAAAATTAAACAAAGGAAAATCACAGAATTCATGACCATACAAAAATGTTCATTTAAAGAAGCAAAAGAAAAAATCTTCGGATCGACACAAACAATCCCAAACAGGTGGGAATTCAAAAGCCTGGCTGAGTCGGAACAGAAGGAAAAGAAGGAACTACATACTTTAAAAAATTAAGGAAAAAGAAGTGAAATTTAATATATTAAATAATAGTGAATGATCTTAAAAATAAAATTAAAAATAAAGACAAGCTGCTTGAGACTTATATTATAAAAGATACAGTAATCAAACTATTTAATTTAAAAAAATTGAATTTTAATAGAAAAGTTAATACTAAAACCCTTATACTCGAAATCATAAATACATATGTAGATGATTACTTTCTCTTCTATAACGACGATATTTCAATAAATTGAAAATATAAAAAATCAGAATTTAATTTAACAGCCTTTTATAATAATAACAATATCAATCCAACAGAGATAGCAGAGGATTTCGAGAATATGATCAACTTCAAATATGATAATAACACCATAATAGCAGGGGACATAAACGCACACAATCATTTATGAGAAATTAACAAAAAATATAACAAATTGGGGAACTTGATTGCCAAAGCGATTACGAGTAGCAAATATTTGTTATTATATGATGGTTCAGCAACTAGACAGGACATTCGTTACCACACCACTGCCTCACCGAATATTACGTTATGCAGTAGAGAACTAGCAAGCAAAATAACATGGAAAGTAACAAGCGACAACATTGATAGTGATCATTTCCCGATAATAATAATCTACAATACTAACTACATCCATAAAACGCAAACTACGGATTGGAAAAAATAGTCAAAAAATTTAATGAACAAGATCCTGAAAACTTATCAAATCCAGAAGAGAAATTGTAAGAATTAATAAACAAACATACTAAAATAAGAATAGACAAGTATATTTTTAAACCAAAAGCATGGTGGAACCACGTTCTTCAAAAACTGTGGGATATCAAATCGGCTAAACAGAAGATTTATAACAGAAAGCAAAATCTCTATACAGCTCAAGAATTAAGAAATGCGATCAACAAACGTAAACAAAGCATCAAGAGAGAAAAGAAGAAAAGTTGGTTAAATTACCTGGAAAGCATAAATAAGGACATCAATTGCTAAGACATTTGGAACAAGATAAACAAAGTAAGAAATAAGAGAACTTCCGATTTTGAAATTTTAGATGACCATAATATCACCAAAAAAATTTTAGAAATAAAACATAGGCATAAAAGGTAACAATATTGCAGATGAATTAACAAAAAAAGCGTTAATTATCCCTACACAGTACACATACTTATATTAATGATCCAACAATAAGAGACATAAATAAATTAATAAAAAAAAGGATTGACGAAGATTGGGAATCAATTATCACATTCACAACCTTATACAAAACAAAGGTAATTTTTATAAAAACATATATCAAAATCCTCCAAAGGATTTGTGGTTCAAAAATTCCAAATTAAAAGTGGGTTTCTTAATAAATAGGAAGATTGCGTGGTGTAATTAACCAACAACTAAAATTAAAAAAATCGAACATATTGTCGTTAATAGAACAAAAAGTATTTATCTACATATTTATGATTTCGAGTATAAGGGTTTTAGTATTAACTGTTCTATTAAAAATCCAATTTTTTTAAATTAAATAGTTTGATTACTGTATCTTTTATATTATAAAAGATACAGTAATCAAACTATTAATTGCACGAATTTAAATTGTCTTGGAGATTATTAATGATTCGAAAAATTTAAATGTAAGAATCAGATGCATTATTTTATTTAATTTTTTTTACATTTATATACAGTGTGAACAAAGTTGTTTCCAATGAGCCCGGCTTGAAGTTTCTGTGTACGCGCTTGTAAGACGCAATTCCCCGTTTCCGAAACCCAGATACCTAAAGCTCATGTATTTGTATTGTATAAGTTGTGTAATTCTCGTTTCCGTAGTAAGGCGCTGGTTAAAATGGTTGTATGTGTGTTCTCCGTGTCCAATATGAAAGCGTAGGTTCAAATAATTGTGTGTGAAGTTCTCGTATCCAAAATGCAGGCGCAGGTCAATAATGCTCGAATCGGGTTATCTCATGTCCAAATTAGTTCCGGTGTATCAAATAAAAATCACTGTTGTTTAGTTTTATAATCACTGTTTATTCACTGAATTTTTTTCTGTTTTATTGTTTTTTAATACGAATATTTTGTACACTACATATCGCCCGCTTCGTGGCAATAACTCCTATCTGCAATTTTTGCATAAATGAGATTTTGACGTAGAAATACGGGAATATAGAGTACGTATCTATGTACACATGTAAGTTTAATATACAGAAACAGAAAAAAAAAATTTCATAGATAAAACTATTACTTCTATAAAGGCAGCCCATACAAATAAGAAACAGTTTTTCTCGTTTCCTGAAAAATACAATTTTTTCAGATAGGAGTTCTTGCCACGAAGCGGGCGATATATTTATCGCTGTATTTTCTCTTATTTTTTATTTACAAGTGTTATTTAGAATATTTTTCCTACATATTTATATACCAATAAAGTGTTTTATATATCAATAAAGTAAATTAAAAAAAAAAAATCGATTAAAAAATATAAAATGATATTATAATTTAATCATTTGCATAATTTTTAAGTATGTACAATCTTAATCTTCATTATACGTAGTACGAATAACACTTATCGATAACGGTGCTATTCAGAAAAAACAATTAAAAATCTGTACACGAAGAAAAATTAGCGTCGCATTCATATTCGTAAAATTCCATTTGTGTTTGAATTTTATCGTTATTTATCAACTGATATAACGGTAAAATTCAAACACAAATGAAATTTTACGAATATGAATGCAACGCTTAATTAATTTAATTTTTTAATTACTTTTAAAATAATTTTAATTTATTAATTTATTTAAATTAATTTAATTTTAATTTTTTATTTTAATAATTAAATTAATATTTTTTTTAATTTTTAGAATAATAATTTATAATTAATTTAATAAATTTAATTTTTCCTAATTATTAATTAATTAATTAAAATTAATTTAATAAATAAATTAATTAAATTAATTACTTTTTAATTAATAATTAATTAATTTTTAATTAATTAATTAAATTTTTTTTTTTGCCTGAATATCACCGTTATCGAAAACCGTTATTCGTACTATAGTATTGAAGATTAAGATTGTACTTAAAAATTATGCAAATGATTAAATTATAATAACATTTGTATTTTTTTATAATCGATTTTTTTTTAAATTATTTGATTTACGAATACGAGTACGATCCACTGTATTTCAATTTTTATTATTCGCATTTTCATTAATGAAAATAATAATAAAATTGTTCTTTTTGTTGTGTTTTAATTCATTTCCACAACGAAATAAAATCGGCTTAATATTAATTTATTTAAAAATGAATTAAAAACGCTTATTTAATAAATTAAAAAAAAAAAACGTTTTTAATTCATGTAGCCAACTGATGTTATGAAATGTACTAAAAATAAATATCAAAATGAAAAAGTGAAAAGGAAATCACATACCTAATCCAATCAAAATGGATTCCCACCGAATAAAAAATAAAATAAAATAATTGCGTATAAAGTAAGATAAAACAATAATTACGGAGGGAGAAAATATGTTGTTGTTATAAAACAATAATATTGTGTGGTGCGAAAGCAAATATAACTGATGAACCATCCCGACAATTTAAAGAGATTCAAATCCATAAATATCAATAAATTGTCCATCCAATTGGATGCAGGAGGCATCAAGCAACATTTCGAATGGAATGTCAAGCAAAACTTAATAGAGTTCATCATATATTTTTATCATATCGCCATGAATTATAAATTAAAAGAATTTCCACTTACCATCATTTACTGTATCCTTCTGATTCCTCAATTTTTCTCGCAAGTCTTGAACATGTGCGTAGATCTTATTACGCAAACTGAATAATGGGATATAATCGGATATATTAACCCCTTCCACTTTTAATTTGCTCTGTAAATCACAGGCTTCATCATTTTGTAGGTCTGTAAATAAAAAAACAAAAAATTGCATGTATTTGTTTACCTAAATAAAATTGTATGCCATCACCCCAGTACAACCGTCAAATATATGTACATACCTTCAAGAAGAACATCACAACACAAAAACATATAAGCAATCTCACAAAAAATGTTTCAAGCGTACATAATTCTAATCTCCTTTCGAATTTTATTTTGCCGCTGTTTTAATTTTTTCAGCAAATCATTATAAAATGTTTCAACGTGTCCGGGTAAATTTGTTACATATTCCTCACAAATGGTTTCATCATAGGTCTCTTTCCAAATTTTATCAAGACTGGTAATCCATTTGATGGTTATTTCCATTATTTTTTTATTGACTTGTTTTCTAAATTAAAAATTTGATTTCAAAATATGTAGGAAATAATCAAATGTAATTGTAAAAAAAATACTTACTGGATATCGTTTAATGATGTGGACATTATTTTCATATATTTGTTTTTTGATTGATTTAATTAATAATTTTGTGCAACTCGTTCGCCGGTTGATTTATAATTTAACAATTTTGAACTTTATATTTTGACAAAAAAATAAGGCTTCTTTATTTCCTGAATGAAAATTAAATATCACTTTTGAAAATTAAATATCACTTTTGAAAGTGCACCAAATGCCACCAACCGCACCAAATGCCACCAACTGCACCAAATGCCACCAACTGCACCAAATGCCACCCACTGCACCAAATGCCACCGAATGTCGGACCCTGTCTTCTGGTAGTTGTCCCATTATTTGGTTCATCATTTTAGGACGTTGTCTTATGCACTTAATGCACTTTCGAAACACGTTCTTTGCAACATCTTTGCCTCTAATAACGCAAAAATAGATTACAATTTCAACATCCGAAAGGACCAGAAGGTGTTAAAAATTTCAATTTTGTGACGGTAAAAAAAAAAAATTTAAAAAAAAAATATTGAATATATAAATAAATTTATTAATTACCAACAAGAATATCATCTATAATTAAATTGGGGTAAGTGCTGTTTTGAGTAATTACTGGTGGAGGGCGTACACGGTCTGCCTGAGACAATTAGTGAAAAGAAGGAAAGTGGGGTAACCCACTTTCCACAAAAAAGACCGAGTGATGAATCTATAAGTGGGGATTCATCGGACTCAGGTCTTGAACAAGCGTCAGATAACAAAACCCATAAGACTAGACAAGACATACATATATATACTAGACATATTAGAGATATTAGAGATACTAGACAAGACATACATAGACATCAAAGTTCCACACCTGATATCACCATATGCAGCCCAAACATTTCAAAAAAACTAAATTGGACAGCGACAAAGGATAATCTGGGAAGTGATCACTGGGTAATTAAAATCACATACAACATGGATTGTGTAGAAAGAACAAAAATAATAAAATGGAGTAAAGTAGGAAGTGAAATAAAAAGCCAAACGTTAAACAACATCGAAGACTTGGAAAACAGCATTTAGAAAAATTAATAAAGGAAAACACAATTGAGACAAAGCGGAATAAGACATACAAATCGAAACCTTGGTGGAACGACCATATTCGAAGACTATGGGAGATTAAACAACACAAACAAATTTTATACAATAACAAAAAAACACAATTCACGGCAATAGAGCTTAAAAAAGCAATACAATCTCTTAAACAAAATATTAAAAAAGAAAAAAGGAAAAGTTGGTTGAAATTTCTAAATGCAATATCTACCAATAGTAGCAGTAAGGAGCTTTGGAGTAATATAAATAAAACAAGAAACAAAAAACAAGCTCAATACAAAATAATGGATGACAAATATAAAGTCATACAATTTTATGAGCACAACTTTCCACAATCCAACGAGAATATCACATTACCTTTTCAAGACACTAGACCATCGGAATATATAGAAGAATTTAGGGAAAAAGAATAATAAAAAAAAACGAAAAATACTGCACCGGGATATGATAAAATAAGCTACAAAATCATCAAGATTTTAAGTAATTCAAATCCTAATTTTGTTGGGGCAATGACAAAATACTTTAATACAATTTGGAGGGAACAAAACTACCCCGAAAAATGGGAACTGATGGAAGTCATAGCTATAAAAAAAAAAGGAAAGGAAGACAGAGACATTCAAAATTACAGGCTCATTTGCCTTCTCCCAATTTTTTCTAAAATATTTAGCAAATTAATTCTAGAAAAAATAATCACATACCTAGAGAAAGAAAAAATTCTAAATGAAAATAACTTTGGTTTCAGAAGGGGAAAAAATATCAATGATTACATGGTGGAGATGTTTAACTACATAAAAATTCAAAAACAACAAAATAATAAAATATGGGTGATCAACCTAGACGTCAAAAAAACCTTCGATAACGCGGACAAAATAACCTTAATAAACATTATGATAAATATGAAATTTCCCAATAACATAATAAATTGAATATACATCTTTCTCACTAACAGGAAAATAAATACAGAAAAATTTCCAGATTTAACAAGCCAAATCACTAATGCAGGAGTTCCACAAGGAAGCTACCTTAGCCCAACACTATTTAACATATACATATACTCACAAATTACACGAGCTAAGCAGCAACCACATAAAAATATTTCAATTTGCAGACGACATCTGTATAATAGTGAGCGGAAAAAATAATAATGAGATAGAAGAAAGAGCCAATAAGTCAATTAATAATATAAAACTAAAACTAAACGAAATTAAATTAGAAATTAATATAGACAAGACACACTACGTAAAACTATTTACTAATAAATCAATAAACGTTAAACAATCACTTAAATTGGATAATGTAACTATACAAGAAAAAAGGGAAACGAAAATACTTGGAGTCACAATATCAAACAGAATGCAACTGAATGAGCATTACAGAAACATAAAAGCTGGAATATTTAAGCAAATAAATGTATTCAAACTATTAAACCACAGCAAAGGGGAAGTCCACCCAGAAATATTAATTAGACTATACAAATCATTAATAAAAACAAAATTAGATTTCACGTTCATCTACACTGAAGAGGAAAACAAAGTCGCAACAAATATATGTCAATCCATTAAAAATTCTTAAATTTTTTAAAGGTTTTTTTTAAAGGTTCTGCTTGGGGTACATCAAAACGACTCCAATACCGGTAATATTGGCGAAAACTTTGGAGCTTCCGATAGAGCTAGATAACAGAAAGAAAACCTTGAGATATATTTCGAATCACCTATTCAATAACACAAAGATATGAAGAGATATTATAAATGGGGAATCACTGGACAAACTAAACAATCTTTATAGAGAATACCCACTATTTAATAACATTAAACCACTAAATAAAAAATATATCAATCCAAAAAATCTAAAAATAGAATTAAATATTAAGGGTCTATCAGTTAAAAAAAATAATTAATAATGAACAGCTAAAAACACTAACTAAAGAATCAATGAAGGAGTACACAAATCATGATTTCATCTTCACGGATGGAACAGTCCAACTCAACAAATCAGGAATAGGAATCTATCTCGAAAGTATCAATTGCAGAGCATCTATTATACTAAAAAATATAACAGATATAAAAACTACAGAGTTACCTAATAGGAATAAAAATAGCTATAACATTAGCTCAACTTAGTAAAAAAAGCAATGTAGTAATTTTAACAGACTCTTTGAGCGCATGCAAGTCACTGAAAACAGCCCTAAACGATAATACTAAAAGACACTTCGAGAATCAGATAATTAATACTGTGAGTAATAATTTAAATAAAAAAATTATAATAAAATGGATCCCAGGTCATATAGGTATAGCAGGAAACGAAGCAGCGGATGAATTAGCTAAAAGAGCGTTAACTCACCCAACACATTATATGCAAAACGAACCAACACAAGCAGGCACAGTAAGAGCCATAAATACAACAATTAAAGAAGATTGGGAAATAACATATAAAACAATTACATTAGAAAAGGGAAAATATTATAGAAGAATCAACGAAACGCCCCCGGTGAGTTTTTGGTTCAAAAATATAAAGTTAAGTGTTTCGGATATAAGAATAATTTCAAGACTAAGGTCAGGACACTCCAAGGACAAAAACTTCCTACACAGAATGAGAATAGAAGAACATCCAAACTGTGACTATTGCAATGTTAAAGAGGATAGCACGCATATAATAAGCAACTGCATAAAATACGAAAATACAAGGAATAAATATAACGTATTAATAGATAAATCACTTATAAATATCTTAAATAACAAAGATGAATTAGAACTAAAATCTATTACGGGTTTTCTCGGGGAGATCGGGTATGGCCTCTAGGAAGTGATTGCTCGGCAGACTAGACCAAAATTAAACGGAAAATATAAACAAAAAACAAGAAATTTAACACCTTCAAAATTACTAATAATACTAATACACACTAACATAACGAAATAAAATAAAATATTCAAATTATATTAATTAAATCAAATTCAAACTTTCTCTATTATTACAAATCTTAAAAAAAAAAAATGTAAATAATGAATTGTGAGGAACATGGAGTGCTTACAGTCTGATTCACTCAAAAGAGATAAATATTCAAAAAAAATGGAAATCAGATGATAATACATTCCGAGGCCAGACACAAACTTATAATTTTAAAATATGTATTAATTAAAATTTAAAATTTAAAAAAAAAAGAAAATACAAAGAAAACAGGAAACTAAAAATACTAACAAGGGTATAATAAATAACACACTAATCCACAAATTATCATATAAAGGTGGAGGTACTAACACACTAACATTAAGTCATTCGAATGTGAAATTGTGATGTGTACAAAATGGAGGAAAATCGAATTACTCCATTTTTGGTGAAGGGCAACTTAGGGACTAATAAGATAAAATACAGAAGATCATAGAAATTTAAACTAGAAAATGAAATAAGAATAAGGAATTTGGGATTATATAAAATTAATATCAAATAGAATTTAAAATTAAAATTTGTAAGATGCAACAATATAAAAAAAAAAAGAAAGAGAAGGAAATAAAAATATAACGAAATATAGAATTATGTATATAGAAACGTCAAATTTAATTATAAGAAATTAACACGGACAAACTCCTATAGCTACAGAACATCCCTTGAGAAGTATTTGTATGCAAAATATAGGAGGAAAGCTAAAGCTAGGTCTTATGGCTGGATAACAGCTGACCATAACAAATTCAAAGAAGAAAAAAAAAAGATATAATTAATATGGAAAGAATGTATAAATGGGACAAGGTAAATAATACAAAAATACCAATGGAATTGGTTAAATTGACTTTTACAGCAGACAAAATCCCAAATAATGTGGTATTTTATGGCTATAATTTGAATAAAAGTTAATAATTATATCCCTAAGCCCATGTGTATTGCAGACACTGCCAGAATTATGGGCATACTATAACTAGAGGTAGATCAAAAGAAGAATCAAAATGTGAGACTTGTGCTAAAACCAAAAGTGTAGATCACCTATGTAACTTGAAAAACAATTTTAAGTTTTGTGGTGAGGGTCATGTGACGAACCATAATTCATGTAGAGATAAAATTAAACAAAGGAAAATAATTTACCGTACTGGCACAGGACAAGAGATGCCCATACTTTGAGTGATGTTGAAATGTTGGATGGCTTTTTGAGTCGTTGTTTTGAAAAATTTGAGCGTTCATGTTTAACATCTGAAAATTCGCTTATAAATGCAATATCTACAAGTAATTGATACGTTTAAGTAATTAATCTCTAGTCATTTTAATTAGGTTAAGTTTTAGGTTTAACATGAAGAATACGGTGGTTTTTTTTTTATTATCTACATTTTTTACACTATTTTCTACTGTAATATATCCAAATATTATTTTAGTTTATATAATTGAAATACTTAATAGCGATTTAAGATTGACTTTTTTTATTGTATAGTGCTTAGCTTACACTGACCAATATATTAATCAACATTTTGTTTTTTTTTTTGTTGAATTTCGAAATAAAATTAACTAAAAAAAAAAGGAAAATCACAGAATTCATGACCATACAAAAATGTTCATTTAAAGAAGCAAAAGAAAAACTATTCGGATCGACACAAACAATCCCACACAGGTGAGAATTCAAAAGCCGGGCTGAGTCGGAACAGAAGGAACTACATACTTTAAAAAATTAAGGAAAAAGAAGTGAAATTTAATATATTAAATAATAGTGAATTATCTTAAAAATCAAATTAAAAATAAAGACAAACTGCTTGAGACTTTAGGAAAGGAGATAATAACAAAATTATCAACTTCAAATCAATCATTTGTTCACCAGGTGACGCAGATCTAATTTCAATAGATAATTTATGATTGATAATATTAATATTTTATTAAAAATCCAATTTTTTTAAATTAAATAGTTTGATTACTGTATCTTTTATATTATAAAAGATACAGTAATCAAACTATTTAATTTAACTATTAATAACTTTTTAACTATTTAATTTAACTATTAATAACTTTTTAACTATTTAACTTTAAATCAAACTATTTTATTTAACTATTTGTAGGATTTTGTAGATTCTATAGAATGAATAAATTTTATACAGAAGAGTCGTTTATAGAATTTAGAATTTTTAAAATTTTTACGATTTATAGCATTTGGAAAATTTCTAGAATTTAAAGAAATAAAAAAATTCGAATTAAGAGGATTTGAGTCTACAGAGTCTAAAGATTTTAGAAAATTTACAGATTATGTCGAGTATTTGAATAATTTAGAGTATTTGTAGGGTTTGAAAGAAGCAAAGAATTTAAAGAAATTACCGAATTTGTGGAGAATATATAAAATTCAGAGAATTTAGACAATTTTAAAATGTATTAAATTTATAGAATTTACGGAATTTAAAAAATTTAGAGATTGTATTCAATATATGTATGTGTAGTATTTATAGAATGTAATGAATTGGAAAAACTTAGAGGACCAAGAGAATTTGAAGAATTTAGAGAATTAATAGAACGTGTTGAATTCAGAGAGTTTTTCAGAATTTTAAGAATAATAGAGACATTTTAGGGAAATTATATTATTTGTAGAATTTATAAAATTTAGTAAATTTACTCAATTTATAGGATTTATAAAACATACAGAATAAAAATTTTCGGAAAAATTCAGAGTATTTATGGAATTTCGTAAATTTATAAAATTCATAGAATTAAGAAAATTAAAATTATTTAGACAATTAACATAATATGTATGTAGGATTTAGAGGATTAGTAGCATTTAGAAAGTTTAGAGAATTTTTAGAATTTAGCAAATTTTAGAAATAAAGAGAGAAAGTAGAACTTAGAGAAATTTTTAATTTTGAGAATTTAAATTTTAAAAATTTACAAAGTTTGGAAAATTTATAGCCCACAGAGAATTTAGAGAACGCTAGGATTAAAATTAAAAGAATTTTTGGTATTCAAATAATTAAAAGAATTTATCGAATTTAGAAAATTTAAAGAAACAATTTAGTAAATTTATAGGATTAAGCGAATTTACAAAATTTTGAAAATTAAGAGTCTTACTAGGATTTAGAAAATTGAAAGAATTTGTAGAACTTAGAGAACTTATAGAATTTGTAAAATTAAAAGAAGTTAAAGCATTTAAAGGAATTTTAATAATTTAGAGAATTTTAAAATTGAGAGAATTTATAGAATTTAAAGGGCTTAACGGATTTATAAAATTGAGAAAACTCGTAGAATTACGATAATTTAAAGAATTCAGAGAAATTTATAGAAATTATAAAATATTTCTGATTTAAAAAAATGAAAGGATTTATCGAATTTAGTAATTGTTTTTGTAGAATTTATAATATTCAGCTAATTTAGAGAATTGTAGAATTTAAAGAGAATTTATTAAATTTATGGAATTTATACAATTTAAAAAATTTAATGAATATGTAGATTTTGAGAATTTATAGATTCTGTTGAGATAAGAGAATTTAGAGAGAACTTGTAGAATTTATGGTTTATAAAATTTAGGAAATTATAGAACTTGTAAAATTTAAAGAATTTAGCGAATTTATAAAATTAAAATTATTTGAATAATTTATTAAAAAAATTAGAATTTGACAAATATATAAAATTTAGATAATTTTTAGAATTAGAGAATTTAAAGGGTTTATAACATTTGTAGAAAATATTGAATTTAAAGAATTTATGGAATTAAAAAATTTCGAGGATGTATAGTATGGAGAATTTATAGAGTTTATAGAATTAAAAGAATTCAGAAATTTCTTGAATACTTAGAATAGACAAACAACATTGTACAATATAGAATCGGTATATACCTAGATACATAATGTATAATGAATTAATAAAACGAATAGAATGAACATAATAATTGAGCTTAAAATTGTATAAATGTATACATATTAGTTTAATTGAATTTAAAGATGGAATTTGTAATTAATTAATTAAGATAAGAATAATCTGATTTTAGAGTACTAACTACACACAATAACATCAATGATCAAAGAAGTACACACCAGAAGTTGGAATTAAACGGTCAATTTGTTAAACTTTTAGCAATATAAATTTAATAAAATTGGAAGAAATCAAATCCACTATTTCAGCCCTTCCCGTGAGAAGTCTCTGTAAACGCATAGTGGATAATCAGAATACTAGGCCATATGACTTGAGACGGCCGACCACAACAAATAAATAGACAAAAAAAAAAAAAAACATTTACTTACCACATTTATTTTTCTAATGATTGTGAATCCATCCACATATGGTCATTGGACCTTTGTTTGTCTAAAAATAAAAAAAAAACAAATAATAATATTTTATATTTAAATAATTACTTATTGAATATTCACTTCTAAATAATTAAGTTTTGGGAGCAGTTATAATATAGGACAGTTTGGGAGCAGTTATAAGAAATCGCCGAAAATGAAATTTTATTGTTTTGTGAACGTGAAGAGAAAATTAAAAGTATGGTGAAAACCAACCAAATTCTCTCAAGTAGTAAATAGCGTGATAAAAAAATGAATTATGTATAGATTTAATAAGTTAGATGAATCTATAAACAATTTATAAAGTTAGAACACAAATTAAAAACACACCAAACAAAAAATTATATTTAAAAAAGCATATTCTGATTATCAGAAATTTTCTTACGTGACAAATGACAACAAACTACACACACAAAACACAACTAACTACTAAACAGTAAACACTTTTGGTTTTGATGTTCGTTTGTTTTGTGAATTCCCCGTTTGTTTTGGCATTTCTTTGTAAACAACGACAAAATGGATTAAAACGAGCGTTGAGATAACTAAATTATTTTTGCCAAAAACGCTGAAACAGCGAGGAAATCTTACCCTCTAACTAAACACATAGACGCCGTTCGAAGCGCCGTATACATGTATTTTAATTTAAAGGATGGTGCACATTAACAACGAGCGACGAGAACGATATTTTTCTTTTTCACTAAATAATGAAAGAAAATAGTAAGAATAATAAAAACCTTTAGTTTTTAATTGACGATGGTTTATAAATTTTGCATTTACTAAAAACAAAATATAGAATTTAAATCATTTTAAT
Source organism: Tipula helvola (assembly GCA_963556165.1). Taxonomy (NCBI): domain Eukaryota; kingdom Metazoa; phylum Arthropoda; class Insecta; order Diptera; family Tipulidae; genus Tipula; species Tipula helvola. Next base: position 330,580,169 of record OY744483.1, on the reverse strand, counting down.
ATAAAATTCTAATATATCGTCGCAAATTTTGAATTATCGCCGCTAGTTGTCAATTCAAAATAAGTTCCACTCGTTTTCCACAAATCTTTCTTTAGTACGAAAATTATATTTCGTCGTATTTTTTGCGTTTGACCTAAAAACATAACCTAGAATTTATTAGTCAGTAGAGGAAGAAGAACTAGGACGCTAAAACCTAGACACGCAAATTATTATAATAAAAAAAAAACAAAAAAATGGAGGATGGAGGATGCAAAATCGGAAAACAATAGAATGAATCAAAATGTGACATAAAATATCGCTCGTCTTGTATGTGTACACAATTCGCTCTCGCGCTTGTGGAACTGACTCGTTCCTCGCTACTCGCTCTCAATGTGCACCATCCTTTAGCGGCGCTTCGAACGGCGTCTATGTGTTTCGGGCAAATGATTCATTTTTATGGAACTGAGTACAAGTTTGAGTTCCATTAGCATGTTCGGAAAAAGACCAAAGTTAATTTGTAGTAAAATTCGAAGATAAAATTTGTCAATCTTTCTCTGAACATGGGTAGTAAATTTATAGTAAATTTTTATGTTGTTGTTTTTATTATTTTGACATTTTTAATCTTTATGACCGGATTTATGTGACGAAAAATAACCTTTGTATGTATCTAACTAAATACAAAAAAATATGTTTTAAATGGCAATCGATTTATTATCTATGAAAATGCGTGTTCGAATTTTTTCGATATTGGCTTTTAACCAGTGTTTAAATTCATTTTTCCGTTCCCTTCTTTTATCTTTTTTTTCTCTCTTTGTCAAAGAAAATAAAAAATATTTTTGTTTGTTTCTTTCCCCGGGAACGAAATCGACAAAAGTAAAATATCTCTCCTCATATAAAACACAACAGATAAGAGAGGAGAGATATTTTATTTGTTTGATTTCGTTCCAGAGGAAAGAAACAAAACAAAATATTTTTTCTCTTCTTTCGCAAAAAGAGAATAAATAAAGGAACGAAATTTGAATTTAAACACTGATTTTAACTTTTTGTATGGGCAAACTGTCGCGACACTATCGCACGTCACATAGAAAAAATAATGATTTTAGATCATTCATTATTTTTCATGTTGCTTTGCTCTTCCTCTATTTCTTATTAAATTCTAATAGGAATTGTGTAAATGAGACAACTGTACAGTTTATTCGGCATAAAGTGAACCATTTTACTTTTAGTTTTGATAGAACCTTGTGTTTTATTTCGTTTATTGATTTTTTTAATTTGAGTAAAATATATAAAATTCTAGGCCGTCTCTTTTAAACAATTTTATTTGAACGGAGGAATATAGTTTCGCATTCAACAATGAGGTGGTTTACACCACCAAATATTTTGTGGACTGACCTAAATGGCGACCTATTTTAGTCCACTTACCGACCGTTTACATCACAATAAATATAGGCCGCATTTGGTCCATATGTCAAAAATTAAAATATTTCAATAAATGTATTTATATTTAATATTATATAATTTTGATATTTATTGATTTTAATTTTAATATTTTTATTTTTATATATTATTTGTGCCGTAAAAATTATAATTAACAAATAGAATCTATTGAAAAATTCGAAATTTCTTAGGTCGAACCGTTTACACCATATTTCTGGTTGATGTATTTTAGGTCAGGTTACCCATTTTGCTTGCCTAACTCATTTTGGGTAACAAGCGTTTACACCAAGTGACCTATCCAGTTTAGGTCGAATATAGTGTATAGTCCGGGACTAAATATGGCGGTGTAAACTACCTCAATTTAAATTACGCCGGTCATACATTTTATTAGCATCTAGCGTGCAGTGTAACAATTTTTCTTGTCATTATTGTGTAACAATGTTTCATGATTTAAATTAGAATATTAACATAATAAATAATTTAATGAATATAATCTGGGGTGTGATTTCGGAAGGTGACAAATGATTATCACCTGTCACTTTTTCAAAAAAGAAATTCCGTATGGTTATTATCACCACGATTATTACCTTTCGGTGCTCACTTTTTGGTGATTGTATTTAAAGCTATCACTTTCGTTATCACCAACAAGAGTATAACATAAAACAAAATATTTTATGATTTGTTTGTAGAAAACTTGAGTAGGTATGTATTTATAAACATTTAATTAATTTTTTTTAATATTAAATTATTAAAGAAATTTAACGCAAATGGCCCTTAAATAAAATCAGTTACTGAGCGCCAAATGGTATTTTTAATTTTGTTCTTGTAAATATTATGTTTAATAAAATTTTAGCTGAGTACCAAAAGATAATAAATATTTCAACCAAATTATTATTTTATTTAAAAAAATTGATTGTCCATTTAAAAAATCGTTAACTCTGTTGAGGAACGTTAAACCCATTTTCATTTTCCTTTTGACCAAGTTAAAATTAAACATTTCTAGCAAGTGTAAAAATGTAACAAGTTGACAATTTTTTGACGTTTCCAGTTTTTAGTTGCCCGATAGTTGCCCTCCTTAGGAGGTGATCACCGAGGGTGATCACTTTATACTACCACCAAAACAAAAATCACAGACCACCTTCTGGAATCTCACCCCTGTCCTGTTTAAAAGAAATAGATATGTGCATCTTTCAAAGAAAATGAAATGCATATGATACCAATTAGCAATCAATTTGTAAGTTGATGTGCTTCCGCTTCTGAAAATGTCACGCTTCGTCCCTGATATGTAGCTATGTATATAATTGAAGATTTACTATTCAATATTGACCAACAACAGTATTGTATCACTCAGTAATTTTTTAAAACATTTAACTCATAGTATCCAACACAAATAATATTTCTAAATATGTACTTACAGCTTTTTGACTGACCAAAATTTATTAAGAAGCTTAACTGTCTGATCAGTGTACAGTTATTGCTTCAAAATGTCTTAAACACACAGTATACAACAAATTATGAAAAACACTAATTTTTTTTTTTTAACTGTTAAACCTTCACTACACTATTAAGATTTATTTTGATTCTAAAAATTCACAAACACAACACTGACACAACTTTATTAAACGTTTAACTATCTTATCCTGACTTACATATCAAGATAAGTTTAGTTGGCGTTTCTCAAAGTTGTGCCTTTTCACTTCACATTACAAACTGAATTTTAAAAGTTAAAAGCTTTACCACTGTACTGATCGCACTACATTGCTTTGTGTTAAGTTCATTCGCACAACTAAGTGAGATCGATTTACATATGGCGTTACTTTTTATTACCAATTGAAGTGTGTATGTATTACTCGGAAGATTTAATTTGATATGAAATACACACTCACGTTAAAATAAAAATTGGGCACCAATACTGTGTTGTAGAAAATTGATTTTAACTCTATAACATCATAAAGCCGTTGCGGTATATTGTTTGCACGTATAGTTGGCCATCAAAGTATTGAATAAATAAAATTCGCAATCATTTTGACAAAACTAAGACAAAAATAGCTTTTAAGATTTCTTATCATTATCAAAATAGGTACCTAGCTTTTAATTAATTATTGGAATTTTATTAGTTTTAATAAATCAAAAAAGGGTTTTTACAAAATGTATTTAAATACTTTTTAAAGGCTGGTCAACAATCGGCACCGAAACAAATATTATTTCAAATACAAAAAATTATTAAAATGAACAATTTAATTAGCAACAAACAAAAACTTCTTGGCATCATAAAATACTATTTTAAACACTTACAAATGCGCAACATAAACACGTAACATATGTGTAAACCCAACTCAATCTATTCTCCCACTAAACTCTCAACTATATATCCAAATTATGACAACCAGAACAATAATTAGCTTGAGCAGCATACTATTAACGATCAGGTTGGATTTGATGGTGAAAATCTGGTCAAATTTTGTGAATCCACAAATTATTTTCTGAGCAAGGATTTTGTTCAAAAAACGAGACTTGAGAGTTGCAATTTTTATCGGCGTACTAGATGTACGATAATATTAAAACTAAACCAAACATCAATAATATTTACCGTTGTATATCTAGTAAGTACACGGAAATCGCAACTCTCAAGTCTCGTTTTTTGAAAAAAGTCCTAATGCTGTGTGCCTAACGTCGATTTTTTTGACTAAATTGTCGACTTTTCTAAATTGCCGACTACTTCGTACCAGTCGTTCATAGATGGCATAAGAGTCAATAAGACAATCTGTGCCTGGCTTTTCATTCTAAATTTCGACTTTTGGAACGTCAACCGAATTATTATTACTATTTGACGGAAATAACTAGGAATACTGCTTGAATTTTCGTTCCTTTTCATTTTGGTTCACGCGCAAGTTGATTTGCCATATTAATTTGCTTTTTTTTAAATTTTTCGATATTTCGTAAAGAAATTTATCTATAAAATATTAAATTAATTTATTGGCGCTATAAGAACATGTAAAGACTTGCAAAGTCGTTAATGAGTTCGATAAAACCGGATAGAATATTTTAGCGCTGGTAAACTAAAGAAAATATCTGACCCAAAAGTTTCTCCAATCCGTGCTGCCTACAGATGATCTGACTTACCATATAATTCCTAACAGAAAGTTGAAATTAAAATCTTGTACAAAATATACAAAAATATATGAACTTTAATTAAATATGACAATAATTTTAATTTTCTTGAATAATTTGATTAATTTTGATAGTTTTTGAAAAATTTCGGATTAAACGAACTCTCCAATTTAAGTGAACTATTTCTAAAATGAATGAAAATTATTCCGAATTGAATAAACCCTTTTACGGAAAGAATGGAACTAATTTCGAGTGGAATAAAACGTTTTCCAAATTAAATGAAACCAAATGAAATAAATTTAAAAGCAAAAATTGTATCACTAAAATTTATAATTTAAATAAAAAAAACGTACTGGATATCTTGTAACAGCAGGGAGTATCATCTTCGTGTCTAAGATGAAATTGGCCCAATCTGATGCTGTGACTGTTTCAATTCTATATTTGATTACGCCTTCTAGATTCGGGTTTCTCTTAGTTCTTAATAAGTTTTCCTTCGACGTAATTTGCGAAAGCCGTGTCCTATCGAATTTACTTTTGTAGATTAAAATAACCCTTTGCCAATTAAAGGTTAAATAATTAAAGTGGTTTTAAATTGAAAACAAATAATTGAACCTGGAAAAGCAGAGAATACGGTTATGGAAGAAGAAACTTCTTTGGTTTTGTGCTGCTTCAAAAAGGTCATTCACCTATAGGGGCCCTTATCATAAATTCCATCGCAAAACAATTTTCATGTGATTTCAAAAATGGATCGCCAAACCCGTTACCTTTCTACCATTTAGGCGATAGTCGGAAAAATACCGCCAGCAAATTAAAGACGAACATTGTTTGATTGTTTATCGTTTCTTATGGTTACTAGTAGTAATTGCCTTATCTTAAACTGAGAGAATCGGATTTGTCCCTCAAAATTGTAGTTCGGCTGCTACCTGAACCGTATTTTAATTTTCTCGAATGTCCAAAAATGTATCGATTAAAAATGAAACGTTTTTATTCCAAATATAGTTCAAAACAAAATAATAAACAAAAATACACTCGAACCAAAACTATAGCTTTAAAGTAACGTCACTTACATAGTTCGGGTATGGTCCGTCATAAAATTCTTTATGAGCTCCTGACTCAATACGCAGAATTTGTAGGTGCTTCACTTCAATATTATTTTATGATAAATATTTATCTGTTTGTTTTGTTTTAAAATTATCCAAATTATAAGAAAACTATCAAAATGAGTGGTTGAAAGAGTGACTTACGGAGCACATCTAAACGAAATTAATTTTCATTATACACAAAAATTTTATAATTACCATTAATTAAAGTTGAAGTTGTGACCTACCTAACTGAATACTCATTACTTCCAGTAGTGTCTGTATACATTTGGTATCGGTTTTCACCTCACTTGGTGCTTGATACATCGAGTATAAAATAACTTTACCAATATCATACGCTTACAATTACGGCTCGATAACATTTGGCCAGATGAAGACAGAGTGGAGATACATATTTTAGAAACGTTTTGAAACATGAGGCTGGTTCTGTAATTTGTACAATATTTCCATTATATCGTGCTTAAATTGCGCTAAATATAATTATTAATTATCAATAATAATGGTGAACAAACTGAATTTATTACTCATCAGCGTTAGTATTCTACAAGACACTGTGCAAATTTAAATTTTGCAAAACGCATATTAATCCAAGCACCCTTTCTATAAATGACAACTAAATTGAAAAGTAACCTCACGAGGAGACTTTTCGTTGGCCGTCTGGTGATGAATAGTGTAATGTTGGTTTGAAATGAAAAGTCGAAAATTTAGTCAAAAAAGTCGACGTTAGGCACACAACATTAGTATAGGAATAATAAATTATATTGCGATGTTTCAACAAAAAAAAACACGGCCATTTATACCGGCAAAATTCAGAAAAAGTGTTTTCACATCACTCCACAATCTGACACACTCCGGGATCAAAGCTACGGTAAAGTTATTGACTGACAATGTAATTTGGCCGGCAATCAGCAGGGATGTAAGGGACATGGCAAAAAATTGTATAAATTGTCAACAAGCAAAAATCCACAGGCACACCAAATCACCAACAGGTAGCTACAACAACACGATCAGTCGGTTCTCGGAAGTGCACCTAGACATCGTTGGTCCGTTACCAATATCAAATAATCAGCGATATTGTGTTAAGTTGATAGACCGGTACACACGTTGGGTCGAAGCCATTCCAGTTCCAGACATAGTGGCATGAACAGTAGCATGGGCAGTGTACTCAGTCTGGCTTGCTCGTATTCATTGTGACCGACCAGGGATCGCAATTCGATTCGCAGCTATTTGCCTAATTGTCCGCATTATTGGGATTGGAAAGGAAGCGAACAAATAGTTACAACCCAAAATGTAACGGAATGATTGAAAGATGGCACTGAACACTAAAGGCGGCCATAATGAGCTACGATAGACCGGATTGGACCATGATATTACCACCAAAATTACTTGGGTTAAGAACAGCATTCCGCGAGGATTTACAGATGACATCAACAGAACTAGTGTACGGCAGTACCATACGTATACCGGGTCAATTCCTAAACACAAACAAAACCGGCATACCTCAAACGGAATTCATAAAAACACTTAAAGACCACATCAAGGAATTCACACTCAAGCCAGCATCAAGACACAGCCAGGAAATTGTCTTTGTAAGTGAAGAATTACACACCTGCAGTCACGTCTTCGTAAGAACAGACGCGGTACGCAAAGCGTTACAACCACCGTCACTGGGCCATATCAAGTAACACAACGAAACCATGTTATCGGGAAAATTCGGAAGTTCCATTACCAGAGGGTGCATTAAGCGAAAAACACAATCAAAGCTCGAGCAATAACGGTCAAATCTCCACACAAAGCCAGAAAGTCACATTCAATCTAGACACCCCGCAGTATGTCCAACAAAACAAGGTAGATAGCACCAAATCGGGTAGAGAAATAAAATTACCAATGCGTTTCTGCGACAGTATCGTCAAATCGTACGATTTCACTGGGAGGGGAGTGTGTGGCGTGTGTCACTATACCACAAGCCAATCATGTTTCTCACAAAATTTTACAAATTGATCCAAATTACACACACAGTGTACATTTTTATTGTTAGAAACACTTTAGAAATGCGCAAGGTACATTTTGATAGCAACGTATTATCCCAGTTGCCCAAAAATGTAGTTAGCGCTGCGAAAAATAAAAGGTTTCGATGAAAATAAAAAAATAAGGACAACTGGAAAAAATAGACACGAATACGGTTGTATGTGCAAAGAATAAAATAGAATGTATATTTGAAATTAAATAAATTTAATTCAATTATAAATAAAATTAATTACAATTAAGTGTTTATGAATCTAGCGAATTAAGTAGTGCTGTGTGAATAGAGCGCAACGCTAACAACTGCACTTCTCTGTGTATCTAGTGTCGATAAACACGCGTGGCCTAACGTCCACACTAAACGGAACGTTAGTAGGTCACGCATCATACGAACACGCTAAAAGTTGAGCATGTTCGACAAATTTATGAAAATTGTGAAAAAGACTACACTAAGGCCACTTTTCGTAATCTCAGAGTTATTAATTAGCAAAATTATGGAAAACGTAGTAGTGTAAAGACTACTTAGCGTTTTAAAAGATTAGCATATCTGCACTTAAAAATTTTTTTCCGGAGGCAGTCTACAAAGGATGTTTGTTCCATTTTGGGCAAATTATCTGGCGTAGAGTGCAGGCCCAAGGTTGTGCGGTAAAATATGGAAACGAAAATTTTAGAATTTAAATTTACATGCTTAAAAGTCTAGCTTTTGTGCCTGCTGCAGAAATTATTTCTTACTATAAAGCATTAAAAAAATCTTTCGATCCTGATGGTATGGACGCAAAATTGGAAAATGGTTGAAAAACAATTATTTGACCGATTAATTGTTTACCGAGATTTTAAAACCGCGATTTTAATATCGAGATTTTGAAAACAGAGATTATGTAGCCAACTCAAAATATTTAGACATATAAAATAGAAAAAATAAAAACCAAGATTTAAAATTAACAGAATTTTTTTTCAGCAAAACCAAGATTTTTGAAATCGGAATTTTTAAACCGAGATTTAAAATACCGAGATTTTTAAAATCGATATTTCGAAACGCTCCCGTAAGAATTTTTATTGACAGTAAAATTTTATCTTGCAATTGAAATTGTAATCAAAACCAGAATATTCTAGAATTTCAAAGAATAAGCAACAACAATTCGAGAAATAAATGTATCAGTGAATAACTTACCGAACATTGAAGGCACAGTGATCTAGAATACAAATAAAAATATAAAATATAAACAAATATAAAGTTAATCGTTTATTACTTACCATTTTTCCACACTGGATTATACGCATACCGGCATACCGTCTCGAACATTCATTTTTGATACTGCAGCCTTGTACCCGGACGACAGCAGAACACAAACATTTTGGAATTGGCTCTGCAAAAAAACCATCGTGAACCATCCTAAAATGAGCAAAAAAAACAAGAATTAGTGCCAAATTAGTAAGAATATTTATTAGGCAAGCAAAATTAGTGCTTTTGATTACGGCAGATTGCTTTGTTTCTCATCATTGAGTTTCTCATGATAGAATTGTCATATTTAAATCCACCTAGGAGTACTCCAAATAATCCAGAGCTAAGTGGTAATTACCAAGTAAACCCAAGAAGTCTAATTTTGTATAAAGCGAGCCCTAAAGAGAAGAATGATCTTAAAGGCATAGTAATGGTAATGGGTATTGAAAATCTCTTACTAACTTTAAAGGAAAGGGGTAATAATATTGAAAACAATAAGGTGCCACGTTATTTGAGTGAAACAAACTTGATACCCAATATTGGTCCAGACCGTTCCCAAAATTACTAGTCGACAGAACAAATTTCAAAAATTTTAAAATCATGGAACATTAAATTTAGCGGATCGGCATAACATCCCGATCGAGCGTTTCATTTACCTGATTGAACATATTCTGTTTCTATTTCTTTCATTCTTGTACTTGTATTGGTTTTTTCTTTAATTTGTCCCTTGTAATTGTTTTGCAAATTATGTTGCATAAAAAAAGAATAAAGTAAACAAACGTAATAATAGTAGGTTACAGGGTAATCCTCATACAATGGGCACATTCAGGCAAGTCAACTGTTGGCAACATGTTGAGTAAAATCAACACGTTGAGACCATTTCATGGCAATGTGATTATTTAAATGTCATTTTTTTAACATCAACGTTATTCAAATACCAGCATAATTACTTGTATGGAATATAGGGCATTTTTGCACATGTTTTTAAAACATCCTCAATACTCAAATAACCTCCATACTACCGAAAAATCTCCAAAATCTTGAATAATGTTGAAACTTTTCTAGAAATCTCGAAATTATTCTTCAAACATTGAAAAATTGGGCGAAATTAATAATTATCTAAGGATGAGCATGAGAGTAATATTTAATGGTAACTATTTTTTGTTGAACCAAGAAAAATATGTATATAAAGAATGTTTTCAAAATTTACATTGTGTACTTACACGTTTTAGCACCATGAAAAATCTTGAATGCACCATGAAAAAATACTCAACACTCGATTCGACTTGATTTGACTAATTGAATTATTTATTATTGACACTTCGTTTGTTTTGTGAATTCCCGTTTGTTTCGGAATTTTTTGGTAAACAACGACAAAATTGATTAAAACGTACGATGAAATAACTAACTAATTAGTTCAGTGGCCGTCTTTGGCATTGAGATAAAAACTATAGAGAAGAAATAAACAAACGTCAAGTGTACAAAAATCGGTGCGAAAAAAAGAAAGACGAAAATAGTTTAGGGCCTTATTTAGAATTTTATTCAATGCATAGGTTGAATGCTATACAACTTCATTGTGATGTTTTGTGTTAAGGAATACAAATTAAACGTCAAAATATTGTTCATATCTTTTGTATGAAGTGGTACAGATGCAATTTTATTTCTATTATTACAGACATATTATATTAAATATTTTTTAATAAAAAAATAATTGAAATGTATTCATTTTATGTCATTTTAAGCTAAGCCGGTAATTTTTTTTTTTAAAAACGAGAGTGAAAAATTAAAACATAAAAAGAAGGCTAATTCGTATTCCTTAGGTTTAATCTTGTACCGTTTGAGTTTTTTCTGTGGGCGGTTTGTTTTCCTTAACACTAAAAAAAAGTGACATATTTTAGCTGTCAAATTATCGATCTATTGAAATGGAGTGGGTTGCTTAAAATAAAACAATTAAAGTTAAAAAAAAATGGTTTTATTTTAATTACAGATGGTATAATTATTATTTAGTTCAATTTTTTGAATAAAATTAATTTTATTATTAAAAAAACCTTTTCTAATACCACTGACAGACTAGGGATTAGCTAAGCGCGATTAGTGAAACGAGATTAGCTAATCCACCACAAATCCATATGCGTTGACAGACTAGGGATTAGTTTCTTGCAGAGAAATAAAATATTATTATGGTGATTCGCTAAAATATAGCTAGTAAATCAGCTGGACTCATTTTTTAAATCAATATTTGTAAGATTTATACATTAAAACACACTAGATTTTCTTTTTCCTCGAAATTTATTCAGCACAAATTTTTTAAAATGTCATTGATTTTATAACTTCTATCGTAAATTCACGCCACTTGCATTTTCAGCAATGTTTAAATAATTATTTCACATTGTAGTGCCACTTGTACCATCACTAAACCCAATACAACGAGATAAGCTCGAAAATTTTCAAGGATTAGTCACTAATCTCGATTAGTGACTAATCCTCAAATAAAACGAGAATAGCTAATCTTCAACTTGACACACTACAGCTAATCTCGAAAAAATCACTAATTGCGCTTAGCTAATCCCTAGTCTGTCAAGGGTATAACGCGTCATTATTTTGCACTTTTAGTGCAGACCTGGTAAAAATAGTTGTAAACAAATCGTAAGATTCCTAATCACCCAACAAGAACAAAATTTGTTTTTTTTTATAATTACTTAGACTTAAATAAATATTTCTAGCAAATTATTAGGTTAGGTTAGGTTAGGGTAGCTGTCCTAAGAGACCGGCATACACATAAAAATGATCCGTAGCCATACCAGGTCTCTGAGAAGAGGAGCTTCCAAGAATTTCCATCTGCTTAATGCTAGACGGGGACAAATGCAGAGAAGATGGAGTACAGTTTCTTCCTCATCTACATCTTCACAGCTTCTACAGTAATCATTCGAGGAGATTCCTAGTCTCCGCGCATGCTCACCTATGAGACAGTGTCCTGTAATAACAGTGTCCTGGAGTTTCAACATTTACCTTACTTGGTAAAGTGTGGCAATTTGTACCCTGCAGTGCCTAGTGAGTTCATCTGCTTTTTCATTCCTCGCAACACTGAAATGCCCTGGCACTCACGTTAGGTCGATGTTGAACTGATATGCCATCTCATTAAGAGATGAGAGACAGCTCTGTGCTACCTTCGACGGTAGGAAATAAGCTCGTAGCGTTTTAATGGCGGCCTGAAAATTCGAATATCACTCAACACTCGGGAATTCTTTGTAAGAGACAACGTGGCCAATGGACAAATCAGGTGCGAATACTGTCCAACTGAAAACATATTGGCCGACATGCTAACAAAACCGTTAGCTGCAATACGACTACAGAACCTACGCGAATTATGTGGCTTGGAAGTTTATTGAGCAGTTCATTGTATTTGCATAATGTGACAACACTAAACTGACGTAGTAATCTAGACGTCTGCCATCCGCAAGTCGTGTTCGTTTATTTTTATTTTCAGTTAGTGCTTAGTGACGGCTTGCCGACCATTGTACTAAGTACTGTAGACGTGTGTTATTTATACAGAACAAATATCATTCCTAAAATATCTTGAATCATCAGGCTTATTATTTGCATTTCTTAAATCATCTATTGACTATTACTATTCTAACAAAAGTGTAAAATAATGCCGTGTTTTTAGAAAAGTTATTTTCAATAACAAAATTCAACAATCAATGCCAAAAAACATTCCTTCCAATTAAACAACGGCCTTTTTTCAAATATGTACAAACTTTGTTGATAAACGAATAAATTAAAAAAAAGCCCTGATATTATTCAAATTAAACCCAACCGCAGTATCGCAGCGCTAGTGTGTAAAATTGGAATTACGCAATGCAAAATAAAACATCAAACGTCAAATGCATAAGAACATAAAAAAAAAGTTTGTCAACATTTTTTTTTCCATGAATTATTCTCAAAAATAACAAATTTTACGTGATGCGAAATTGTTTTGTCCCCTTGTGCGATTCAAAATGTCGGGATTGGACAAAACGGATGATGTTTATGGCGCCAAAGGTTTGTAGCTTACACAAAGTGTTCACTTTCGCAAAGCATTTTGTAATCAAACATTCTTCAAATTCAGGATGATGCTGTATTTCAACAGTGGCTTCAACGTTTACCACAAGAAAGGCGTCCATTTCGAAAATCAGATCGAGTATGTGAAAGGCATTTCGATAAGGATGATATCATAACAACATGGGACCATATAATAAACGGTAAAGTACATAAGTTGGAGAGGAACAAGCCAAAACTTAAACGGCAAGCTGTACCATGGCTAAATCTGGAATATACCCCACCACTAAATTGGTGTTTGCGTAAATCGAAGGATAATCAAAAAGGATCGGCTGCAAAGAAATCCAAACCTGGACCTGAAAATGAACCAATTGTGCCGGGTGAAAAAGAACTTTATGTTGAAGGGCAAACGCTAAATCAGAATACAACGCAATCAGATACAATTCCAACAGAAACCGTATCATTAATTAATACAACAACAAATGAAAATGGTACTGTAGACGAAGAAGAGGTGATTTCCGAAGCAATCTTACAAAAATTCGAATCTCTATTCGACGATGTTTTTGAAGTTATTCTACCCAGTACGCTTTGGGGTTGGCATCGAGATACCAATCGGAAATTTATTAGTGTCTCACAATTTAGTGTAGAATTTATGAGCTCAATAAAAATGATTATTGTTTATAATAATTTGGTGACGAAAACCTATGTTCTGGACAAGATGATTGCACAATCGGTGATGGAGGATACAGAACCTGAAAATTTAGGCGCAATCATTGATTATATTGATAAATTGAGATTGTGTTCAGGATTAAAGAGTGTGGAGCGCAAAAAGTGTTTATATGTTTTGGGTGATGGGGAACAGGACAAGTGTGGATATTGTCAGACGGTTAAAACTGCTGATCCAAGTGGATAGTAAATAATTTGTTGGAGTAAAATAAAAGTTTCAGATGATTGTAAGATAACTTAATTTTTTTTATTCAATTCATCCCCATGTTTTAATTGGGTATTTTTACATGTTTTATAATTTTCCTTTACGAACTTTGAAAATCCAGGGAACACTTCAATTTTTCCGTGACAAAATTTACCGCATTTCGTATCAACCCGTATCGATTTTAAGTGGACAGTTTGTCTGGAAACAATAAAAGAAAATTAATCGACAAGGGTACATTAAAGATATACTCAAAACTAAAAATCATTTACTTATCATCTACTGATTTAACGAATCCTTAGGTAGTGGTTAGTGGCGCTAGATTTTGGTGTGGCAAAAGCTGATCGAGAAGCTGCATTAAGACCAAGACTTACCCGAAAATAAAAATTATGGTACACTCCATTGGGTTGAGGTTTATTTTTAGCCGATGATTTTGGTACAACTCGGTTCGTTATTTTATTGGCCTCGCCATCAGCTTTTGGTATGGCAAACAAATCGTGTTTCTTCACTTGCTCGAGTTTCTTATTGTTTTGTCCCATCGGATAGGTAAATGTTTCAATTCCTCGAACGAATTCTATAATCCAATTTTGAGGTGTGAACAATTAGCGTTTCGAATTACCTACCAAGATTTTGTGTGACTGGTAGTTGATATGAAAGAGGTATTGTCTCTTTAATGGATGGCTTCTTTGTATATTCACAATGATCGAGCGACACCTTCAAGAGAGCAGTCGAGGAGCTAAAAAAAATTTTTGGACGGAAAGAATCGGTCTTCACACTCCACTACAAGTGTTTAAGCATCGCTAAAGGTTCAGGAGAAAGTTGGGACGATTTCGCAAGCCAAGTCAACATGAAGTGCGAAAAATCCGAGATTGCCACGTGCATAGCCGATGATTTTAAGGTCCTCATGTTCGTCAAAACGCTCATCGGAGCTGAAGACTCGCTCTCTCACGAAAAGCTTCTCATTAAGCTCGAGGAAGCAGCCAGTCCTGACATAGTGCTCAGATTGAAGCTGAACGATATCTGCGAGCTAGCAAAGCGATTGTAGTGTCTCAAGGACGAGAAATTGATGGTCTAACACTCCAATTCAGCACCGAAAAGCGAATTGATGCAGATGTTCAGATAGAAAGGGAGACAACAACAGCAAGGTCGGCAGAAATACACACACAAATCAACGGAAAAATTGGACAGGCCTCCTAACAAGTGTTACTTCTGCGGTGGCTGCCGCTGGCATAAGGACTACGAACTCCACCCGCAAGTTTGTTGAACTTGTTGGATTCTGGCTCCTACTGGACAATCATATCCGAGACAAATTGGCGAAAGATTGTGGAACCACCGTTAACGCCATGCGAAGAGCAAGCAATCAGCGCTTCAGGCGATCAGGTGTCGATGCTCGGAAAATTCACTGCACGTTTCAAGTTGTACGGACGAGAAGAAATCGGCCCATGCTACGTCGTAAATGCAAGCTTGAACGTCCTCAGCAGCGGCTGGATGGAAGCTCTCGATCTATGGAACGTTCCCATCGCCAGCGTCTGCAACAACATCCGACTCGACGCTTCATAGCAATTTCTAAGTGAGTTGAGGACCAAATTTCCAGCTCTCTTCAGCGATGCGCCCGGCCTTTGCACCCAAAAGGCATCGCTGACGCTCAAACCAGGCGCAAACACAATTTTCCGCAACAGCCGTCCAGTTCCGTTTGCCACTATGGAGTCTGTCGAGAACGAAATCAAACGCCGCAAAGGATGGATGCGTTAGAATCTGAACCGACTACTCAACTGGCTTAAATGATTCGCTGCAACCTGAACAATTTCCACTGCCAACAACTGACATTTTTGACTGAGATTTTTGCTCAGCTTGCGCCATTCAAAACCTTCCTTAGTCTAGCGTTCCTTAGTCTAGCTCAACGACGACTCAAAGAAGCTGATACTCATCAACACTCACTGTGGAATTTTTCTAGTCAATTGGTTGCAGCCAGGAGTCAAGCCAGCAACGGGAATCTTCCAAAGACTTGTAAGCAGCATGATAAGCGGAGCATAAGGCGCTTTTCCGTTCATCGACGACTTCATTGTGGGAGGAACCGGTCAAAACAATCACGACAAGAATATGTGCGAAGTTTTATGCCGTATTCAGGAGAACGGCTTCTACCTCAAGATCGAGAAGTGTGCTTTCCGTCAGAAAGAATCGACACTAAAGGCATTAAAAACCGAGCCCAGATAAGATCAAAACGCATCAGAACATTCGGCCTCCGACAGACGTCAAGCAGTTTCAGGCATTTCTGGGAGCAGTTACCTGGTACGGAAAATTCATTCCTGGTATCAAGGAACATCGCGACCGATTAGACGAGCTTCTTCAAGATGATGTTACGTTTGCATGGGAAGCAAAACATCAGGAATCTTTCGACGAGCTCAAGATAATTCTGCATCTGACCTCGGACTTGCTCACTACTACCCAACTAAGAAGTTGATTCAGAAGTTTCACCGCTACATTTATGGTCGCAAATTCGAGCTCTAGACGGACCATAAACCCTTGCTCGCAATCTTCGGCAACAAGAAGGGAATTCTGGTACACACAGCAAGCCGCCCCATTGTCCATTGGACACCGCCAAGAAGCTGCCAGCAATCTTCGAAGCTATTCAGTATATGAAACAAGTTGAGACGAGATGTTGAAGGTAATCACACGGTTCATTGCTTGAGAAGGGTTGGCCACGCAAACGAAAGCAAATTCCTGACACTGAGGCTACAGACTACTTCCCAAGACGACATTCGCTCACAGTCATCAACGGATGCATTTTTTCGACGATCGCATCATCATTTCGAAGCGCTACCGCAGCGAAATCCTCAGAGAACTGCATCAAGATTATTCTGGCACTGAGCGCATGAAGACAGAAAGTTTCCTGGCCAGCACTCGACAATGACATCGAGAAGACAGTTCGAAACTGTGTGAGTTGCGCAACGAATGCGTTTAAAACGATCAAGGCTACACTGCAGTCGAGGCCGATTCCAGAAGCGCCATGGTCGCGATTGCACATTGACTTCGTTGGATGGATTGGAAACGATAATGAAGTCTTGCGAAAGTTCTTTAAGCACTACCGCTTCACGCCGTCATACAACCTTCGATCGAAATCGCCACATGAGCTGATGACGGGACGACAAGCAAGATCGAAGCTCAACTTGCTTATGCCAATTACGAAATTTACAGCGGAACGAAGCCACAAGATGGAACAGCAGTTCAACACTCTCCACGATGCTAAAGAAAAGACGTTTGAGATCGGCAACAAAGTTTTTATTAAAACCCACTTAAGAAACAACCAGTGGCGCTGGGTTTCAGGAGAAATCGTGTGCAAAATGGGAACGGTCAATTACAAGGTGCAAACCGATATACGAGAGATCGTTGCTCATGCAAATCAGCTAGCGAAGGATCACAAAAATATAAAATTATTCGCCTTTAAAGGCGAGGTGATCAGCAATTCAGCATTTAGTTTTATGTGTGATATCTATGCACAATAAAAGATTCTTTTGGACCGAATGATTAAGAAGAAACAAATTTGAATGTGTTAATTGGTGATCACCTTTTTCTCTAATTTTAATATCGTCCACCAGACGTCAGTCACTTAGCGTTCTAGGCAAATAAATTATAATACTCTATAAAGGACATCATGACACTTTTCCATAGTAAACTTGCGGTCAATGATATTGGCAGATTTACCGATAATGCAGTATTATTTAATATGGGAAAACATAGTACGGGATAACTTCTAAAGATGTCAGCTTTAACAATTTTTAATTTTTGGTTAATAAATCAAAAATAAAATTAATTTTTTTTATAATTCATGTCTAGTTGTAAGTTTTATTCGTGTTTTTTGCTTTTGTTTATATTTTTGTTTCGATACAACAAAAAAAAAATTTAAAAAAAACTACTAGTGCCATCTTAAGATTTAATCTATCTATCGCCGTTTTTTGACCGTTAATGTCCTTTATAGAGTATTATAATTTATTTGGTTCTAGGCGAATAGATGATATTGCAGAGAATTGCTCAATATTCAAATGTGACAAAAACGACAAACACTATCTGTGTAAAATGTAAATGCTGCTAGGGTAATAAATATTTAGGCTAATACGATTGATTGTTTCGAAGTTTAATTTTCAGAGGATTCAACTCAACTCTTGAGTTAATCTGAAACTAAATTGCGAAAGTGTTACAATATACTAGAAGTGTGGGAAAGAACTCACTTAACATTACTAGTTGTTGAACGATTTAAAATATTTAAAGCAACACTTAACGCCTTAAAAAAAATGAAATCAGCAAGACGAGATACATTGATAAAAACAAATATAAAACAAACGTACAAAGATAAGATAAGAGGTCTAATTTTAGAAGTTATCGATTTTTAGTTGCCTTTCAAATGACTTGTTGTGGTTATGTATATATGTTACTCGGATTGGTCATTCAGCGGATTATATCCAAGTTTTCCAAAACTTTTCACAGAACTAACAATTCAGAGCTAATTTGGCAATTTTCACTCACGTAATCTTCTGCATTCAAACTGAAAAAACGAAACTTTAAAGTTTGCTGCACTTTGGTAATAATTTAAACTCAATTATTATTTTGTATTACGCATAAAAATACAACAAATATGAAAAATAAAATGTCGGCCATGTATGTAAAAAAAAAATCCGCCATATAATTTTTGGTGCTTAAACTGCGAAAAAGAATATTAGCGTTCGTCTATTATAAATTCCAATTTGTTAAATGCATGTTTTTGTTGGTAAAATGTAAATGCTGCATTCCATTTTTTTTGGCCCCTGATCCAAATAGATCAATTACATTACAATCATCAAATTCTGCAATTAGAGACAAAATATTAGAAACTGTTTCCGGATTGTACCGTGCCTAGAGATCACTTACCCAATTTGATTGTTGTTTAGACGATTCCATTTATGGTTAGAGGGCTTACATACACCTCAAACACGTAAGCAATGAATTTGTCACGTTATACCAACAAACACTTACCCTTATATTCGAATTGAAAATAAGGAATATATTTTTTGATGTTTTGCTATAAAAGTGGTTTGGAAACCACTAGCTTTTTAGAAGGTGTCTCCATCTTCGATTTTTGCTCTCGAATATTTACAAAATCTAGTTTCTTACCATCGGCCGAAGTAAGTTCACGAATTATTATTTTATTGTATAGAGAATTTGTATCAAAAGGTATCGCCATTTTGTTACACGTTTGGTAAGCTGAATAATCAAAACTTTTATAAAACTTGATAGATTTTGAATGATTTGGTGTGATCAGGTTCGGTTGGTTTATATACTTGGCGATAAGCAGTTGTTAAGGTAACCAAATTTTATCTATATAGCTATACAGTAGAACGTTAATAATATTACTTTGTGATGCTATTTGTTTTTATGTCACGTGATATTTCGTTTAATTTTATTTATTTGATTGAATATGATATATAGAAGCGTTGTCGTTACTCTTTCACTCCCGAAACGACTGACGTTTTGGATTTATTTGTTTATATTTATTGGGTTATTTCTTATTTATGCGATCAAATTGCTAGAATATTTTTAATCGAATGTTATTTTATTTCTTCAGTCTGTATAATTGAACAACAAGCTCAAAACTGCCACAAAAGAAAGCTTGGATTTAAAATGAAAATTTCAAAATACATAGGACAAACATAATGTTTCAGCGTCTCTTTGTAAGGTGATGATCATTGTGTTTCCATAGCTATTCTTGTTTGCCTCATTTTGCGCTGTGCTCTAGCTTTAACAAGTCAAGTCCATTTAGTTCGAATTTTTAAACTAACAAATAGTTTTCCTTTGATTCTTTAAGTTCAATCTTTAATGTATCAAAAAGTCGTTTCGTATACTGGTCTAATTATCATATATCATTAATGCAGGTGTCAAAAGTGTGACAGTCAATTTAAAATGTCTAAATTTTTGAAGATAAGTTTAATCAGTAAAATTGTTTTTATATTATTGAGGTATAACTATAAAAAAAACACCAAATTTTCAAGACTACTCATAAACAAATACGTACAACTAACAGATAAGATAAAGAAGTTTATTTTTGGAGTTATCGATTTTTGTCTGTTTGACTGAATAAAAAGCCACAAATTTTCGTTTTATATGCATAGACAAGTTTTATTTAAATTTCAAGCGTCGTAATTAAGATGTTGGTATTGTGTATGCACTGTTATTTTCATTTTTAGTTCTGTTGAACATCAACTGTACATATGCAATGTGGGTAATTAAAATTTAATTAGTTACAAAATGAAAATCTCTCAAAAGCAATAACTTACCAAATTTTATTCCATGTAGATGATTAATTGGAATTAAGTAACCAAATTTTACCAATTTCACAAAGCTCTTAATTTTAATATAAAATATAAAAAATTTCAATCTACGCAATAAGGTAAAATATAATACTTATTGAAATTTGACAGTCGGTACTAGTTTTGAGGGTGTGGAAACCGCATCCGGTTTTATAGGTACTATTTCTTCTATATTGTTGGTAGATTCATCCATTATATACTCAAAATTATTATGACTCGTCTTAGTAATTTCATAAATTAATTGCTGGTGATGGTTTGTCGTTAAATCACAAGGGTTCGCCATTTTCTTAATAACTGTTCACCAAAAATGTTTCTTAATAACTGCGCATTTATAATTAATTATTAGTTTAATTTATTATACCTATCACACAACTTGATAACGGTCCGTGTCGAACTCGGAATGATAAATTCATCAATTAACAGTGAAACCTTAATTATGACAGAGATACACTAACAATTCAAAACGCGAACGAACATGTTTTGTTTATTTTAACTTATATGGGGTGATCGTATGATGCATTTAATAAAATATAAGGTGATAATTCAAGTGGTCATGGTTTAATTTCAAAAAATTGTGGGGAACTACAAAAATAATGATTTTCGTTTTGTGAGGGTTATTTACGTTGCAAGACGATAAGATGATGATTATGTCTGATAATCAAAGAGCTTATAAAGTAATCTAATAACTTCTTCATATTATATAAATTCAGCGTTTCGCAACCAAGTCTTTACAACATAAATGAAGCAACACCTTGCTTTCATTCATATTCTTTTCAAATCCCGAAATCCTGGTCTTTTTGTCAATCACAAAATCCCCAAATCCCTGGTTTTTTGTCAATAACGAAAACCGGGGGGATCCCAGTATAGCCTTATAAATAATAAATCAGGCATTTTCCCTTGTTCAGCTGTAGA
The DNA here is from genome assembly GCA_963556165.1 of Tipula helvola. NCBI lineage: Eukaryota > Metazoa > Arthropoda > Insecta > Diptera > Tipulidae > Tipula > Tipula helvola. The sequence continues at coordinate 330,559,082 of OY744483.1, read as the reverse complement.
TACACTTGTAGGTCCTCGTATGTCACTGTTTTGAATTTCGAATTACTTATTTGATAAATTAATTTGGAAAAGGTAAATTTAAACACGAAACTAAAAATCTGTTTGAACTTGTTCAAAAATGTGTAATGCTTGGATAAATGCTAAAACAAAACTAAGAAATTTCTCTTCATTACGGTTTCAATTGCTAAATATTTTATATTATCCTAACGGTATTTTATTCAAAAATGAGACATAAAAGAGACAATCAATATTTTAAATAGGAAAAGAGAAGGAGATAACTATGTTCATGAATGCAACCAAAAACTTTCAATTTTACTGTTATTTAAAACAAAACGTAAATAAAATCACAGTTGCGCTATTGAATGAAACTGGGGGCCCACTAAGGGGGCGCTTTACGGCTACTCGTGGGACATAATATGGAATCAATTGAACAAAATCTATAATAAAACGGGTCCGGCTCTCTAAAAAATTCGGGAACTGTAGAAAATGAGATTGGAGTCTTTAGGCTTGCGCCCCTCAAGCGAGGCTGGTCCCTCCACTCGGGTGCTCTTCAGATTTGAGCAACCAAAAATGCAACGGATTAAAAACATGACCTCTAGTCCTGTTGGTAGGAGTCAATCTAGATCACCTTGTTGGACCAAGGAGATTTAACAAACCCGTTAAAAATGCAAGGAAAACAAGGGCTGCTGTAGTTTAGGACTCCTATAAGGAAGTCCTCAAAACATACAAATACGAATTAAGAAATGTCTGTTGAATATCAAGCCCTTTTGAGATTGTAGATTTAGATTTTCGCTCGTAATATAGTTCCTGTTGAGTGACAACAATTGAACAATTGAAAAATGGTTTAATTCTAAACCAGATCTGAGGCATGTACAAATTTGTGGGTCAGAATGTTTTGTGTAAATTCTCAAACAATTAAAACGACAAAAATGGGATCCAAAGGCAAAGAAGTTATTTTTAGTTGGATTTGAGCTCACATCCAAGAACTTCCATTTGTTTAATCCAAACACAAGACAAGTAATTGTCAGCTGTAATGCTCGATTCAATGAATCAAAAATGGGCGTCGCTAAAATTGATAACAAAAACGGTTTAGCCGATTATCAAGAAAAATCAGATGACATGATGTTATGATTGTCAATCAAATTATACCGACAATGAAAATAGAAATGATACATGAACATTATATGATTGTATCAAGACCAGATATTTCATATGCAGTGGGAGCAGTGAGTAGATACTTAGAGAATCCCAATGCAGCTCATTTCAACGCCGTGAAACGTATCACATGCACCAATCGCAAAAATAGTACCTTCAACATCATTATGAGATTCATTAAATGTATTTAATATAATGAAATTCACAATAACTACATAGTATTTATCGTAGAACACTAACGTATCCCTATGTTAATTTTTTACCCCATGTAAAGTTGTTTTGTTTATTTTTTTATACAACAAAGATAGCCATAAAATTGCCTTGCCTAAGCAACATCATTTAATAAATCTAAAGACAAATTTTACACAATTCGTCATTACACATATGTATGTATTCCAATACGTGTGATGCGAAAATTCCTTTCTAACGGTACTTGAGAGTACCGTTATTTATTTTTTGACCACGTTTGATCACGTTTCCTTGCTGATCAAACAAAAAACACTTCACAAAACTTATTGCACTAACTACTTTTATATTATACATTAATTTAATTTATTCTACTTTAATTCACCTTTAATTTACTTTAAACAAAATTAATTTATTTAAATTTAATTTGGGTTTAAAACTTAAAAGCAAAATTTACAACGGAGACAGACCAAAACACGTCCATCTCCATCGAGCGTTCATCGCCAACTGAATAACTGATCCATTGAACCAAATTGATGATTGTAAAAATTCTTTAGGCATGAGACCACGAGAAATAATGTCTGCCGGATTCTGAAAATTATCAACAACTGAAAGTTGCTGATGAATTCCTGTTATACACGGTTCGACACAAATGTTTTCCAAACAGAGGTTCAAGACTTAATCCAGTGCAGTACGGTTGTGGAATCGGTCCGATATACTAGGCGACACCACCATGCAAAACCATGCAATTCTATTTCGTCTGATGGATCTCGTAGAAATACATAGGTAGAGCTCAGAGTAAAGCTCTTTAATTCCTACATTTTTGAAGAAACATTTTACCCACCGTAATTACTGGCAATATCAGATATTACAGATCTTTTAGTAATCCTATCTTTTAGTCGATCTTGTAGATTGACGCGGAAAACTTAAATCATTTAGTTGAAGAAACTGTTCACGAACAGTGTCTTGTATCTTTTGCATCCATGTTTGGATAAAATTCTTCTCACATTTATAGTTAAATGACGTATATGTTAGTTTATGCAACATCTAGTACTTTTGAATAAAACGTCAAGTTTAGTCTTACGCACTTATTAGTTTATAGCGCATTGTATTACTTATTTGTTCCATCTCCAAGTTCTTTAACTCTCAATTATCGGCCATAATTAACAGGTTATAGGCCCAGAACCTTGATTATGGTATAAAGGAAACATTGATAATCATTGAAACCACATTATTCTCGAGAAATTACAACTTTTCATCGAAAAAAAAAAATTATAACCTCAAAAAGAAAAAAAAAATGGCTGATGCAATGAAGGTATAAATCACCAAGCTAAACGACGATAATTACCAGGTGTGGCGATATAAAATCGAGTTTTTACTGATCAAGGAGGATTTGTGGTGAGTAATCACCGAAGTAGCATCAGTTGATGCAACCCAATTAGCAGCTTGGAACAAAAGAGATGGTAAAGCGCGCGCACATATTGGCCTATTCATTGATGACAACCAAATCATATACGTAAGAAATAAAGTGACGACCAGAGCGATGTGGGAGTCACTGAAGATTCTTTTGGCAGTAGCGGGAAAAAGGAAGATGGAAGTTAAACATTTCGACATTCAAACTGTATACCTAAATGGAGATCTATCACATACCGTTTATATGAAACAACCGAAAGGCTTTACGACCGTTGACCGTACGCAGGTATGTAAACTTATAAAAAATTTGTATGGTCTCAAGCAGGCTGCAAAAGAATGGAATAAGAAATTTGCACTGTCATGAATAAGAACAGGTACGAGAAAAGCAATAATTAATGACCTATGTTTATACATAAAGAAAGTTGACCAACACGTTATATACATAACCAACCATGGTGATGATATTGTTGTAGCCTCAACGAAATATTAATGAATAACAATTTTATCAACAACAAAGACGAGAATGGCACGTTTTACCTGAATCAAGAGAAATATATTTTGAACAAGCTACGTAAATTTAACCTGGAGGATGAAAAGAACTCGTCTACACCAATAAATGTCGGGTATCTAAGCCAGACAATGAACCAGAAACAGTTCGAGTCACATGAAGTTTATCGTAGTGCAATCGGATCGTTACTCTACCTATCTAGCAATACTAGGCCGGATATTTCCAGTGCGATGTCAATATTAGCAAGACGTGTGAGTGACCCAAAGCAATGCATCTGGAATGAGGTAAAGAGAGTAACGACGAAAACGACCTAAGTTTCAAATGCTACTTGGACGAAAAAAAGGAATTTTAAACCATATAAGTCACCAGGACCTGGTGGATCCAACAGAGGAGTCCTGGTGGACTTAAATATTTCCTGGAATGGACTGATACAAATATTATGTCGCACAAATTTCACAAACAAAATAATCTTCGATTAAATTGATTCTTTAGAGAAACATTCTAATAATTTGATCGCACTCTAGATAAGATAACCCATTAAATAAATACAAATTAATCCTAAACGCCAGTCGTTTCGAAGGTGGAAGAGTAACGACAGCGGTTCTAGATGGCTTCATTAATCATTAATCAAACAAAGAAAATGTAAAAAGCATAAAATTTGCAACGCAAAATATTGTGATCGTTCTACTGTAATTATAGATAAAAATTGGTTACCTTGACGACTACTTATCAGCGCGTATATATAAAGCAACTGAACCTGGTCACACCTAATCATTATCTATCAAATTTTACAAAAATTTCGATTCATCATTTTACGAACGTCTAACAAAATGGCGATACCTTTTAATACAAATTCTCTATACAATAAAATAATAATTTGTGAACTTACTTCGGTCGATGGTAAGAAACTAGATTTTGTAAATCTTCAAGAGAAAAAATCTAAGATGGAAACACAATCTACAAAGGAAGTCGATGATTCCAAAACCATGAAGTAAAAAAAATATTAAAAATTATTGCTTATGTCTTCAGTCGAAGATAAGGGTATGTGTTTGTTGGTTTAACGTGACAAATCTATCACTTTAGATTTTCTATATACCATACATACAACAATCAAATTGGGTAAGTGATTAAAACATGGCACAAGCCAAAAACGTTTCTAATTTTTGTGTATTTACAGAATTTGATATGATTGTAATAAGATCTAAAAACTGTAAATAGGTTTAGATCGGGCCGAAATATGGAATGCAGTATTAACATTTTACCAACAAAAACATGCATTTACCAAATTGGATTTTATAAATCTGATAAAATTATATTAATCTGAACAATAAAATTCTTCTAAATGGTTATTTTGACGTTGTTCCACATTTCAATATTGACCAACTATACCTATCCTGCAATTAGCACCTAACTTAAAATTATTGAATTTCAGTATGTTCCACGTTCGTACTATTGCCTAATGTATCTTCAGATTTGCTTGCTGCCTCTGAATTCAAAATCTATCCACTAACTTTGTACGATCCAATTTTTAGCTCTCGTTGAATGTGGCCTGCCGATCATTTGGTTGTGGTTCTCAATATCCTTTAAACGATATAAATTATACTCAACTTTAAACATTTCGATGCCATATTCTCGATGGAATATGGTTGTGGCATATTGAACGAAAGGTTCGAATATTTGACAAATTAGGCATTTTGTCAAATTCTACGGAAATTTTACTTGCAAATTACTTGCCAAATATGCTTGTTGGACATCGATTTTTTTTAGATAATTAGCCGTCATAATTGTTTCATTCGAAAAGTTGCGTTCAAGACCTCCCGGATTCTATGGTGTTGTATGCGATATCTGAATTCCTTTCAACTTGCAAAAAGGTTTAAATTCTTTCAACATGTACTCACCACCATTATCTGCACGTATGATAGTTTCGATATTTTGTAACTGTGTTGTGCATGAGCCTCTTCAACAAATTTCTTGATATAATTCAGCATTTCACTTTTATTTTCCTCGCAATAGATTTTCACTGCTCTTAAATCTTTAAACAATATCTGGATTTTTCGCTGACATAGCATGCATGTTCCTTCCGATTTGAATAGCATATTCATCTAGTAGTCGACTTTTGGCATAGCCCAATGTCAACTTTTTGTCGTCCTTGCTTTCGAGTGATGTAACTAGTGCATTTTTGCTCGGTGGGAATGTTAACAATAAATTTACGACAATATCCAAATCTTCTAACTTGACTCCAGCCAATTCCAGTTCTCGACCAATTGATTGGTGCTGTTTTTCCATTGCAACACAGAATTAAATGTTTCATACATCTCCTTTGCCTTCGTTTTGCCGAATGCGTAAATTTTTAACGTAACCAAAAAATATTGTTGGTTCGGCGAAATATTCTGGTTTCATATCGCTTATGCTTGGGTAAAATTGATTCTGCGATGAGGTTTTTAGCATTAAGGATCTTTGGAGTGGTTGTCGACTTTCGATTGGCGATCCTCTGAAGCTCATTTTATTAGACACCTGGGTCTTTGATCCTGATATGAATATTTAGAATAATAAGCTCCTCGTATTTCGCTTCAGTTGCTGGTATGTTGATATGACTTCCATGCTTGAAATTAAACAGATTATAACTTGCACCACAGCAAGTCAGCTACATTTGAATTAGGAAAGTTGCTTGCTGGATCATATACATACCTATTTATGTTTCATTTAGAAACATTACCTTCTGTACTAAACATTCCTAACGGCTGAATTTTTTCTAAGAATTTTGTCTATAAAACTAGAGCTTACAGTTATATTTCTCAGTTCGGCTATTCTGATCACTATCGAAGTACGTCCTGCACTGAACTGAGCATAGTCTCAGCTTATCTTTCATATGATTCTCCTCTGAGGCCGATTAACAGATCATACTACGTCAAACATTTAGTTGTCTTCTTGGATAGCAAACTCTACTGGAAAGTTCACTTGGAATAAAAACTTTAAAAAGCTATTGCCATCTTTTGGCAGGATAGATCATCATATTAGTTCATTTTAGTACTGTAATTGCCACTTTCCATGGCATGATGATAATCTAGACTAGTGACATCTAGAAAAGTTCTTGTAAAAATGTCTAAAGTTATGGTACTAAACATGTGCTAAACATGATCTATAGACGATGCTTTTGAGAAAACTTGAAATTTAACTCCTAAAATGCTGTCTTTCATCTATAAATCATTGAAATCAATTCTGTTCTTAACACAGTTGCATTATTTCATTCTGGGCGCAGCATATTCTGCTGCGTTTCGACTGAGGTGCATAGAGTTGGGTGTGTAGAATATTCTTGGATCAATTCTTAATGACTACCATAAATTGATATGGTTAATGATGCGCACCCTTTGAGATATTAGTGATTACTGGGTTTTCTTGAGAACTGGTCTGACATTTATTGGGCTGCCTGGGTAAGTACTGCACCCCATGGCCATGCTCTCTATTTTCCTTTAATACAGTAACCTGATATAAGGGAAAAGAGTGTAGAAGAGAAAAGAATCACAAACGCAAGATCAAAGTAGATCGTTGAAAAGAAATCGTTAAAGTCAATCAAATTACATAAACCACTTATTTCTGTTTGTCTTAATTATCTTATCTGAAAGAACTTACCAGGTAATTCGATAAATGAAACTGGTAAAACCAGTATTAACAACTAGTATAACCGAATCAAGTTTAGAGCGTTACTCCCAAAATACAGCGTTTTGAAATTGTGTAAAGAGAAAACTTTGAAGCCCTCGCGGCTTTCTTATAATTATTTAGCATTCATTCCATTATAAAAATTTTCTAAACAGAATTGCGTGAAAACTATTCGTCGTTATCACAGTAAAACTATAAAGTTTGGTAGAAGAAAAATATAGTATGCAAAACGACATTGTTATCGCTTTTAGTTTTTTTCTTTTTTATACTACACATGTACATACGACATTTATGAGTAATCTTATAAATTAAAAAGTAATTCGTTGAATTTGTGTAGTCGAATTTAAATCTTGCAAGAGTTAACATTATCTTAACAAAAGTGATCTATACGTAAAATGGCGGAAAAATTTGAAATAATTGAAAGTAATTACCCAGATGTTATTCGTATCGTAAATCCAACTGGAAGCCGGTACATATTTATGAGAGATACACATCCAATTCGAGCACAAGGTGCTTAGATATTTGTGACATTTACAAGAGTGGCAATGATTTATTTGTGATTTTTGATACAAAAATTAACATGGTGCACGAGTCAACAATACATACACTATAATATCAAGAAGTATGAATTGAACATTATAAAGAAAATTTTTTTATGTATATCTAATTGATAATCTCTTTAATTTATAATTGATAATGAAATTTTGTATATAGGTACTAGATAATAAATAGAATAATATTCGTAATTTTGTATGTGAATTTTAATCTGTAAGTTTTATTTCATGATTTGATTATGTGATCATCGTCGATTTAAATCGTTACGCTCTCCAACCATATGATGAACAAAAATGGTGGATTCTGGTTGACATAAGACTACCCGGTCAGTACACTTACATTTTCTCTGATTTTACTTTCTGGTTTTTTTTAACAATCTTCGACCTGATCTGGTATAATTCAACATTTTTCGGGTGAAGTTTATCTTACGAAATACCATTTAAAATTTTAATGTGTTACCGTGAAGTTTATACCAATCTTATAGACATCATTAAATTTAATATATTCAAGCTATATATAGGTCATCGTTACGCCGTATCCGATCAAGGCATGATAACGCATGATAAATTTTTTATAAGATAAAATTAAACTAAACAAACAAAACCAAAAGCTTGAATATTGTGCATTTGTTTACAGACTTAGCTAGAACTACACTTTTTTCAATTGTAATTCAGAAAGCTTCAATTGCGATTCAGAAAATTACAATTGAAACTTACTGATAAACATAGTTGACTTATCTGAATTAAAGTGTATATCGGTAAGTTTATCTGATAAAGTGTATGTTTTAGAAAGTTTGCGTTAAATTTATATAATTCCATTCCCATTTCCTTTAGCGATGTCCAAACTTCGTGGTTGCAGAATGCCATCGTCTTTATCAACTTTGATGTTATTGTTTTCGGCTAAATTTGTTATAAATCTCTAATGCAGTAATGCACGTTATCTGATTAACAACATAAAACTAGCAATTTTTATTTTTTCTGATAAAATCTCATTTTATCACTGTTGCTGTGTTTCTTATTTCCAATTTAATCGGTCTGAGTACTAAAAATCTGTTTCTTATTTTTAATCAGATCGATCTGATCATTTTGTTGCTGTTTCTTATTTTTTTCAGATTATTTAGATCGATTTTTTTGATTTACAAAAATAATCCGATTTCTCAGATTGATTTTAGAATAGATATGCGCTGTCACCAATAAGGTGGATCCCTGGTCCAATTTGTTTAGTCACATTGGACAGATTCCTGTAAATAGGTGACTTGTTCCACACAGATGCATCATGTACTAACCATACTTCGCCTACGTAACAGTTTATAAACTGTTTGCGTCATTAAAAATACCTTGCAACACAACAGAATGAATTGTATTGCTTTGGTGCCAATATTTTAAAGTAGCATGCTTCAATTGCCACAATTACTCAACGATTTAAATAATCATTTAATGTTTAATTTGCACAATTATTAAATATGTATCTGCCCGCTTTTTTTTACTCTGACGGTTGATAATTTTTTTGATCTGCTCAATCTGAAACCGGTTTCTTATTTCAGATTTCAAAATCTGCTCGATCTACGGATTTAAATAAGAACTCCAACTCATTTAGCACTCGCGATCGTTTGATGGTTGATGCCATTTTCCAAAGTTTGCGTTTTCTTTTTTCCAAAATTTTTTTTTTTTTTTTTTTTTTTTCGTTTCTATCTTTGCAATCTTTTCTGGGGCTCAAGGCACTCCCAACTCTTTCGCAGTTCCCTTTTAACGTCCTACCTTACGCCGTTGCCAGCCAACTCGAGGACGTACGGCTATAGACCCGCTTTCGTTTAAACCACCTGCACATTGCATTTGCTTCATGCCAGCCTATAGTACTGACATGAAAGGTAGGTCGGCTTCCGCACTCTCAACAGAGAGTCATAGTTGTGTTCATCTGCATCACCGATCGTAATCAGATGATGAAAAATCCGTATTGCATCCCGCTCCTAGACCGATTCGAACACTGCGCCGTTTGGTCGCTTAAAAAAAAATTCAGGAGAGTTTTTTTTCGTATTGTCTGATGTAAATTTTAATTTTTCTTGGATGAAAATTTGGGATAAGCTGAAGATGGTAAATTGGCAACTTATACCAGTTTACGAACTACTGAATTTAAATGTTTTAAAACAACAGTTAAATTATTTCTCTCTAGTCGGTATAAAACACTTCAATTTAAAACGTTCATCAGCTCTCCTATACTATTACAAATCCGAACCATTTTTATTAATTTTGCCATTGCACTCGACATTGCAATAACATTTTTGCGATGTTTATAAAAGTACAATTGTCTGTGTCAATTAAATCAATTTTAATAAATAATTTGAAATTTTAAAACGAAAATATTGCTAATTGCTTATTCATATTCGTATTGTAATAAACACAAAAATGTTTTGTTATGTCTTCCTTATCCTATCCATTCCAATACCAACACAAAATGAAATTCTATACCAACAACCTGTGTTGAAATTTTAGGTACAATGGTACTTTTCTCGATACAATTCATTTGTTAAAGTACAATAGTATATTACAGTGAAATTCAGTACAATCTAAAAAATTTCAATTATTTCTTTTTTTACATCATGTAACGAAATCCTAAGATTTCGTTAACAGAATCATGAGATCAGAGGTCTGGTAGCTGGCTAGAGCTCACGGTGCGGTGTGAGGTTTTCCAGACATAATCTCATGCTTGAATAACCGCATGATGGAAAAAAGGCCAACTTAACATGAGTTCATTAGAAAAGCATTTAGTCGTAGCCCAGAACATTCTAAGTAAAAATATTATCTTCCTATTAACTGCTTCGATGTGCGAGTCCCAACATAAAGTTCGATCAAAAATTAAACCAAGATTGTTAACAGTATCAAAGAAATTAATACTGGCTCCGTTGACAGAAATTTTCGGTAAATCGTCGACGCATCGAACGTGGGACGATATTAAAATAGATTGAGTCTTCTGACTATTAATACACACACGATTTTTCACGGATAATTCCACAATTAGGCCTATATCCAAATTGACTTTACTAATACATACTGTTCACAATATCCGTAGGATTACAGAATCTATAAATTTGAACATCGTCAGCAAATAAATGATATTTACAATGTGTAATCATTTTCGTCAAGTCATTAAAAAACTCCCTAAAATTGAACCTTGGGGAACACCAGAATAAGTGTTATTAGAACCGCGGATATGGAATTGTGCATGGTGACAATCTGTGAGCGATTAGATAAGTATGAATGAACTAATTGACTCGCAGTGGAAGAAAACTTGAAATGTTCTTTGAGTTTATAAATTGGAAGCTGATGATCAATTCGATCGAAAGCCTTGCTGAAATCTAGCAACACCAAAGTACAAACTTCCCTGCTATCAACTGCCGCTGATTTGGAGCAAAGCAGTTGTTGAGCTGTGGTTAGATCTATAAGCTGACTGGAATTCAGATAGAAGTGTGAGAACACAACTATTTGTGTTTGCAAGACTCTTTCAAATATACCTTGGATAGCCCAGGTACCAAACTATTAGGTCGAAAGTCTGTTAAATTAGTACATTTTTGCTTTTCTGGAATAGGTATTATTTTAGAATGTTTCCAAATCAAAGGATATGTGGAAGTCATAATCAAACTATTAGAGTCGTGCAGGAGATAGCTTTCAATATAGGGAAATATCATTTTAATGAACTTAAGCGGTATTCTATCAGTACCCGTTGCATACGATTTAACCGAGCCTATAGAGCTTGATGAATATCAACTAAGTCAATGTTCTTAAAGCTGAAGTCGCCTTCAAAAAGTGGACTCTGCGTTGAATAATCCACAAAATCAATCCCTGAAGAGTGGGAACTGAAAAATTGTTTAAGTCACAAACAGAAAACGGACAGTTGTTAAAATTGATCCTTAAAGGAGTTAATCGATTTAAAATGTTTCCAAAAATTTTTAGAAAGTAATGACGGATTCAAGACGTTTGAATAATATTTTTGTTGTGGTACACTACTGTTTGTATTTGAGTTATGAGTGTTCCACTGTAGTAAGTAGCGTCATAGAAGACACACGTATAGTAATCCATATTAACCGCTCCCTAATAAATAAATATAATTTATGTGAGTGTTTTATTTAAATATCCAATAAACACATCAACATATGGTGTCAGATTGTGGTGTCGTATAAATTTTGTTTTGCATAAAAAAAAATAGTTTTCTCGTCTAAAATAAAATTATTTATATTTGAGGTTATAATTTCGCATCGAAATATCGCGTACATATACCTTAAAAAAAATAAAATAATATATAAAAATGGCGGATACGAAAGCTCTTATGGATTTCTGTAAAATTCGAGCTGAGTCAATAAAAGAGCTAACAAAAGAGCTGAAAACATCGTAAAGAAATATGATAACATTTTTGCTGGATATAGTCTACTTCCTGGAGAAGTCGATGAAAATGTGAAGCCGGTCATTCAGCGTCCCGCCGCATACCAATAGCGTATAGAGTTAGTCTTAAACAAGAACTGGATAAGCTTGAGAATACTGGGATCATTCGAAAAATAGAGAAACATACACCATGGGTGAGTAACATCTTGATTGTCGTTTGCAAAAAATTGTTTAGGATATGTCTCGACCCTATACCATTGAATAAGGCACTAAAACGACCGAATTATCAACTCTCAACTATTGATGAAATGTTACCTGAATTAGGTCAGGCGAAGATTTTTACTACTTGTGATGCCGCAAAAGGATTCTGGCAAATCAAATTAACAGAAGCGAGCAACGAGTTAACATGTTTCTGGACTCCATTTGGAAAATACATATGGTATCGTTTACCATTTGGAATTTGTTCCGCACCCGATATTTTCCAAATCAAAATGGCAGAAGTGATTAATGATGTCCATGGAGTAGAAATATGGGCCGATGATTTTCTCATTTATGGATCAGGCGATACAGATGAAGAAGCCATTATAGACCACAATTCCAAACTCGAGCAGTTGTTCCAAAAATTATGTGCTAGTAACTGCAAATTAAACAAAAGTAAACTGAAACTATGCCAGAAATCAGTAAAGTTCTATGGGCATATACTTTCTAATGAGTTACAAGCAGAAGAGTCGAAGGTAGCTGCTATTTTGAACATGAAATCTCAGTCCAACAAAGAAGAGCTACAACGCTTCATTGGAATGGTGGCATATTTATCGCGCTATATAAAAAATTTGAGCACTCATTTTACACCTTTGCGAAAATTAGCACTTGAAAATACTCCATGGACTTGGACAAGCACTAAGGAAGAGGAATATGTAAAAATAAAAAAGGTTATTAGTGACATTCAGAATTTTAAATATTTAGACAATAAAAAGTCAGATGTAATAGAGTGCGATTCCAGTAATACAGGTTATCGCGTATGTATCCAGAACTTTAACAGCCACCGAACGCAATTACGCGCAAATCGAGAAAGAATTACTCGCTATTGTGTTTGGGTGCACTAGATTCGACCAAATGATAGTGGGCCGATGCATTATAAAAACAGATCACAAGCCCCTGATCAATATCTTCAACAAACCTCTATTAAAAGCACCGAAGAGATTGCAGCTGATGTTCATGATTCTACAGCGCTATTCGTTAGACATACAATTCATCGAAGGAAAACATAATGTACTTGCAGATACTTTATCACGAGCACCATTAAATACAAACCGCGCAGCAGGCGATGAATTCGTAAAGTATAATGTTTGTCAAATTAATGTTAAAGAAAACGAGGCTATAGTCTTCTTATTCAGAATATTAACCCAATCGATAATCTGAAAATAAGTGATGAACGAATAGAAAATATCCGTAACGAAACCAAGAAGGATGCAACACTACAAACCTTGAAAAGAATTATCATTAATGGTTGGCTTAAATATATTCGAGATGTGCCGGATGAAATAAAAATATATTACAAGTTTAAAAACGATCTGTCAATCACCGAAGAACTTCTGCTGATGGAAGATCGTAGGTATATAGGTTATACGGGTCGGCGTCATACCCAAAAACCTATCTGTTATGCTTATCAGCTTCAGCTCCGATTTTATTTATACACAAAACAATATGCCAATTTTATTTACTTTATAATTCAATTTATTTTGTAATTGTATTTACAGTTTTATATTTTAAATTTAAGTTTCATTATAAAAATTCGACATAAAAAAGAACGTGTCTGTTCACTCAGACTATTGACGTTAAGCTATTAATTTTTTATCATTTCTTTTTTAACCCAACAAACATGTACACTCTATCAATTTGTACGAAATGTATTTATTCTCTGATCAATGCCATCTATCACCGACCACTTCAATCACTCACCTCGCACTCACCACACACTCCCCCTCCAGCGAAATTCTAACGGAATTGAACGAAACTCAATCCTGCAATCGTTGCGGCAGCCTGGTGGCGCGCCCTGCTCTCGTCATTACCAGACGAGGTTCCACTTGTGATTTCTCGAAGGAAAAAGTTACTCGCTTACTTTGCTTGGGCTTGACGGTAGAGACGTCGCAATACAACTTTGTGTTTGAATTAAATGACACGGGAATTTCTTTGAATTCTAGCGTAGTATGTTGATCTTGCAACAACGCGTTTAGTTCCGTGTCGCCAACTTGCAACTTAGCAATTTTTGAATAATCGACAGACTCTGGAATATCTATTTGATCTAGCCGGGAAAGCGCATCTGCTACCACATTGCCTACACCGGGGACGTGCTGTAAATCCGTAGTAAATTGCCCTATATAGTCCAGCTGACGACGCTGTCTCGGCGATGCTTTATCTGCATTTTGTATGAATGCATATATCAGTGGCCTGTGATCAGTGTATAAGGTAAAGCTACGACCTTCCAACAAATACCGGAAGTGCTTAATCCCCAAATAGGCGGCCAACAGCTCCCGATCATAAGCGCTGTATTTACGCTGGGTTTCAGTTAGTCTCACCGAGTAGAAACCAAGCGGCTGCCATTGGTCTTCTATACACTGCTGAACTACCGCACCCACTGCGGTGTCAGATGCATCAACCATTATAGATAAACGCGCCGATGTCACTGGATGAACCAATACTGCTGCTTCGCACAGCTTTGACTTGCAATCCTCAAAAGCTTTAATGGACTTGTCAGTCCACGCAACAGGGACCTTACTATTTTTGCGATACCCTTTTAAAAAATCATTCAACACAGCTTGGTCTCGTGCTGCACCCGGTACAAAACGACGGTAAAAATTAACCATTCCCAGGAATCTTTTCAGTTGTTGTACCGTAGATGGGCGTTCGAATTCTGCAATAACCTGGACTCTGTTTGATGACGGCAAAATACCACCGGCGCTCACCAAGTGTCCTAAAAAATTTACTTCTGTCTCCGCGAAAACACATTTGCCTACATTAATTATCAGACCATATTCCTGCAACCTTTGAAGTACTATATTAAGATGGCTCATATGCTCTGTCCATGACTTTGATGCAATTAATATGTCATCCAAATAAACAAAGACAAATGGTAGACCAAACATAACTGTATGCATCAATCGCTGAAACGATTGTGCTGCGTTCCGTAAACCGAATGTCATCCTACAAAACTCAAAGAGTCCGAATGGCGTTGTGATGGCTGTCTTTGGTATATCGTCTGGTTCGATGGGTATCTGATGATACGCCCTCACCATATCTAATGTCGTAAATACTGTGCAATCGGCCAACTGATAAGAAAAGTCCTGAAGATGGGGGACAGGGTATCTATCCGGGACCGTGACATTATTTAATGCTCTATAGTCGCCGCAAGGTCTCCACTCACCGTTCTTTTTCGGCACCAAATGGAGCGGACTAGCCCACGAGCTTTTACTTGGCCTACAAATGCCCTGCGCCATCATATTTTCGAAATGCTTTTTAGCGATGTCCAATTTATCCGGCGCCAATCTACGTGTTCTACATGATATCGGTGGTCCACGGGTCTCAAGACAGTGCGTCACATTATGCTTCACCGCGGATGAATTCAATGATTCATGTGTAACAGATTTAAATTTGGACAACAACTCAATAACCTCCGCGTGAACTACCGTTTTGTCTACAACCGAAAGAGCTGGTATTTGAATCACCGTTATGGAACCAACAGTAAATAAACTTGTTAAAGGATCGATTATTCTACGTCTTTTAATGTCAACTACTAAGCCCGTGCTTTGCAAAAAATCAGCACCAATAATAGGCATAGATACATCTGCCACAATAAAATTCCAATGGAAATTTCTACGCAGACCTATATCGAGCTGAAGAGGCTGTGTTCCAAATGCTTTAATTTGCGTCCCATTGGCCGCATATAAATTAAACTGTGATATTTTGCTTGAGTTTCTAGACAAATTTGGTGGTATAACGGACACATCTGCTCCCGTATCTATTAAAAATTTACGTTTTGTGTTATATTCCTGGATTAATAGGCGACTTGAAATAGCACCATCAAGACACGTCGCCGAATGCTGATGTGCTATTATTTTTTTGCTTTTATCTGGATATCAGAATCAGGCATAAACGTGGCGTTGTGTTTACATCCCGACACGCACTTAAGTGCGCGTTCACCAAATCGGCGATGGTAAAAACACTCATCACTACCACGACTGGTTTCTCGCGATTGGGAACGATTTCGAGGATGATTATTATATGACCTACCGGGACTACGCGACCTACCATTTGCCGCCATTACTGCTGAAACTTCACCCAATACGGTGACAACTTGTGCTAATATTGCGTTTAGACTTGGGGAATTTGACTGATTAGTCTCTGGTGGAATGCTAGTCGGAGAAGCTACTGAATGAATCTGGGCTTGTGACAGGGTTTCGATCAGATTATCTGCTCGTTCAGCCAACACTGACAACGGCAGATCATTCTCAAATGGCGTTAATACTAACTGAATCTGCTGAGGTAATCTTTGCAACCATAACTGGCGTATCGAATCATCACCGAATCTAGTGCCTGCATCGCGCCTAAACAACTCTAAAAGTTGGGACGGTTTCCTATCCCCCAAGGTCAGCCCATGCAACAAATTATTTAATTTAGTCTTTTCAGACTCACCCAGTCCTTTGATCACCTCACGTTTAAATACTGAGTACGGCTGATCACCTTTCTCGCGTATAATTAAACTCGCAAATTGATTGTGCAGCCTGGCATCGAGTGCACTAATTGCATGCGAATACTTGGTGCCTTCTTTGGTAATACCAGCCACTTGAAATTGCTGCTCCAATATTTCAAACCACACCTCCGGGATTTGATTAAACAATGGCTGCGGTGCTTTGAAAGAAACGTGCGATATTTCGGAACCCGACCCTTGAATATGCAATTTTGGTATACTTTGCGACATTTGCGGTTCTTTTTTTGCTGCATCCGTATGTGCCACTGTACTAGTACCGACTGAGGATAAAGGGAATTTCTGTTTATCGGTCTGCTGCGCAACCAACATACTACGCGCTCTTGATTCTATTAACGCGCTCAACTGTTCGGGTGTCAACGTGATAGTATTTCCTACTGGCTCGCCCACCGACTGCGCAACCGAACCCGCTGGAGTAGTTTCATTCTCCGTTTCTAATTCGTCGTCCGAATCTACGCCATTCGCCACGCGGCGAAAGAAATAACACGCGCCCAAAAATAACGCCGCGATTACAAACAAAAAACTCGCAATGGTCATTATACCGGCTACTTATATGGCACTGAACAAACAAAAATACAAATGGTACTTACAGTTACAAATTACAATAATTGCTTATATGGTTATATAAACGATACTGGATGCCTGCTTCCTGGATGTTGCACGTTGAAATTTCCCAAATGATCTCATCAATGAATGTTTTACTGAATATATTATATTCCCAATATATTCTATTTGTCCCAATATAAATGATAATATAGATGATAGTTACTCCAGATGGTAATAAATTTGGCTGGATACAGTTGATCTTTTTTTTATAGGTTAAATGTCCAGTGTTACCACGTGCACAAAATTTGGACGATATTTAATATTTTATATATATATTTCATTCGGATACTTTTTTTTTTTAAAAAACAAATGCTGATAAACTATTGTACGCCTAAGTAGTAATATTCTGCTATACTTGAATAATAGTATTTTCAATTTTA
Source organism: Tipula helvola (assembly GCA_963556165.1). Taxonomy (NCBI): domain Eukaryota; kingdom Metazoa; phylum Arthropoda; class Insecta; order Diptera; family Tipulidae; genus Tipula; species Tipula helvola. The sequence continues at coordinate 330,541,487 of OY744483.1, read as the reverse complement.
ATACGCAATCACGTCGGTTGGTTACCAATTATAGGTTATACGGGTCGGCGTCATACCCAAAAACCTATCTGTTATGCTTATCAGCTTCAGCTCCGATTTTATTTATACACAAAACAATATGCCAATTTTATTTACTTTATAATTCAATTTATTTTGTAATTGTATTTACAGTTTTATATTTTAAATTTAAGTTTCATTATAAAAATTCGACATAAAAAAGAACGTGTCTGTTCACTCAGACTATTGACGTTAAGCTATTAATTTTTTATCATTTCTTTTTTAACCCAACAAACATGTACACTCTATCAATTTGTACGAAATGTATTTATTCTCTGATCAATGCCATCTATCACCGACCACTTCAATCACTCACCTCGCACTCACCACAGGTATATATTAATTCCACAATCACTTCGCAAATTAATGTTAGACAAAGTCCATCTCACACATAACCGAATCGAGGCCACATTGAAGTTAGAACGTCAAAGTCTCTTTTGGCCCGGAATGACAACACAAATTAAGCAAAAATTTAAAGAATGTGGAATTTGTGCTAAATGATTCTCAACATAAGCCACGAATGTTGGTCACATAACATACCGAACTATCCATTTCAATTCGTATCAATGGATATACATATTTACCATATCGAGCAATGGAAAGAATTTGATATTTTTAGTAACAGTTGATCACTACAGTGATTATTTCGAGCTAGATATTTTAAAGAACATGTCCACAAAGTCAACAATTGAAGCTTGCAAACAAAACTTTGCAAGACACGGTATTCCACAGCGTATATTAACCGACATCAAACGGTACAAACTTCGCAAGTGAAGAATTTCGAAAATTCACTACAAAAAGCGGATGTTCACAAATAACATCTGCATCTCATCATCAGCAAAGATAAGAAATCATATGAAAGCGGAGAAGAATTATGGTCTGTTCTATTGCACTGGAGAAACATACCAAATATTAAAAAAAAGCACAAGTGATTCCGTCATACACAGCATTCACAATGCAAAAACTTTTTACTTTTGATTTACAGGTTTGTATGAATTTCCAACATAACGAGCAAACATTTTTATTCGTCAAATTGGAAAATCATACAAACCTGGAAGGCAAAAGTAAAAAGTTTTTCTTTTTACTTTTTATTTACAGGTTTGTATGAATTTCCAACTTGACGAATACAAATTTTTGCTCGTTATGTTGGAAATTCATACAAACCTGTAAGTCAAAAGTAAAAAGTTTTTGCATTGTGAATGCTGTGTGTGTCCGTCATAGTTTCGCTTGTTTTTCACTCGGTTTTTCTTTCTTGCAACTGGAAAACCATAACACAAAAAACACAAGTGATTCCGTCATACACAGCATTCACAATTCAAAAACTTTTTACTTTTGATTTACAGGTTTGTATGAATTTCCAACATAACGAGCAAACATTTTTATTCGTCAAATTGGAAAATCATACAAACCTGGAAGGCAAAAGTAAAAAGTTTTTCTTTTTACTTTTTATTTACAGGTTTGTATGAATTTCCAACTTGACGAATAAAAATTTTTGCTCGTTATGTTGGAAATTCATACAAACCTGTAAGTCAAAAGTAAAAAGTTTTTGCATTGTGAATGCTGTGTGTGTCCGTCATAGTTTCGCTTGTTTTTTACTCGGTTTTTCTTTCTTGCAACTGGAAAACCATAACACAAAAAACACAAGTGATTCCGTCATACACAGCATTCACAATGCAAAAACTTTTTACTTTTGATTTACAGGTTTGTATGAATTTCCAACATAACGAGCAAACATTTTTATTCGTCAAATTGGAAAATCATACAAACCTGGAAGGCAAAAGTAAAAAGTTTTTCTTTTTACTTTTTATTTACAGGTTTGTATGAATTTCCAACTTGACGAATAAAAATTTTTGCTCGTTATGTTGGAAATTCATACAAACCTGTAAGTCAAAAGTAAAAAGTTTTTGCATTGTGAATGCTGTGTGTGTCCGCCATAGTTTCGCTTGTTTTTCACCCGGTTTTTCTTTCTTGCAACTGGAAAACCATAACACAAAAAACACAAGTGATTCCGTCATACACAGCATTCACAATGCAAAAACTTTTTACTTTTGATTTACAGGTTTGTATGAATTTCCAACATAACGAGCAAACATTTTTATTCGTCAAATTGGAAAATCATACAAACCTGGAAGGCAAAAGTAAAAAGTTTTTCTTTTTACTTTTTATTTACAGGTTTGTATGAATTTCCAACTTGACGAATAAAAATTTTTGCTCGTTATGTTGGAAATTCATACAAACCTGTAAGTCAAAAGTAAAAAGTTTTTGCATTGTGAATGCTGTGTGTGTCCGTCATGGTTTCGCTTGTTTTTCACTCGGTTTTTCTTTCTTGCAACTGGAAAACCATAACACAAAAAACACAAGTGATTCCGTCATACACAGCATTCACAATGCAAAAACTTTTTACTTTTGATTTACAGGTTTGTATGAATTTCCAACATAACGAGCAAACATTTTTATTCGTCAAATTGGAAAATCATACAAACCTGGAAGGCAAAAGTAAAAAGTTTTTCTTTTTACTTTTTATTTACAGGTTTGTATGAATTTCCAACTTGACGAATAAAAATTTTTGCTCGTTATGTTGGAAATTCATACAAACCTGTAAGTAAGTAAAAAGTTTTTGCATTGTGAATGCTGTGTGTGTCCGTCATGGTTTCGCTTGTTTTTCACTCGGTTTTTCTTTCTTGCAACTGGAAAACCATAACACAAAAAACACAAGTGATTCCGTCATACACAGCATTCACAATGCAAAAACTTTTTACTTTTGATTTACAGGTTTGTATGAATTTCCAACATAACGAGCAAACATTTTTATTCGTCAAATTGGAAAATCATACAAACCTGGAAGGCAAAAGTAAAAAGTTTTTCTTTTTACTTTTTATTTACAGGTTTGTATGAATTTCCAACTTGACGAATAAAAATTTTTGCTCGTTATGGAAATTCATACAAACCTGTAAGTCAAAAGTAAAAAGTTTTTGCATTGTGAATGCTGTGTGTGTCCGTCATAGTTTCGCTTGTTTTTCACTCGGTTTTTCTTTCTTGCAACTGGAAAACCATAACACAAAAAACACAAGTGATTCCGTCATACACAGCATTCACAATGCAAAAACTTTTTACTTTTGATTTACAGGTTTGTATGAATTTCCAACATAACGAGCAAACATTTTTATTCGTCAAATTGGAAAATCATACAAACCTGGAAGGCAAAAGTAAAAAGTTTTCCTTTTTACTTTTTATTTACAGGTTTGTATGAATTTCCAACTTGACGAATAAAAAATTTTGCTCGTTATGTTGGAAATTCATACAAACCTGTAAGTCAAAAGTAAAAAGTTTTTGCATTGTGAATGCTGTGTGTGTCCGTCATGGTTTCGCTTGTTTTTCACTCGGTTTTTCTTTCTTGCAACTGGAAAACCATAACACAAAAAACACAAGTGATTCCGTCATACACAGCATTCACAATGCAAAAACTTTTTACTTTTGATTTACAGGTTTGTATGAATTTCCAACATAACGAGCAAACATTTTTATTCGTCAAATTGGAAAATCATACAAACCTGGAAGGCAAAAGTAAAAAGTTTTTCTTTTTACTTTTTATTTACAGGTTTGTATGAATTTCCAACTTGACGAATACAAATTTTTGCTCGTTATGTTGGAAATTCATACAAACCTGTAAGTCAAAAGTAAAAAGTTTTTGCATTGTGAATGCTGTGTGTGTCCGTCATGGTTTCGCTTGTTTTTCACTCGGTTTTTCTTTCTTGCAACTGGAAAACCATAACACAAAAAACACAAGTGATTCCGTCATACACAGCATTCACAATGCAAAAACTTTTTACTTTTGATTTACAGGTTTGTATGAATTTCCAACATAACGAGCAAACATTTTTATTCGTCAAATTGGAAAATCATACAAACCTGGAAGGCAAAAGTAAAAAGTTTTTCTTTTTACTTTTTATTTACAGGTTTGTATGAATTTCCAACTTGACGAATAAAAATTGTTGCTCGTTATGTTGGAAACTCATACAAACCTGTAAGTCAAAAGTAAAAAGTTTTTGCATTGTGAATGCTGTGTGTGTCCGTCATGGTTTCGCTTGTTTTTCACTCGGTTTTTCTTTCTTGCAACTGGAAAACCATAACACAAAAAACACAAGTGATTCCGTCATACACAGCATTCACAATGCAAAAACTTTTTACTTTTGATTTACAGGTTTGTATGAATTTCCAACATAACGAGCAAACATTTTTATTCGTCAAATTGGAAAATCATACAAACCTGGAAGGCAAAAGTAAAAAGTTTTTCTTTTTACTTTTTATTTACAGGTTTGTATGAATTTCCAACTTGACGAATAAAAATTTTTGCTCGTTATGTTGGAAATTCATACAAACCTGTAAGTCAAAAGTAAAAAGTTTTTGCATTGTGAATGCTGTGTGTGTCCGTCATGGTTTCGCTTGTTTTTCACTCGGTTTTTCTTTCTTGCAACTGGAAAACCATAACACAAAAAACACAAGTGATTCCGTCATACACAGCATTCACAATGCAAAAACTTTTTACTTTTGATTTACAGGTTTGTATGAATTTCCAACATAACGAGCAAACATTTTTATTCGTCAAATTGGAAAATCATACAAACCTGGAAGGCAAAAGTAAAAAGTTTTTCTTTTTACTTTTTATTTACAGGTTTGTATGAATTTCCAACTTGACGAATAAAAATTTTTGCTCGTTATGTTGGAAATTCATACAAACCTGTAAGTCAAAAGTAAAAAGTTTTTGCATTGTGAATGCTGTGTGTGTCCGTCATAGTTTCGCTTGTTTTTCACTCGGTTTTTCTTTCTTGCAACTGGAAAACCATAACACAAAAAACACAAGTGATTCCGTCATACACAGCATTCACAATGCAAAAACTTTTTACTTTTGATTTACAGGTTTGTATGAATTTCCAACATAACGAGCAAACATTTTTATTCGTCAAATTGGAAAATCATACAAACCTGGAAGGCAAAAGTAAAAAGTTTTTCTTTTTACTTTTTATTTACAGGTTTGTATGAATTTCCAACTTGACGAATAAAAATTTTTGCTCGTTATGTTGGAAATTCATACAAACCTATAAGTCAAAAGTAAAAAGTTTTTGCATTGTGAATGCTGTGTGTGTCCGTCATGGTTTCGCTTGTTTTTCACTCGGTTTTTCTTTCTTGCAACTGGAAAACCATAACACAAAAAACACAAGTGATTCCGTCATACACAGCATTCACAATGCAAAAACTTTTTACTTTTGATTTACAGGTTTGTATGAATTTCCAACATAACGAGCAAACATTTTTATTCGTCAAATTAGAAAATCATACAAACCTGGAAGGCAAAAGTAAAAAGTTTTTCTTTTTACTTTTTATTTACAGGTTTGTATGAATTTCCAACTTGACGAATAAAAATTTTTGCTCGTTATGTTGGAAATTCATACAAACCTGTAAGTCAAAAGTAAAAAGTTTTTGCATTGTGAATGCTGTGTGTGTCCGTCATGGTTTCGCTTGATTTTCACTCGGTTTTTCTTTCTTGCAACTGGAAAACCATAACACAAAAAACACAAGTGATTCCGTCATACACAGCATTCACAATGCAAAAACTTTTTACTTTTGATTTACAGGTTTGTATGAATTTCCAACATAACGAGCAAACATTTTTATTCGTCAAATTGGAAAATCATACAAACCTGGAAGGCAAAAGTAAAAAGTTTTTCTTTTTACTTTTTATTTACAGGTTTGTATGAATTTCCAACTTGACGAATAAAAATTTTTGCTCGTTATGTTGGAAATTCATACAAACCTGTAAGTCAAAAGTAAAAAGTTTTTGCATTGTGAATGCTGTGTGTGTCCGTCATGGTTTCGCTTGTTTTTCACTCGGTTTTTCTTTCTTGCAACTGGAAAACCATAACACAAAAAACACAAGTGATTCCGTCATACACAGCATTCACAATGCAAAAACTTTTTACTTTTGATTTACAGGTTTGTATGAATTTCCAACATAACGAGCAAACATTTTTATTCGTCAAATTGGAAAATCATACAAACCTGGAAGGCAAAAGTAAAAAGTTTTTCTTTTTACTTTTTATTTACAGGTTTGTATGAATTTCCAACTTGACGAATAAAAATTTTTGCTCGTTATGTTGGAAATTCATACAAACCTGTAAGTCAAAAGTAAAAAGTTTTTGCATTGTGAATGCTGTGTGTGTCCGTCATGGTTTCGCTTGTTTTTCACTCGGTTTTTCTTTCTTGCAACTGGAAAACCATAACACAAAAAACACAAGTGATTCCGTCATACACAGCATTCACAATGCAAAAACTTTTTACTTTTGATTTACAGGTTTGTATGAATTTCCAACATAACGAGCAAACATTTTTATTCGTCAAATTGGAAAATCATACAAACCTGGAAGGCAAAAGTAAAAAGTTTTTCTTTTTACTTTTTATTTACAGGTTTGTATGAATTTCCAACTTGACGAATAAAAATTTTTGCTCGTTATGTTGGAAATTCATACAAACCTGTAAGTCAAAAGTAAAAAGTTTTTGCATTGTGAATGCTGTGTGCCGTCATAGTTTCGCTTGTTTTTCACTCGGTTTTTCTTTCTTGCAACTGGAAAACCATAACACAAAAGCAAATAATCTAGTCAAGTCCATCGCAACGTCTCTTTTCCAGAGCTACAAGGACAACGATACCAATGCTCTGTGAGTCTTTAAAACCTAAAATTGTTGAAAATGTCGAACACAATATACAACGTAATCGCAGTCGTAGTAAATTGTATTACGATTCTAAATCAAGGCAACTGCCAACTATATTAATTGGACAGCCAGTATTTGCTCAAATAAATCCTGAAGTTAACAAATTATAGTCGAGTGGTGTCATTCAACAAAAATTAACAGATAGATCTTACCTATAGTTAATGTTAATGGTGCAAATTATCGAAGGGATTTAGTTCACATTAAACCTAATCATCAAAGTCTAGATTCATCACCCAGTATTACTGCAAAGCAATACACCAGTCAAAATACTACTGAAGTAACGCCACAAACACCACCGATTATAAGAAAAAAAAAACAGATGATTTACAACTGCCATCAACCACTGCCGATGATCTACAACAAGAAAACGTAGAAGATCAACCATCACCTTCTACACCGGTTAACAATACTCCATTTCAACGTAATGAAGTCTCCTTGCAATTTGAATTTTATGTATTTAAAATAATGTCTTTAAATTTTCAACAGTGAAAAATATGAAGGTCACAACGGTGTGTCAACACGCCACAGGAAAAATTAAAATAGAAAGAACCACGCGATTTAATTATTGTAAAAAAATGGAGAATAAAACTGTAACCACTGAATTGAAAAAACAAAACAAAAATCTTTAACGGAACATAACCATACAAATGGAAAATGTAACGGAAATAAAATTTAATGAACTCACTATCAAAAAGAGAAAGTCAAATCGGAAAATTTAAATATGTACAAAGGAAATTTTTTGATTTGATTTGATTGGATGGCGTATGCGCGATACACCAAGCGAAAGCTGTAAAAGAACGTTATATGAGCAAGAAAATATCTAATAAAAATATAATAACCGATACGAAAAAAAAAAACGAAAAGAATAACTCGCGACAGTCAAGGTCGGCTTACAGATAAAAATTTGTAAAAAATAAAAAAAAAGGTAAATAAAAATTACGGTAAATTAATAAATAAAATATCCAAAAAAAAAAATGTTTTACTTTAACTATTATTCGAACTTACAACAGATTTTTCTTCGTAATCGGTTTTTATTTAAAGAACACAATACCTTGCAGGATCAAACCTGGACGATCCTATATATGTGATGAGTTGCTCCAATCGATGCAGGATCCTCCGCCGAAACACCCGCTTTCAATAATCGCGGTATTTACTTATAACACTAATACGGTACTCAAGATACTGTATATCTTTGAGCTCAAAACAGAAATAAAGTTTTCTTTTTATTTTTAGCTTTTTACAACGGAATTTTCTTTTTTCACTATGGACCGTTGTTAACCATAATTTTTGGCCACACTACTGTACCGTTTATACTCTTGCTGTACTCACAGATAGCAAAAGAGTATAAACTTTTAAATAGTTATCAACTTTTTTTTCACTTAACTATTATAACTGGATTGCACACTTGGTTAATCACAAAATGAATATCCAATATTTTTATTTAAAAAACACAAGGCCACTCGGCAATAAACTTTGTATATAACAAAACAATTATTTAATTAATCGGGGAAAAAATGCACTAAATGTGTAGATAGTCCGAACACCATCCAACTCCAAACTTGACTTGACTGTTTAAAAACATGTTTCCCCAGGAAAAAAACAAGTTTTTACGTCGCATATTAAACAAAACAAAAAATCTGACCCGAATATACTCGTATATATCGTCCCCAAATCTCTTATATCTCTTACACTACTCTACTATACATAAATCCATAGTTCGCTGCACGATCCATACATTCAAACAAAATACATGATTCGTGCATCGTGCCACCTACGTAATCGAATTAGATTTTGGGTGGTTTTTTCCCCTCTTATTTTCAAATTTAAAATATGAGATAGGTGCGTAGTTAATTGCGCTAATGCTTTCGACAACACGGGCGGCCGTTCGTAACAATAATTTAAACATTAAACAATTTTTCTTATGCGTTTCTTGCCTTATTAAATTTGTGGTTTTTGTAGCTTAATTTTTTTTATTAATTACGTATCGACCGCCATTGTCAAGGGTACAATTTATACAATAATTTATACAAAAATTCTAAGTTTAACGGAAATAATTTAAGTTATAATTACAAATTGAAATGTATACCCTAATAACAAAATTCAAAGGTAGCAGTTTCGGAATTAAGGCAGCCACTTGATATGTAGCAGGAATTCAGATAACTCGTTATGTGGTTATGGGTGAAACTGAAGAGCAAGAGATTTTCGATACAAAATCGATTGTAAATTTATCAGATGTGGAAATTCCAAATAAATATTTCCAAATGTCATATTATGCAATGGTTTATTTTGTTAAATTACGATGATTTTATTCGGCTAGTTATGAAGTGACTTGCTTTGATCGAACACAAAAAATGGTCACTTTACGCAATTAATTGCACGTGCAGCGTGCAACCTCTACATAACTGTCAAAGTCTGTTGATAAAGCAGTTTTATTTAAAAATTTGAATTAGTTCTAAAAATTTTGGTAAAATATTAAATAAACACAATAAAATACATTTTTATTAAAATAAAAAAAGGAAACGAATAAAATTATGCATAATTATGTAAAATTTAATACATAAATGTATGTATGTATATAAAACAATTAATTAATTTTACTTTCCATTTGAGCTTCATTATCGAAGTACTAAAAAACTACATTACCATAAACGAATAAAGCGCTCGCATATTTCAAACCGAAAACTATAATGAATTTATCAATTTATTTGTCATCATCAAGAAGTGTTGTCAAACTGTCAAACAAGTTCCCATATTTCAGTGTGTCGAGTTCGCAGATAAATTTTTATCGAAAAAGAAAAGAAAATTTTTAATAATTTTCCCCCATTATTTAAGTTTTATTGTGTGCAGGGAAAATTCACCAATTATTTTATTGAAAATTTGGCCTTGATATTATTGTGTTTATTATCTCGAAAACGTAAAAAACAAAATTTCGTATTACACATAAAGGAGTGAACTTCGGCTGTGGCTGTCTGTCTGTGTGTATTTGTGTGTAGTGTGTGAAAAAAAAAATAAAAAAAAAACAAAAGTCGATTGAAAAAAAGAACTCAAATTTCAAAATGTTAGCCCTAATAAATAGAATTTTGGATTGGTTCAAAAGTTTATTTTGGAAGGAAGAAATGGAATTAACTTTAGTTGGTCTACAATATTCAGGAAAAACTACATTCGTCAATGTTATTGCTGTAAGTTGAATGGGATTTCATTAAATTGCATCTCACTCGCTACTGTCATGGTGGTGTGTGATGTTGGGGTACAGTACAGTGCATATGGTTTGTGACAATGGCCCCCGTATTTTTTGTGCTGATGATATTGTAAAACAAAATCATTTCAATTTTATTATGACTCATTCAAATAATTATCTTCTTATCTCAAAATATACAACCCATTATTAATTGTGTACGCTAAATAAAGTCACAAACACACACGTACAAAATGCAAATCTGCAAATATTTATATTTTTTCATTTTCAATTTTCTTTACATATTATGATTTGTTTCGATGTCGTCTAATATTCTATTTGGCAATTCTGCAGTCTGGACAATTTAGCGAAGATATGATACCAACAGTTGGTTTTAATATGCGTAAAATAACAAAAGGGAATGTTACAATCAAAGTGTGGGACATTGGAGGACAACCAAGGTTCCGATCGATGTGGGAACGATATTGTCGCGGGGTTAACGCTATTGTGTAAGTAGTAAACAAAATTGCATTGTTATCTAACTTAAATACTCTACATTGTATATTAAGATAAATAAGTTAAAGTTATAAGTAACCCCTATGTAGTTAAAATAAGATGTTGGATTGAGGGGATTAGTCACAAGTTGGTTTTATATAGGTCGAAGATTGTTAATTAAATCACTTATATACGGTTATCTTATCACTTTAAGCTAAGGTTCTAACTCTGTTTATATTTTTCGTTTTTTATCTAGATTTGTTTTTAGAATGCACATAATTCAAATTTCTCTGAATTGGCTTGGTATACTCGTTATCTTCGATCAATGTTTCTCCAAGGCAAAGCAAGTAACACTTGGCTTTCTGAATCATTTTTCTGATCAGACAATGATTTTATTAGTAAACAATTTATCTCGTGATTTTCCATTTAGCAAATTCATCATTGTACGATCATCTAATTGACGATCAAGAAAACAACTTCAATATGGTATATCTGCTTTAATAGAACCAAAATAACCAGAAAAGCAAATTTTCTTTTATTTATGAAAAATCAAATTAACTTGGGCTAAACAAAATCCACACCTCTTCACAAAAAAAAAAATGAAAATTTCACAATGAAAATTGAAAATCGAAAATTAATTTTTTAATATATTTTTTTTGGATGTTTGAACAAAAATAAAAAGAAAATTCTTTTCTTTTAACAGTTTAATGAAAATTTGTGGAAACGAAAGCATACAAAACACAAAGTTATGATAACAAATTTTTTGTGTGCTCTTCTTCTGTGTAGCAATCCACAAAGAAAAAAATTTAGCAACATAAGTTTTAGTTTTAAATCATAAAAAACATAAAAAAAAAATCAATGAATATATATAAAACAATTCCTTTGATGACTCCTGTTGAATCTTGGATGCCTGATGGTTAATATTGATCGTGCCTGGAACACTAAATGATAGTACTGGGATAACTAACAGCTGCCACACAAAATAAACCTGCGTATGTCGCAGAAATTTATTATCTATCATAAATTCTTGATAAAAATGAAAATCAATTATTTATTTTTATTTATACCATACTACACTTTCTAATCAATATTATTGAATTTGTGTGAAGTGGATGGGTTCTGGTACATTGATAGTAAAATACATATATGTTTTGAAATTTGAATGCCTTATCTCATTTTAGAGATAATTCTCGCTTAATTTTACTACTGTGCCATTGATAGTAAAAAAAATCGATTAAATCACAAAAAAACAACTGATGTTTGCTTAACCGCAAAATATGCGGTAATTATTAAGTGAAAGTCGTTGCGGTTGATCACCTCCGTTTTCAATTAAATTAACCTAGATGTGAAGAATATATTAAACAAGATTTGTTCTGATTTGAGGTATCGAATTGTGTACAACATTCAGTAAATACATTATATAAGTAAACAAGTTGAAAGAGAACTTACAGACATGCACATGGTTCAATATCAGGCCTCGTACATTACGACAAATACAAAATTAAGCCAACTGCCTTTCGATATGACACGTTTTTCACCTGTTTCAGCTCATATTTGGTTTTCGCTGACATTTCTTTGGTAAATTTACTGTTTGGATCAGCCGGTGAATCGATTGAATTGTATTCTGCCATACGAAATTTTTCGAGAAATTGTACGACGTATTTCTTTTGGTCCAAACTGATTGTTCCCGTCTTCTTATCTTGGATAATTTGCATTCTGATACAGCTGCTTGCCTGAACCAAATCCTTCTTGCTGAAATGCTTTATCATATCCGCAAATTACCATTACGTCATTTACCTTCGTGTTCTATTGGCGACTGGCTTGTTTCAAGCTGTAGATTGCTTTTCGGAGTAGACAAACTCGTCCACTGTTATCGTCATAACATTCGGGTTGTTTTTTGTCAACCTCGGAGCAATCAATATACGAATCTATGAATATCACACGACTGGTAAAAATGTTTCTTCATAATGAATGCATCCTTTTGCAACCATTCGCGCCTTATAACGAGCATCTGAGCCATTTGAATTGGTTTTGAATTTGGTTCGGTCTTTCGGAAGATCAATTCATTCCCAAGTGCAATTGCTCATCAATGATTGATATTCGTTGTTCACTACTTGCTTCAAATTTTCACGGTTTGGTTCATTCAATGCATTTTTTGCCGTAATTGGTTCATCAATATTTTCACTGGACAATGGACTTCGCTTCGATCGTCTCAATTCAGATGAAACTTTTTCTGTTGAAACGGTTAATTTATTCGAATTCGAATCAATTTTAGTAGAGTCTTTCGCCGGTTTACTTGATGAATTGATGCTTGTGTTAAGATCGCTCGTAGCAGCATCAACATCGTCGCCTTCTGTTTCGCAGAAAAATTATCTGATTCCAAAAAGATGACATCTCGACTGATTATCACGCGATCCGAGTCCGCATCATACGTTCGATATCCCTTAACGCCATTACTGTAGCCAACGAAAATAAGTTTCTTCGATTTTGCGTCGAGTTTTCTCCGTTTCTCGCGATCCAAAATTCGTAAATGATTTAAATTTGGTTTCGATCCAAATTCAAATGGCGTTTTATTATTAAAAACACGAGAAACCGCTCGAATTGAATAATCTTTCGAATTGTTGATTGCAGAATTCGATTCCATTATCAGATCTAAATGTTTTGCTTTGTTTGTTAGTCTGCTTCTTGACGTACGCTTTGTATTTACAAAATTTGCAAAATTTCACCCTTCGATTTGATGAAAAATGCATGAGTCATACGGCTGAAATCATCCACCAAAACGAGCTCCACCAAGCGATTTGGTTTGCATTGGTCCTGCCAAATTAGCGTGAACGATTTCAAAGTGACCATGTTGAATGGCAAACGTGATTATTTTACTTTGAGACACGAAGTGGCAGATTTCATTTTCTTCATGTCTTGATAATTTAAATGGCCCAAGCTTCGATGCCATGGTTTAGAATCTTCGGTCGAAGAGGTTGCAACGTTCGCCATATGTTTTACATGATTTAGGCGATAAAGACATGATGATCATTGTAGCTTTGGCCAACAATTTTTGATTTCGATCATGAAATTCGTTCGACATGTACAATGTTTTGTCATTTGACGAATAATAGGTTCGCTATTAATTCCGGAATGCACAAAACGTCTTCAACTTTAATGCAATTCGCGTTTCCATTTACATCAGTCAACAATTTAACTTTATATCAGTCACAGCCGGTTTTCTCGCGTCGAAAATTATGTTTTGGTTCAAGGCCAGATTTGCCATCGGAACCTCCCATTTTCGTGGTTTTACTGTCCTTTTTCTTTTCAGGTCAATCGGGAGATTTATGGCCTTTTTTCACGAGTAACAGCAAATACCTTTGAATTTTGCTTGGCCTTTGCCCGTTTTGTTCCATGCATTCGATTTGCCAAAAAAATGCGCCTTCACTTTGGCTCGTCGACATCTCTTCTTGAAGCAATTTCATTTTGATGGCGTCACTGGTTAATTTATGCTCAATATTATCGTCGGCCATCACATATGCCGCATATTTTTCCGATAAACCGTTAAGCAAAAAATATGCAATCCATTCACCAAATATGCACATCCATCCCAAATTAGACGACGAATTTCAAGCGAATTGCATTTAATTTCTGTGCCGCGCCAACGATTTTGCCAATATATTCTTGCACGGAATAGCATTCATCCAATTTCGTCCAACTTAGCAGTTGAATTAAGCCAATTCGGCGATATATCTACCTTTAACTTCAAAAATCGCGCTCAGGCTGCTTTCTTCTCGCTTGACCCAAGGCTCTCCACAATCTACAATATCATCTATTTGCGCAAATCTGACGCCAAATCCTCAGCCATGATTTCTCTTTTCGCAGTCATTGTCAAATGAAGTTTCAGTTGGTCAAATCGAGAGTTTCCCTGGCGAAATTCTTACAATTGTTGGTCAAATCTAGAGTTTCGCTGGTTCGCTGGTCAAATTTAAAGTTTATGGTTTGTTGTATCTTTCGATCTTTCTGTTAGCTTTTGGGTAGGCGTTACTCTTTCGGTCGATCCTTCTGACCTTTCACAGGAAGTGTAATTCGGCTGAATGTCGCCCTCCTTTTGCATGAATATTCACCAGGCATTTTGTCCATGTTATCCACGCGCGTTCTGTTATAATCTAGTATCATTGTTGAATATACGAACATATTGTGATGTTCGAAAATCCGAAAATAGATTATTCGATAGATCTAGGTTGACCTTTTACCACTACGAATTCCGCTGTTACGAATTAAGACTCAGGAAGGTTCAAATTTACGGCAAATTTTGTGACAAGAAAGTCGACCTTTTCCTGGGCTGATGTATGAATATTGATTCTATGTTTTAAAGGTGGTATACTATGGTCTCCTGATATTTCTTACGAGCGAAAGTCGAAAAAATCGCCCGTCGCTTATCGAAATCAAGAACTTTTGTATTTCACCTTTGATCTTGTTCAAATGATCTTTGAACAACGATTTCGGAGTTTGGTGATTTCTGAAGAATTCGCTCAATGTAGTCAATTATAATATCGAATGACCAACGTCGTTAGGGCTTCGGTAAAGACCGCCGAGAAAGAGGAAATGATAATGGCTGATGAGTCACTGGAGTCCAAAATTTAATTATTCTCTGTGAGAACAAAAGTAGCTGTTCAATGAGAGCTACAAAGCTGCCGTGGACCACCAACATTACTTCGAAGTTCGCGGATATTGCAGAACTGAAACGATTCGATATCACCAATTCGCTGAACGGCAACTACGGCAATTTTGTACTTGACCAATGACGATGTTAATTTTGCAGTATATTAAGTGGGTCATGATCGCCACAAAAACACGATTGTGTCTATATCATTTACGGACAAAATAACAAAGAACTCATGGCTTCTTTTTATCATTACGTGACTGCATCGTTCAAAACATTCATTGCTCGATTTTTCGATTCACAATAGTGTTTCATCCCCTACCACACTTTCAATTTGTTTTCAACAACTTGTTTATTTTGTTTTGAGTCTGATTGATTTCAAATGTTAATTTTTTTTTTAATTATTACACTTGCAGATATATGGTCGATGCAGCAGACTTAGATAAAATGGAAGCTTCACGTAATGAACTACATTCATTATTAGATAAACCACAACTTAGCGGTATACCTGTACTAGTATTGGGCAATAAACGTGATATACCTGGAGCATTGGATGAAACTGGACTTATTGAACGAATGTAAGTACCATGCTGATCAATTTTTGTGTACAAACTGATAATTCAATTTTTTTACATATTTAAACAGGAATTTGTCTAGCATACAAGATCGAGAAATATGCTGTTACAGTATTTCATGTAAAGAAAAGGATAACATTGATATAACACTGCAATGGTTAATTGCCCATTCAAAAAGTCAAAGTCGTTGAATTTATTGCAGTACTAAATACTAATACTAAATCTTAAATAAAAGTTATTAAAAATCATAAAAAAAAAAAAATTAACAAAAAATTTAATTATTAATTTATATAAATAAATTAAAAAAAAAATAAATAAAAATATATTTAATTGTAAGCTTTAAAAACAAACCAATTAAATTTTATCTGATATAACAAAAAATTACTAAAATACATAGTTAAATAATATTAGATGAGCTGCCGAGTAAATGCAACTACCCAGCTCTTCGAATATCTCTTTGTAGTACACACAAAAATTAAATTTTTAAAGTTTATTTGATTTTATATTACCTATTTGGTTGATATAGTTCACATACAGAATTGATTAAGAAAAATAGTTAATAGTTATTGTAATGTAACACAAAAATAGTTTTAAAAAAAAAAATGTTCGATGGCTGTGTCACGATCATAATATTATTTAAAAACAAAATTAACACAATTTAATAGAGGAACATGTGATGGGTCTTCCGCCGAACTCGAGATGTCTCTAAATCTTGTCCATATAGTAAATCACATTACTTAGCTAGCTTATTTTAAAAAAAAAAAAAAATATATAAGTTAACTGCTAAAATCTATTTGAAAGACACTTGTGCCGAACACGACATTTAAGTAAAATCGTATTGGGCTGCCTACTAATTTTTTTGGTCTGTAAGGTGCTATTATAATTGGGTGAGTGGCGTTTATTAGTTTTTATTTTGTTTTGCTTGGTAGAATTTGCTTGTTATAATTTGATGCCCCCTGATACGATAGGAGACATCTTTCAAATAGTAATTCCCGTAAAAAAATTGTATTCCAAACCATCCCTATAATTAAACCGTTAAAACACAAATTTAAAACTAAAATATTTAGTCGGTATTACTATTATGGTTATATACATATTATACATAATTTAAATGTAAAAATTCTTCACAAATTTGACCAGATTTGAGCGACTTTGGGACTAATTTTGCTCTATTATGTATCATGACATTTTTAATTGTATTTTTGTTGTTTTATACACATACACACACACATTCAATATGTTTTTTCGTACCCTATCGAACCAAAGTCTGCGCACATCTGACAAATTATATTATTGTTATCTATTATTTTGTGATTTTATTTAAAAACATAACATATTTTAAAAAATTTATGTAAACACAAAAAGAAGTCTCAATTAATTTAATTTTATTATTATTTTTTTATAATTACATTTATAAAAGAAATATATATATTCTATAAATTAATAATTATTATCTTTATTATTATTGTCCAATAATTACAAACAAAAAAAAATTTTTGGTTATATTTTATATTATTATTTCAGCTTATAACTAACTATAAAAATATATAAATATATTTAATGTAAATATTAAAGACAAAACAAAAAACCTTTATATATTATGAAAAATGTGAAAATGAACAAAAAAAAAAAAAAAAAATTTGAACAAAAAAATTAAAATAAAACATATTATTTAAAAAATGACAAACACATTAATTAATTGTATCCGAATAGTCGAATGTACTTACAGTTGGTGTGTACTGTTCGAAGAACCGGTAACCGTTTCAACAAAATTTAAATGTTTTCATCTAAGTAGTTCTAGTGCTGAGTGGCGGATTAAGAAGAATCCGAGCCCTAACCATCTTGTTTTTGACAACACAACACTACTTAAATAAATTTAGCTAGAAGTTCCTAAAGGAAACTTGACAACAAAATTACACACTCTAGATTTACATCCCCAATGTACATGGTGGATTGGTTCTTGAAAATTCCATGTTATTCGAAACCGTGCAAATCATGTTTAAATGAGGGAATTGGTCAAAAAAAAAAAAAAAAATTCAAAATGGACCCGACGTTCCAGCGCCAGCAAATCTATCGGGATGACTCTGGCGACAACTAAGGCTACAGCTTCGGACACTGTGCGATAAGCGCATGCGATTCTTAGTGCCCTGCGTCTTTTTGTTTCGATATCATCCTCGTGCTGTATTTTTTGACCTCCATCGCACCGGCCCAAATCTCAGCTCCATACAACAGGATTGACTGTACCGTTGACATTATAAGTCTTCTCTTGCTAATGCGGGGCCCCCTTATGTTTGCCATCAATCTGCTAAGCGATACAGTCACTTTTGACGCTCGGTCACAAGTTCTCCGGATATGCTTCCAGTAAGTTAAACGGTTATCTAAAGTAATCCCCAGATATTTCGTCATTCTTTTCGATATTACCTCTTCTGTTCCAACCTTGATAGGGATAATGGTTGGAATTCTCCGCCTAGTGAGCATAACGATCTCCGTTTTTGAGATGGCCAACTGTAGCCCGTGTTTATCCATCCAATCGTTTATCCTCCTCATCACTTGATTTAATCTGTACTGAGCCAAAACTGCGCTTCTAGATGTTATCACAATAACCACATCGTCTGTATACCCAACCAGGAATATTTCGTCAGGCATCTCTAGTCGCAACAGGCTGTGGTACATAGCGTTCCATAGATCGGGACCAAGAATCGAGCCCTGGGCCACTCCAGCAGTAATTTCCTTCACTTTTTTGCCGTCAGACGTCTCATATACCAATCTTCGAATCATTAGCAGAAGATAATTCGGGATAGCGATAGATCGTTGTAGTGCCTCGATCATATCTTCCCATCTCGCCGAGTTGAAAGCATTTCGCACATCCAATGTCGCTAGAAGCACCAAAGGCCTCGCTGCGTGACAAGCACTTTCGGTTCTTTTAACTGCGTTAATTACTTCCTCATCAGCACCAGACGGGCCATCTTCCACCGTGAAGGAAATACTCCTGCTGTTAAACATCCATTGTACAATTTGAGTAGTCCGACTTCATTTTCACTATCGTCTTCTACTCTCAACGAGTGTGTTGCGAAGAGGGCATCAACAATATTTGACATTGTTTCTGCATCCAACGCGACGTGCGTACTCAATAGACCCAGCTTTCGAGTAGCAAGCTTATACTCTCTGCCCCATGGATCGCTATCCACCTCGTTGCACATGTTTCCCCAGCATTGCGCTTTGCTCGCACGGATAGCCATGCCTTGCTCTTTCTTTGCCGCTTTGTGCTGGGCTGACTTGTCAATTGCTTCTTCTCTACCTTGTGCTCGTTGCGCCCTTCGCCTAAGCTGCAGAGCTATCTTTCTTAACTCTGCGATCTTGTTCGTCCACCAGTAAGCCTGCTTCCTGCCGTTCCACTGTTTTCTTCGTGGCATAGAAAAATCGCAAGCTTGTTGAACTAGCCGTGTAATGCTGTCAACAGCCGCCTCAATCTCGATTCTATTCGTAATATCTTGCAAAGCCAGTGGATTGCTCGCAAGGCTAACCTCAACAAACGCAACGAGCTTTTCGCCGTCTAACTTGGTAGTGTTCCAGCTCAATGGGTTTCGATATATTGCTCGCTGTATTTCTCGCTCGTCGGCGTGCAATTTGAAGCTGATGTAATTATGATCGCTAGCGGTATAATCATCCATCACTCTCCAGTCTTTCACCAATGATGCTAGCCGTGCGGATACCAACGTTATGTCCGGTATGTAGTTGCCGAAACCTGGCCTTCGGTATGTTTGCGTAAATCCCTCATTTAACACGCATAGATCCAGTCTTGAGGCCATCTCCAGTATATGTCTCCCACTGGTATCTTGGTGTGGCATTCCCCATTCTAATGCACGAGCATTGAATTCTCCGGCTAGCACTAATTCTCCTGATACATCACGAGCAGAGTCCTCCAGTTCATTCAATTTGGATTGAAACTCCGAGATCGTATCGTTCGGTGAAAGATACACACTAAATAACGTAACATTTCGACTTCTTATCCAGACGTAGCCATTTCCAGAGCCATGGGCATCGATGCGCACTATATGGTTATCGACCACCCATATTGCTGCAGTTCCCGAAGGATCTGAGAACCAGTTTGTGCGAACTCTGTTCTGGTATTGCTTGCAAACGACTGCTAACTGGACTTCTGCCTCGCAGGCAAGCTGCGTCAATAGGTCTTGCGCAGCTCTACATCCGTTCAAGTTTCCTTGAAGGACCTTCATGTGCGATTAGTACCTCCCTTCGCTCGCCGCAAGAACCTTTGGAAGGTCTCACAGCTGCCGCGGCCTTATGCCCACTTTCGCCACACTTCCAGCACTTATTGCTGCGGTCAGGACCTGCACAGTTATTCCTGTTATGTCCATATCCTTGGCACTTCTAGCATTTCTGTACCTCGGCTCTCATCCTAATCCGTCCAAAGACCCAGCCAATCTTAATACGCCCTCGAGCAAGCAGTTTTTTAGCGGCTAGATCATCTAGTTCAATGACCGCTTTCCTTTGCTTCCGCTTATCAGCTTTAAATAGCGTAAATAGCGATACTTTGACGTCACCTGTAGCAACATCACCAGAATCGCGCTTAACTGCCGTCATCACCTCTTGTTCGGTGGTAAGGCTATCCAAGTCAAGAACTTCAATTTTCAGCCGAGGTATCAGACCGCGTACCACTTCAACGTTTCCTACCGCCGCTTGCACAGTGTCCTTCAGCTTCTCGAGATTTACACCGCGATCTAGCTCGAGGAGCACTCCTCCATCGTTGGTCTTTCTTATGACCCTAATTACGAGTTCAGGGTCATCCAGGCACACGTTTCGTCGGATGGCACCAAGGACCTCAGCGTACGTTTTCCCGTCGCCCGGTTCTTTTTCTTGGCCGCCTCCTTCTTCTCAGTCTCCGTCTTCTACGCTTTCCTTCTACCCAAGGTGTACCGGATGCAATTATGACGCGGCCATTTTTCCCTCGGTCCCTCTTCGGGATCTGGTACCTCGATCAGGCTCCTCCCTCCAGTAATAATAATTACGGGTGCTAGCCATCTGCCATCCTTATGGAATAAATAGCTTAACAGCAGTCGTGGAGAGAATATTTCGCTTTGTCAGCTTGCCCGTTAGAATTAGTTCGTTTATATTAAACTCAAATGCATCCGCTTTAGGCTTCCAAAAAGTCCAATGGGTTTTATGCTTTGGTCGATTTCAATTTTATGTGATTCTGTTAGTTCTCTGTCGGCAACGTTGATTAAGAGCTGTGTTTGGTTATTTGCCTATTTTCTTAAATTAAAGCCTCTTTTTTGAAGAAGTTCAATTAGTTGGATTTGAATGGCTGACGCTTCTTTGATTGTTCCGCAGTCTGTTATGAGATCGTCGATGTAGAGGTCTGTTTGTAACCACTTGCTTGCTGCAGGAAAATTCTCTTTTCCATCTTCTGCGAGCTGTTATTCTTGAATCTTTTCCCAAGACGAGTTTCGCCACAAAATTCGTTGAAAGTCTCTATCTTCCTTGTTTAGTAAAATCTGCTGAAGCATTTTCTCTATATGTCGCCTGTGAAGCAGGCGGTGGTAGGTGTTGTTGAATTTTGGGAAACTGAGCCTATACCTAAGTTGCTGTTGCAACTCAGCATATATATAAATTCTAAGTTCCGGTGAAAATATTAACCCATGTTGAATCGTCAACATCCATAATAGAACAACCATCCGCAAATTGTATAAATTTAGCCTCCTGATGATGATGATACACTTCTACATTTTTACCTTGTTTTATTTTAACCATAATTTGTTTTGTCCCGCAGATTAAATTTTGTGATCTGAAATCACTGGGGATGAAGATGAAGGGTCTTACGTGATTTACAGGGGAACTATAGGAAGTTGAAACAATTAAATTTCCCAACGATTTATGTATTAGACGTTGGGATAAGTGGTCTCAGATCATTAATAACAATAATAACACGTTTTTAAGAAGCCGTTGGTCGCACGAACTTTGCGAATAATCTGGCTCTATCGAATGTCTGATTTTGCGATTTATAGAAATCGTTTTAGCCGTCCTACCGCTAAATTCACACTCATGACTGGTTTCTCTAACATCGCTATAGAGATATAACTTTCGCAATTATCAATCAGAGTCCAACTGTCATATTCAGATATGACAATGTGACTTTTCAATGCTATGCACAATTTTAGCTTGATTTTTGTAATGAATCCCACCACTTAGATCATATATTTTTCAACCCGGTCGCCGATAGCAGTTTATGTAAACGACCAATATTTCGAACTTCATATTCAATCAGGTTCTTCAGATTCAACCATATCTGGTTGCAGGCAAAGTCGCCATCCAAAGCAATACAAATAAGCGAATTTTCAAGCCTGGTATGCCTGGCTATTTTATTCAAATAGCAAAACCATTCGGCACATTCGGTTGACGATTAAAAAGTTGCAGTTTAGAAAAATGAAAAATGAGGTACAGCATGTCTGATTGAACCCATTGTCATCTATAAATGACTGGTAAAAACCCACCAATCATTTAGAAAAGTCAAAAATTTAGCCAAAAATCGTGGTTAAACGTTGATATTTGTTTTTATTCGAAGTCACTAAATATTTCAGCGGCAATCTGAAGTGGTAGAATGGTATTTTGAGCGCTTGGCTGTGTCCTGTGTGTATTAAAAAAATCGAGTTAAACCAAAACTTTATCATTTAAATTGAGTAGCTGGTGAACTTGGATCGATTACTGCCCGTAATATGTTGAAACCACCGTAAATATTCTGTGCTTTTACTAGGTCTGGTGCTAAAAGCACTGGGCCACAATTTTTGTCGAATGTTGATATCAATATTTTCACGTGTAGCAAACTATGATGTCTGTCTTTACAGGCAAAACAACTAAATTTACTGCTACAATTTGCTGTCGTATGGTTTTGGTTGAGGCAATTTCTGTACAAATTGTGCAGCATAACCATTTGATTTCGTTCGGCAATACTAAGGTCTTTGAAACGTGGACATGAATCGGTTGTGGGGCGCAGCTAAGAAAGTATGTTTTAGCGATTGCAGTTGAAACTTTACTTGTTGGGTTGGTGTTGATTTATTGCTACCGATTGCTTCCAAAGATTGAAAACGATTTTCTAGAAATTTAAAAAATTGGCTTGTTTCTTGAAATTGTCTTGGGCTTTCTTTAGAGCTTTCGTGCAGACGTCGTAACTCGTCGTGTATTTGTTTTTAATAAGTCGAAGATAATGAAAGGACCCTTGTTTCGTTGTTGTATAATGTAAGAGATGGCAGATGCGGATTCCGTTTTGCTAGTATGCTGACTCAATAAAGTATTGAGCAGGTTAGATAATCACCTGTTGTTGAAGCAGCTTTTAAAATCTCCCAAGCTGCATCTTATAGTTGTCTCCAGTGGGTTATAATTGGTTCAATAATTTCTCAGCTGACCCCTCTACGTGACCTTTAAGGTAGTTCATTTTATGCGTTGTGGTAAGCTGATTGTTGTCATGAACTAACCGTTTGAACGTGTCTGATAAACCTACCCACTTCATGTAGTCCCCGTGAATATGTTAAATTTTTACAGGTGGTAGACGAATTTCTAATGGTTTTGGTTTATATACTTGTTTTTCTTCTATCGATGTTGTTACATGTATTTACTCCTATTACCTTTGACGCCGCGGAGAATTGACTGTGCCTGAATTTGCTTGTTGATGCCTCTGTCCTTCTTGTTGACTCCTCAGATGAGGTGATGCTGAGTTCTTTAAATGTTTTTGTTGCATCTGCTGTTTGTGTAGATGGCAGATCCCGTTCGTTTAGGCGTTGGCGCATATCATTAATGGCTTTTGTAAAGCTTTCCACCACTTTTTGTCTATACTTGTACTATTTTTTGATTTCAGAGGTGGTTGGAATTCTCTTATGTTATTGTTATCATCAACATACTCTTTGTATAACTTTCTTTAAAGCCGCCATTCTTTTCTCCAGAAAAGTCTTGGTTTTCTGCGCTGATCCATCTTTCATAGTTTGCGATGAGCAGATCTATCTCTTGTGCGTTTTATTCTTGTTTCTGCAATAGCTGTTCAATGTCCTTAGTTGTAGTTGGGTAAGTTTGTTCATTAGGCGGCGAGTTGGATTTGAATTTCGGGCCCACCCGGAACATTTTTTTGGGCCCCTAAAAATGCTTCTTGTCTTGCATTAATTATAAGTATCCGATTTTAATATTCTTTTGTCCTAATCTAAATATTTAGACAAGTCAGATAAAAGTTGCTTGTTAAAATTCTTCATCTGCAGCCTGCTATAGAGTAACCTGATAGTTCTGCAAGAAGTTATGGCGTTCAAGGAAATTTTATATTTTGGAATCACAACGATTTTTGTTGATCCGAGAACAGTAATCAATTCTTAATAATCAATTTGATT
Source organism: Tipula helvola (assembly GCA_963556165.1). Taxonomy (NCBI): domain Eukaryota; kingdom Metazoa; phylum Arthropoda; class Insecta; order Diptera; family Tipulidae; genus Tipula; species Tipula helvola. Next base: position 330,517,391 of record OY744483.1, on the reverse strand, counting down.
ATTGCCTATTGTAAAAGTAGGCTAAGCGCCTTGATAAAATGACACTTACCTCAAATGCGACGTAAGAAAATTTAGCAGTCCGGTAATTAGGTATTGTCTTTCTAATTAGAATCTAATTAACAATTAGCATTACATATTTAAGTAGGAATATCTCATTAAAGCATGTTTTTAGTAATGAAAAATGGTTTTTATCAACGGACGTAAACGTTAAATTATCAGCAAGATCAGTTTAACAATTTTCCGCGTGGACCGCTAAATTTTACAAAATATTTAGAACGCAAATTCCACGTTGCCCGCGGTTGGAGGGTTAAGAATAGTTAAAACCCAGTTTTAAAAGATGCAAAACTTTTGTGTCGAAGTCATCAAATCAGCAATACTCCGCATTAGCGTACGCTTCTACCAAGACCATAAGAAGACCTTGAAATTTCTGGTACGTTTTCACATTTTCATTTACGTTTTCATTTTCCCTTATTTCCTCGGGTAACTCAACATTTTCGTTGCCGTCAAAAGCATCGCCAACACCTACTTTTTCATGATGATTGTCTTGGCTTTCCTCTGTTCGTGTTGCCACGTTTGGAGTTTTTTGGTTTAATTTAAACCAAGCCAAATGAGTAGTGTCTTTCACTTTCTCTGCTGCTTCCTGTTCTTGACCTTCCAAAAACACAACAGATTGTTCTTTTGGCAAATGTACTGCCAAACGTATAACAGAATGTGATTGCCAATGCATCAAATAACCATTTATACGCCACGAATAACACGAATCAAGGAAGTTTTTAACTTCATCATGTGTTATCTCCACATTAATACAATCATATCCTTTGTGTACATATTTGTATAGGTATTTTATGGCTCCTATACCGGCGCAAAATTCACAATTAATATAGCAATTGAATTTCTGTGACAGATAAGCGTTTTAGGGAACAACCCAAGAGTTATTAATACCTCTGAATTGTAAATCTTCCGGTTGCGTCGTATCACGTCTTTGATACTTAGGGTATCCATTGACATTTGCATCAATTTCTTCTTGAAAGTTTTTTGGATACTCTTTTCTGCATTTTCTATTTTCCATGCAAGGAGAATTTGGATTTCATTACGACAACTTCGTAAAGCTCAGGATATTTTTCCTTGTCTGGGATCTCTGCCCAAATAATTTTATCAATATCCTCCGTTGCCCGAGGCTTATCTTCTTCTTCTAATATAATTAGAATGTGTGCATGAGGTAAACCTCGTTTGTGAAATTCAATGACGTACAGTACACCATTGCACGTACTTTTCCAAAAACTCGTCCTTCTTTGATATCTTTCAAAAGTTCTTTCAATTTTAAATTGAAAACTTTAGCAATCAGGTCTGGCCTATTTTCCGGTTTGCAACCATTTAAGTTTTTGACAATTTCACTCCACTTAGGATTGCATGTCATTGTTATAAAAAGATATGGTTTCCCAAATTTTCTGACAACGGCCATAGAATCTTGATAACGCTGTTGCATATTTCTTGGACTTCCTTGAAAGGATGACGGAAGAATAATTGGTGTTCCAACTTTTTCTTTTGAAAAATTGTCATTATTCACTCGTTGCTTAAGTTCCTGGAAAGTTGATTTTAGTTCTTCAAATATTTTCTTAAACTCTAATCAGCAACAATTTTTTTTAAGTTTAAATTTAATTCTTTGAAACAGATTCAAATAAATTTAATTTAATTTATAAATTCAAATTTACTGGGCGGCCGGTATTAGAGACACCTCTAAAAATCAAAATCAAACTGTTCGTACTGCTTAACAAAATCACTGCCAATCCAGATTCGATCTGGAACGCGTCAAATAGCAGCCAAATCGGGTTACTGGAGTACCTCCCCACACGCCTTTTACAGCTGCGACTTCAGTGTCTGAAAAGCGGGTTCTTGACGATTGGTTCAAACAAAGTTCATACCCTTTGTGGCGGACCTCAATAAGTGGAGCGGCAATTGTAGCGAAATTTTGTATGAATTATTGTAGTAATTGATTTTGCCAATGAATGCTTCCACTTGTTTGATATCAGTAGACAGTGGCCAATTCTTCAATGGCCCCAGCCGCTTCTCTGATTGCTGTATGCCCTGTGCGTTGATGATATGCCCCACGTATTCTATGTTCTGCACTGCAAACGTGCACTTATCTTATCAACTCTTTGAGATTTCGGAGATGATCTTCGTTGGTTGCTCCAGTGACGATTACGTCACCTAGATACACCGCACACATTTGAATACCGGCAATAACTTCTTCCATCAATCTTTAAAAAATTTCAGGAGCTGGTAAATGTTGGTATTGATAAAGGCCAGAGGGAGTATTACTAATTACCGCCAATTGTTTAGACTCCTCTGACAATTCGATTTGAAGATAAGCATCCCTTAAGTCAATTTTAGTAAAGAACTGTCCTCCTTGAAGCTTATGGAACAATTATTCTATGCGCGGGATTGGGTACCGATCGATTTATATTTGTGAGTTGATAGTAACTTTAAAATCTCCACAGATTCTTACTTTACCATCTGGCTTTTTAATCGATACAATTGGGGGTGCCCATCGACTAAAATTGATTGATTTAAGTGGTACGTTGTATGGTTTGAAGAATTTTGGGCGAGCGTCAGGTTTCAATGTGATTTCCGCCCGGAAAGAGTTACACAATCCGAGAGTAGGCGAAAATAGATTCGGGTAATCCGCACAAATCTTCGAAGCAGATTCGACTAGGTATTGTTGAGACGTATCTAGCACCGAACAGCTGTAGATTAAATTTCGATTTGTTGATGTACATAGTTCAAATTTTAGTACCTAAACCAGTCTAAACCAAGAATATTTGATGCTTGTTCGTTGTCAACAATCAAAAGTGGCAGTATGTACTGTTTATCTACCCATATAACTTGCACCTTAATAACTCCTTTGAGCGGTAGGAGTGTGTTGCCGTAAGCCCTCAGAACCTTATTTGTCAGCTCATATGCTGGAGAGCCCAATTGGTAGTATCCCTCAAAAGTCCGACCATAGAGCATGATGCTCCCGTGTCAACTTGAAAAGGGATTTGACTGTTGTTAACACTGATATTTGCCATAATTTTTCCCGGACCTTGCACCATTGCGGTTGACACTGGATTGACTTCTTCTTGAAATTCTGTTTCCAGGTAATAAACAGAAATAAAATCATAAATAAAATAAAATCGCTCAATTCCAAGACCGCGTCCGCGATGTCTTCCTGCCTGATTACGATTTACCGTTGACTCCCGGTTGATTGACTGGCATACACTGGCGATATGACCCTTCTTGCCACATTTGTCACAAACAGATGTGCTATGTATTCAGACTCGACGCTCATGGGCTTCCTGACATCCAGGACACGATTTCATGATTTTGTACGAGAATTTATTACGTGAACGATAATAGCCTCGACTTCGACCTCTTCTTCCACTTGATGGCTGTTGATTATGACCCTCTGTTGGTTTTGTGTAATTGACTACAGCTGGATCCGAAATTGTAGCTTGAACTCTTTCTTTGATAACTTTGCACGATCATTTAAGAGCATTCATAAGCTTGTGCTATTTCGAATACTTCCTCTAGTGTTGGGTTGGTTTTCAGTAATGCAGCAATGCGCACCGACTCATGTGGTGTATGCTTGACCAGCATGTCTCTAATTTCCCAATCTGTGTAAGTTTCCTCACATCCAGCTTTTCTGCAATCCAATCTGCGTATGATTGTTCTGGCAACATGCGGCTTTTGTAGAAATTGCATCTCGACACGAGCACATGTTTTTTTCTCCACAAAATGACTAGTTAACGCTTTTGTCAACTCTTTAAATGATTTTTTTATTAGCTCTTTGTGGAATAATTTTTGAAGTAGTTCTAGCGATGTGTCTCCTACGTTTGCAAGGAAAAATGCTCGCTTGACCGCCTCGTCCTCTATTTTATTTGCCAAAAATGCTGCTCTACATATTTGCAGAAGATGAGTTCCCAATTTACCTTATCTCTTTCGAAGGTATGAAAGTGTGGTACGGCTACTTACGGTGATCCGATTTTCTGTTCCAGCTTTTCATTTTGCTTTTGCATTAATTGCAATAATTCTTTGAATTGGTTGGCGATAACGGCACCCAGTTCACATCAGAAGAGTTCCGAACATTTTGTAAGCTGAACAGAATTAATCATCTGACATCAGCACCGTTTCACCCAGCTTCAAACGGGCAAGCCGAGCGGTTCGTCCGAACCTTCAAAACATCCTTCAACAAAATCATGACTGATGAAGACAATAGATAAAAAGCTCTTTTTAAGTATCTTAATACTTACCGAGCTACTCCTGATTCATCCAACCGCGTACTTCAGTCTTAGTACCGAATCCACAACATCAGCATTGTGAAAAAACGTCGAAGTTGTACCCAGGTCCCAAGTGGATTCCGGGAACAATCTCTAAAGTCATTGGACGAAAAATGCTCATAATAGAGTCATCACGAGGAGTCTGTAGACGCCACCAAAATCAGATTCGTCTAAAGCCTCCAGACAACCAACTTCAATTGAGAACAAGTTTAGCTTGGACCAGAGTTCACAGCAAGCACCATTACTAGTAGAACGATCGGTATTACCGTTGACATCACCTAAGAAAGCCAGAACCAGAAGTAGAAACATCGGTCTCACCAAAACCATCCACATCGAGAGATGAAAGCGGTAATGCAAACCAAGCCAATTTACCTGTAGACGTTCGTCGCTCATAGCGACCTCGAAATAAGCCCTTACGGTATAGGCAAAATTAAGAGGGGGAAAATGATGTATTTCGCATCATTAATTGTTTTACTACTCTGATAAATAGTGAGTGGTTACAAAGATACCGAACAAAAGAAACACAAAATATGAAGAGCACTCTATTTCTCTTTTTTTTTCGGTTACCGGTAGTCATTCATGTCAGAACGTGTATAGCTTTGGTGAAAATCAGTCGTGTCATTTTTACAATAAATATTATTAAAACGTAAATTAGTTGTTCTTTAACTATCCATAATCTTTATACAAAGATACAACACTCGTTTTATGTACTCGTACGTATATTAGAAAATTTAAAGTTTCCATTAAATTGGAAATATTCTTTTTACACTTTCTGCCGTATGCACTTGGCGAAACACACTTAATCCACACACGAGTAGATACTTCTGATGATGCCCAAACAAGCCGAAATCGATCGAGTGATTTTTTAAACCTTTTGTAATTTTGCGAAATATTTAACAAGTGTTTTTAAAAAAATTTTAAAAATGTGTGTATTGGAAATATTCAGTGTAGACTCTGGGTGCTTCTCTAAATTTAATTAGGTAAAGCTCTCAATTTTTTTGGTATTTTTCAGAAAGTGTATACAACATTTTCTACTTCAACGGCTTGATGGGACCCCTTAATAAAACATGTGAAATATCTAACACCGAAACCTCTTTCAGATACAAGATGGGAATGGTGTAACGACAGTGTTAGAGCTATATATCTACAATTTCCAAAAATTTTAGATGCTTTGATTGAGCTTGGAAATATAATTGACAATAAAATTAAACACGAAGCTTAAGATTTGGTACGATTTGTTAAGTATATTTGGTGTCATCAGTAAAATATTGCAAAGCTCGACCATGCAAATAGATTTGGCAATAAAACATCTAAAGGAATTGTTATCATTTTTTTAAAAATATAGAGAATCTGGTTTCACTCTGTCGTTGGCTAAAGCCAACGAGATTGCGTTAGAATTAAATAATGACCAAATATTTAAAATCGTGCGACATAAGAATATTTGACCATTATTAGATAATGCTATGTCTCGCAACAATTTCTTAAAAAATTATCAGAGTCTCTAGTCTTCTAATCAGGTGGCTCTAGCTCTGGACTTAGTGTCGGATTTGGAACTTATTGCTATCGTTTGGTAGTCTGGGTCGCATTGCACTGTTTATCAGGCGAAGTTAATAGCACTGTTACATAATGTCATTGAGTCAACGACAAAAATATTTTTCTCAGTACGGATAGTAAAGCTGTCCTCAATTCATTGAATAATCCCTTCACCATTTCCAAGCTTGCCACAAAAATATTACGAATCCAACCAATTCGGGTTAAAGGTAGCAACCAAAAGCAAAATTGATTGGTTCAAGTAACAAGCCAATTTAATTGAGCCAAAGATTTTTTTATTTTTAAAGATCAAAGAATGGAATCCGGGTTAAAAAAAACTCATGCAATAGTGTTACGATCCATTGGGTGCGCTGGCTTACTGTGAAATTGAAGGTAATGAGATCGTAGATTCCTTAGCCAAGCTGGTTCGCGATTTACACTATAATCCTAAACACTCCACCTAATTTAGTCCTCTTGCATCAATATTAATTTATTGAAAACACTGTTGCTTGTGACATATTATCAGTCGGAAAACATTAAAAAACAATTTGGTTACTCCCACATATAAATGTGCGGCTACACACTTTGTTTAAATAAGTCGCATCACATCCTCTCAAATCTGCGTTTTCCTTGCACACACTATACTCGTACTCATGAATTATTACAATAATTACATATCGCATAAATTGTGTTAATAAATATTAAATTTGTTTCAATTAACAAAAATTGTTGCCAAATTTTTGCGTCATCACACATGTCGTCCACCAATAAAATGCAATAAAAATCAGGCGATATTTTTTTTGTTTTCGGCAATTGGCTGTTGTTGTTTTAATTAATAAATATTTTCTGATGCGTGTTGTGTGTTGTTATATTGTGTGTGCGCCTGCATTCATCAAAGTGGTGTGTAAAAATTATAAACTTCTTGTTGTGCTGTGCGCGCAGGCAGGAATTTTTGCTTTTTGAGCCGCAGCAGTATAATCGCGCATATACATACACCAACAACATATTCGTGGACAGGCACCGCGCGTATATCAAATGAAATAAATAATACCCAGAATATTATTTTATATAGTTTTGTCGGTTTTTTATTTATTTATTTATTTAGTTTTGTGTGTAGTTTTGAATAAAATTAATAAAATTAATTTTTTTTTTGCGTTTTGCTGTAATATGAGACGAGACAGAATTGTAATTGGCGGTATTTTTTGTCTTTTATTAAATGAATTTTTTTTTTTAGTTTTTTAGTTTTGCCATGATCATCATATAATCATAATGCATTTACTATAAAATGTAAAAATGCATGTCCGCAAAACAACAATGTGTTTTTGTACGCGATAGATTCGTATTCGTAACCAGCATAAAATTTTAACCTCGATATATTTATTCCATTCAGTTCACTCCCCTGGCGTTATAACAACGTACAATACAATATACACAAACATTAGTTTGTTTGATAAACTACTACCGCGCGATGATTCTGATGTTGATGTTGAATGATGATGGATGAATGAGAAATTTAATTTGTTGTTGTTGTCATTGTTGGCAATAACATTTTGCATTGTATATGCCTGTATGTATATATTGCAAATTAAATTGACATTTTTATTTTTGCCTTCTTGTTTTTGTTTTTTTTGATTAAATTAAAATTGAATTTTATTTAACAAAATAAATTGTAATTGATATTTGTTTTGTGTTTGTAGAAAATCATAATGTTATGATCTTGATTAATTTATTTGTAATAAAATTCAATCAGAAAGTTTTTTTTATTTTATATAAAGGGGTTGGAATTGAGACAAGTGATTTGAAAAAATTAGAGATCATAATTGATGCACTTTTACTCTTATTCCTCACTTGAGCTTTCGTTGTACATACCACTTGTTCCCAAATTTTGTTTAAATTTCTTCCTTTATTAGTGCATTTGTGTGTCACCCTATTGTGAAAATGTACACTATAGTAAAGGCGGACGGATAACATATCTGGAGAAGGCTGGAGAAACTGAAACAGTTTTTAATCAAGGAGTTCTCGAAGAAGTTCAACAGCGCCACTATACATCGGAAAATGGCAAAGCGGAAAAAGAAGCCAGAAGAATCAATTAATCCGTATTTGTTTGAGTTACGTGAGCTGGCAGTATTGGGTAATGTTGAAGATTCTGCGATCTTTCAGTATTCCATTGATGGGATACCGGATCAACAAGTTAACAATCAAATTTTATATGGTGCTTCAAGTATGAAAGAATTTACAGGGGGGGGGGGGGGGTCACAGGTGGTGGATAGTGGACGTCCTATCGATAGATAGGTTAGCGGTGAATTAAATAAGCCAGCCCCAACCGCAGCCTTGCTGGGAGGAGAGTCTCAGGAAACTGGGGAGTGGTTAACCTCAGTTTAATAAATTCTGAGTGCCTATGATACCCGGTATGGAATGGCGAACTGATGGCGCCATAAAACCATCAACTAATAACCACAGGCAAACTGAGCGTCACATTTCCGGGGTCTCCAGGTAGTGAGTGAGCGGCCCCTTTAAACGGGTTACCCCCTTGAATGGAATGGGTCCTATTGGTTTGGGATATCCATATGGATGGGTGAATGGTTGAGTGAAAGATGAATAGGGGCGGGGGTGCTGGGATGTGATGCTTGGTGAGCCAATGGGCTGGATTAAGGTGTTATGCGACCCGTGCTGATGATCAGCTAGGCTGGGGGCCCATTTAACAAAGCCCAGTCGTTAACGGAGCCCTCTGGATACCTGGCTACCTCCAGTTGTATTTAGCCTTACCTGCGTATACGGATCTCTGCGCAGGTGGACCAGTATTTCTCCGACTCTCGTGGGAATACTATGAATGATTTGAAAAATAAAAATAAGGGAGCCGGTAACCTTGAAAAACCGGAAACAATGAAGGAAGAAAGTGGCTCTTTCCTTAAAGGTGGAGCTACCTCATCAGTGGCAGGGGTAAGTAGCACCATGGCACCAAAGCCAGGAGTCAGCGATACCAATGCCATTCAAGAGAGCGGGGGATCGGGAGGGATCCCTCCTGCAAAGCGACGATACAGGGAGAAACGGTCGGCGCATAAAATTCTGGATAAACTGGCTGCAACCCCTGAGGGGCAGCTTACAGTAGAACAGAAGCAATCTGTGGCTTGGGCGAGGGAGATTGTCGGCCGCGACAGCTCGGATAGCGTCCTTGTGCCTAAAAGGCAGAGGTCCCAGGATGAGCTCGAAGTGGGCGACAGCAAACGAGCCAAGACCGTCACTGGAGCGATATCGGGAGATCCAAAGGAAAAACCGAAATTGTTCAGTGAAATAGTAAAGGAGAACGTACTGGTGCTAGCGGTAATTGACAGAAGTCAAGAAGATGGGAGCATCACGGCAGGAAAGTGGTGGGAAGTGTATAATGCACTAAACTCCATTTTCATCAAGGTTCTGACAGAAAATCCAGGACCCCTCCGTTCTGTAGAGATGCGGGATGGCATCAAGGGCGCGTAAAGTTAACTGCGTGCTCGGATCAAAGATCGGTGGATCTTTATAAAAAGGCAATATCCGAAGTAGGTGAGGTATGGGAAGGCGCGAGGCTTGAGGCAGTTCGAAAGGAAGAAAGTCCGAGTAGACCAAGGGCCCGCGTCTGGTTACCAACCAAACCAGAAAAGCCAGAAGAGATCCTTGAGATTATTCAGGCAAGTAATCCGAATCTTCCAACGAAAGATTGGAAGATTGTCAAACAGGAGGAGGCTAAAGGGGGCTTCAGAATGGCAATCATGCTGCTCAATAAGGAGTCCCTTACTCCCCTGGCAGAGACAAAGGGGATGATCAGCTACGGTTTCGGGTCGATCACTCTCAACGTTTTTAAAAAAGATGAGGTAGGCATGCGCTCGGAGGACGGGCCGGAGTGGAGCTGCTATTGGAGAGAGGCGGCCTTCTCTCGCTTGGATCCGATGGGGACACCCTGTCGGAATCTGAACGAAGAGAGGCTGGGGATTCTCAATGCAGCGAAGTATTAATTATGGGGGGCGACACGGCGGATACTAGCGGCCCCCCGGAGGAAGGTAGCATTAGCCTGAAACAGGGAATGCATGAAGAGGTAAGTGAGATAATGCATGATGATTAATATTGTGCAGATTAATCTTCACCATACGAAGGCTGCTTCGGCGGCTCTCGTTCTCAGACTGACTAGATCAGGAGAGGAGCTAGCGTTAATCCAGGAACCTTGGATTAACAAAAACAGGATCTGTGGTCTTAAGGTGAAAGGGTATACAACTTTGTACTCAAGTAACTCTGAGAAGATAAGATCTTGCATTTTAGTGAAAAATACTTTAAAAATTTTTCTACTTTCTCAATACAGTAGTGGTGACGTTACTGCGATCAGTATGGAGGTTGGCAGAGACAAGTTTTGGCTGGTCTCTGCTTATATGGATCGGGAGAAGGAGATCCCGCCGGATAACCTGGGGGACCTGATCCGAGAAGCAAGGAGAAATAGGATTGGTGTGATACTCGGATGTGATGCAAACACGCATCACACAATTTGGGGGAGCACTGATATTAATGAGAGGGGTGAGTTATTTTTTGATTACTTATTAAATACTAACCTTTCAGTCTGCAATATTGAGCAGGAACCGACATTTATCGTTAGTAATCGGCAGGAGGTTCTAGATGTGACCCTCGCCTCGGATACTATTTTTCAGTTGATTAGGGGATGGAGAGTGGCGAAGGAGCACTCATTCTCTGATCATCAATATATAACTTATAACCTTAACATACACCCGGGTACCCAGAAGCCGTTCAGGAATCCTAGAAGGACAAACTGGGAGAAATATAGGGAGGTGTTGGAGGAACTGTTGCCGGAGGTCCCCGGACTTCCGGAGACAGTGGAAGAATTGAATTGCATTGTGGATGTTGTCACAAAAGCATGCAATCTTTCCTTTAATGCTTCTTGCCCCCTGATAAAGCCAAGGGGCAGGCAAAAACCGACATGGTGGTCCATGGAGTTGGAGACCTTTCGGAAGGCGTGTAGGACAGCCTTTAATAATTCAAAGAACACGAGGCATGTACGGGACTGGGACTCTTATAAGGAGGACCTAAGAAAGTACAAAAAAGAATTGAGGAAGGCACAGAGGGGATCTTGGAGACTCTTTTGTGGTAGAATGGAAGAAGTCTCTGAGACTTCCCGCCTTAGGAAGATTCTATCTACTAACCCAACTAGTCCTAGTTACTTAATTAGACCAGACGGGTCATGAACAGCTTCAAGTGCGGAATCGTTGGAGCTTCTCATCGATACCCACTTTCCGGGAAGCTTTGATAACTCGATGGAGCCTGGAGCTCATCGAGGAACACCTCCAATAGTTATGGAGGGCATATTGGATAAAGAGCGGATCAGGTAGGCGCTGCAGGGTTTTAAGCCTTATAAGTCGGCGGGCCCGGATCGGATTATACCAGCAGAGATTCAAAAGAACTCGGCAGCCATCATCCCCTGGCTAGAGGTTATCTTCAGGGGATGTTTGAAACTAGTCTATATTCCTAGGAATTGAACAGAGGTCAAAGTAGTCTTTATCCCGAAATCGGGAAAGAGCTCACTCGTCCAAAGGACTTGAGGCCTATAACTCTATCATCCTTTTGAAAATCCTGGAAAGGTTGATAGATGTGTTTATTCGATCAAGAATTGAACCCAGGAATTGGGCAATGTCGCAGCATGCGTACTGTAAGGGAAAGTCAGTGGACACAGCTCTGCACGATCTAGTACGCACAATTGAGAAATCAATTTACTTGCAAGAGTTTTGCATGGTAGCATTTCTCGATATTGAGGGTGCTTTTAATAATGTAAAAACGGAGGCGATCATGGAAGGATTGTCTTTTTTGAAGGTGGACTGCTCTATAAGTAGGTTAATAAATCAGATGCTGGTAAGCAGGACTATTACCTCGGAGCTGGGAGAGTCCAAGATTAGAAGACGGGTGGTTAGAGGAATCTCACAAGGAGGTGTAATGTCCCCCATTCTCTGGAGTGCAGTGATTAATGGATTGCTGCTGGAACTAGAGAGAGAGGGGGGGGATAGGGGTTGTAGCATATGCTGATGATGTAGCGATAGCTGTCTCAGGCAAATATCTAGATACGATTAGGGATGTTATGCAGAATGCACTCCTGATTGTTACGAAATGGGCCAGCAAGTGTGGATTGGGGATTAACCCTTCCAAAACAGAGCTCGTACTATTTACTAGGAAATATAAAATTCCGGTGGTTAGCCCTCCTATCATAAACGGCAGCGGACTAGTTTTTGCTGACCGAGCGAGATTTCTGGGCATAATCTTTGATAGTAAGCTCAGCTGGAAGCCTAACACTTTGGAAAGGGTGAATAAGGCTATTGTAGCCTTATACTCGTGTAGGAACGCTATAGGTAAGAGATGGGGCTTGAAACCGGAGCTGGTATACTGGCTCTATACCGCCGTGGTAAGGCCTGTGCTAATGTACGGGGTGGGCGTTTGGTGGCCAGCTCTAGATTAGGTAACATATAGAGGTATGATGGAGAAGGTGCAAAGAACGGCCTGTATGCTTATAAGCGGGGCGCTTAGGACAACACCTACACGCGCTTTAGAGGTTATGTTCCACCTTATTCCAATCGACCTTTATTGTAAACAGATGGCAGCCAACGTGGCTACGAGACTCTTGGCTGTCTCTCAGTGGAAGTGTCTTCAGGTGGGACACTCGACGATAGGTAGATTCGCTGGCGAAGAACTGGCGAATCTGGATTATATTACACCAACGTTGTGCTTCGATAAGGGTTTCCGTACCATCTTTCCCTCAAGGGAATCCTGGAGAAACGGATCAATCTTGGAAAACGGGGCAGTGCAATTTTTCACGGACGGCTCGAGGCTAGACGATCAGGTAGGAGCCGGAGTCTTCTGTGATAAACTTAATGTTAATATTTCTGTTCGTCTCCCTGACTACTGCAGCGTGTACCAGGCTGAAGTGGTGGCGATCGGGCAAGTAATGACATGGTTGAAGCATAATGTGGTATCCGGGAGGGATATCGCAATTTATGTGGACAGTCAGGCAGCGATCAAGTCACTTGGGGCAGTTTGTCTGAAGTCGCGGGTGGCGCTGGATTGCCGATCATCTCTTAACGAGATGAGCGAGTATTTCAGCATCCAGATAATCTGAGTCCCGGGTCACTCGGACGTCACGGGGAACTGCAGGGCGGACGAACTAGCTAGGTACGGTACGACTCTCCAGATGCAGCCGGAAATGGTAGGTCTAGGGAGGCCTATGGCAGTGCTAAAATGGGCGCTCAGTAAAAAGGCAATCGCCTTGACAAATGAGAGGTGGATCAACACTCTCACGTGCAGGGTAGCAAAGCAGGTTTGGCCAAAACTGGACTTGCGGCGCTCCAAGGTACTAATATCCCTGAGAAGACAAGAAATAGGATGGGTCGTAGGGATAATGACAGGTCACTGCCTTTTTGGGGAGCATGCGAGAAGGCTGGGGATACAGACGAATGACTTTTGTAGAAGTTGCATGGACGAAGAGGAGGAGGAGACTTTGGAACACTTCCTATGCTCATGTCCGGCGCTATCATACAGAAGGCATAAGTATTTGGGTGTGTACGGTATGGACAGCCTTTCGGAACTCGCGGACTGTGGAGTGCGAGATTTATTACGCTATATAAATAGCTCTGGTTGGTTTCAACGGGAGTAATGGGGAGATGGGATCCTGTGGTATCACAACGGGCCATTGTTGGCCTAAGTGTGCGATAGCAGCCACTTCAACCTAACCTAACCTAACCTTAATGACTACGAGAGGATTTATACAAGAGTATAGGCCAAAAATTCGCCCTAATATCCAAGCCCTGTTTAAAACCAGCTGATATAGTTCTCAATCGAGTGGTAGAAATAATCGAAGGTCGAAGTTTATTTTATGTTACGAATGTGGAGATAGTGGACACACCGCAAGTAGCTGCACGAACAAGGGAAAAGGAAGAAAGTATTATAGCTGTGGAGAAGAGCAAAGATGTCACCGCAGTTCAAAATAAAATATCTAGTTTTGGCAACGATTTGAAGGAGTTTTTAATTAATGGTAGAAATTGGGTGGCCATGGTCGACAGTGGAAATGATCTGAATCTAATATCTGAGTCGATATTTAAAGAATTGGAAGTAGACAATTTTGAAAATCAGGTTACTGTATTTAATGAAATTGGTTCGAATGGGCTGATGACTAAAGGAAGATTACAAGCAAATGTGAGTATAGATGGAGACCGTTACAACACTGTTTTGCATGTTGTAGATGAAGGACTGCTTCCCGTATAGATATTCTTTCGGAAAGAGTTAATCAACCAAACGATTACAATCCTTACGCCTGGGGGTATTATTATGCGTAAATGGATCCCGAAAACTAAAATTGTTGTCTTCGAAAAAGATGATACGCTGGATTTAAGTCATGTAAACGATGTACTTATACCCAATGAGATCAAGAGGCAGGTAGTTAATTATTCACCGCAAAAAACAGACTCATCGAGCGTTATAACGATAACCATAGTTCTCAGTGATGACAGACCAATTTGTCAGAGCTCGATACGGTTATCGCCGCTGGAGTCCACCATTGTCCAGCAGCAAATAGAAGAATGGATAAATGAGGGAATTATTCGTCCGAGTACATCAAATTTTGCAAGTTCTATTGTGTTAGCGAATAAAAAGGATGGTCGAAAAGACTTTGTGTCGACTTTCGAAAGTTAAACAAGGTAGTGATTAGAGATATGTATCCACTCCCTCTCATTGACGACCAAATTGACCAACTACGAGGTGCTAAATATTTCACGACGTTAGACCTGCGTAATGGATTTTTCCACGTACCTACCCATACGGGTTTTGTGACGCCGTTTGGCCAATACGAATTTATGAAGGTCCCATTCGGCTTGTGTAATTCACCAGAAGTGTTCTGTATGTACGGCGAAAATCGTTTTTATATACATGGATGACTTAATTGTACCTGCGAAAAATGTTGAAGATGGATTGGAACGATTGACGAAAATGCTAGAAGTAGCAGCTTGGTACGGTTTACAGATGAATTGGAAAAAATGTCAGTTTCTAAGAACCCGTATCGAATACCTTGGTTATGATATCGAAGAGGGTTGAGTTCGTCCGGAGAGGGCGAAACTGAAAGCTATTGAGAAGTTCCCAGTGCCAGATACTCCTAAAAATTACAAAGTTTCTTAGGATTAACTGGATATTTTCGCAGATTCGTCGAGGATTACGCACTGATCGCAAGACCATTATATACGACCTATTGAGGAAACCCGTTAAGTTCGAAATTAAAGAGGTGGAAAAGGATGTAGTTCGCAAAATCTCATCGCAATTAGAATAAATTACATCGCAATACAATATATGAGACACGATTAGAGACTTAATCAAATAAACGGGTACAAAAATAATTAATTCTATAATTGAAGTAGCCGTTTGATCTTAAACGTTCAATGTGGCACTGTGGACTGGATTTCTTGCCAACATAGATATTCTTGTGACCCGTAAACCAGTTCGATTCACAGATTTTATTTGTTTACCAACTTTTAAATCCAATTATGCACATAATACCCCTATTTTGGCTATGTTTTGGCAATTTAATGCAATTTTAGTAGGTTCGATTTCAAGTTATCCCAATGTTTATTTAAAAAGCAAATTAAGTGAATGATGGTTGCCACCACACCAAATTTATAAAGCATTTTTTTTTAAAATCAAATACACAACATATTTTGAGACTTAATAAGAGTTCTGTTTTTTTTAGTCGAAATGTCGTTTTTGTAGCTTTACTAAATCCAAAGTTCTATAGCTGTTCAATGTGAATTAATTAATACCTTGAGTAAAACAATTTGTCCGATCCACTATCGGTGAAACTATATCGGAAGAAGCAATAAGGAAGATTGAATATCTTTGATCTGGTTCTGCAAGGTTAACGAAGCGATAAATATAAAAGCTTTTTTAAAATTTTAACTAAATATGAATCTTTTTTCCAAGCTCTAATTATCTTACAAATTTTGAAGCAGATAAAAGATTTCAAATTTCTTGTTTGGGAGATTTGAATTTTTCATTTTTCTCATGGTGATGAAACTCTCTGAAATCAACTTCACTTAAACCGGCCGTTAGGCTCACAATTATTGACCATTTTTAGAATTTAGTTCTGATGTTCGCTTATAGATTTCCAAAAATCATAAAATTTCTATAAATCGTAAAGTCATTCGAAGGTTCTTCAATAAAAAAGTTTGTTCAAATTACACACCATGTCGGGCTACATTCTCGTACATTTAGCAAGACAAATTGTTTCTACTAGCAAAAATAGCGAAATTGCCAGTCCAATATTTAAATATTTCGATTTAAAGCTTTGGAATTCAAATAAAACATTTTAAATAATTATCAAAACTATGAATCAAAACTGTACATTTTAAAAGTTTTGAGCATTTTTAGGAAACTTTTTGAAAGCGTAATTAGTTTACAAATTAATTTGAGCTTTAAGTGTAACTCTTCGTTTCTTTAAAAAAAAATTTGACAGCTTAGTTAAATTTAAATCGAGCTTTCAGATTGTTTAATTGTGTATTAGCTTAAGAGTATGTTAAATAATTTTAGCAAAATCTTCGAAAGGTGTGTCAGTTCCAAAATATAGGATAGTTAAAAATACTTTTTGTCAATATTTAAATATTATACCAATAAAAGCTTTTTAATTATATAAACAGGAGCTTATCTTTCTCGTTTTACTGAAGCATTTGTTGATATAATCATAAACAAAAGCTTTCAGAAATTTGCGAAATTTAAAAATTTAATAAAAAGCTTTTCAAACAAAAGTTTCAATTTTTTGTGGATAGAAATAAAAGCAACTCGAAGGAGAGAACGTGTTCTATAAATATTTCAAATGTAAGCTTTAAAAGTCCAGCAGTTATTGCGCAACAAACTAACAAAATGCCTCTAGCTGCCGAGGTAAAGTCAATTCTTTTGTCACCTAGGTGTTCTGGACAATGAATATAACATAATCAATTTCATCGACTCAGCTGTGATACCATCCGTGCGTGCTAGCGATCAACTTATTATTGTGGGTGACTTTAATCTGCCCGGAATTGCTTGGCTTAATTGATGGCGTCTTTACATCGTTTTGCACTGATGGAAGGGCTGGCATCTCAACCAAGCAGCTAAGCTCCTAATTTGAATATAATTTTTTAAGCACATGCATTTATTCGGCCAGGTCCGGTTTTAGCTGAAAGCTCCAAGCTTAGGTTGGCAAAATTCTCGAAAAAAAGGAGCGATAATAAATATTTAACAACCTTCCTTCCAATTTAACGAATGGTATACAATCTTTTTTATGATTATCAACTTATCAAAATTAAATGTGGGTAAAATCATAAAACCCGCCACTTCAAAAAATATTTCAAAAATAACTTCATTGTCGAGTATGCACATTTTGGTGAACACCACCTAGGCAGATAAATTTGATATATTATTTGCCAAATATTGTTGCAGCATCATGAGAAAATTGTTCAACCGAATGATCGTTTTCAACTTGCTTAATGTTAAATCTTAATTGTGGTCGACAAGTTCCTAACAAAAATTAAAAGGAGGGCGTTTGCTATCTCAATAAATAAGCATCATATTGGCCAACAAATTGGCCTGTTTTGAGGAATATGATTCGTTTAAAAAAAATCATTGAACGAATGAATGAATGAAATGAATGAAGGCAACCATATAAAGTCTACTAAATTATTGTGTGTGCGGATCGTGGATAGAGTGAAAAGTCAGATATTTTCTAAGTGATAGAGTTTCGATCGTAAAAATTGTATTACCGAAAATACAATCTTTTCTAGGGCCGAACACCAAATTCCAAGCCGATATGACATTTATTTTTGTTTTGGAAGCTAGCCCTTACGCAAAAATTGACTTTATAATTGCTCGGATTGGATGAGACTTCCTCTCGCTACAGTTGTTCAAGCATTTAAATCGAGCGAAATTAGAGGTTAGCGGCACGGTTTGCCTCGCCGCCTGATGACATCATTGCGATAATATTATACATGAGGCATGAATCCTAAGGACCAACCTAAGAAATCATACATTTAAATTAAAGGTAACGCTTACCATTGATGAGTAATTGCCCACGACCAAAGGCAAATTTTGAAATTGTTTAGCCCCAATTTGAAGTTGTAACGGTATAGTTTTGGCCAACTAATATTATGGCAAACCATGGACCAACTAATATTATGACAAATTTTTTATAATTAAAATATCTGCCTAGTTATAACGCATGCGGTATTGTTAGACCATCTATAGTTCGCTGCTCTCCTAGCTTTATCTGTATTTTCCTTCCCCGCAACATTGAAGTGCCCTGGCACCCACTTGAAGTGGATATTGAGCTGATCTGCCATCTGCCTGCTGTGCTCGCTGTTATTTGAGTACCCAGGATATACAGGGATAAGGTCATACTGTTTAAGTCTGGTCACCAAACAACAATCCCATATAATAGTTTGGGCCTTATCACTGAGATATAGAGCCAGTGCACGATGTGAGGCTCAAGACTTCATCGTTTTTTTAATAGCATTTTTACAGGAGTATAGCGTTATAGTATCTCTCTTTACCATTTCTAAAATTTTAGGCTTCCAACTATATGAGTTTGCTGTCCAAAATAAGACCCAAGTATTTCACTTCAATCTGAGGTAGTTTGTATTTCCTAGAGAAGAGAACCACCTCAGTTTTATGTGGATTAACATTTAGTTCACAGCTGTTGACCCATTTAGAAAGAATGCTAGCCGTAATCCGTATAAGCAACCACCCTAAAGCCTGGCCCGTCCAGGTTCAGATACAGGTAATTAATGGTCAAGTTCCAAAGAAATTAGGACCACCAAGATTAGCCGTAACGATCCTGCCTCTTAGCATTAGATCTATTCAGCCACCTTCTATTTATATTTCCAGTGATTTTAATAGAAAAGTGCACAAGCTTATAGGTCTAAGGTCTTTGAGATGGCACTGAGAGCCTTTTCCCGCCTTAGGCAAACATTTTACGTTTACCTCACTCTATTTTCTCGAAATATGGCAGAGTTCCAGGTTGCTTCTGAAGGTAACCAGGGCAGGGTTAAGTCAATAGTTCGCTGAACATCCATAGGAATAATGCTATCAGGTCCAGCCAACTTGTATGGTTTTGTTAATTGTTCACATTGTCTTCGTCCTGCTTATTATTTGACTTGCAACGCCTGAATCCCTAATAGCACTAGGTATTTCAGGTGCAAATTTGGAGCACTCCAGAAAGTGGGTTTTCAGTAGTAACTCCAAAGCTTCCACACTAGTTCTGGTCCAAAAATCATTCAGTCGTTGGAGATGACTCGAGATGGTAGGACTTAAAGCAATTACTTTATGTAGCTCGCTGCCTCAGAGAACTCCTGTGTTTTATCACAGTAGAACATTTAGGCACTTTTTTTGGCACTTCTTATTTCATACTCATATGTTTTAAGGACTTCCTTGTAGCAGTCCCACTTGGTTTTCCTACTATTTTTAAAAAATAGTTTTTTAGTGCAGGGATCAGAAAAGGGATGGTCACCAGACACTTTCGAATTGCGATATCTAGTACCTCTTGTCTGTTCCTAGTCATAAAAGCTGGTTTACACACAATATTAGTTAGTACTTAGAATAAAATCAAGGAGTAGGATAACTCCAACTTTTCGCTTTTTAGGATCTATTAAATCACCTATAAAACTTCAAGTGGTAGGTATATCATCTTCTTCATATGATAGATAGGCTGATATAAGTCAGAATTTAGACTGCCATTTGGAGCCCTGAGCCTCATTACCCGGTCTCCATCAACCTAAGGCTCTTGGGTCAAGACAACATCAATTCCATCAGCTTGAATTTTGAGCAGCACCGTCCACGCCGTCGCGCCAGACACATCGCCCGAAAGCCGGTCTTACACTAAGTCCCCTTGGAGCCAACACTGTGACTACTGTGAGTAGTTTACTTCGTATTAAGCAGTGAATACAAGAAAGAGCTGATTTCGGAGACACATTTTTTGAATCGTTGATGATGTCTGTTTGCTTACTAATCATGAATGGATGGGTTGAAAAAAATCGATTTGTGTTGTTAAAAACTGAGCGGAGAGAGTATCCGCTTGTTTTAATTTGTAGGCTATGTAGTGGTGCTTGTGAAAAGAGGGAAAAGAGTCGTGCAGGGGAAAAATATTCATACCTTCATGGATTCATAAGTAAAAATTGAACGGAAAAAATAAAAGAGCAATCAGTCAAGTCTGGAGGTTGAGCGAGTCAAGTAAAGACTGGTGTTTCTAATCGTGAAATATTAAAAAAAAAAAGAAATTATTATAATAATTAGTGATGTTATAAAAGTTGTTTTACCGGGTGGCTAATTGAATGTTACGGTGACATCTATGATATAATAGAATAAGTTAGTTGATAGCGGAAATTCTACTATCGAATTTTCCATGCTAAAACTGTTCTAAATGTGTCTAGACTATTTTTACCGGAACAATCATGAAATTTCGAGAAGTTTCGGTTCGAGTATATGAGTGAACGAATTCGAATTAAAACATTAGTTTTTGTTAAGCGATAAAGTGAAGATTAACAATCAAATTAAAAAGTGTTTTAGTGCCCAATAAAAGTTATAAATGAACAGTAGAATTGTGGAAAAATTATAACAAGTGGTTTTGTGAATTTTTGGTAATACATTTTTGGTGTTATAAATAAAATCGTTTGTGATAAATTGAAGTGCTGTGTTTTATTCACAATCCAGTGATACGAACCTTGATTGACAAGGCAAAAACGTAACAATATGTTATGTGATAAAAGTTATTTTTGATTACCATGTGGCTTATCTGTTGATGTACTTTTAATTGCCAGTGTTTGCGTAATAAAAGAAGAAAACGGTTTCGTTTTCTTGACGAGTCGCGCATTTACAGTCTTATTAATGCGTGCGACCATATAGGTGCCCTGCTAATTAAACGGGTAATTCCATCTAGCTGCAGACCTGCCAACCAAGCGGGTCGTTGAAGGAGCGAGAGGGAACCTGGGACTCTAGAGGTATTGTGATCATATTTTTTTTTCTTTGTTCTCTTTTCTTCCATCTTATTATATTAATATATTGTTCCACTAGATAACGTTTTTTTCAGCCTTCTGTCTTTTTTTTTTTTGCAATCACTTGTTTAATCAGTGTAGGTTCATGTCTTTGAATTAATTTAAACCGAGATACCGTTGCAGAACACCATTTCTGCGTTGAATTATGATCTTTGCTTTTTATTCTCGTTTTAATACGGTAGAATTTATTTTTTTTGTACTACTTTAGTTGTCAATATTTTTTTTTCGTTTTCTTTGATGGGGTTTTGATGGGTGTTCGGGGTAGGGTTTATTGCGTGCTGAGTTGGTTCCATAAGCTTCAGGGTGTCATGGGAGGCAGCATGACACATATGTTAGTCGTTTGGGGGTGACGGCTTTCGCCATGTTGGATCATCGCGTTGTCTGTTGGGAAGGCGCCCTCCATCTTTCCTTTGTCATCTGTGACAGTCGCTACCGGAAAGGCATTTCCGGTAGACTGGCCAATGATTAAGGGGCCTTCTCAGCAGACGGGAGGGGGGGGGGGGTACAATCGAAGTTTGCGAAAAAATAACTTGCATGTAAATACTTTATAAAAGCATCCTGTTAACCGCAGCAGTGCAGCACAAGCTAAATTAATAAGATGTTTTATTATTTTTATTGTGCAAACTGTTTCTTTCAAAAAAAAATTAAAACGAATAACTAAATGGGAATGAAAAGTTTTTTATCATTTCAAATTATCACTGAACCAGAATTTTACCCCAGATCTGTTTACTATGCTTGAATAACCGCATAGTTCATAAACTAAAAATGTAATGAAAATTAGGAAAAAAACCTAAACGGCGACTGCTACATCTTCCGGAGCTAATGAAACAATAAAGAGATACGATTGTGTGTTGTGCAAAAGGTCCAGAGTTCGGTTCTACAAACGTGCAATTTTATTTTTTATCAAAAATTTGTTATTTTTTGTATTTTTAAGATTTTATTCGAATTTCGCCACTTTTTTAATTTTTGTGGCGATCCCGATCCCTGATTATCCGTAATTCTTCTAGTTTCATCTAAAAAACAAAAATTTGCGTTGGGCTTTGCTTGGAATCGATCTCCAGACCTTCGCCACTCCGTTCCATCACCTTACTACCTCAGATATCACATCATATTCTAGTTCGTAGACATTTGTTTGTTTTATGCAATTATGAAGAGCAAGAAAAAAATGTGCCCCTAATAAATGGAAATCGTGACATCTATGTTAGGGTATACGTACCAAATTTAGTACAGAGTGTTTCTGCTAAATACTAATATTTTTAGTTTCGCTTAAAAGAGGGCGTGGGTTGTAGATTTGCGCAAAATGTTTGCAGTTTGATTTTAACGTATTTTTAACTAAACATACAAAAAATTCTTATAATAAGTAATTAATAAACCTTATAAAAGTCTGGGATGGGTTTTTGTCGCTTGTGTTGACGGAGGTAATTGCAAATATTCCTGGGATGAAAGCCTGGGATAACTTCAAGGGTGTTATGGATTACAATTGATAAGCTGCGCCGGATATCTGAGACTAAATTATATGACTTAACAAACTACTTTGAACAATTTACTTAATTTGAGTAGAGTTTTTAATTTTATACTCTGCGATAAGAAAGAAACATAATAAAGCAATTATGCATATTTTATATAATTTGAGTAAAATATTGATTCGATTGAATGAGTTGATAAGTGTGCAATGTTTTATTGGTACATGGGCATATTGCTTTAAGTATATATCAACCAGCTGTCTCGCAATCAATCCAAGAAAAGGATAATTCAATGTAACTAACATAAGTTATTTCCACAGCACATACTAATGTAAATTTACCGTAAAGAATATCAAATTAGTTGAGCACACTGTATACAGTGTACTGATTTTGGTTCAGTCCCATTTTATGGAGCGAATAAATTCCGTGCACATATTTATGTAAAATTGGTCCATAAACATTTTTCGGTAGTTTCACGCTTTCATCTTGTGTTTTATTTGTTGTTTGTTATTTTTTTTTTAATTCTGTTCCAATCTTTTTATAAATATATACACAGGTATCTTACGACGTTGCCTTATACACAATTCACAAAACTAAACAATAAATGTGACACTATTTTGCTTTTACATCACAACACTCAGGAGCAAAAACCAACTTTAAGATTGGACTAGAAAAAAAATTATTTCGAGCTTTTAACCTAATTTTCGATCACACACCAAATTTTGATAATTTAATGGGGCGATGGTGAAATATTTTGTTTTACAAAATTCTAGAAATATGCAATAAAAAAAAAACAAAATCACATTGTACGAGTATTTGACCTAATTTAAAATATTCATCGAAATCTATTCAGCTCTGTATGCGCGCATCCCAAATCCTATAAGATTTACGACGAAAGATCTTCTCGATGACAACACAACTTGGGTGACAAATCTTATTTTTGTTCTTTTTTATTTTTTATTTTAAATGAGTGTGGTCTCCTCGTATCAACAACCAAAATTGGAATCCTTTGTGTGCGTCTTTAACTATAGATCTTTAGAAAATAAGCAAAAAATCGAAACAAATAAGAATAAAACGATTGTTTGGGAGAGATCTTCACGAAAATAATAAGAATTTATTATAAAATTCGCTGAATTTATTTAATTTTTTTGGTGGTGGAAATCGTGTGTGTGTGTGTGTGTGTGTTGTTGTGCAAACACATAAGACAGAAGGAAAATTTATTTAGTGGTTTATGTGGATTTGGTCACGATTTGCATTTACATTTTTTTTTTGGGTATTTTCCCTGAATCATGATTGTTTTATAATTATGTATCTACTTTACCTGCTGGAAACTCATGTATGTGAAATTTATTATTATAATATTTTCTAAATCAATAAAAATAAAAATTTAAGAGCTAGGCATTTTGACTAAGAAGTCAAAATCGAAATCAAATTTAACGTTACAAGGCTTTAGTGGAAGTCAAGTTTTAAATTAAATTTTAAAAAACAATCAACATTACAAAATCGGTCAATCGGGCTGAGTTAAGATATTATGGGTATTAAGATTTATGGGGAAAGAGTGATGTTGTAGGTTATACTTCATTGCATCAACACAAGTTGCATTACCAGTCATTCTCATTATACAAAAAACTTTCATAACTTTCCAAACGAAAAAAATGTTTAATCGGCAAAATTTCTAAAGATCGAAATAACGGCCAGTACTCTGTATGCTTTGGATTGTTATTCATAATTCTCAATATGTGTTTCTGGGCGATAACAAGAGGGTGCATTCTAGCGTAATATGTACCTCCCCGCAACAAACTAAACCGTAGGACAATTTCGAATCTATCAGAGTGAAATACACATTTTTCAAAATAGCAACAGAACAAATTAACCGTACACTATTAAGAACAATATCAGCCCTAGGAATTTAAACTTTGGAACACATTCAATCTTATAACTTGCTTTGGAACAAGTATTACTGGTATATTGGAAAAGTCATTTAGATTAAAAATCATTAGTTTGGTTTTTGAGCTTAAAATCATTGAGTGCGTAACGCGCACCATTTCCTTAACAGGCTCAAATCAAGTTGGTTGTGTTCAATGGTTTTAATCCCGTTCTACTTAAAATCCTACTACGAAATAATATAAATTAGATCTGGAACTCAGTATCCATATGTCAAACAATTAGCATATATGATTTGGCTCATAAACTTATAATTTTATAGGCACAATCTGCTAACCAAAATTCCTGCTAAAAGAAGATATATACTAACAACAAATTCAGAACCATTTTGATTTAGAAATAATCGGAAACTTTATTAATCTGGCTCCAACCAACAATGTTATGAATAAACTACATATTTGAATCGAAAAACTCTTCACATTGACCCATTAAAAAAATAAATTCTAAATTTTAAATTTCAAATTATCATACAAATTTCAAATTTTAATTTTAAATTTTAAATTTTAAATTTTAAATTTCAAATTTTAAATTTTAAATTTTAAATTTTAAA
Source organism: Tipula helvola (assembly GCA_963556165.1). NCBI lineage: Eukaryota > Metazoa > Arthropoda > Insecta > Diptera > Tipulidae > Tipula > Tipula helvola. Next base: position 330,492,517 of record OY744483.1, on the reverse strand, counting down.
TTTTAAATTTTAAATTTTAAATTTTAAATTTTAAATTTTAAATTTTAAATTTCAAATTCCAAATTTCAAATTTTAAATTTCAAATTTCAAATTTCAAATTTCAATTTCCAAATATCAAACCTCAAACTTCAAATTTTAAATTTCAAATTTCAGATTCCAAATTTCAAATTCCAAACTTCAAATTTCAAACTTCAAATTTCAAACTTCAAACTTCAAATTCTAAATTTCAAATTCCAAATTTCAAATTCCAAACTTTAAATTTCAAACTTCAAATTTCAGATCCCAAATTCCAAATTTCATAAATTTTAATTTTAAATTCCAAAATCCAAATTCCAAACTTAGAATTCTAAATTTCAAATTCCAAAGTTCAAATCTCAAATTCCAAACTTTAAATTTCAAATTTTAATTGCAAATTTTATATTTAAAAGTGCAAATTTCACACTTCAAATTCCAAATTTCAAATTCTAAATTTCAACTTTCAAGCTTTTCATCTCAAATTCCAAATTTCAAATCTCAAACTGTAAATTTCAAATTTCAAATTTCAAACTTTAATTTCAAACTTCAAATTTCAAACTTTAAAATCCAAATTTCAAACTACAAACCCCAAATTCAAACTTTCAACATCCAAATTCTCAATTTCAAATTTCAAATTCCAAACTTTAAATTTAGACTTGAAATTTCAAATCCCTAATTCCAAAAATTTTAATTTCAAATTTCAAATTATAAATTTCAAATTTCAATCTTCAAATTTCAAAATTCAAATTTTAATCTTTAATTCCAAATTATAAACTTCAAACTCCAAATTCCTAACTTTCAAATTCGAAATTCTAAATTTTAAATTCCAAACTTAAAATTTCGAACTTAAAATTTCAAATTCCAAATTTTTTAAATTTTAATTTCAAATTTCAAAATCCAATATCCAAACTTAAAATTTCAAATTTTAAACTTTAAATTGCAAATTTCAAACCCCAAATCCCAACTTTCAAATTCCAAATTATATAAATAATTTTAATTCCAAACTTAAAATTCCAAATTGGAAATTTCAAACTTTAAATTTTAAATTTCAAATCTCATACTTCAAATTTTAAATTTTAAATTTCGAATTTCAAAATTAATTTTTCAAACTTCAAATTCCAAACTTCAAATTTCAAACCCTAAATGCCAACTTTCAAATTCAAAATTCTATATTTCAATTTTCAAATATCAAATTTCAATTTGAAAACTTTAAATTTCAAACTTCAATTTTCAAATCCCAAATTTCATACATTTTAATTTTAAATTTCAAAATCAAAATTCCAAACTTAGAAAAATTCAAATCTCAAATTTTAAATTTCAAATTCTAAATTTCAAATTTTCCAAACTTCAAATTACAAACTTTCAATTTCATACTTCAAATTTCTAATCCCAAATTCTAAACTTCATAAATTTTATTTTGAAATTTGAGATTTCAAAATCCAAATTCCAAACTTAGAATACCAAATTTCAAATTTTAAACTTAAAATTTTAAATTTCGAATTTCAAAACTCAAATTCCAAATTTCAAATTTCAAATTCCAAATTTCAAATTCGAAACTTTAATTTCAAACTTCAAATTTCAAACTTTAAATCCCAAATTTCAAACTTCAAACCGTAAATTCAAATTTTCAATTTCCAAATTGTAAATTTCAAATCCCAGATTTCAAATTCCAAACTTTAAATTTCAAACTTTTAATTTCAAAATCCCAAATTCCAAATTTCATAAATTTTAATTTCAAATTTTAAATTTCAAAATTCAATTTTCAAATTCCAAATTTCAAACCTCAAACTTCAAATTTTAAATTTCAAATTTCAGATTCCAAATTTCAAATTCCAAACTTCAAATTTCAAATTCTAAATTTCAAATTTCAAATTCCAAATTTCAAATTCCAAAATTTAAATTTCAAACTTCAAATCTCAAATTTCAAATTTCATAAATTTTAATTTTAAATTTCAAAATCCAAATTCAAAATTTAGAATTCCAAATTTCAAATTTTAAATTTCAAATTCCAAATTTCAAATCTCAAATTCCAAATTTTAAATTTTAATTGCAAATTTTAAATTTCAAAATGTAATTTTCACAATTCAAATTCCAAATTTCAAATTCTAAATTTCAACTTTCAAGCTTTTAATTTCAAATTCCAATTTTCGAAACTGTAAATTTCAAATTCCAAATTTCAAACTTTAATTTCAAACATCAAATTTCAAACTTTAAATTCCAAATTTCAAACTACAAACCCCAAATTCAAACTTTCATTATCCAAATTCTCAATTTCAAATATCAAATTCCAAACTTTAACTTTAGACTTGAAATTTCAAATCCTTAATTCCAAATTCCAAAAATTTTAATTTCAAATTTCAAATTTTAAATTTCAAATTTCAATCTTCAAATTTCAAAATTCAAATTTTAATCTTTAATTCCAAATTACAAACTTCAAACTCCAAATTCCTAACTTTCAAATTCGAAATTATAAATTTCAAATTCCAAACTTTAAATTTCGAACTTAAAATTTCAAATTCCAAATTTTTTAAATTTTAATTTCAAATTTCAAAATCCAATTTCCAAACTTAAAATTTCAAATTTTAAACTTTAAATTGCAAATTTCAAACCCCAAATCCCAACTTTCAAATTCCAAATTATATAAATAATTTTAATTCCAAACTTAAAATTCCAAATTGGAAATTTCAAACTTCAGTTTTCAAACTTCAAATTTCAAACTTCAAATTTAAAACTTCAAATTTCAAACCCCAAATTCCGACTTTCAAATTCCAAATTCTAAATTTCAATTTTCAAATTTCAAATTAAAAACTTTAAATTTCAAAATCCAAATTCCAAACTTAGAAAAATTCAAATCTCAAATTTTAAATTTCAAATTCTACATTTCAAATTCCAAACTTCAAATTACAACTTTCAATTTCATACTTCAAATTTCTAATCCAAAATTCTAAATTTCATAAATTTTATTTTGAAATTTGAAATTTCAAAATCCAAATTCCAAACATAGAATGCCAAATTCCAAATTTTAAACTTATAATTTTAAATTTCAAATTCCAAATTTCAAATCTAAATCTTCAAATTTTTAATTTCAAATTTTAAATTTTTATTGCAAATTTTAAATTTCAAAATCCAAATTTCAAAACTCAAATTCCAAATTTCAAATCTCAAATTTCAAATTCCAAATTTCAAATTCCAAACTTCAAATTTCAAACTTTAATTTCAAACTTCAAATTTCAAACTACAACCCGTAAATTCAAATTTTCAATTTCTAAATTCTAAATTTCAAATTCTAAATTTCAAATTCCAAACATTCAAACTTAAAATTTCAAAATCCCAAATTCCAAATTCCATAAATTTTAATTTCAAATTTTAAATTTCAAAATCCAAATTCCAATCTTAAAATTTAAAATTTCAAACTTTCAATTCCAAATTTCCAATCTCAAATTTTAAATTTCAAATTCTAAATTTCAAATTCCAAACTTCAAATTCCAAACTTTGATTTCAAACTCCAAATTTCAAACTCCAAACCCCAAATTCAATCTTTCAAATTCCAAATTCTAAATTTAAAATTTTAAATTCCAAATTTCAAATTCTAAACTTTAAATTTTAAACTTTAAATTTTAAATGTCAAATTTCAAATTTCAAATTTCATAAATTTTAATTTTAAAATCCAAATTCCAAACTTAAAATTCAAAATTTCAAATTTTAAATTTTAATTGCAAATTTTAAATTTCAAAATCAAAATTCCAAATTCCAAACTTTAAACCCCAAATTCCAACTTTCTAATTCCAAATTCTAATACTCAATTTTCAAATTCCAAATTTCAAATCCCAAATTCTAAAATTCATAAATTTTAATTTCAAATTTAAATTTAAAAATCCAAATTCCAAACTTAAAATTCCAAATTCCAAATTTCAAATCTCAAATTTTAAATTTCAAATTTTAAATTTCAAATTCCAAATTTCAAATTTTAAATTTCAAATTCCAAATTTCAAATTTTAAATTTTAGTTGCAAATTTTAAATTTCAAAACTTCAAATTTCAAATTTCAAACTCTAAATTTCAGGTTTTAAATTCTAAATTCCAAACTTCAAATTTAAAATTCGAAACTTTAAATTTCTAGAGGTCTAGCTATGTGTAAAATTTCATTAAATCGGGAATTTTTCGTCTAGCAAAGGCACCAACCTAAAGTTTTTCGGCATTCGTGAATTGATGTGTTTACGCTAATACATAATTATGAGATGGCGTATCGATTTTGAAAAACGAAAATTCGAATTGATTTTTTTTTTATAGATGGTAAAGCGACCACATGATAAAAGAAACGTGATAAAAGACACGTGTCCTAGCCAAATGAGTAGTAGAAGGCTTGCTTGTTTAATAAATTTTGGGTGTAAACATAACACATATTAAGAAGGTATCTGAAACAAGTCTTAATCGTATAAATCCCTACCGAGTCCCACATCTTTTCTGCTTACTGCTAAATATGAATCCCGCAATTCATATTAATAATGACCTCATGTGAAAATAATCATAAAGAAACAAACCACGAGATCCATCCATCAAACCAATTTATTATTTTATTAAGTTCGTAAATACCATAAAATAAAATTATTTCTACGATTTTGCAACCACAACCGCCGATTGATGCCACAACTAAAACGAATTTCAATTTTTATGCGGTGAGAAAAATTCCACAGGCGCTAAAATACTAATACCACCACTACTACTACTGCTCTAATTCGTATTAATTTATTCAACTTAAAGGTAAACAAAATAAAAGATTCTTCTCTCTTTCTTAAATAATTAAATATACATCTCGACAACGATGACGACGGGTGTATATAAGAAAATAGTTAAGTGATTTTGATTTCTGTTTAAATTTCAATTTTTTTTTTTCGTAAACCGTATAAATTGATTTACAACGATCACACGCAAACACAATATACAATAGGCGTCAATTAAAATGGATAATGTATAGACCTATCATCCCAAAATTACAACAACGAAATTCTGTTTTTTTTTTTTTTTTTGTACGAAAGAAACGGTTGTCATTGAATAACATATAGTAAATATTTATTTCTTCTTCTTTACAGTGTGATATCCCTAAAAAAAAAAAAAAAACTTAAGAAATCTCAAAGATTTCTCAAAAGAACAAAATTCCTCCTCTTCTTTTACTTCATCGTCTTGATCTCGTCGATGTGCTGCGTTTCAAGAAGAAACTGTTTTAAACATAATTCACATTTTGATTCTTTCTATATCATAATGTTAACTCTGTGCTGCTTGCATAGTTTTGATACCAGAAAAATTTTGTATACGATTTCTAAGAAGACAGCATGATGAGAATTTCTAATCAAAAAACAACGAAATCATTTTTTTTTTCTTATATGGTTTAATGTTTTTTTTTTTGTTATAATACAAGTATATGTGATCTGATCACTCTCTTTACAGCAACAATATTAACAATTAAATTACGAATAATGATATCGAGAGTCTTATACTAACTAATAAAAAAATAAGAAACGCATTTCTGGTAAGCGCGCGCTTTGAAATTTATCCATAAACACATTACAATTGTTTTAACGCCTTTTTAACGTGCATACAAATCTTATAATGTATATAAAGATTGTACGGCGGCTCTTATTCGACTCTTAAGTAAGTTATATCTTGTATACGGTGTGATATATACGCGCGCAGAGACATTAAAGAAATTTTTTCGTTATATTCAAATTAGATTTGCGCTATGGGAATTGTGTATTGTGTGTGATTTGTGATTTGTATCTTCGCACACACATGGTGGTTTTATTGTATACAGAATGTGTAAAGTAATCGCTAAGACATGTTATTTAATTGCAAATTTTTTTATTTTTAAATTTCAAAAACATGGCAACAGATTGATCATTTAATGCGATCACAAGATCTTATACTGTGATTTTATGAGTTTAAATAAAGAGAAATATAATTGATTGAACTAACGGGTTGAGTTTCTTCTTGATTTACATAAACATACACGCCTTGCTTGACCTTCATTTTATGATCTCAGTGAATTCAAATAGAAACCAAAAACATATGCTGAAATATCTCTTCGGCCCTGAAAAATAACTCTCAAATCAACTCTTAACTCAATCTTCAGCTCAACTCATTATAATTCAACCTCCATTCACCAAAACAACTTTTGCCTAGCTCAATCAATGAATCAACCTCCAAATAATTGCCGAATCAGGCCCATTACACCACCCCAATGCAAGCTAACTCAGCCCCAACTCATCGTCAACTCAACCCTCTACTCAACTTCACACTGAACGGCCAATTCAATCCTGAAATTTCCATTTGGACACACTAACCTTAGTTGGAAAACTCATGTGTCTAAGTTAAAATGTTACATGGCATCTGCCTCACGAACCAGTAAAATCCGTAAAATTGTCAGATCCACATCCGCTTGAAATTATATGCATTCAATAACTTAATTTCATATTTCATATTTCAAATTCCAAACTTTAAATTTCAAATCCCAAATTCCAAATTTCATAAATTTTAATTTCAAATTTTAAATTTCAAAATCCAAATTTCAAACATCAAACGTAAAATTTTAAATTCTAAATTTTAACTTTTAAGCTTTAAATTTCAAATTCCAAATTTTAAATCTCAAACTTCAAATTTTAAATTTCAAATTCAAACTTCAAATTTCAAATTCTAAATTTCATATTTCAAATTTCAAACTTTAAATTTCAAATCCCAAATTCCAAATTTCATAAATTTTAATTTCAAAATCCAAATTTCAAACATCAAACCTCAAACCTCAAACCTCAAATTTAAAATTCTAAACTTTAAATTTCAACCTTTAAATTTCAAGCTATAAATTTCAAATTTCAAATCTCAAACTTCAAATTTTAAATTTGAAATTAAAAATTTCAAATTCCAAACTTCAAATTTCTAAATTTAATTTCGAACTTCAAATTTCAAATTTAAATTCCAAATTTCAAACTTCAAACTTCAAACCCCACATTCCAACTTTCAAATTTCAAATTCCAAACTTTAAATTTCAAACTTAGTTTCAATAACTTAATTCAAGCTAATTTCCAGCTCAACCCATAACTCTTCCCAAATAAATCCGCAACTGAACTCCTCACTAAACCTCAACTCAACCCGTACTCAACTCCCAACTTTAACCTCAACTCAACCCTAAGCTAAGCTCAATCAATAAACCGCCACGGTCTGAAAATTGTCTGAGTATATGAACTTAATTCAACCCTAACTTAACATCAAACTCAACATCCAACTTAATCCTCAAAATAAAAAGGAATTCGAAAAACGACATTCTTACATGAACTCGACTCAAAAAAACTCAATCTAACTTCCAACCAAAATAAATTTCCAATTTAACCGCTGACTCCTAGTCCAGTCAATCGCAACTCCACTCCAACTAAGCCCTAGTTCAACACCAATTCAACCTTAACACAACCTGCAACACAGCCTTGGCTCTAATTCAATCGTCAATTCAACACACAAATAAATTCCCAGCCTCACTAAACTCTAACCTAACTCCAATGGAACTCCAACTCAACCCTCAACCCTCACCTGAAAAATTCAACGCCGAACTTAATCCTCAAACCAGCGTATATATTAAAAATTGGTTAACGTGGTAATACCACCACGTAGTTTTAAATCATGGTCCTTTTAACGTAAAGCTTCCAAATGGTTTTCATTTCAAAAATTCCAAATAATTCATTTCTTGTGTACCACGAAGCATTGACGATGCTAAAAGAAGAACCTTGTTTTGAAACATCTGTATCATTTTGGCGTTTGTTTGCTTGGTACATCCCCAGAGTTGTATACCGTAGGCCCATATCGGCTTCAAAATTTTCCGATATAGCAGCAGCTTATTGTGAATTGTAAGCTCAGAGCCTTTACCTTTGAGCCAATGCATTTTTCTAAACTTTATGTTAAGCTCTTCTTTTTTCTTTTTGACATGCTATTTCCACGTGAGGTTGGCGTTGAGGGTCATGCCAAGGTATTTAGCTGTATTTGCATAAGGCACGTGTCGCGAGTTAATTTTTATAGGTAGATGGTAAGCCTTTTGATGTGTAAGGTTAATATGCGTGGATTTTGTCTCATTAAGCAATTGGCCTGTATGATTTTGTATCGTTTGATGGTTTATCAGGTTTTGGTATCTTGATTACTTCTGCTACTTTCCATTGATGTGGAACATATTTTAACCGAAAGGTCGCATTGATTATGTGTAGTAGTACTTCTAACTGTCGAGAATTTCTTATCGGTACCTGGAGCTTGATTTTTTCCTTCATTAATTCACAAAAGCGATCCCAGTTTGTTTTTGAATTTGTTAGTCTAACTCAATTAAATTCGAATAATTTCGTTTTCTACAAATAATTTCGGGATCACTGCCCATTGTGGATTAATCAATGTCAAATAATTGAATTTTCATGAGAATGTAATGCGTGCTTGCATGCGTTTAAACAAAATTTAAAAAAAAATAATCAAGCGCCTTTTGGCACCCAAACAGCCGCACATCAATTTCCCGCATCATAATCACGTACATTTCCATGTAAATCAAACAAACAAAAATCGATTTCCGTAAGACAATTCTATCAAGTTTTTATTTTTTATTTTTATTCTTAACAGACATATCAGATGCAAATTCTTGAAACTAATTGACGAAATCGCGCGCATTTAACAAAACATAGTCAGTCATACGTTTCCGCTGCATAAATTCATAATATATACCATTGAGTTATTTATTTATCAGTTATCACCAAAAAAAACTAAAAAACAAAATCCATATACGGTCTTATGAGACCACCCCACATACACGCAGATTGCAATATTTATTTATGTAGAGAGACCTTCAGATTTATAGGCTCATGATGTCTTACTCGCGTATATACAAAAAAAAAATTCGAAACGTGAAAAAATTCTTAAAACTTCTCAAAATAATTGTAAATTTTATTATTTTCATTAAAAAACTATAAATTCATTTTTTATTTGTTATTTATTGTATTCAGTTGTTCACATTTCATTGTCAATCTTAAAGAATATTAATTAAGAATTTATGTATATACTCAAGACTACATTTACCTACCACCACGGATTTTTTTTTTTTTTTTGTAACATGAAATTATAAATTTTCTTTTGTGTGACTGATGCAATGATCGCATGAATCTTAATTTTATTGTTTTTGTTTTTTGTAAAGGTACTGACAAATATCCCTTTTAAAATATTTAAAATTCAGAGCACAGATTTACATCTGAAAATATCTAACGACGAGAAAGATGAGTGCTACTAAGTGAGGGTCTTTGTAAGTTTTATAAACTGTTTAGTTCAAATGATCACGATAGACAGATGGAACAGTTCCAAAATATCAGATCTTTAGTTTTAGTCTGATTAATGGGACACCAAATTAGTTCACCTTGTTAAAATGATCATCGACACACAAATCTCATTGGCCGATTTAAAATTAGCCAACGGAATTTTTATGTGCACAATTCCTATCGAACATAAAGTTTTGGACATACATACTTTAAAATACTCTAGTGCGATACTCTGAAATCAAAAATGTTGTTCACCCCACTTGCCATATAAATCTTTTATAAAATACACCAGCAATTTTTAACATGCTTCAAAAATGTCAAAAAAAAAATCATATAATTGTGATGTCACGGGAAATCCGTAATTCGGGAGTGAATCAACGGAGCGCTACAATCAACGAGGCAAGTTAAAGGTTTTGTCCCATTTTCATGAATTTCTTTGGAAATATCATAACAATACCCGAATAACGTTTGATTGGTTCAAGATTTTATATTTCTGATTCTGGCAACAAATTTTCACAAGCATTTATCATCAAAATGCGTATTATATAAGCACGAACATAGCAATTCTTTGAATATAAACAAAGGGTTCCACAACTAAAGTTTCGAGTTTCAACAAAATATGTCATAGCTAACGTTAATTCCAATTCAATTTGTATTCAATTTCAAAATGACATAATTTTTCTCACTTGGTTGTTGTTTAAGGCCGGTACGCAGCTCGAGCTAAGCTAAAATTTCCGTATAAATATGAAATAAAATTTAGCTAGCTAAAGTGAGAATAAAAAATTTCGCTCACGATTTCGCTAACCGGTACGGAATTCACGCGTAAAAATTCTTTAAACTAATGTCTTGCGGATTGTAATATAGATGTCACCAGTATAAAGTCTCCACAATTTTTCGCAGCAAATTAAATGCACGCTACAAAGTGATCATTTCTGCTGTAATTTGATTAATAGTAGACCTGTGATCAATATCAAGTGCCCAAAATACAAAATACAAAAATAACACAACTCTCTATTAATTAACACACAAAAATCACAAAACTCTTAATTAATTAAAAAAACACCAACATTTTACAAAAAAATTATTTGATATTCAAAAACTAAGTACCTAGGCGCCATTAAAAAAAATAACAAATTTGAGAAGTGTTAAAATTTATCTCTACACATTTTGTTTAGCCCGTTTTTTATCTGTATAGCTCAGTATGCAGCTCTAGCTAAGATACATTTTAGCGAAATCTCCATTTAATTACAGATAAATCGTCAAGCTAAAAATTTGTGTAGGGATAAATTTTGTTGATTTTGTTTGACTTTTATTCGTTTGTTTTTGAATGAAGTTTCTGTCCAAATAATCCTCTAAATACTCGACATCGTAATGTTGGTCGGCCATTTTGACTTCTGTCTTCTGTATTTAAAAATACATACATTAATTTTACTTCATGGCTACTTTGATTATAAAATGAATCAAAATTCAAACCCGTCAAAATTTATCTTCAAGATTTTAATGAAACAACTGATATTTTTACAAATTTTTCACGCAAAGGTTCATACCGCTCAGCGAAATTGTCAGCTAAAAAAAAATTATTTTATTTAGCTAGCTAAATTTTACGTCAAATTTGTATGGAACATTTATCTTAGCTCGAGCTGCATACTGGGCTTAACTTTATTTAGACCGCGTTAAAATTTAGCTTAACTCGAGCTGCGTACCGACCTTTAGTTCAAACAGCGCTAAAACATATGTTCCGAACTTTAATATTTACCTATTTTGTTGTCCTTTTTGTTTTGTATTCATCATGTTATTTATTTTTTATCTGTCAATTCGAAAATAAGCACACACGGATTTAATGTAATTTAACGTAAGATACATGTTTTATGCTTTGTAAAGCTAACCAACTCAACCTGCAATTAAACCCCAAACTCAATCCTCAAGCCAGCATATATAAAAAATTAGATCGTGGATCGAAAACCATATGGTAAAACGTGTGTTGTATGTATGACGAGTGCTGCCATCTGGAGGTCTATGAAAGTACTCAAAGCAGTTTATGAAAAGAAACCCGGTTAAAACATCAGTTAGAACAGAACATTAAATTAATGGATCTAAAATAAAAATTTTACTACCTACATATATTGATATGTCCAAGATTTTCTTAATTACTAGAATAATTCAGAGATACAAAACAGTACGTACCACACTTTAATAACTACATACGAGTACATATAATATTGGGTTAATTCGTATGGCAGGTACCCGATTCTCTTGATGTGCAGCTACCAAAAGCTTTACAATTTTCTGCCTTGCGGAAAAATTTCTAAATCGGGCAAGCCGTTGGAAAAATTTCGTGGGTACAGACATCCAGACGGACATTTTCTTTTTTGCTTTTTCTTTTTAGTTTGTTTGAATTGGTGATTGAGTTGAGTGTTGACTTCGTGATTATGTTGGGAAAATTTTTTAGTGAGGAACTCATCATCCGGAACTCATTTTGGAATCTCATTTTCGTTCATCATACAAACCGAGTTCTATCTAAATCGGTTCAGAAATGCCTAAGTTCCATTTAAATTAGCTAGTCATCATAATTGGTTAAGAAGTTGCTTATTTTCATTCAAATTGGTCATTTTCCAGGACACAAGCCTTGTTCCTTTTAAATTGGCTATTTTCACCATATAGAACGATTTTGGTCTCAGTCAGTTGAGCAGTTGGGTTAGATATGTAATTCGGTTGAGAAATGCTTTAATTCCATTCAAATTGACTGTTTTTATAGGACCCCCGTCGATAACTCCATCACGTTTTTTCTCCTTGGGTTCGTGCTACTTCAATGAATAACTACTTCAGCCAACCCTTCTCCTTTTTAATCAATGATCTGTGCATTGACATTTTCGACCGCTTCTAGATCATTAGATCAGGTCACTTGTTTAGTCTTCAGAGTATATAAAGGCTTTATAAACTATGGCCAGAACTTTGAGAGCTGAGAACCCATTCCGTGATACCTATATCGCCATTTAAAAAAGGTGATACAATACAAAATTGCCGCCCCGGTGGCACAGTTGTTAGCATGCTTGCTTTAAGCCCCGGAGGTCCCGGGTTCGATTCCCGGCGGGTGATGAAAAAATCACGGCTGCTTAATGTAGGATCAATGAATTAATCTCTCATTATCCGTTAAAAAAAAAAAAAAATGATTACGAAACTTCAATATGAAGCGGCCAAATCCCTCTATGGGATGTAGCGCCAGCGAAAAAAAAAAAAAAAAAAAAAAAAAATACAAAATCAGGCTACAAACCTGCTAAAACAAAATTGAAGAAAAAATCCTTGTGGACAGATTGATCATTTGTTCGGAGTGGGTTACAATAATATTACGAATGAATATTCAAGAATTGTTAAACCGGCAAGAGAGACAGGTTGAAAAATTTAAGGACAACTTACCCGGTAAAGAATTCATCTGCTCGTTTCTGAAACGACACAAGCAAGCATTATCTCACCGCCGGTTATGCCAAAATACCAAAAGAAATCGGGCTGCAGTTTCACCAGAAATCATAAATGAATATAGGAATAGAAAGAAACCGAAATGCAATAACTGTTTCTATTCACCCCAATAGCAGATGAATAGAAACAGTGAGGTTTTTTGAAAAAAAAATCCGCCATATTCATTTCTAATAGATCAAAGTAGTTTGAAAAGGAAAGAGTACACCAAGATCCATATTTTAAGATATTTCATATATTAAAAACAAATATCCTCTTACCAGTACATGCTTGTAAACTTGAAAAGTGTTTCTATTCACCCTATTTTACACTCCTATTTTTATGTCAAGCATTATTAGTTTTAAGACCTTTCAATTAGAAAAGCTTTTTAAACCAAACCATTTTACTCAGAAGTTCGATTTTACATAGGGTAACGGAATTTTTAGGGAATGAGGACGAAGGGCCGAATTTCAGAGGTCCGAATGTCGCAGGGCCGAATGTCGAAGGGCCGAATGGGTCGAAGGGCCGACTGGGTCGAAGTGTCGAATGTCGAAGGGCCGAATGTCGAAGGGCCGAATGGGTCAAAGGGCCGAATGGCGAAGGCCGAATGGGTGCAAGGGCCGAATGGGTCAAAGGGCCGAATGGATCGAAGGCGCCGAATTATTTTGTTTATTTATTTTTTGGTTTTAGAAATATAATTTGTTTAATTTCATGTTTTAAGTAATATTTTGTAAATTTTTTTATCAAATATAAATTAATTTCTTATGAGTTTATACATATTTTATTATGTTTAATCTTTGGATATTCTATCGGACAAAATATTGCATTAATTTTGTTGTTTATATTTTGTGTTCTTTTTGTAATTATCAAGTGGAAAAATATTTGTACATAATAGGTATTTTACCAAAACCAAAAAGAATTTTGTCATAAAATGTCATAATAATCAGACCAGTTTTTATTCGTTAGGGTGAAGGAAAATTTTATTTGGACGAATAAAATAATTTCTCTGTGATTTAGTGATGTAACCTAACCTAACCTTAAGGGAAAATTTCCAAAATGTCTATTTAAATTAAACGAAACTGTTTATTTTAAAGTATATTGTTGTCTCATATGTTGTTTTGAATATTGTTTCAACCTGAAATGTATTACCTATTTTGATATCAGTCATTTTGACAAACAACATTTCAACCTGGCATTGATATCTGGAAAATTAATATTGATTTTCATAAATAAATAAAAATTATAGTTCTTAATATTAAATTCAGTATATTTACAAAATATTCCTTAAAACAAAAAAAATAAACAAAAAAATCGGCCCTTCGACATTCGGCCCTTCGACATTCGGCCCTACGACATTCGGCCCTTCGACATTCGGCCCTTCGACATTCGGCCATTCGACATTCGGCCCTTTGATATCATTCCATTTTTAGGGATAATTTAGTAAATTTATTCTCAATGTAAATTTTTAAGAGCTTTTAATTAAACCAAACCATTTCACTAGGAAACTGGGTATTATTATAATCTTTCGTTTATCGAAGCTTTTTGAATCAAATAATTTTACTCCGAAATTTGGTATTAAAAGAAGTACGGAATTTTGGGATACAATTAGAATACTTGTTACAATGAGCTTCGGGCTTGATAGGTATAAATTAATACTATATATTTGGGTTTAAACTTAACATTTCTCAGACTTTTAATAATTTCAGGTTTTTGTTATACTTTATGTGCAAAAAATAATATTTGCAAAAAGTTTTAAGAGCTCTCACTGGTCGAAACTTTTTAAATAATTTATCTCAAAATTACCCTTTGCAACGTAATGTTGGGATATATTTACAATGTTTGTTTCCAATGAGCTTTAAGCTTGACAATTTACAATTAATTCATACTTTTTGGGTTTGAATTTAACATTTTGGAGCTTTTTAATAATTTCTGGTTTTTAATAAAATGTTTTATGAGCATAAATTATGTATTTGAAAAAATTGTCATTGAATCTTTTTAATCAAACTATTTGACTTCGAAATTTCATAAACCAAGGGATGAAGGAATTTTGAATAAAAGCATCACAAATTGTTTGTAATATAATCTCAAAAATGTCGAATTTTTAATGTATCTTGAATATTCTTTAAAGTTCTAAAATATCAAATTAACCGTTGTAATGTAAAACCAAAGGAAATCCTATACGTGCTAATCACCGCCATACATCGTAAAATACCTGGACATTCTTGAATAATTTCGTACAGGAAATCGAAAAAATATCTAATATTGGCGTAATCTCAAAAAAAAATTTAAATATCAACATTTAGATTTATATGTGTAACTCTGCAAGTTCTTACAACTCAAAGCTAAGCGCAGAACAATGCCTTAGAAAATTCGAATAAATTCGTAAATCCTTAGAAATCTCGAATAGTCCTAGGAATGTCGAAAAACTTAAGAAATCAAGAATAAACCGATCGATTAATTTCGAACAATTTCAACACTACTGAAAAATCTGGATATTAATGAATAATATCAGAAAGATCGAATATCGAATGATTTGTCAAGTAACTTAATGTTACTAATACTACTAATCAAGTTAAGGCTAAGCTCAAAAAAACGATATGCAATAAGAATGGAAACCTCGAATCTTATCGGGTGATTTTTTAAATATCGAACAATCGTATTCTTCGAATAGGGTCTAAAATTCTCGAATGTTTCATAACACTGAATCACCAATTAAGTCTCAAACTTCACGCATCGGGAAGGGAGAATTTCCAAAATCAGGAAAACCCCACCAAAAACAACCAGAAAACTACCATAGTTTCAAAATTAAGTTGACATTTGCATTTTCCTTATATTTAAAATTGTTTTTCAAAATAAACCGGTAGAAACTAATTCGAACGAACCCTAACTGAATAAAGAGACTGACTGGTTTGGCTCAAGTGAGGGAAACAAACATTTATTTTCAGTTGCGGTTTGTGTTTTTGTAGTTTCTTCTTGAGTTTTATATGAACATCACAATGATACATCGCAACCTGCTAACACCAGCAGATTACTATATAAGCTCCCTTTTTCAAATCAAATTCAACCTTTTCTAATCAAAAATTGTTGTTTGGAAAAGGTTGAATTGGTTGGCCTTTAGATTTATTAAGCCTTTAGCTCAATCTCTATAGCTTTTAGCTCTTGATTTCAAACGAGTTTTGTTAATTTTCTACTAAATATAAATATCGGTCAGAACCTAAAAGCATTTTTATTTCTATGGAGTCAGAACCGAGAAGAAATTGTTGAGCCGGTCTTAAGAAAATATTTAATAGCAACAGGAATATTTTCTTCTTTTCCTAAAAATTTCCTTGAAATGTACCGTTTGCAAATTTCAAAAGGTAAGCTTAATCTGAGCTATTTAATCTTCAATTTGAACTAATATAGGATATCTCATGGGCCCTAACAGCCGTGGGCCCCCCTACTGATATCAATCAAATAAAACTAATTTACATAATTGAGAAACGAAATAAAGAATTTTTATTTTTGAAGCTCAAAGCCGAGGCAACTGGTATGAAAAATACTTTAAAGTTTTAACAAAATATGTCATGGCTATGACCACAGATAAGAATATCAGGTGTTTCAAGCCGAACAAGTTTTTGGTAATTCATTCTGGAACCCAAAACCTGAAATTCAAACCAATTTAAATTATTTTTACTGAGGTTCCATCTAACTTTTATTAGAAGAAAGACAGTTAGTAGAGACATATTTTAATAAGCTCATTATTTTTTAAATAATTTCGCCCATTTTTGTTGTAAAAAATTACAACTACAATTTTTGCTTTAATAATTTAACTTTAAAATTTAATATAACAAATAAAATTGTTGAATTAAAACAAATATTTGCTCAAAAATATTTATATTTATTTACGATAGATGGTGTTACGTGAATCATTTTTGTATTATTTTGAGTGCAAGATAAAATATTACAGACACATTTAATGTTGGGTTCCAGTTCAAAAAACCGCAAAATCATTCGGGCTTGGTTCATATGATATTCTTATCTGTGGTTAAACACATATTCGTCTGATCATCGTCAATCTGATTAAACGACGTATGCGAAAATTGCCTTGTCAATAAAAACTGTTAAGAGATTTATTGGTTGAATCAAGACAATGGCTAATCAGTTTCGTCATTCAATCATCCGAATCAATTGATAAATGGCTTAGCTCCATTCAAATTGCCCAATTGTACATTTTTCAGAACCTCATTCGCAACTCAAATTGGTATCTCCATTTCATTATATAAACCGAGTTCCATCGCAATCGGTTGATGCTTGAGAGAAAAATGGTTTAGTTTCATTAAAATTGGTGATTTTCTAAAACCAAATCCGGAACTCATATTGAAATCCTGTTATCATCATACAAAGCAAGTTTCATTCAAATCGGCTGAGATATGGTTTAATTCCTTTTAAATTGGCTGTTTTTAAAACCCTCAGGCCGTGTCCGGAAATAATTATGGAATCCCACCAAAATAACAAAAAGCACAAATTAAAAAAGCAGCTTAAACAACAGTGATGATATTTGTAATAATGCCGAAACCACAAACTCGCGGCCAGGGCATTGGAGCAGCAGATTAAAAATTGGCTCCGACTCCAAGCTCCGGCTCCATTAAAATTTCCGGCTCCGGCTCCAGCTGCGACTCCGGAGCGGCTCCGAATAACAAAACAAATCAAAATAAATGTACTAGGTACATATAACATAGTAAAGCATTTGTTAAAGGAAAACAACTTAATTAAGTATAATAATGTTGGTATAACTTTATTAATCAGCAAATTGATTCATCCTCAAAAATAAAATATTTTCCAAAATATCTGGTTTAAGCGAAGAACGCAAATCGCTTGCTATACACTTAAGTGCAGAAAATAGTCTCTCTATGCTTGCTTGCTAAACTGTCAAACAAATGACTATTCTGTACGCCTCTTGAATATTTTTTGGGTAGTGTTCAATTCCTTCGAAAACTGATTTGATTTTTAAGCGTCGTTTCATCCATTTCTTTACAGGCATCTATGAAACTTTGGTTAAAAGAATCTTTACTTGTGACGGTGAAATTAACTTTATGTTGGTCAAACATATTCTAAAATGAGATGGCATTATTTTTTTGCCAGTTACAACTGTTGGAGAAATGCGCATGGGCAGGATCAGAAAGAAATTATCGAGAAAAAAGAGAATTTGGATGAGAATTTATCCTTCTTATTTCTCCTTCTTTCATTTTTATAATGTAATTTTGTGTCCAATTTTTGGTGGTAATTTTTTGTACTGTTAACTAGAAAGATCATCACGCATTTCAATTATCAAAAGAGAAATTAATTTAAAGAGCACTTAATAACATTCGTAGTTGAAATAGAAAATTTGCTATGGAGCTGGAGCCAAATATGTCAGCAAATATTTCGCTCCAGCTCCGCTCCGCTACAAGTAAAACCACTAGCTCCGGGCAGGTCCGGCTCCAGTCCGGAGCCAGCTCCAATGCCCTGCTCGCGGCACCACTTACTAAACTTTAGTCTCGCCATGCAATTAGATTAGTGGTAGAATTTATATAATGAAACACGGTTATTTTGGTGTTGTCACTATCTTATTGTGAAATATTTATTTTTATTGGAAAATTGAAGTTACGATCGTTTCGGATGTTACTTCTCTTAAATGCCGCCGGTAACTCCATCCGTTGAGATCATTTTATTCGCTCGATACCTCACTCTTTTGGGTGTTTTGCTCACTCACATCAACAAATGTATGTAACTTGTGCGTGTAGGTCTTAGTTATACCATTTCCTCATCCGATCCGGATTAATCTTCTTGGCCCATTCTACCCAAAAAGTTCGATCAGCCCAAGTGGATAAAACACCATCGACACGATACGCAGGACCACCCGTTATGTCGAAATCTTTTTTCCTCGTAATATAACTTTCCCTGCATATGATCGCATAACCGAAGTTTAGTTAATTGGGAACCGAACAGCTTATTAATTCCAAAACCCGCGGCGAATTGAAGATACAAGTTCGCAGATCGAAACCCGCTTCTCAATGAATATAAATCAACTGGTGCGTGATTTCCATACATTCTTCTATTGTTTTGAAACTATCGAGGCAGTCATCGACATATTATTGCTGTTTGATTGATTGACAGGCATCGTTGAGCGTCTTCGCAGTCCGGTTTGATACGAATCTGGTGAAATATTTTCTGTATGTCGCCACTGATATCATACCTGTGTTTTCAAAATTTAGACAGCACGGCTACGAGGTTTGCGTATATATCAGCGATTCCGTTGACTGCAAAATGAGTTAGTACCACGTTTGTTTTCCTTTCGTTCGTGCTTTTTCTATATGTAACTTCTTCTAAACCTTTCGAAAGCTTCCGTTCGAAGCTCAGGAATCGATGGCTCTAATGCAAAAAATCTTTTGACATACTCGTGTAGATCCTGGTCTGCCACTTTATGAGGATTCAGTGACACGTAGTTGAATTTCTTCTCATTAGGCGTAAGTATCGCTGCTGGATCTTCTCACGCTATACTAACTGTATTTTGCGGAACTTACAGCTATATTGATTCAAACCTATCAAAATACGAGGTTGTACCTCCGTGTTTGTCGCAATTTCAAGATTTCTTAAATTATCGGACTATTCTGGTACTTCTCGTTCGATTGGCTGCATTGCGAGGCATATAGCTACTCAGTCGTCCTGAATTCCTAATTCGTTTGCTAAATCGCATTGTAGAAGTGCTGCTGTCCACGTTCTAGAAATACATATGTAGGCAACGTATGTATTGCTTTTCCGTACAACACCGCCGTTACTATCTGGTAAAATCCATATCATTTTGTGTGACAGTGCATGTGGATTCGCTGTTGAGCAGAAGTCAGAGTTTTGGTTTGTTTTGGTTCTGGAGAGCTTGATCCTCAAGGTTTCATAGAAATTGAAGACTAACTAGTAGTAGGTAGTGAGCTTGGCATAAGCAAGTTAGTTTTTACGGCGTTATAGGTATAGGCCTTTAGGCACTTGTTCAGTCTTCAGAGTTTATAAAGGCTGTTATAAACTGTGGCCAGCTCTTCGAGAGCTGAGTATAGCAGACTTGCAACTGACATTTAGTCAAGTTGAATCTCCAGACCATTGATGGAATACAGGCCATAGTGCTGTCTAGGAATTATTGTTTTGTGGTGTTTGGTCGAAGCCAGGAGCGTGAGATTAAATGGGATCCCATGTTTAAATGGTTGCTCTATGGTCGTGACTGCTGGGTAAATTATCTCTGGTAAATGATACAGGCTCAAAAAGTACTTGACTGGATGTTTCGATTGCGAATCTGAAGTTGTTTAAATAGATCGCTGGGGTAGTGTGGATTGGTGTTGATATGTTTATTTGAGCGGATGTAACGTCTGGTTCAGATATTGGCTTTGGTGAGAATGACAGAGTTTAAGTGGTTGTGGTAATTGGTGTTGATGTACGAACTGCAGGAGAAATGAGTATTGAAATCCTGTATGTGATGGAGTTACTGACGCTGTTGAAATAAACTGAGCAGTATTAATTGATGGATATTGGTGTTCGTGTATTGACTTGGTGCGGATGTAACAATATGTGCAAATATTGTCTCGGTGTGGATGCTAAAATTTGTGTGGTTATTTGTGCTAACTAGGTAGATGATGTGATCCATAAATTACCATATATCGTGAGGAGTGCTCCTGCGGAACTCGGTGGTTGATTTGGCAATAAATCGTAACTCTTCAGAATTCTTTCAAAATTATCAAGTATTTTAAATTTTCATAAATTTGACATCACAACATAGGGCATTATTAAAAATTGAATATAAAGTATGTATAGGTACATTATAAAATTTAATGTAAGAAATACTAAAATCTGACAACAAATTATGTTAAATGTCTCTTAATATAATTTATGAATTGTGTTAGCTTGTTCTAAATTTAAAAGTCCATAAAATTTTTTAAGTAAAATGATGCAGTTTTTCTACAATCAAAAGCAAAGATCAACCCCCAAAATCACCAAGTGATTTGATAACACTGACTTACATTTAGGATTTTGACAACAACAACATAACATAAAGGATTAGCTATAAATTTGATGCAAAATGGGTAATAAACAAAATGCCAGACTCTGTATCCGAATTACTTAAAATTTTACTTAAGATAATTTGAGCGTTAATTGTTTTAAACTGAAAAGCACCTAAAGCTTTGTTAAATTGTTCGACCTCCAAAGTCACCAATTATTTGTAAACAATAATATATTTGGCAACAACATCATATATTCAAAGAAATTAGTTGTTACGTCGGATTACGAGTTTTTATAAACTTAAAAGCACATAAAGCTTTGGAAAATTGTTTATTACTAAAGAAGTTCAACATCCAAAATCACCAATTATTTTATATTTTAATAGATTTAACAACAACAACACACCATAAATGACTAATAATCACAAATTAATGTTAAATGGTGGAATAATGAATTCGAATTATTTAAAATGTTATACTTAAGATAATTTGTGTTGCTTGTTTTTCGCTTATTAAAAATTATAAGCTTGTGTAAAGCTCTGTCAAATTGTCGACCAGTAAAATGATTATTGTTAAAATCAAGCATAGCATAAAATTATTGTTTAACCTCCTAAATCACCAAGTATTGAAACATTAATGAATTTGACAACAACAACTTACCATTTAGGATTTTGACAACAAAAACATTTCGCACATGATTAAAAACAAATTGGAGGCAAAATAAGTATTCAACAAAGTGTTATAAGCTGAAACCAAATTATTTAAAATGTTGCTTAAGATAATTAAAGTGTTGCATGTTTTAGCGTATTCTAATATAAAAGCTCATACAAAGCTCTGTAAAATTTTCGAGAAGTGTTGTTGATGAAATGAAGTGTGGCACAAAAAATTGTTCAAGCCCTAAAATCACCAAGTACATATTTGAAATATTTTTAAATTAGCATTTTGACAACAACAATATATCATATGGGATTTAAAAGCTTTTAAAACTTTACACAATTTTCTATAATTGAAATGCTTCATTGGTAAATTCAAATATGTAACAAAAGGCTTAGCACTTGAAAGCACCAAATATTTAAAATTTTAACAGTTTGTTCGAAATTTAAAAGCTCTTAAAGCTTTACACAATTTGCCATTACTAAATGATAACCCTGTTAAAAGCAGATATTTAAATATATGATTATTAATCAAATATGTTGTAACATATTTGACAACAACAACTTATCATACGGTATCATCATCATTACACTCTGAAACAGAATTATACTTAGAATGTTACTTAAATGCTAATTTGAGCGTTATTTGTTTTGGGCGTGTACTTAATTTAAAAGCACATCAAGCTTTGTAAAATTGTCGTTAACTAAAATGGTATGATTTCGACCTCCAAAATCGGAAATTCTCATTTAGGAATTTAAGAACAACAACGTATCACAGGGGATTTATACAAAATATCACACAGAAATTCCATTTGAAATGTGTATTTAACGAAATGCTATAGTATCAAAAACCGAATTACTTAAAAGTACATAAATCTTTGTACAATTGTTTGTAACTAAAGTGATATTATTGTTAAAATAAAATATAGTACAAAGAAGCAGCGCAACCTCCAAAATTATCAATAATTTTAATACTTTAATAGATTTGACAACAACAACAAACGATAAAGGACCAACTACCATTTTGATATAATATAGACATTCAACAAAATGCTATAATCTGAATATGAATTATTTAAAATGTTATTTAAGATAATTTGTTTTGCTTGGTTTTAGCTATTTTTAAACTTAAAAGCACATAAAGCTCGGTAAAATTTCGTATAACTAAATTGACATTATTGTTAAAAGCAACATGAAGTTTAACCTCCAAAATCACTAATTATTAAAAATTTTAATAGATCTGACAACAACAACGTCCCATTTAGGATTTTGACAACAACAACTTATTACACTGGATTAATTATAAATATGTTGTACAATGGGTATTTAAAGAAAGTGATTGAATCTAAAACCGAATTACTTAAAGTGTTACTTTAAAAGCTTATAAAGAAGCAGTTGGTCAGTTTCAGTTGGTCAATTAACAATAGATTGGCTCTGAACGTGAGCAAATGTAAGACTCTTTATTTTAATCGTATCTGCCCACCCATTTTTCACCAATATAAGCTGTATAATGAAGACGTTGGCCGAGTTGGGATTCTTGCATCCGACGCTACATTTACCAGACATGTTAGCATCATTATTTCAAAGTGGTATATTATGTTGGGCCTTATTAAATGAAACTGCAGAGATTTTAGTGACCAGATACCTTTGCCATCACTGTATGTTTCCTTTGTTCGGTCTATTTTGGAGTATGTATCTCCAGTTAGGGTGCTATTCTACCACTGCCATACCGGAAAGATTGAGAGTGTTCAGAAGCAATTTGTTCGCACTCCCACCTTACAAGGATCGATGTACTCGCACGTCTAAAAATCTATGCTCCCGAACATCGGATGCATCAACGTGATGACCTTTTATTCATTGACCTGGTACCAATAAACTATGGTCTTTCGGAACCGATCCTGAAAATATCACGGGTGTTCAATTCAGTATTTGAAATTTTCACATGTCGAGAGATTCATTCAAGAATGTTTTATTTAAGTTTTTTGTACCGGTAATTATTTATGCCAATTGTAAACCCTGTATAGGATCAAATAAATAAAATACTAACGCGTGTTTACGGGAAATTGAAGCCGTTTGAAAGATATCGGCAAGTCCGTGGGAATCATTGGAATCGTCGGAATGTTTGCCAGTTGGCCGGCTGCAGGGCCGCTGAGGATGGTTGCCACAATTAAGTTTTCTTTTAAATCTTTAATTAGTAGCCTTGTGCCATTGCACATGTTAGGAGGGCTTACATTTCTTAAAAACATGATAGGCGTACCGATTTTTAATGGTAGTTCGTGAGATGGCAAGCCAGAAGAATTAAACGAATTTAAAAATTCTTGTGGATAGTGGACTGTATCTTCGATATTAGTGACTGTGTAGATTCTTGATTTTTTGCCCTTGAACACAGCCAATGAAAGTCCCTTTCGAGTAAATTTTCGAGGCCAGAATATACTGCATCTATGAGACTATCCGCACTAGTGCCTCATTTAGAACGATTTCAGCACAGTTAGTGCTCAAATTTGGAGAAGGGAAAACTCCTTCCCCAAATTTGAGCAGTTGATGACACAAAAGTAACTCCCGCTTAGGTCCTTTAATGTTCGGTCCACAGCTTCAACATGGGCTATGTGACTCATGGCACACTCGTCCCACATTATCAGTGACGTGTCCTGTAACAATTTGCCAAGAGGCCCATTTTGCGTATGGAACATACGGATTGTTGCTCCATAGATACTGATAATGGGAGTTTGAATGTAGAGTGTGCAGTTTTCCCGTCGCTTAATAGAGTAGCAGCAATACCTGATGAAGCGACTGTCAGGGCTATTTTCCAGATCGTCTTACCTGTGCTTTAATAAATTGATGAGGATTGTCTTTCCCGTGCCTCCTGGGGCATCAAAAATATTAGTTTGCCTCTATTATTCATCACACTGTCAATTATTGTATCAAACGCCTGTAATTGATCTGTGACTAATTTTGGAAAATTTTCGTTGATAAAATCTGTCAACTCACTGACGTTGTTCTGTCGTACCAGCATTGTACCCATCGCATCATTTCGTGAACGAATAGGAGAGAATAATCCGAAATCACTTAAACTTTTGTCATTCAATTCCATAGCTTATTTTAAATTTATATCAAACCTTCATTGTCCATATCGTGATTGAAAAGCAAAGTATAATCCTGATTTAGCTGTTGAATTATGTATCTGATGTCTTCACAAAAATCTTTTTTTTAAGTTATTCCACAATTTTAATGGTTCAGATGGCTGACAAAATAGTAGAATGACTACAAACAACTCCTTCAGCTTTAATGGATATTGCGAAATTGAAGCTTGTCTCAAAGTATTTTCCCAATGATCATTAGTTTCGAGCAAACCTATATCTCGGCAAGCTGCTTGATAGGTTTCTTTGACAACTCCATTTACAGTTTTTAAGTTTTGGAATGAGGTTGGACATGGATGAGGATGTACACCATATATTCTTCCCAAAGCAGCGTCTTTCTTTATGTCTGGATGCCCATCTATGATTTGATCGTGCCTTCTTCCTTAATTTCTGGCCATTCCGGGTTGCAAGTAAATGTCACAAATAAATCGGGTCTCCCGTAGTTTCGGACGTACGTTATATCATCCTGAGCTTTTCGTGCTTATAACGCGCGGATCCCGTGAAAGTTGAAGGCAAGATGACGTGTGGTCCAATATTTGCAGGGTTCGAATTAGCATTCTCGTTTAAAGCATCTGGTAGGTGTGTATAGTCGTCAGCTCTCAGTTGTTGTTGATTATGACATATGTGATTTAGTCTTTCTGATATCATTTTAGCCATCATATCGACACAGTATTGACTAAACAAATCTCTGTAATAATGTAAAGAATTGAAACAGTCATCTCTTATCATCAGCCTATACGCATAAAACTGCATACATGAAACAGTTTTATTCCTCACTTAATTCTAAGAGGTAGAAATAGTTAACCAGTTTTAAGACCTTCTAATAACACTGGATATGTTATAACATTGGATTTATAACAAAAAGTTGGGCCCAAAGAAAATATTACTTCTCAAAACTTCTAAAATTTCTGTAATTTTCCGAAGCTTTTATTAATCTTTTGCCTCAGTTTTAACGTATATCTTTAAAGAAGTTATTTTTGAAGCTTTTATAAATTCTGGGATATTTTGAAAGTTGGAATGGAAACCTTTCAATTCCGACCAATAGGCTTCCAGGGCTTTTATAAATTCTGGTAGAATTTAAAAATCTTGGTTCATTAATTTCTAATGACGTTCACCGAGTTCTTGTTGTTTTTAGGGTGTATAGTTAGTTGCATGAGATATCAGGAGATTTTATAAATTTTATAAATTGTAAAATTGGATTAGTAGGTTTGTGGAGAAATTTAGAAAATTTCGTAAATAAAGCTTCGCAGAGCTTTTACAAATTCTGGGGTTTTGAAATTAGTGCTTTTATAAATTTTAAGCTTTGTAAATCTCTGGATTTAATTTTTAAATGTTTATTTATTTTTTCAATTATGATTAGTTCTCTGAACTTCCTAGTATGTAGTAAGTTTACGCGACTATCAATATATTTTGGCAATTTTTGACACAGAAGAACTTGGCGGAAAAAAAATTAAAGTTGGCGGAACCGTGCCCAACAGTTTCCTGCACTCACTGTCACTACTGGTCCCACAGTGCTTATTTAGAACAAGATTAACACACTCACAATATTTACACGCACACATAAGAAATGATAAACTTAATGAAATAATGCATCTTATGGAAGAATACGATTTAAAAAAATTGAGAAGCTTTCATAATCGCTCAATTGGTTCTCAGAAATATGCCTAATTTCGGTTAAATATCACGAGAATTCTTCACCAATTTTGTAAATGAAGATGGTGTATGTACAATGTTTGAGTTCTAAAATTCTGAAAATTTTTGGCAAGGATCACAATTTTTAGTGGCCTGTAATTAACAAGTTGTTTCTTTCGAATTAACAAGAGATTTCTAAATCTTTTGAAACTTTTAATAATTCGAAATTTCTGTCCAACTGGACTTAGGCCGACTTTCCGATTTGCTTTTAAATGGACATACTAGGGGCTAATTAATGTGCTAGTTTCATGATGATCAGTACATTGCAAGTTGCCGAAATATGGCCTTTATTTTGCAACTCAAAACCATTTACATCTAGTTATTGTACCACTTCATGTTAGCGAAACGCACTTTTTATACTAGATCATCGGGAGAAGTTGTCACCGAGTTTTGAAACAATTGTAATGATAATATCGGTGGAGGGTCACTCTGGTTGCCGGTTGTTGAACCCGGCAAAGACGAGGAAGGGTATTTTAATATTATAACGTTCGGATTACGTAACGCCCTTGTGACTTTTGAACTATTAATGGGGAGTATGCTAGAGGGATTATATTGGATGACGTCCGTTAAACAAATTATTGGTAAAAATTTCGACGAGCATTTAAGGATCTTGTTAAATGTTTTGGATCGGATATACATAGTCGGATTAAAATAAGGCCAAAAAGGGGAAGCTGTACAGAGCGGAAGTAAAATATTTCGTACCGGAAGAATCGTGCCCGGATTTGCCAGAGTCGAACACGAAGGGCTCAGAAAGAAGGAGGCGAGCAGACAAGAGAGAAGGATGCAACAACTTCAACAACAATGTCAAGCAACATTTACTACGGTTAGTACAAATTTGGGTGACCGCTTGGGAACATGATGATGGAATGAATTCCCGCACCTCCCACCACAAATTCTATAAATTTTACTTTCTCTAAAACATTTTAAATTCTATCAATCCT
The DNA here is from genome assembly GCA_963556165.1 of Tipula helvola. NCBI lineage: Eukaryota > Metazoa > Arthropoda > Insecta > Diptera > Tipulidae > Tipula > Tipula helvola. Next base: position 330,465,310 of record OY744483.1, on the reverse strand, counting down.
TCATATTTTTAAATTATGTGAATCCTATAATTTCTAAAAATTCTAAAAATTTTATAAATGTAAATTTCTTAGATTCTCGTTCTGTTCTTTTGTGTGGATTTTAATTTTATAAATTGTCAAGTCTGTCAGTTCTATCAGTTCTCTAAATCCTACAAGCTCAAATTTTACTTATTCTAAAAATTCTATAATTTCATAATTCCCATAAATTCTACAAACTCCAAAAATTCATTCAATTCTTTAAATTTTGTGAATCTTAAAAATTTTATAAATCTTACAAATTCTGTAAATTCGATAGATTCTATAAAATTCATAAACTTTATAAATTCATAAAGCCATAAATTACATGAATTTTTTAAATTTTATCATTTCTATAAATCCTATAAATTTTAAAAATTCAATAAAGTTATGAATTTATAAATTCTTTAAAATATTTATTCTTTGAAATTGACAATTTATAAATTCATTAAATTCTACAAATTTTAATAATTTTTTAAAATTCGATAATTTCTCCAACTTTTATAAATTCTTTAAATTTTTACTGCCTTTTATTAAGATCTATAAATTTTAAAAATTTGCAGGTTATAATAAGGATACAAATTTTTTGAACATTTTAAATTCTTTGAATTCTTTAAATCCCACAAATTCTACAAATTTCAAAACTTCATTAGGTTCTTTAAATTCTGTGAATTTTAAAAAATCCTATAAATTGAATTCGAACTATTTTAGTTTTTTTTTAAATTCTGTAAATTTTAATTATATAAAGTTTCAAAATTCAGTAAGTTCACTATTTTCTGTAAATCCTATAAATTCTATAAATTCGACAGATTCTATAAATTTTATAAATACTATTATAGCCATAAATTTCATGCATTTTTAAATTCTTTAAATTTTATTAATTCTGTAAATCCTACAATTCTATAAATCTTTTGAGTTCTTTAAATTTTATAAATTTTTTTAATTCTTTAAAACATGTAGATTCTTTGAATTTTACAAATTTTATAAATTCAATAAATTCGATAAATTCTAAAAATTTTAATAATTTCTACGAATTTCTTAAAATTCTGTAAGTTCTTTAAATTTTCTAAATCTTATACGAGATATTTAGTCCCGTAAGTTGATAGATTCTGTAAATTTCGTTTACATAGTAATAAAGCCATAATTTTCATGAATTTTATAAATGCTATCAATTCTATAAATCTTATAAATTTTAAAAATTCTGTAAATTCAATAAAGTTTATGAATTTTATAAACGCTTTCAAATATGGATTCTTTGAATTTAAAAATTTATAAATTCATTAAATTCTACAAATTTTAATAATTTTTTATTTCATAATTTCTATAGATTTTTTACCATAAATTCTATAATTTTAAATTTCTAAAAATTTGCAAGTTATAATGACACAAATTTTTTGAACTTTCTAAATTCTATAAATCACAAATTCTACAAATTTAAAAAAATTCAATAGGTACTTTAAATATTGTAAATTTTATAAATCCTAAAAATTCCGTAAAATCGACTTTTTTTTTAAATTGTATAAATTTTAGTAATATAAAATCTACAAATTAAATAAGTTTTTTTTATTTCTGTAAATGCTATAAATTTTTAAAATCCTAAAAATTCTTTAAATTCGACAAATTCTATAAATTTCATAAATTTTATAAAACCATACATTTCATGAACTTTTAACTTCTTTCAATTTTATCAATTCTCTAAATCCTAAAAATTCTAGAACCTTCATATATTTTATAAACGCTTTAAAATATTTGTAGAATTCAATAAATTCGATAAATTCTACAAATTTTAATAATTTTATAGAATTTTCTACAAATTTCTAAAAATTCTGTTCTTTAAATTATTGTTATTTATGTTCTTTAAGTTCTTTAAATTATGTAAATTGTATAAATCCTAACTATCCTGTAGGTTCGATCGATTCTGTAAATTTCATGAATTTTGTAAATTTTATCATTCTCTAAATCCTATAAAATTTAAAAATTCTATAAATACGTTCAAGTTTGTGAATTTTATAAATTCTTAAAAATATGGATTCTGTGAGTTTAATAATTTTAAATTCAATAAATTCTATAAGTTTTAGTACTTTTTTAAAATTCCATAATTTCTACAAATTTTATAAATTTGTTTGTGCTAATAAGGACACAAATTTCTTTAATTTTATAAATTCTTTAAATTCTATGAGTCCCATAAATTTTACCAACTGAAATAATTCATTATGTTCTTTAAACTTTTTAAATCTTTAATTCTGTAAATTCGACCAATTTTATTTCTTTTTTAAATTCTATAAATTTTTTTTTATAAAGTCTAACAATTCAAAAGTCCTTTTAAATTCTTTAAATCCTAGAAGTTCTGGAAATTCGATAGATTCCTTAAGTTTCATGAATTCAACCAATTTTATAAATCATAATTTTATGCAGGGGATTATTATTATTATTATTATTACTTGAGGGCCATGTGGGGGCTCAAGCCACCCTGCACTGCGACCTAAAAGATCTTTTGTGCATTAAGCCCTACTTAATTATCCGTCCAGTCAATATTCAAGCTCTTAATGAACCTGATAATACTGCCTAACGGTACGTGATACATACTATCTGGGCTCATTGCTCTCCCTCCTAGATGTAATAACATTTACTTCTGCTAGAAGAGCGGTAGCATTGGGACTCAAGGACATCGAGAGGGCAGACCCACTCCCGTATATTCCTATCCATGCCTCGTCCACCGTTATGCAGGGGATAAACACAAGACTCGCTTCATGTGCCGTAACTGCACACAATTTCAGCAAGTACTCACACTGCCAAAGGCCATATTTTGGCAACTTGCAACATACCGATCCTCGTGAAATAAACACATTAATTAGCCCCTTCTATGCCCTTTTAAAGCTCAGCGCATGGATAGTGTAACTAGTGTATGTCAAGAATGTAGGAGGTATTTGCTTGGATGAACTCCGCCATAGTTTTGGGCTAGTCATAAAGTTAAACGCCTTTGTAACCAATCGAGTATCTCTGATTAGTAAATTCAGCCCAATCCGATAACGATCATCCGCATCATCAAACATGGTCGAAAATAAAGCGTGAACCACCAAATCACTTGTTTCGCTGCGAATGCAATATCCCGGTTCAATCGAAAAGATATTACCTTCTATCTCCTCATGTAGTCTGCATTCTGTCTTTTGTCGCTATAACCCTACGTGCCTCGTTTTTGCTGCTACGACTTAAACTAAAACGTTATTAAAAAATTTGATTTGAGATTTTTAATTGAGCACATTGAATAATTTGTGTCCATTTGGGAACATTGTATCCGATGCTACAGTCAATGCGACAAACAGGTCAATCACCTTTTCTTTAACAAAGTCCTTGGAAACAAAACCAATTAACAATGAAATTGTTTGGGAAAATTCCTAAACCATATCACCTTTTATATAGACTCGATTAAATCTTTAATCACTCCCTGATTTATTATATGTAAACTTTTAATACGTACCTATACGATTTTAGACCTCCGCTTCCCATATTGACGCCTTCAAAAATTTAATTCTCATACCACCTTCACACATTTTAAATTTAAAAAACAAAACGGATGTCTTATCCCTAGCTGCGAGTTATTGCTGTATACACGCATTCTACCCTGGGATGAAAATCGAAATTTAACTATAAACGAACAGATTAAGGAAGTTAAACGTCTTATCAGATGTAAAATCACATTATCCCATATTTATATGGATGTCTATGTATATATAGTAGGTACATAGATGAAGAAATGTAAGATGCTTGTTAAGAAAATAATAAATTATGTGTGCAGGGTGTGCGCCAAGAGACGATAGAAAATTATTGATCAGATCATTAAATTTAGTGTAAAAATGAGTCTTCGAAAAAAAAAAAATCTCTTTCTACACACACACACAAACACAAAAAATAGTTATTATTTATAACACCTTAGCATGTGGTATTATATCGTTCTTAAGTCAATCATTTGTAATTTATTGAGTGAAATGATGAAAACAAAAATTTTGATGTATGATTAATTGATGATCGATGATCGTTCGAAATCGAATCGTACTCGCGTATTTAGTTATTTACGAAAAATTTCTAATTTGAAATTTTAGTTTTTAATTAAAAAAAAATGCCCGATTCTAGTTTTTGTTTTTTTTTAATTAAATGGACGTTTGGGTTTAAATTATGTATATGGAATTGGCTCTAAACTATATTGATTTTTATCAATAAATCGATATGTGGTGTACGTTTAGACGAGAGTTTGCTGATCTATAAAATATATGTAGGTTACGGTAAATAGTTTGCGAACTATTTAGTTTATATTAATGAGGTGCGGGCATCTGTTTGAAATAATTTAATATTTTGATTTATCGTTACGATGGGGGAACAAATTGAATTTGAAGTATGATTGGCTTTTTTGATTAAATGAAATCATCTTGAAATGTTCGAACCGCTTAAAATATTTGTTGTGATCAACCATAACGAAACCCGACAAATTATATTTAATCTGGTGTGCCACAGCAAAAGCTATAATTGAGCTATAATTATTTGTATTTTTTCGATATACACTGAAAATAAAAATTAGCTCACTGACAAATTTGTCAACGCCAATGAAAAAGTTTGCTGCTTGCTGGTACAAATAATCGAAATCGATGGAAATTAGTTTAGATCCATAACTTTAAGTGTAAGTTGACCACTCCTCCAAAATCCGTGCTATGTTTTTTCTATATACTATATAACAGAAGAATTGACTAATTTCTAGGGCATCCTTTTCTGGTTGGCTGTCATCAATTGTAGAATAAATCGTAAGTGGCAAATTCAATACGAGGTAAATATTAAATAATTTTCTAAAATAAAGGCAAAATTTACTCCGCTAACCTGTAGAGATAACTCTTCTCTTTTAAATCTTTTGGGTTTTGGAAGGACATCGTTCTTTCTTAACTATAGTTTTTGTACCGATCGTCCAGTTGTCCTTTGAATACATACATAAAAAAAATCTAATTAATTTTACAATAAGTTAGGCCAAATTTTCCGCCAACACTTGATTATGAATTCTGTGATTTCATAATACACAGATTTATTTGTATATTCTCCCGTTGTTTTGCTGGAGTTCCAAATTTTACTGATCTTTATTATCACTCATCGTGCTACCAAATCCCGTTAATGGTTAATCTCCGTCGTGTCTGGTGCTGTCATCTTGCCTAATGCGTAATCTTCATTTTCATCTCGTATCATGCCATCTAGTGGACGATCTATGTGAACGAAAATGATAAAATATTTCATTAATAAATTTATTTTATGACTTTGAAAATCATAACAATGAAGCGGTGAGTCTTGTAGAAGGGGTTTCATAGGCCAATAAAACCGTATCGACTTTTGGGAAGCTTTCCGCATCTGGCCATCAGTCATGTCCAATGAACCACATAGTGTTGACTGTATTGATCTAGTCCAAAACACTAACACGGATAATCAGCATCAGTTGGACGATTTACAGATAGTGACGCTGAACAAGGTGACGAGTTCATTTCTAGTAACCCGCAGCATGATAAACATTGGTTGTATGAGTCTCATAGAGCATAATATTGACACTGGTGATGCTAAGTCAGTTAAAACGAGGCCTGACCTATCTCGGTATGATAAGGTTGGGAGTGGTAGAAGAGGCTGGTCCAACTGAGTGGGCACACCCCAATACGATTCGGTTTAGACACTCGCAAATAAAATGAAGTCACAGTAAAAGATTGTTATCCTATAACGTACATAAATAGGATTTTAGGACAGTTAGTCGGTACAAAGTACTTGTCCAGTTTGAACCTCAGCGATGCCTTCTGGCAGATTGAGTTAAATGCTAGTAGTCGACCCAAAACGGCTTTTATTGTACCTAGAAGAGGACTCTTCCACACCGCCATACAGGCGAATGCCGTTTGGGCTGTGCAATGCTAGCCAAACTCTCTGCCGGTTGATGGACAAGATTCTCGGAGTAGATTTGGAACCGAAGGGGTTTGTTTACGATTTTGCGAATCTTACGATTAGCTTAGATAAATCGCGGTTTTGCCTAAAGGAATTCAAATATCTAGGATATATCCTTGACGAGCACGAATTAACAATCGATCCCGAAAAGATTACCGGAATCCTCAACTTCGCAACACCTAAATCTGTTAAAGACGCCCGAAGACTCATTGGGATGGCTGGTTGGTTATTCCCGACTTTTTAGCAGGTATAACACCACCTTTTGAGAAAAATTACCAGTAAAAAGTTTCAATGGACCTTCGTGTCTTAGGTCGCTTTCACTCAATTGAAGAGTTTACTTGTGTCCGTTCCAATTCTTGTCAATCCAGACTTCGAGAGGATGTTCGCTGTTTTGACACAAGAAGTGGATGGCAGCAGAGGGTGATAGCTTATATGAGTCAGAAACTCACAGCCACGCAAAGAAAATATTCGGCCACAGAGCGTGAATGTTTGGCAGTGGTATTAGGCATCGAGAAGTTTAGGCGTTATATCAATGGTGTGATATTCAAAGTGGTAACCTACTGTGCCTCTCTGATATAGCTGAGGAACCTGAAGGACCCTGCATCGAGGGTGGCTCGCTGGTCAATGCGTCTCCAAGGGTATGATTTTGAACTCCAGCACAGAAAAGGGAAATTAAATGTAGTGCCTGATGCATTGTCTCGTGCTATTGAGTGTATTCTAGTCGATACTGAAATGCCTGATGACCTAGCATATCAGAAGATCAGGCAAGATGTGTTGGATTTTCCCGATAAGTATCCCGACTTTCGGATACAAGATAGGAAGTTGTACAAATATTGTCAACCGGTGGAAGGCGATGATACATATAGCTGGGCGTGAAAGTTATATGTTTCGAAGTCCAACAGGATGAAAATATTAAATAATAACCACGATAACACTTTAGCTGCACACATTGGCTTCTTTAAAACGCTCCGACGACTTTAGGAGAAGTACACACAAAAAAATATTGCGGTGTGAATGGTATTTTATCCGAAAAAAGCTTTATTTTTTATCCAATAGTACCATATTAACTCCGCAAGATCGGGTACAAATTTTAAAGTATCCAAAAGGATCGAACAGTATACTTTTGCACCGTTTGGAGTAAACGCAAAAGTTGTCAACAGCGGATTTTTTTAAAAGGTACTTTCCAGAGATTATTTTCGTTCTATCGGAGTAAATATTTACACCGTTTGGAGTTTTCGTGAAAAAGTAAAATTGTAAGAGAATTTGGCTGTATTAGTTAAATTCGCTAAAGCAACCTGAATATTCTTTCTGTATAATAGAATTTAAATTGTGATACAATCATACAATCAGTCTAGTCGCAGCGGCCTGATGAGAAGATTCAATTCTCTTACAACCTTCGGAACATATTAAAATCATAATATGATTTTAATATGAATAGGTATTATGCATTAAAATAAAATACCAATGGGATAAAAACCATACACTCAAAAAATGTGCGGTGTTAATTGGTTTTTTATCCGAAAAAGTATTTTATTTTTCTCCAACTGAATATACATAGTTTTATAAAATTAAATACGCATCAACGGATAAATATTTTTATCTATCCGAAAACATAAGTTTTTATAAAAATTCCTTTTGAATTGAATAAAATGCACCTCTAGGTGTTTTCCTAAAGATGAATGTTCCTGTTTGGTTTTTATGCGGTGTACAAATTTTTATCCAAATGTATTTTATGCCATTTTTATTATAATATCCGATTGGATTCAAATTATAAATATCCGATCGGTGGGACACTATGTAACACCGATTCGGTGTTGTGGTGACCTTTTATTTTTTTGTGTGTATTATTGGCCGAAGATGGCTGGCGATGTGCGGAATTACGTCAAGGTTTGTGAAAAACGCCAGCGTTCCAACTCGTCCATGGGAGATGATAGCCATAGATTATATGGGGCCTTACCCTCGGTCTAAAGTTGGAAACAGGTACTTACTAGTTGTCATTGACGTTTTTAGTAAGTTCGTCTTGTAAAAACCTCTTCGACGGGCTGAGACGGTTTCACTGATAAACTACTTGGAGGAAACTGTTTTCCTAGTATTCGGTGTTCCGTCCACTTTAATATCAGATTTTCTGCAGAAATATGAGGTTAAGCATTGGTTAAAAGCTTATTACCACTCACAAGCAAACCCGGCAGAGAGGGTTAATAGGAGCAGACAGTATAGCAATACGGAGCTATATAAAAGATGACCAGCGTGTTTGGGACGAAAATATCAGTCATATAGCGTGTGCTTTTAGAGCAGCCGTACATGACTCTTAGCGATATACGTCGTTCTTTGTCAATTTTGGACGAAACATGGAGGTATCTGGCGCGCGGAATACCAACATGGAAGATAAGGAACAGAGCCCGAATCAAGAAGAGCGTGCATAGAAACTGAGAGAGATACATCAGGCTGTTGAAAAGAACTTGCAAAAAGCCTATAATCAGAACACCCAAAGGTACAACTTACGTACGCGACCGATACAATTTGAGGTAAAAGAGGTCATAATGAAGAAGAATTATAGATCGTCAAAGGCCATAGAGGAGTACAATAGTAAGTTTAACTCTCTCTATGAGAAATGCTGGGTTAGAAATAAAATAGGTAGTGCCACATATAAAACGGTTACTAGTTCTAATAGAATTTCATAAAATGCACTAAATTTATTTGGATAAACGAAATTCTGTTAAGTAAATTGTATTTCTTAAATTAAACATAGCTTATTACTCCAACTGAATTCTGTAGTAAGTAATTAATCATTGCAATGAAATTTCATTAAAATGAACTTGGCATTTTACTGATTTTCATATTTTTCTATTTTTTGATAGATTTGGAAATTAGGAAACTCAATTTATTACCATATTTAATTTATGGCTGACGTATTTCAATATACATATAGCATAGAATGGAGTTTGTATAAAAATTGCACGCAAGAAGGCATTTTTACCAACGTTCAATCTGTCTGTAACATCAAATTTGTGTTCACAAATTTGTATGTTTCCTAGAGATAAACTCGACGCGAACGACGCACAGTGGGGCCGATTACCAAAAAGCTGGCCAAAATTAAAAAAAAAAAATGTATTTAGGTTTTTCTTTAAGTTAGGTTGGCTTTAATAATACCCTAGGGGTCTTAAAACACTCATAAGAGGGTCAATATACATTAACCTGTCGTTGTGTTAAATTACTTAATAAAAGGCACTAGTGCAAAAACATACGTAGAAGTTTAAAAATACAACTAATTTTAATCAAATAAAATGGAGTCAACTCCTGGAGGCATGTAGAATATAATATGTTTTAAAATATTAGTATTTTAAACAATAAATATTAATTAAACAATAATTGTTTATGTTTTTTTAAACTTTATGTTTTCAAATAAAGCAAGTTTTTAATGAAAAAGTTATATTGTTCTGTAGTGTTCGGTTATCAAATGCATAAGAGGTTGCAGTTAAAAGTATTACCTATAAAATAAAATAAAAATCAGCTGCCCCTAGCTGCCCTTCGATTTTTTATGGACATTTAAAAATAAACAATTGTTGGCTTTACTATTGTTTTCGTCAACCTAGCCTCTTAATAAGGAACATTTACTCACACGATGCCGAAGATGAATAAGCGAGAGAAAGAGAGAGAAACAGGGAGAGGGAGAAAAGAATCTACGTATAAATATATATACAGGGTGACATTTAAATTACGCACCTGAATATCTCGTCAGGGGAAACACTAACCCAAAAATAATATTTACAAACATTATTGGGTGCGGAAGGAGAAATCGAATGGTGACCTTGATTTTAACCTTCAAGGTCATTTGAAGTCAAATCGAATTATTTAAATAGAAATCCCTATTTTTGACCCGCATTCTGAAAGAATGGGGAATTTTACGTCATAATATGTATTTTCCATGACCTCGCAAGATCATAATGAGGAATATATTTACTTGAATTTTTTTTAAATGGTTTTTCGTAGCGACCAACACAAGTGAATTGATTAATAAATGTTTCTTTTAATTTATGTATTGTAAATATTTATTTATAGTTTCAAAAACAAAATTTCAATCCGGTAGTCAAAATTTCATAAAATATCGGTTATTTGACAAATAAGGTTTGCTAATAAGGGATGAAGGGGGTGGAGTTTTGTAAATGTGACGGGAAATTGGTAATCGGTGTCCCAAAAAGCATTAAAATGACATGCAAATATGATATATACGGTATTTTACGCATAGGGGTTGTCAATAAGGGGGGAAAGGGGTGACATTTTCTAAGTCTGCCTACAGATTCGTGACCAGCGACCCCAAAAACCCCCGAGTAGGGAACTTTAGATCCATTTCTTGATTTTACAAATTTTGGCCAGCTTTTTGGGAATCGGCCCCACTGTGCGACGTGACTAACTAAAAAAAAATTGTTAAACTTTGCAATTTTGTAACTAAACAACAACCAAAAGTTAAAATTCAATTATCGCGCTAACAATGATTGCTTTAGTATACATTTTCATGGTTTAATATTTTTTTTTTACTTAGTCACGTCGGCCGCGTCGAGTTTATCTCTAGGGACATTTGATTTAAATGCGAACAGTTTTGCTAAAAATGTTAACTTTGAAGTATTCGACATTTTAAATGCCTTGTTGTTTGTTAGATGTTTACTGACGCTATCTGCCCTACCTGACCTTATCGTCATTCACGAACCCCTCAAGAAGCCTTGATTTGGCCACCTGTACAATTTGTCTATCTACAAATTGCGTAGCTTCTTGATAACTTATATTGAGACCTAAGCTTCAAAACCGCACTTAGTTCGTGTTTACGAAAGATCTGAAATAAAATTAAAATTTTATATTCCCAAAGAACTTTGTCATTTTCCAATGAAAGTTGCAAAATTACCTAATAATTCTAAAGCAAAATAACTGTTTAGAATTATGTTCACTGGAATAAATTGAAGTTTTACAAAATCAAATTTGTGAATTTACATAATTTAACGTTCAGTAATTGCCCTATGGCTTAAATGATACAATTTATAAATGCTAAGTACCGCATTCATTACATATTTAATCCGAACAAACATGGCATACACGCATACATTAAACAAAATTACGTAAATTCAGCCAAATTTGATCGATTGTGTTTGTTCATCAACTTCAAGTTGTAAAACAGATATAGTATGGACAATTGGATAGACAAATCATACCTGTCTGTGGGTAAACCTGTCGAAGAATTATCTATATCCAATTATTAATACAACTTGTTGTACAACTTGTAAGACGATCTCACCCAATCGAGTATCGAGTATAAAGGTTTTTTGAACAACAAAAGCATTAAAGCTGAAATATTTGAATAATGAATTTAAACAGGTTAAATTAACACAATTTTGTTAAATTAAAGAAAATCGCTGATATTTCATTTTGTGTACGTAGAAAAATCGTTAAAATTTAACGGAAAACCTCTCGTTCGAATATCACCGGATTATTTTTCTCAGTGAAGTTTTACCACCAGTAAGGAAGCCGGAAACATTTTTGAAAAATTTGGTTTTCTTTTCTTTTTAACGTCATTATAATCTACTGTTTTGATAACGCCTCTCTTACGTAGATTGGAGTTTGATTGGAATTTTGGCATTTTAAACAAATTTGTTCACACTGCATTCTTTTTATGACTAGAATTCGTTGGCTTGGGCTATTCATATTACTAAGTTGGATTATTTTTCGGACCTCTCAATATTTCACTTAATGGGTTCTAAAGTTTTCTACCTTGTTTAGGTTGTTACGCCTCTTGCCCTTATCAAACTCAGTAAGTTTCATAGAAAACATTTGTTTGAAATTAAATTCGTCGAGCATTCGAATTTTGACTAATAATGAAGATTAGATAAGACAAAATTTTTAAAACAGTTTAAATCGCATAAACATTTGTTGTTAAATAAAAATAGGTTACAACTTTGTAAAAGTGTTTTCAAAGATAAGATAATCAATAAAAAATTGTTAAATAAAAATAATTCAGTTCACGTTGTCATATCAAACTTTACAAAAGTGATTTAAGTTGTGTTGTATAAGAATTAAAAATGGAAGAGGCACTAAAGATGAACCAAATACCGGCAAAACTATTCAACTCGGAGCATTTGTCAGATATAACGTTTATAATCCAAGGGAAGAAGATTTATGCGCATTCGCTGCTTTTAATGGTGCGCAGCAGTGTTTTTCAAGAAAAGTTGGAGGCCACTTTAGCCGAAAAGAAAATTATCCCAATCATGGATTACGGATATGATGTGTTTTATCAGCTCATACGTTTTATCTACACCGACCAAGAGGAGGCGGATGACGCAGATTGGTTTCTTTTAATGAAATTGGCGAGGGAGTATAATGTGATAAAATTAATTAATCGTTTGGAAAATAATTCTTTTGCAGTAATGAAAAGGTTTGAAGTTTTTGTTAAGGAAGAACACCAAGTTGCATTAAAATGTATTCAGCACGGAGTAGGAGAGTGGTTCGACAACATTTTGTGTTCAGATACATTTTTATCGAAGCCACCAGAAGCCGTAGAAGAGATTTTGAAGATTGCCCAAATTAAGGAAGGCAAAAACGAATCGTATATTCTTGATGCATTGGTTCGTTGGGTTAATCATCAATGCAAGCAAAACCAAAAACAATTTTCCGAGTGTCGAGTTCAATTTGATCATTTGTTTCGTTTGATCCGTTTTCCAGTGATGTCCATCGAGGAGCTGGGAAATATTGGAAAACAATATCCACATCTATTAACAAAAAGTGATTTTGTGAATATTAGCACTCATAAAATTTACGGAGCTGCATTTGTTGAAGAAATATGGAATTGTACTCCAAGGGTGAATTTAATATGGCCATATCAACTATTTTTGGGTATCTTTCATTCTATCGACTTTTCCGTTTCCTCTAACATGATCCTGGGTGGATTTGTTTTTGGAGGGAAAGAAGTATATGATGGCAAACAGAGAAAAGTTTCAATTCAATATAAAATTGCCACATCTGATTATTCCTCATTAGTAGAAAACTTTGAGTTAGGCACATCAATATCTGTTCACCCTAACATTATTTATCGAATTAGGTGGGATTGTGTTGATACAAATAAGTACTGGATTCGTACATCGGAAATCATCATAAAAGCTCCACCAAATTCAGTTAACATTTTATCAGGTTCCAGCAACTTGTTGGAAATTTTATTTTTGAAACCTGATGGTAGCAACTTCGATTAACTTATGTAAACATATACAAAACAATAAATAAACTTGACACTTATAAAACTTTATAGATTTTGTTTACTTGTTTTCAATTTTAACTTTCAGAAGAATTATTTGCGGAATGGTAAGATTCTTTTGTATCACTTCTATGGCATAGTGCAACGATATTGAATATTTTCATCTGAGTGCTGAATATCTGCTATTCTCTGTGTTCCAGTGTTTCTGGATAAGATGATTTTATCAATTTACCAAAATAATTGGAGGTTCATATTGAGTGCCTCGGGAATTTTTTTCTTGCTAAATTTTCAACTGTTATAAATAATTGGCTAGTTGGGTTTTATTCTCGTCAAATACTTCAACAAATTTGAATCTCATAGAAAACTGTATGACTGAATACAATGGATAGAGGGGACGCATTATTAGGATCCCGGTCAATATGGATTGTTTCATTACAGAATATGACAAAACTACATATTTCAAAACGGTATATGGTACACTATGTAGAACTTTGGAAATTTAGAAAACGGGGCACCACATATGTATTTTGTTCAACATTTTTTTTTCAAAATATGCTAAATGTTGCAACTAGCTAGGCTATATCCTTACTGGAAAAAACTTGAAATTTTTAGAAATTTGAGATCGAGTGATTCGAACCTTGATTGTCAAGGCAAATACGTAACAATACATTAAAATATTTTTTAAATAACAAATTACATAACATAATTTATTTGGACAACATTATCTCAAGTCCCCCTACCATAACTAAACACAGTCAGTCTCATAAATAAGTTCTTTAAAATAATATATCGAATCAAGAATTGACCGAAGATTAGATAAAAATATTTACTTTAACGATTTAAAACGCATAAAAATTAGTTACTAAGCCAAAACTATAGAATTATGTACTAAAGGTGGTAAATTAAGCACAAAGTAAACTGTATTCTCATTTTTTTCATAGATAAGAAATCCGCAATTTTTTTTTTAAAATACATAAACCAAACTCAGTTTAGCTTATCAATTGAAACTATATAAAAGTGATTTAAGTTGTGTGGAAAATAAAAATGGAAAATAAAATCAATGAAAAACCTTACAAAATGAACCAAATTCCGGAAAAATTATTCAATTCGCAATATTTGTCTGATGTCACGTTCATCATCGATGGCAAAAATATTTATGGGCATTCACTACTTTTAATGGTGCGCAGCAGCGTATTTCAAGAGCAGCTGGAGACAACGCTGGGCGAAAGAAAAATTATTCCAATTATGGATTACACATATGAAGTTTTTTATCAACTGATTCGTTTTATATACACCGACCAAATGGATATCAGTGACGTAAATTGGTTTTGTTTTATGAAATTAGCGAAAGAGTATAACGTGACACGATTAGTGAAACATCTGCTAACTAATAATTGTTTTGAAATGAACCTTTTTAATGTTTGCATTACGGAAAAGCATACAATTTTTGTGAACGTTTTAAAAAATACTAGCCTCGGATTAGCTTTAAAATGCGCCAAAGTTTTGAGTTCAGATGCATTTGTCTCGATACATCCAGATGCTGTTGAAGAAATATTAAAATCTGACCAAATTGAGACAGTGGGAAATGAATCGTATCTTCTTGATGCATTGATCCGTTGGATGAATCATCATTGCAAACAAAATCAAATTGAATTTCTCGAGTGTTGTCAAAAGTTTCACCATTTAATTACTTTGATCCAATTTCCAGTGATGTCCAGCGATGAGTTACGGATTGTTACAACAAAATACCCAAATTTATTAACAAAAAGTGAAATTATGAATATTGGTGCTCAGAAAATTTACGGACCTGGATATGATAAAGGAATATGGAATTGTAGACCAAGAAATAATGTATGGCCATATGAACTAAGAACATATTCAGGTGATATTTATTGTTTAACCAAGTTTATAGTTTTTTCTGATATGATTTTGGGTGGGTTTGTATTTGGAGGGAAGGAAGTATTTTGTGGCAAATGCATCTACCCAATGATGTATCATCAAAAAGATAACAGTTCTTTTGCAACCGGTCATATCGCCTTTGATTTAGCCACTTCAACTCCTGTTCACCCTTCATTTATTTATACAATTTATTGGGGTTATGAAAAGACAATAAACTACTGGTCTCGTAAATCTCAAACGGATCTCATCATAAATGCTCCTCCAAATTCTGTTCAAATATTAGAAGCTCATCCCAACATGTTGGAAATTATATTATTGAAAGCAGATAGTACCGTATAAAATAATAAAAATGAATAAAGATATTATTTGTTAGATAAAATTTGAATAAATTATATTTTGTTTTTGTTTCAATTGCATGCGGTGATGATATATTTGTGGTACACGGTAGCAACTAGCAAATAGGTAAGTGAACTTCCAAAAGAACCTCAATTATTGAAAAAAATTCAAAATTGACCAAACATTTTGTTAGTCCAAAACCAATTTTTCCGCCATTTTGAAAGATCCTGAGCCCGAAAAAGCAACAAACAACAATCCAGCCAAGTCCATCTGTCTGAATGTATATCTGCAATTGCACCAATGATATCTCAAGAACGGTTTGTCCGATTTGGAATTTATTTCGCCAATCTGTTTCTATTCTTCTTCTTCTTCCGCTGGCGCTACATCCCATGAAGGGATTTGGCCGCCTCAACGATGCTCCTCCAAATATTTCGATCCGCCAGAGAGAACGCCAGACACGGTGACCGAGTGTGTACAGGTCCCTCTCAACGTCGTCCATCCATCGGGTAGGTCGTCTCCCACGAGGTCCTACTTTCGCTGGTGCCGACTCCAAGGCCTGTTTAGTGGTCCGATTTTGTGAACGTAGTACGTGCCCAAGCCATCTCAGCCTTGACGATTTTATGAATCCTATGATGTCGACTTTATCGAGATCATTTCTGACCTCGTGATTCATTCGCATTCTGTACGTGGCTCCTGTTTCTATTGTCAAGGCAAAAAATTGGAAAGCTTATGACGGCAGACAGCTTATGGCGTGGAAAATTTGTTTGCCCGATCACTTAAAATTCCATGTACATAGTTATAACTAAGATCCCAACCTTAAATAATATTTGATATCCTAAATCTCTACCTTGTAACCTTAGCTGTTGTAAGGTTTCTACAAATTATAAAATCGTACATCTGGAGATACATTACTACATTAAAATTGATGCTGCTAGACGCAACGAGATGAAAGACAGAGATATCATCATAGACAACATGAAGTCACGAATACGACGACAAGGTAAAATGCGATAAAAGGTGAACGACCGCTTGACTTGGGAGTTAGTGTGTTTTTAATTTTTGCCAAAAAATCAAGTAGTGAGAAGCACAAGCGATTTGCGAGCAACAAAAAAAAGCTCTTTATACAATAATAACAATAATTAAGAACAGTTAAGTGCATAATCCTTTGTGTTTGGTGATCGTTATTATGTTATCAAGGTTGGTATTTTTTATTAGTGCGTGTGTTTTAAAGTGTTAATTACAATTTAAATATAAGCGATATTGAATATTACCATTGGTGTAGTGCCTCACACTCTAAAGATAATCGCAATAGTGTTTAGTGTCGTTCATTTATGTGTATAGCTATGTGTAAGCATTCCGTATTGCGTTAAGAATTACGCAAAGCGTGGCACACAAGCCTAGACAATTATCAGAATTCATCCTCCATTGGCGGTATAACCATATATATAACCCAGTTGGAGCAGCCGTGTATACCCGAAAATATTTGGTAAGTCCGCCATCCTTTTTTTGTCTTGATTTGTATACCGATTTGATCGTTTCTCCTTTGAAATCTACACCGGAATGAAATGCTCGACTGAGCAATCACGGGCAACCAAATCTAAGCTTATTCAGCTTTAACTTCAAATAGATGAAAATTTTCAAAATTTATTCTTCCATTTAGTAATTACACATACCTAAAAATGTCGATTGAAATTTTATGATCAGACTTGTATATTTCGATTTTAAACTTTAAAATTTCAAAATTCATAAATTTCCGAATTACTGCAGAAAAAATTATCGAGAACTTGATTTAATGTTCAGTTAATCATAATTGAATTATAAAATTCGCTTTCGGTATAAAAATTGTGTTTCAAAGATTTATTTTGCAAGTGAATTATTAAAATCTAATAAACACATTTAGGAACTGTAAATTGATTTAATGAATTCAATATTATCGGAAATTTGACTTAATACTAGATTTGATACAAATTTTTAAATTGTTCCATCCAAATTTTGAAAATTTCATTTATTTGAAGATTTTCGGAAAGTTGTAACTTAACATGTGAGTCTGAAATCGTAATGCCTTAATTTAGGTTTTCTATGATTACAGAATACAAAAATATCGAAAATTTGCATTGGGTAAATTTCTAATATACAAAATTATGGAATTTCAGGATTTTAATTTTAAATTCTATAAACCAAAAACTCTAATGGAGTGCAAGTGCAAGCCTACATTTAGAAGTTTAGTATTTAATTTTCCCTTAATAATCTGCTTTCTTCGGTGATTTTCTCAAACTTTAATTGAAACAGTAAATTGAAATTTCGAATTGAAATTTGGGATATGCAACCATTTAGAACTTATATACTATATACGTATCCGGATTCATTCAATTGTAATCTTATCTGACAAACTTTAAAGCTTGGTGTGAAAAACAATGTGTTTTACCCGATCACTCTCACTCGCTAGTTACGTTTACTTTTTTTTTGTCGGTTGTATTATTGAAAGTGTCGATAGGTTTAAGGAGAATTCTATGGTTGGATTTGTTAAAAGGTTTTCCAAAGATTTTCATGATTGTTCATTCATTGTTGGAATATGGTATTGCCGTATAGAAGCCGTTTTATATTAAGTACTCAGATTGAATAAATATTGAGCGGGTTACTAAATCTTGGTTGAAAAAATCTTGCTTTTTATAAATTTTGGAAAATGGGGAATTTAATTTTAAAATAAAAACCGAGATTCGAACCGTGATTTTTTAAAATCGAGATTTTGAGACGCTCCCATTTATCTTAAAATTGAATTCCCCATTTTCCAGAATTTATAATTTTTGTAATTTTCGTTTTAAAGTGAAAATCCTCATTTTCCAAATTTTATAAAAACCGAGATTTTGTAGCACCGAGATTTTGAAAACCAAGATTTTGTAGCCAATCCGGAACCCGCGCTTCGAATTAAAAAAACGTTTCTTTCAAAACCAAGAAACCAGGATTTTGAAAACCCGAATTTCGCTTAAATGAGTAAACGAAGAAGATCGACCAAAATAAAACCTATACTTGTTACATATGCATATATACAATTAGGTTTTCAAGCTAATCAGAAAGGTTCATAGAATAATTACTTTAAAATAAAATTTACCATCATTCGAATTGTTTTACCAATTTTATGAAGGTTAGATAATAAGTTCTGCAATGATAGAGCAGATGTAAAATTTTGTGTACTTTGGAATTCCCAATTAAGTATCTAGGTACAAATTGTATTGTTGTTTATCCCATTTACAGGTAGCTATAGAGACTTAATTAGGTTTTTCGCATTTTAGGACAGGTAGGTGTTTTATAGTACATAAGGAATATTGATATGCATTTGTATTGGTAAAGAACAGATTTTGCTTTTCAAGTTTTTTTTTTGTACATTTTTGATATTTTTGAGATGTGGTAAAAAAGTAAAAAAAAAATTGGAGGGGGTAAAAAAGATGACGAAATTTCAACAATTCGTGATCACGAGCTAGCAAATTTTTCTCGCTGAATCCATCAAAGACTAATATTATTTCGGTTTTCATTGAGACCAGATCGTTCAACAAATAGTAATTAAAATTCTTATAATCGGTTGTTTTTAATTTTGTTTTACGGTAGACAGACACAAAGTTAATCGCGATTTTCATTTATCCCGATTATTAAAAATCGCGTTGTGAAAACGAAATAACCAAGTTTTTTATGAAGATTGTGTAATGACAGTCGTCTGTCCTTACAAGATTTTCACCTAAACCGGATTATTTTGTTTCCACAACGCGATTTTTGATAAAAATGACAACTGAAAATCGCGACTATTTCTGTGTCTGTCTATGCCCTATGGTATTAAAGTAAAATGTTTTTCGTTTTTAATACAAATTTATTTCAATGAATTATCATTCCACTAACGATAAATTAGTACATTGAACAACAAAAGAATTAAAATTGAAATATTTTAATAATGAATTTAAACAGGTTAAATTAACATAATTTCTTTAAAACACTATTTTTGTTGTTTAATAAACTTAATGATATTTCATTTTATGTACGAGTACGTAAACAAATTGTTAAAATTTAACGGAAAACCTTTCGTTCGTGTTACCGGATTATTTTTCTCAGTGTAGATTGGTAAAATTTCGAGATAACTGGGAAGATACCAGCCAAATGCGGTGAATTAAATAAAATTGACAAGAATGTCATCTGGAGTGGTCTGAGAAATAGGTAAAATACTATCTTGCACTTCAATCCTACTCAAAAGCTAATACATAAATTTGCAATATCAAAGGAATTCTTATCATATACATAGATCTTTGTATGACATAGTAAACGGAAATCCCCTTGTATTCATTCTAGAGTCAACGAATTTCCTAAATGAATAAGTTTGAATTGAATTACTGTTATCTTGATTTAAATTAGATATCGTAAGTAACACATTTCCCATTATTTGTTAAATTGAAATCACACCGAATTATCACACTGTCGTCCAAGTTTATTTCAGAGATAAGATTATACAAGCAGCTAACATATTTAGTAAACAATTTTAGATGGTGATCTTGGCGGCGTATACAACGAGTGAATGCCAATGTACATACATAAATTGCTTTCAATAATTTCGTAAACTGGGATGGACAGATAAAGCAATAGAACCTCGAGAAGGTTTAGAAGCAAAACTACGAACATTTTGAAAATATGTAATTTACCAAGTGTTTAAATATGAGTTCAGAAAGGTTAAATAAATGGGAGATCAGGTGAACCATATTTTAAACGATAGGTCTCGCCCGCCACTCGAACTAATTAAGCGATTTTGAACAATTCTTTAATCAAAATTTTAAATTTTATGGAATCGTTTGTAAAAAATTTTGAGAATGGCTTTCTCTTGTCTCTTTTCCGCCTTTGGATAAATTGGAATATCTCTCTTAAATTTAGTCCGGAGTCATTTTCTCTACTTTCCCATCTTATTTAGGTTTTCAAGCCCCTCACCCTTATTAAACGCAGTAAGTTTTATAAAAATCCTTAAAATAAAATTCGTTCGTCATTTGGAATTCCCAATTATTTAAGTAAAAATTATTTGGTTGTTCATCCCATTTTTATTGGTCACAATCATTTTTATTTTTGTTTGTGTATATAGAGTCTTAATTAGGTTTTTGGCATTTTAGCAGGTAATCAGGCTGTCCACACGAAGTTAACACTGCAACACATCATTTCCTCGTTTCTTCCGTCTTTGCCCGTAAACTGAGGGGAAAATATTCTTGTTGCACTTTTTCAACGCAAATTTTAGGTGATGAACAAGTTGCAACACACAAACCCAAATATAAAATAATAAAACATTTGAATGTGGTTCGATTTTTTGTTTTTTTTTTGTAAACTGGTTTTACTTCTAATTTTTATTTTAAACAGTAAACACCTCCTACAAAAAATAAATAAACAAAACACATTCATAGATAAGTAACAACAGTTTTATTATTTCGTCTAAACGCCAAGAGTTGTCGTGTTGCATTGCAGTGTTAACCTCGTGTGAACAAGAAACATTTATGTTTGGATTGGTTAAGGGACTGATTTTGCTTTTCAATTTTTTTTTGAATACATTTTCGATATTGTTTAGGTTATTTCAATTTCATTTCGGTTTTCGATGAGAACAGAATTGGTTGGTTTTAATTTTGTTAAAATTTCGTTTCGAGCAATTCACCAACTCTATTTACAAATTAAAGTTACTTATTAACAATTCGCGTTATATATCCAAAGTGTTTAAAAGTGATTTAAGTTGTGTTGTGTAAGATGGAAGATATAAAAATAAAGAATCAAAAAATTGAAAATAAAATCAATGGAGATCCATATAAAATGGACCAAATTCCAGCTAAACTATTCAACTCGGAGTACTTATCAGACGTAACGTTTATCGTCGAAGGCAAGCACATTTACGCACATTCTGTACATTTAATGGTGCGCAGCAGTGTTTTTGAAGAGCAGTTGGCGTCAACTTTGGGCGAAAAGAAAATTATTCCAATTACGGATTACGGATATGACGTATTTTATCAGCTCATACGTTTTATATATACCGACCAAGAGGAGTCGAGTGATGCAGATTGGTTTCCCTTAATGAAATTGACGAAGGAGTATAATGTGATAAAATTAATCAATCATTTGGAAAATAATTCTTTTGCCGCAATGAAAATGTTTGATGTGCGTGTTAAGGAAGAGCACCAAATTGGTTTAAAAAGTATTAAGCCCGGAGTACCGTATATGATTAACAACTATTTACGTTCAGATACATTTTTATCGATGCAACCAGATGCTGTAGAAGAGATTTTGAGGATTGTCCAAATTAAGGAAGACCAAAATGAATCGTATATTCTTGATGCATTGGTCCGTTGGATGAATCATCATTGCACGCAAAACGAAATACAATTACCCGAGTGTCGGCAAAAATTTGATCATTTGTTTCGATTGATTCGTTTTCCAGCGATGTCCATCGAGGAGCTAGTAGATATTAGAAAAAAATATCCAGAGCTATTAACAAAAAGTGATTTTATGAATATTACTACTCACCGAATTTATGGAACTGAATTTGATGAAGCAATATGGAATTGTACACCAAGGGCGAATTTTATTTGGCCATATAAATGTGAAGCATTATATAATTCTCGGCCTTTCGAATTTTCCGTTTCTTCTAATATGATCCTGGGTGGATTTGTTTTTGGAGGGCAAAAAGTATATGATGACAAACAGAGGAAAATTTCAATTGAATATAAAATAAATGAGAAATATTATAGATTCTCTTCATTAGTAGAAAATTTCGAGTTAGGCACTTCGACATTTGTTCACCCTTGCATTATTTATCGAATTATGTTTTCTGATAATGGTGCAATGTGGTGTCGTAAACCGGAAACCAATCTGATCATAAAAGCTCCACCAAATACAGTTAACATATTAAGAGATAACTGCTACGTGTTGGAAATTTTATTTTTGAAACCCGATGGGAGCAATTTCGATTAATTTATGTATGGTATACATACCAAAAAATGAATAAACTTGTCACTTATAAAACTTTATTAATTTTGTTTACTTTTTATCAATTTTACTTCAAAAATTTCAGAATTTTTTTTTGCAAGGTGGTTAGTTTCGCTTAAGTACCGATTGATTGGCATAATGCAATGATATTGAATATTTTCTTCTGAATTCTATGCAGTATTTGTCTTGTTTCTAATTCATTTATATTCCTAAGGTTAATAATAGGCATAAAATGGAATTATTGAACCAAGATTTTGTCCAAAATTTAATTGAGTGTATTCCACGGCAGTTTAACACATTTCTTAACTAGTAGACTCAGTCCGGCTCGTATAATGCCTTTGTCATCCAGAAAGGGATTCAAAGTAATTATTTTTCTGGCAGGGATTGCTTCTGTTTAAACTGTCTTTTTAATTGTTCTTCATCACTTAGCTAATTAAGCTCTTTCAACTAGCTTTAATACATTTTTATGTTCCTCCAAATAATTCGATCAACTGCAAGAGAACGCCAGATATGGTGACTAAGTTTATTTAGGCTCCTTTCAAAGTCATCCATCCATCGATCCATCGGGAAATTGTTGTAGAGTAGGAACGTGTTCAAGTCACCTTAGCATTGACCTCGTGTTTCAGTCGCATTCTATGTATGTGGCTTCCTCTTTGATAGGACCAAGACTCGCAACCAAATGAGATAACTGGCCTTATTAGCACTTTGTAGATATCCAGTTTTACTATGTGTGGAGATTTGAATATTTTGATATTTTCGTAAAAGCCTGCTGCGATCCTCGATGAAATGTCTGCAGAAAACGAATTTTGCTCAGTGGTCAGTGATCCTAGATATTTAAACTCTTCACATTCTCATATTATTTAGGTATCTCCTGAAATGAAGTATCCGCAACCATGTATTTAGCCTTCGTTTCGCTAATCTGAAAGCCAATTTGTTGGGCTGTTAATTCCAATGGAAGGGGGACCTGGTTCAGACAGATGATGTTGCGACCCAGAATGCAAATATTGTCAGCATACCAAATTTAGCTGAGTAATCACATATTCCAATGATAGGTTGACTGACCTTACTGACCTCCAGATGTTATTTCGAATTTATCCGATATTTTACCTTCTATTAGCACCTTAAAACAACATTGATAATCACTCATGGAGGGAGGAGGAGTAGTGAATCCAAATACCAATAATAATAATAAAAAACAAAATTTGTGAATTTTAAAGTTTTAACATGAGACAGGACCGTTAAAAATTTGTATAACGGCACTGTTCAGATACCGTTTGGCAGGTAATCTCACGCCACATGCGTTTTGTTTGTAATTGTGAAAATAATTTTTAATGTTAAAAACAAAACCAACAACAATTACAAGCCTGACTGACTACCACCAATATTATAAATTTATTTTTCGCTTATACATGAAAGTATTGGTGATCGGATACACTATATAAATGAGTAAAAATAAACATACAAATTGTCGATACAAGAAAACAAAGGAATTTTTGCACCAACACTTTCAAGTATAAGCGATTAAATGTAAGAGGGGATCTGTGTACTTCATCACGGAATCAGGCTTGTAGTACATTAGTGTTGGTTTTGGTTAAAAATAGTATATACATACTTAGGTATTGATTTTGTTTTTGGGTTGGTGTGTGATTGTGTAAAAATATTTAGTAGGAGAGAGTGTTGAATAGGCATTAGTGTGGATTTAGTAACGGTGATATGTGAGAGGGGAGAACATACAAATACATAGTTAATTTATGTTCTAATTTTTATTATGCTTGGTTCGATAATTACTGTTACCCAAATTGAAAATTTCCGAAGTTTTTTTTTGTATATGTGAAATTGTGTAATGTGTATGTAAAATTGTATGTAGTGTAATTCATCACACAGTACATTGGTGATGGCCGTAGATTAAACACATTTGAAATATTAAACGAGTTTAATAAAACCCGTATTTTGTAAAACAAAAATTGTTGTATCTAAATTAAAAAAAAAAAATACAGCCCGGCCGATTAATAGTGTATCAAATAAATAGCAAATTGCCGTTTTTAATTTTTATTTGCAAAGAAAAACTAAACTAAATCATTTCAAAGTATCTATCCAAAGTGTTTAAAAGTGATTAAGTTGTGTTGTGTAAAATGGAAGATATAAAAATAAAGAAACCAAGAATTGAAAATAAAATCAATGGAGATCCATATAAAATGGACCAAATCCCAGCTAAACTATTCAACTCGGAGTACTTGTCAGACGTAACTTTTATCTTCGAAGGCAAGCATATTTACGCGCATTCGCTTTTGTTAATGGCAAGCAGCAGTGTTTTTGAAGAGCAGTTGGAATCAACTTTGGGCGAAAAGAAAATTATTCCAATTACGGATTACGGATATGATATATTTTATCAGCTCATACGTTTAAATTAGCAAAGGAATATAATGTGGTAAAATTAATCAATCATTTGGAAAATAATTGTTTTGCCGGAATGAAAATGTTTGATGTGCGTGTTAAGGAAGATTACCAAAAAGGTTTAACAACTATTAAGCGTGGTGTACCGTATATGATTAACAACTTTTTACGTTCAGATACATTTTTATCGATGCAACCAGATGCTGTAGAAGAAATTTTAAAGATTGTCCAAATTGAGGAAGGCCAAAATGAATCATGTATTCTTGATGCATTGGAGCGTTGGGTGAATCATCATTGCACTCAAAACGAAATACAATTACCCGAGTGTCGCCAAAAATTTGTTTCGATTGATTCATTTTCCGGCGATGTCCATCGAGGAGCTAGCAGATATTAGGAAAAAATATCCAGATCTATTAACAAAAAGTGATTTTGTGAATATTACTACTCACCGAATTTACGGAACTGAATTTGATGAAGCAATATGGAATTGTACACCAAGGGTGAATTTAATATGGCCATATAAATTACAAACATTAAATTGGCCTCACTCATTCGAATTTTCCGTTTCTTCTGATATGATCCTGGGTGGATTTGTTTTTGGAGGGCAAAAAGTATATGATGACAAACAGAGGAAAGTATCAATTGAATGTAAAATGAATAAGAAATATTATAAATTCTTCTCATTAGTAAAAAACTTCGAGTTAGGCACTTCGATATTAGTTACCAGTAACCTTATTTATCGAATTACGTTAACTGATAATGGTGCAATTTGGTGTCGTAAACCGCAAACCAATCTCATCATAAAAGCTCCACTAAATTCAGTTAAAATATTAAAAGATAACCCACACTTGTTGGAAATTTTATTTTTGAAACCCGATGGCAGCCAATTCGATTAACTTATGTATACATACAAAAAAATAAATAAACCTGATATGTACTTATAAAACTTTATTGATTTTGTTTACTTGTTTTCAATTTTAACTTTAAGAATAATCATTTGCAAAATGGTAAGTTTCGCTTGTACCTGAATGCCGAATATCTGGTATACTCTGATAGTGTTTCTGTGCATAAGATGAATCTAATTACCAAAATAATTGGAGGTTTATCAGATGCTCTTTATTTTTATTGGCCTTTCGATGTGCCTATTCTTATTCAACATTCTTCTGTAAAATACCGATCGTAGTATTTTTGAATGGGTTCCAACAACTTTGCTCCTCCATACCTAATACAATGTCTCCAATCACGGGGTTGTTAGACTCGACACTTCATTTGTATCTCTTTTGGATTATAAAATGACTTAAGATGCCTTTGATTAGATGGTCATTTGAAAATTTTCGCTTCATGTTGTGAGACGCATTAGTGCTACGATTATTCTCGATGTATTTGACCAACTTTAGAACATACTCTAGATGATAGCTTGGTTTTGATTATCCAGAATCATCTCTTTATTATGCTGGTGAGTAGGCTCACTTTCATGGATGATTGTGCATAACATGAGCCTCCCATACTAAACATTTGACTTTATGTTGCCTCAGTACTAGAATTATTGGATGATTTATGTCGAACGATGCACACAATTTGTAGATTTACCTCCGACTAGTATAATCATGTCTTTGTGATCCTGAAAGGGATTGAATGAGGGGCTGTGTCGCACAAATTTGTTTTTTATTGAATATGTTGAATAATGTACATTTCAGCGAGAAATCGTTTCTGATCTCGTGTTTCATTCGTATATTCGTATTAAGCGGTTTCCTCTTGAATGGGATCGAGATCATTCTCATACTGTATGTCTTCTGAAATGAAGCATCCGGTCGTCTGCCCTCTCGCGGTGATCTTGCATTTAGACTTGGTTTCGTTGATCTGAAGGCCAATTTGTTGGGCTGCTATTCCAAATGAATTAGAGACCGCTTTCAAAGAGATGATGTTGCGACCCAGAATGTTAATAAGGTTAGCGTAGCACATTGGTTGAAGAGATTTTGAGCTATTGGGTCTCCTTACCGCACTTCAGATATTATTTCGAGTTGATTCAAAATTTTGCCTTCTATTAGAGGCATAGATTGATCCACCCAAAGTTTGAATAGTCGTCGATTGATAATCACCAAGTTGGTATGCGGCAAAATCAATTTAATTGATCTCTCTTTTTATGAAGTGGACAGATCAGAGCCGACTGATCCCAGCCCAACCTTATGGCTAAAAAATCATCATAAGTTTTATATTAGGAACAATTTTTACGATCTGAAAAATATTTCAGATATAAAATTTCACTAAAATCCACCAACAATTGTAAAAATAAATTTGGCGCATTTAATTTTTGATGTATATCGACCAAAACATTCTGCATTATTTCTTGAATTTGAGCCATGGTTTAATTAAGAAATTCTAGATGATATGGCTGAAGGAATTCTCTATGCGCGACTCGAAATGATATGACCCGAGGAATTTATCAGAGCGTACAAATTTTAACATTTTGGTTTTATATTAGAAACTATACTTATAGAATCGGCTTACGGTTCCATTTGTTGCTGGGAAACTTGTGTATATAATGGAAGAGTGCTAACAATTAGGGTAATGTGTCAAAATAAAGCATATGTCAAATTGTCAAATATTCGTAAACAAGATAAGTAAAATACATACTGAAGTTAATTATTGTAAACAAATTATTAAATATAAATATTGTTTCTTTTTTAGGCCATCTAATCCGTGCTAACATTCCGCCGGCCTTGAATCGCCTGATTCATCGATAGGTAGTCTGCACAATTTGTGTATGTTTCATACTTTTTAATTTATGGAGATTTTGCTCTTGTGTATATATGTACCCGTGGATTTGACTCTTACCTTATTTTTTTCTTCTTCTGGAACCGATATGATCCTGGAGGTAATGATTATACACTTATAATGGAATTTTATTGACAATAACTGTTAAAACTTTATTTTCTACTTTGATTCCAATTTTAATTTTTTATAAATTTTACCAATTTATCTCTTATAAAGTTGACACTATTTTACTTGTAACATTTGAACTGATAGAGACTTAAATTTTGATTTTTACAGTTTATAATAATTTCAATTGACAACAACTTTTAAACTTTATTTCTGCAGTAGAATTCATGTTCTAGAGTAGTTGGTATAGCTTTATCGGTGTTCGTGGTTTAGCTGAAGTTGTTAAAAACGGTTTCTTTTGCCCCCATTCAAACTCTTTGACAAGAAGCCCATCAGGCCATAATTTGGGTGTTATGGCGGCTTGAAAAGACTCCTCTGGCATGTTAATCTTATATGATACGTAATCGTATTTCACTCCATTAGATGACTTTGGAATGATTTTTTGTAAGAATACGTCATTACTGGATGTTATACGGCCAGTAACCTGTGAATGTGTTCCTCTGGTATAGTGTGATGAACTCGCATGACTAAGAGCCAGCGTCTTGGTTGGACTACTCTGATACTGAAGTCATTCATATTAACTTTAGACGTTGTGACCTGTTTAGCTGGGATAGTTTTATCGCTTTTCCCGTCTACGGCATTATTCATTTCCGTGCTAGCTGGAATCAGGTCGGTAACTGGTGTCTCTATTTTATCAGCATTTTTAGTTAAGATCCTTTTTGACTTTCTCATTTGGATTTAATTCCGTGGCAGTTGAGTTAGTTCTGTCTGCCTTGCTGTTTTTCTCGATTGATAATGACTGTAGTTGGTCAATACTAGCTTTGATTGAGTCAACTGAATTGCTCACACCAGATAAGTCTGAGTTGCTCCTATGCTCTTTAAATTCCAATTATGTAATTATATTTATGTGAAAAAAACTTATTTTCAATAAGGAACACGATTACAACAAAAAAATTGAAATCGGAGAGGTTAAGGCTGGGCCCCATTTGAAATATCATGGAATGGTCTTCATAAATGTCTTGTATGACGATTCGTTAATATGTCTCTAATGACTCTCCTACTAGCTAGGACTATTCTTACTGGAAAAAACTTGAAATTTTTAGAAATTTGAGATCGAGTGATTCGAACCTTGATTGTCAAGGCAAATACGTAACAATACATTAAAATATTTTTTAAATAACAAATTACATAACATAATTTATTTGGACAACATTATCTCAAGCCCCATAACTAAACATATAGCCAGTCTCATAAATATTGTAAGTGCTTTAAAATAATATATCGAATCAAGAATTGACCGAAGATTAGGTAAGAATATTTACTTTAACGATTTAAAACGCATTAAACGGTTTAAATCGCCTGGTTATTACTTCAGATTTCATAAAATTTGATTTTTAATGAAAAATACAAAAAAAAAAAAAATCTGGTCCAACAATATTTACTCTGCTACCACGTTTCGATTGCCATTTCCTGTACCACTAATAATAAATTTTGACATTTGCAAATATTGTGCTACTTTGGGTTTAAATCGCCTGGTTATTACTTCAGATTTCATAGAAAAATTTTTATTTTTATTGAAAAACACCAAAAAACATTCTGGGCCAAAAATGTATACCCTGATACTACATTTCGATTGCTATGGCCGATACCACAAACAATAAATTTTGACATTTGCAAATATTGTGCCACTTTGGGTTTAAATCGCCTGGTCATTACTTCAGATTTCATAAAATTTGATTTTTAATGAAAAATACCAGAAAAAAAAATTCTGGTCCAACAATATTTACTCTGCTACCACGTTTCGATTGCCATTTTCTGTACCACTAATAATAAATTTTGACATTTGCAAATATTGTGCCACTTTGGGTTTAAATCGCCTGGTTATTACTCAGATTTCTTAAAATTTGATTTTTAATGAAAAATACCAGAAAAAAAAATTCTGGTCCAACAATATTTACTCTGCTACCACGTTTCGATTGCCATTTCCTGTACCACTAATAATAAATTTTGACATTTGCAAATATTGTGCTACTTTGGGTTTAAATCGCCTGGTTATTACTTCAGATTTCATAAAATTTGATTTTTAATGAAAAATACAAAAAAAAAAAAAAATTCTGGTCCAACAATATTTACTCTGCTACCACGTTTCGATTGCCATTTCCTGTACCACTAATAATAAATTTTGACATTTGCAAATATTGTGACACTTTGGGTTTAAATCGCCTGGTTATTACTTCAGATTTTATAAAATTTGATTTTTAATGAAAAATACAAAAAAAAAAAATTCTGGTCCAACAATATTTACTCTGCTACCACGTTTCGATTGCCATTTCCGGTACCACTAATAATAAATTTTGACATTTGCAAATATTGTGACACTTTGGGTTTAAATCGCCTGGTCATTACTTCAGATTTCATAGAAAAATTTGATTTTTAATGAAAAACACCAAAAAACATTCTGGGCCAAAAATGTATACCCTGATACTACATTTCGATTGCTATGGCCGATACCACAAACAAAAAATTTTGACATTTGCAAATATTGTGCCACTTTGGGTTTAAATCGCCTGGTCATTACTTCAGATTTCATAAAATTTGTTTTTGAATGAAAAATACAAAAAAAAAAAAAATCTGGTCCAACAATATTTACTCTGCTACCACGTTTCGATTGCCATTTCCTGTACCACTAATAATAAATTTTGACATTTGCAAATATTGTGCCACTTTGGGTTTAAATCGCCTGGTCATTACTTCAGATTTTATAAAATTTGATTTTTAATGAAAAATACCAAAAAAAAAAAATTCTGGTCCAACAATATTTACTCTGCTACCACGTTTCGATTGCCATTTCCTGTACCACTAATAATAAATTTTGACATTTGCAAATATTGTGCCACATTGGGTTTAAATCGCCTGGTTATTACTTCAGATTTCATAGAAAAATTTGATTTCTATTGAAAAACATCAAAAACAATTCTGGCCCAAAAATGTATACTCTGCTACCACATTTTGATTGCTATGGCCGATACCACAAATAATAAATTTTGACATTTGCAAATATTGTGCCACTTTGGGTTTAAATCGCCTGGTCATTACTTCAGATTTCATAAAATTTGATTTTTAATGAAAAATACAAAGAAAAAAAAATTCTGGTCCAACAATATTTACTCTGCTACCACGTTTCGATTGTCATTTCCTGTACCACTAATAATAAATTTTGACATTTGCAAATATTGTGCCACATTGGGTTTAAATCGCCTGGTTATTACTTCAGATTTCATAGAAAAATTTGATTTCTATTGAAAAACATCAAAAAAACTTCTGGCCCAAAAATGTATACTCTGCTACCATATTTTGATTGCTATGGCCGATACCACAAATAATAAATTTTGACATTTGCAAATATTGTGCCACTTTGGGTTTAAATCGCCTGGTCATTACTTCAGATTTCATAAAATTTGATTTTTAATGAAAAATACAAAGAAAAAAAAATTCTGGTCCAACAATATTTACTCTGCTACCACGTTTCGATTGCCATTTCCTGTACCACTAATAATAAATTTTGACATTTGCAAATATTGTGCCACATTGGGTTTAAATCGCCTGGTTATTACTTCAGATTTCATAGAAAAATTTGATTTCTATTGAAAAACATCAAAAACAATTCTGGCCCAAAAATGTATACTCTGCTACCACATTTTGATTGCTATGGCCGATACCACAAATAATAAATTTTGACATTTGCAAATATTGTGCCACTTTGGGTTTAAATCGCCTGGTCATTACTTCAGATTTCATAAAATTTGATTTTTAATGAAAAATACAAAGAAAAAAAAATTCTGGTCCAACAATATTTACTCTGCTACCACGTTTCGATTGTCATTTCCTGTACCACTAATAATAAATTTTGACATTTGCAAATATTGTGCCACATTGGGTTTAAATCGCCTGGTTATTACTTCAGATTTCATAGAAAAATTTGATTTCTATTGAAAAACATCAAAAACAATTCTGGCCCAAAAATGTATACTCTGCTACCACATTTTGATTGCTATGGCCGATACCACAAATAATAAATTTTGACATTTGCAAATATTGTGCCACTTTGGGTTTAAATCGCCTGGTCATTACTTCAGATTTCATAAAATTTGATTTTTAATGAAAAATACAAAGAAAAAAAAATTCTGGTCCAACAATATTTACTCTGCTACCACGTTTCGATTGCCATTTCCTGTACCACTAATAATAAATTTTGACATTTGCAAATATTGTGCCACATTGGGTTTAAATCGCCTGGTTATTACTTCAGATTTCATAGAAAAATTTGATTTCTATTGAAAAACATCAAAAACAATTCTGGCCCAAAAATGTATACTCTGCTACCACATTTTGATTGCTATGGCCGATACCACAAATAATAAATTTTGACATTTGCAAATATTGTGCCACTTTGGGTTTAAATCGCCTGGTCATTACTTCAGATTTCATAAAATTTGATTTTTAATGAAAAATACAAAGAAAAAAAATTCTGGTCCAACAATATTTACTCTGCTACCACGTTTCGATTGTCATTTCCTGTACCACTAATAATAAATTTTGACATTTGCAAATATTGTGCCACATTGGGTTTAAATCGCCTGGTTATTACTTCAGATTTCATAGAAAAATTTAATTTCTATTGAAAAACATCAAAAAAAATTCTGGCCCAAAAATGTATACTCTGCTACCATATTTTGATTGCTATGGCCGATACCACAAATAATAAATTTTGACATTTGCAAATATTGTGCCACTTTGGGTTTAAATCGCCTGGTCATTACTTCAGATTTCATAAAATTTGATTTTTAATGAAAAATACAAAGAAAAAAAAATTCTGGTCCAACAATATTTACTCTGCTACCACGTTTCGATTGCCATTTCCTGTACCACTAATAATAAATTTTGACATTTGCAAATATTGTGCCACATTGGGTTTAAATCGCCTGGTTATTACTTCAGATTTCATAGAAAAATTTGATTTCTATTGAAAAACATCAAAAACAATTCTGGCCCAAAAATGTATACTCTGCTACCACATTTTGATTGCTATGGCCGATACCACAAATAATAAATTTTGACATTTGCAAATATTGTGCCACTTTGGGTTTAAATCGCCTGGTCATTACTTCAGATTTCATAAAATTTGATTTTTAATGAAAAATACAAAAAAAAAAAATTCTGGTCCAACAATATTTACTCTGCTACCACGTTTCGATTGCCATTTCCTGTACCACTAATAATAAATTTTGACATTTGCAAATATTGTGCCACATTGGGTTTAAATCGCCTGGTTATTACTTCAGATTTCATAGAAAAATTTGATTTCTATTGAAAAACATCAAAAAAAATTCTGGCCCAAAAATGTATACTCTGCTACCATATTTTGATTGCTATGGCCGATACCACAAATAATAAATTTTGACATTTGCAAATATTGTGCCACTTTGGGTTTAAATCGCCTGGTCATTACTTCAGATTTCATAAAATTTGATTTTTAATGAAAAATACAAAGAAAAAAAAATTCTGGTCCAACAATATTTACTCTGCTACCACGTTTCGATTGTCATTTCCTGTACCACTAATAATAAATTTTGACATTTGCAAATATTGTGCCACATTGGGTTTAAATCGCCTGGTTATTACTTCAGATTTCATAGAAAAATTTGATTTCTATTGAAAAACATCAAAAACAATTCTGGCCCAAAAATGTATACTCTGCTACCACATTTTGATTGCTATGGCCGATACCACAAATAATAAATTTTGACATTTGCAAATATTGTGCCACTTTGGGTTTAAATCGCCTGGTCATTACTTCAGATTTCATAAAATTAGATTTTTAATGAAAAATACAAAGAAAAAAAAATTCTGGTCCAACAATATTTACTCTGCTACCACGTTTCGATTGCCATTTCCTGTACCACTAATAATAAATTTTGACATTTGCAAATATTGTGCCACATTGGGTTTAAATCGCCTGGTTATTACTTCAGATTTCATAGAAAAATTTGATTTCTATTGAAAAACATCAAAAACAATTCTGGCCCAAAAATGTATACTCTGCTACCACATTTTGATTGCTATGGCCGATACCACAAATAATAAATTTTGACATTTGCAAATATTGTGCCACTTTGGGTTTAAATCGCCTGTTCATTACTTCAGATTTCATAAAATTTGATTTTTAATGAAAAAAAAAAAAAAAAAATTCTGGTCCAACAATATTTACTCTGCTACCACGTTTCGATTGCCATTTCCTGTACCACTAATAATAAATTTTGACATTTGCAAATATTGTGCCACATTGGGTTTAAATCGCCTGGTTATTACTTCAGATTTCATAGAAAAATTTGATTTCTATTGAAAAACATCAAAAAAAATTCTGGCCCAAAAATGTATACTCTGCTACCACATTTTGATTGCTATGGCCGATACCACAAATAATAAATTTTGACATTTGCAAATATTGTGCCACTTTGGGTTTAAATCGCCTGGTCATTACTTCAGATTTCATAAAATTTGATTTTTAATGAAAAATACAAAGAAAAAAAAATTCTGGTCCAACAATATTTACTCTGCTACCACGTTTCGATTGCCATTTCCTGTACCACTAATAATAAATTTTGTCATTTGCAAATATTGTGCCACTTTGGGTTTAAATCGCCTGGTTATTACTTCAGATTTCATAGAAAAATTTGATTTCTATTGAAAAACATGAAAAACAATTCTGGCCCAAAAATGTATACTCTGCTACCACATTTTGATTGCTATGGCCGATACCACAAATAATAAATTTTGACATTTGCAAATATTGTGCCACTTTGGGTTTAAATCGCCTGGTTATTACTTCAGATTTCATAGAAAAATTTGATTTCTATTGAAAAACATCAAAAACAATTCTGGCCCAAAAATGTATACTCTGCTACCACATTTTGATTGCTATGGCCGATACCACAAATAATAAATTTTGACATTTGCAAATATTGTGCCACTTTGGGTTTAAATCGCCTGGTCATTACTTCAGATTTAATAAAATTTGATTTTTAATGAAAAATACAAAAAAAAAAAAATTCTGGTCCAACAATATTTACTCTGCTACCACGTTTCGATTGCCATTTCCTGTACCACTAATAATAAATTTTGACATTTGCAAATATTGTGCCACTTTGGGTTTAAATCGCCTGGTTATTACTTCAGATTTCATAGAAAAATTTGATTTCTATTGAAAAACATGAAAAACAATTCTGGCCCAAAAATGTATACTCTGCTACCACATTTTGATTGCTATGGCCGATACCACAAATAATAAATTTTGACATTTGCAAATATTGTGCCACTTTGGGTTTAAATCGCCTGGTCATTACTTCAGATTTCATAAAATTTGATTTTTAATGAAAAATACAAAGAAAAAAAAATTCTGGTCCAACAATATTTACTCTGCTACCACGTTTCGATTGCCATTTCCTGTACCACTAATAATAAATTTTGACATTTGCAAATATTGTGCCACATTGGGTTTAAATCGCCTGGTTATTACTTCAGATTTCATAGAAAAATTTGATTTCTATTGAAAAACATCAAAAAAAATTCTGGCCCAAAAATGTATACTCTGCTACCACATTTTGATTGCTATGGCCGATACCACAAATAATAAATTTTGACATTTGCAAATATTGTGCCACTTTGGGTTTAAATCGCCTGGTCATTACTTCAGATTTCATAAAATTTGATTTTTAATGAAAAATACAAAGAAAAAAAAATTCTGGTCCAACAATATTTACTCTGCTACCACGTTTCGATTGCCATTTCCTGTACCACTAATAATAAATTTTGACATTTGCAAATATTGTGCCACTTTGGGTTTAAATCGCCTGGTTATTACTTCAGATTTCATAGAAAAATTTGATTTCTATTGAAAAACATGAAAAACAATTCTGGCCCAAAAATGTATACTCTGCTACCACATTTTGATTGCTATGGCCGATATCACAAATAATAAATTTTGACATTTGCAAATATTGTGCCACTTTGGGTTTAAATCGCCTGGTCATTACTTCAGATTTCATAAAATTTGATTTTTAATGAAAAATACAAAGAAAAAAAAATTCTGGTCCAACAATATTTACTCTGCTACCACGTTTCGATTGCCATTTCCTGTACCACTAATAATAAATTTTGACATTTGCAAATATTGTGCCACATTGGGTTTAAATCGCCTGGTTATTACTTCAGATTTCATAGAAAAATTTGATTTCTATTGAAAAACATGAAAAACAATTCTGGCCCAAAAATGTATACTCTGCTACCACATTTTGATTGCTATGGCCGATACCACAAATAATAAATTTTGACATTTGCAAATATTGTGCCACTTTGGGTTTAAATCGCCTGGTCATTACTTCAGATTTCATAAAATTTGATTTTTAATGAAAAATACAAAGAAAAAAAAATTCTGGTCCAACAATATTTACTCTGCTACCACGTTTCGATTGCCATTTCCTGTACCACTAATAATAAATTTTGACATTTGCAAATATTGTGCCACATTGGGTTTAAATCGCCTGGTTATTACTTCAGATTTCATAGAAAAATTTGATTTCTATTGAAAAACATCAAAAAAAATTCTGGCCCAAAAATGTATACTCTGCTACCACATTTTGATTGCTATGGCCGATACCACAAATAATAAATTTTGACATTTGCAAATATTGTGCCACTTTGGGTTTAAATCGCCTGGTCATTACTTCAGATTTCATAAAATTTGATTTTTAATGAAAAATACAAAGAAAAAAAAATTCTGGTCCAACAATATTTACTCTGCTACCACGTTTCGATTGTCATTTCCTGTACCACTAATAATAAATTTTGACATTTGCAAATATTGTGCCACTTTGGGTTTAAATCGCCTGGTTATTACTTCAGATTTCATAGAAAAATTTGATTTCTATTGAAAAACATGAAAAACAATTCTGGCCCAAAAATGTATACTCTGCTACCACATTTTGATTGCTATGGCCGATATCACAAATAATAAATTTTGACATTTGCAAATATTGTGCCACTTTGGGTTTAAATCGCCTGGTCATTACTTCAGATTTCATAAAATTTGATTTTTAATGAAAAATACAAAAAAAAAAAAAAATCTGGTCCAACAATATTTACTCTGCTACCACGTTTCGATTGCCATTTCCTGTACCACTAATAATAAATTTTGACATTTGCAAATATTGTGCTACTTTGGGTTTAAATCGCCTGGTCATTACTTCAGATTTCATAGAAAAATTTTTATTTTTATTGAAAAACACCAAAAAACATTCTGGGCCAAAAATGTATACCCTGATACTACATTTCGATTGCTATGGCCGATACCACAAACAATAAATTTTGACATTTGCAAATATTGTGCCACTTTGGGTTTAAATCGCCTGGTCATTACTTCAGATTTCATAAAATTTGATTTTTAATGAAAAATACCAGAAAAAAAAATTCTGGTCCAACAATATTTACTCTGCTACCACGTTTCGATTGCCATTTTCTGTACCACTAATAATAAATTTTGACATTTGCAAATATTGTGCCACTTTGGGTTTAAATCGCCTGGTTATTACTTCAGATTTCATAAAATTTGATTTTTAATGAAAAATACAAAAAAAAAAAAAAATTCTGGTCCAACAATATTTACTCTGCTACCACGTTTCGATTGCCATTTCCTGTACCACTAATAATAAATTTTGACATTTGCAAATATTGTGACACTTTGGGTTTAAATCGCCTGGTTATTACTTCAGATTTTATAAAATTTGATTTTTAATGAAAAATACAAAAAAAAAAAATTCTGGTCCAACAATATTTACTCTGCTACCACGTTTCGATTGCCATTTCCGGTACCACTAATAATAAATTTTGACATTTGCAAATATTGTGACACTTTGGGTTTAAATCGCCTGGTCATTACTTCAGATTTCATAGAAAAATTTGATTTTTAATGAAAAACACCAAAAAACATTCTGGGCCAAAAATGTATACCCTGATACTACATTTCGATTGCTATGGCCGATACCACAAACAAAAAATTTTGACATTTGCAAATATTGTGCCACTTTGGGTTTAAATCGCCTGGTCATTACTTCAGATTTCATAAAATTTGTTTTTGAATGAAAAATACAAAAAAAAAAAAAATCTGGTCCAACAATATTTACTCTGCTACCACGTTTCGATTGCCATTTCCTGTACCACTAATAATAAATTTTGACATTTGCAAATATTGTGCCACTTTGGGTTTAAATCGCCTGGTCATTACTTCAGATTTTATAAAATTTGATTTTTAATGAAAAATACCAAAAAAAAAAAATTCTGGTCCAACAATATTTACTCTGCTACCACGTTTCGATTGCCATTTCCTGTACCACTAATAATAAATTTTGACATTTGCAAATATTGTGCCACATTGGGTTTAAATCGCCTGGTTATTACTTCAGATTTCATAGAAAAATTTGATTTCTATTGAAAAACATCAAAAACAATTCTGGCCCAAAAATGTATACTCTGCTACCACATTTTGATTGCTATGGCCGATACCACAAATAATAAATTTTGACATTTGCAAATATTGTGCCACTTTGGGTTTAAATCGCCTGGTCATTACTTCAGATTTCATAAAATTTGATTTTTAATGAAAAATACAAAGAAAAAAAAATTCTGGTCCAACAATATTTACTCTGCTACCACGTTTCGATTGTCA
Source organism: Tipula helvola (assembly GCA_963556165.1). Lineage (NCBI taxonomy): Eukaryota > Metazoa > Arthropoda > Insecta > Diptera > Tipulidae > Tipula > Tipula helvola. The sequence goes on along the minus strand of OY744483.1, from coordinate 330,426,833 downwards.
TTTCCTGTACCACTAATAATAAATTTTGACATTTGCAAATATTGTGCCACATTGGGTTTAAATCGCCTGGTTATTACTTCAGATTTCATAGAAAAATTTGATTTCTATTGAAAAACATCAAAAAAACTTCTGGCCCAAAAATGTATACTCTGCTACCATATTTTGATTGCTATGGCCGATACCACAAATAATAAATTTTGACATTTGCAAATATTGTGCCACTTTGGGTTTAAATCGCCTGGTCATTACTTCAGATTTCATAAAATTTGATTTTTAATGAAAAATACAAAAAAAAAAAAAAATTCTGGTCCAACAATATTTACTCTGCTACCACGTTTCGATTGCCATTTTCTGTACCACTAATAATAAATTTTGACATTTGCAAATATTGTGCCACTTTGGGTTTAAATCGCCTGGTTATTACTTCAGATTTCATAAAATTTGATTTTTAATGAAAAATACAAAAAAAAAAAAAAATTCTGGTCCAACAATATTTACTCTGCTACCACGTTTCGATTGCCATTTCCTGTACCACTAATAATAAATTTTGACATTTGCAAATATTGTGCCACATTGGGTTTAAATCGCCTGGTTATTACTTCAGATTTCATAGAAAAATTTGATTTCTATTGAAAAACATCAAAAACAATTCTGGCCCAAAAATGTATACTCTGCTACCACATTTTGATTGCTATGGCCGATACCACAAATAATAAATTTTGACATTTACAAATATTGTGCCACTTTGGGTTTAAATCGCCTGGTCATTACTTCAGATTTCATAAAATTTGATTTTTAATGAAAAATACAAAGAAAAAAAAATTCTGGTCCAACAATATTTACTCTGCTACCACGTTTCGATTGTCATTTCCTGTACCACTAATAATAAATTTTGACATTTGCAAATATTGTGCCACATTGGGTTTAAATCGCCTGGTTATTACTTCAGATTTCATAGAAAAATTTGATTTCTATTGAAAACATCAAAAACAATTCTGGCCCAAAAATGTATACTCTGCTACCACATTTTGATTGCTATGGCCGATACCACAAATAATAAATTTTGACATTTGCAAATATTGTGCCACTTTGGGTTTAAATCGCCTGGTCATTACTTCAGATTTCATAAAATTTGATTTTTAATGAAAAATACAAAGAAAAAAAAATTCTGGTCCAACAATATTTACTCTGCTACCACGTTTCGATTGCCATTTCCTGTACCACTAATAATAAATTTTGACATTTGCAAATATTGTGCCACATTGGGTTTAAATCGCCTGGTTATTACTTCAGATTTCATAGAAAAATTTGATTTCTATTGAAAAACATCAAAAACAATTCTGGCCCAAAAATGTATACTCTGCTACCACATTTTGATTGCTATGGCCGATACCACAAATAATAAATTTTGACATTTGCAAATATTGTGCCACTTTAGGTTTAAATCGCCTGGTCATTACTTCAGATTTCATAAAATTTGATTTTTAATGAAAAATACAAAGAAAAAAAATTCTGGTCCAACAATATTTACTCTGCTACCACGTTTCGATTGTCATTTCCTGTACCACTAATAATAAATTTTGACATTTGCAAATATTGTGCCACATTGGGTTTAAATCGCCTGGTTATTACTTCAGATTTCATAGAAAAATTTAATTTCTATTGAAAAACATCAAAAAAAATTCTGGCCCAAAAATGTATACTCTGCTACCATATTTTGATTGCTATGGCCGATACCACAAATAATAAATTTTGACATTTGCAAATATTGTGCCACTTTGGGTTTAAATCGCCTGGTCATTACTTCAGATTTCATAAAATTTGATTTTTAATGAAAAATACAAAGAAAAAAAAATTCTGGTCCAACAATATTTACTCTGCTACCACGTTTCGATTGCCATTTCCTGTACCACTAATAATAAATTTTGACATTTGCAAATATTGTGCCACATTGGGTTTATTATAATTTTTCATAGAAAAATTTGATTTCTATTGAAAAACATCAAAAACAATTCTGGCCCAAAAATGTATACTCTGCTACCACGTTTCGATTGCCATTTCCTGTACCACTAATAATAAATTTTGACATTTGCAAATATTGTGCCACATTGGGTTTAAATCGCCTGGTTATTACTTCAGATTTCATAGAAAAATTTGATTTCTATTGAAAAACATCAAAAAAAATTCTGGCCCAAAAATGTATACTCTGCTACCATATTTTGATTGCTATGGCCGATACCACAAATAATAAATTTTGACATTTGCAAATATTGTGCCACTTTGGGTTTAAATCGCCTGGTCATTACTTCAGATTTCATAAAATTTGATTTTTAATGAAAAATACAAAGAAAAAAAAATTCTGGTCCAACAATATTTACTCTGCTACCACGTTTCGATTGTCATTTCCTGTACCACTAATAATAAATTTTGACATTTGCAAATATTGTGCCACATTGGGTTTAAATCGCCTGGTTATTACTTCAGATTTCATAGAAAAATTTGATTTCTATTGAAAAACATCAAAAACAATTCTGGCCCAAAAATGTATACTCTGCTACCACATTTTGATTGCTATGGCCGATACCACAAATAATAAATTTTGACATTTGCAAATATTGTGCCACTTTGGGTTTAAATCGCCTGGTCATTACTTCAGATTTCATAAAATTTGATTTTTAATGAAAAATACAAAGAAAAAAAAATTCTGGTCCAACAATATTTACTCTGCTACCACGTTTCGATTGCCATTTCCTGTACCACTAATAATAAATTTTGACATTTGCAAATATTGTGCCACATTGGGTTTAAATCGCCTGGTTATTACTTCAGATTTCATAGAAAAATTTGATTTCTATTGAAAAACATCAAAAACAATTCTGGCCCAAAAATGTATACTCTGCTACCACATTTTGATTGCTATGGCCGATACCACAAATAATAAATTTTGACATTTGCAAATATTGTGCCACTTTGGGTTTAAATCGCCTGTTCATTACTTCAGATTTCATAAAATTTGATTTTTAATGAAAAAAAAAAAAAAAAAATTCTGGTCCAACAATATTTACTCTGCTACCACGTTTCGATTGCCATTTCCTGTACCACTAATAATAAATTTTGACATTTGCAAATATTGTGCCACATTGGGTTTAAATCGCCTGGTTATTACTTCAGATTTCATAGAAAAATTTGATTTCTATTGAAAAACATCAAAAAAAATTCTGGCCCAAAAATGTATACTCTGCTACCATATTTTGATTGCTATGGCCGATACCACAAATAATAAATTTTGACATTTGCAAATATTGTGCCACTTTGGGTTTAAATCGCCTGGTCATTACTTCAGATTTCATAAAATTTGATTTTTAATGAAAAATACAAAGAAAAAAAAATTCTGGTCCAACAATATTTACTCTGCTACCACGTTTCGATTGCCATTTCCTGTACCACTAATAATAAATTTTGTCATTTGCAAATATTGTGCCACTTTGGGTTTAAATCGCCTGGTTATTACTTCAGATTTCATAGAAAAATTTGATTTCTATTGAAAAACATGAAAAACAATTCTGGCCCAAAAATGTATACTCTGCTACCACATTTTGATTGCTATGGCCGATACCACAAATAATAAATTTTGACATTTGCAAATATTGTGCCACTTTGGGTTTAAATCGCCTGGTTATTACTTCAGATTTCATAGAAAAATTTAATTTCTATTGAAAAACATCAAAAAAAATTCTGGCCCAAAAATGTATACTCTGCTACCATATTTTGATTGCTATGGCCGATACCACAAATAATAAATTTTGACATTTGCAAATATTGTGCCACTTTGGGTTTAAATCGCCTGGTCATTACTTCAGATTTCATAAAATTTGATTTTTAATGAAAAATACAAAGAAAAAAAAATTCTGGTCCAACAATATTTACTCTGCTACCACGTTTCGATTGCCATTTCCTGTACCACTAATAATAAATTTTGTCATTTGCAAATATTGTGCCACTTTGGGTTTAAATCGCCTGGTTATTACTTCAGATTTCATAGAAAAATTTGATTTCTATTGAAAAACATGAAAAACAATTCTGGCCCAAAAATGTATACTCTGCTACCACATTTTGATTGCTATGGCCGATACCACAAATAATAAATTTTGACATTTGCAAATATTGTGCCACTTTGGGTTTAAATCGCCTGGTTATTACTTCAGATTTCATAGAAAAATTTAATTTCTATTGAAAAACATCAAAAAAAATTCTGGCCCAAAAATGTATACTCTGCTACCATATTTTGATTGCTATGGCCGATACCACAAATAATAAATTTTGACATTTGCAAATATTGTGCCACTTTGGGTTTAAATCGCCTGGTCATTACTTCAGATTTCATAAAATTTGATTTTTAATGAAAAATACAAAGAAAAAAAAATTCTGGTCCAACAATATTTACTCTGCTACCACGTTTCGATTGCCATTTCCTGTACCACTAATAATAAATTTTGACATTTGCAAATATTGTGCCACATTGGGTTTATTATAATTTTTCATAGAAAAATTTGATTTCTATTGAAAAACATCAAAAACAATTCTGGCCCAAAAATGTATACTCTGCTACCACGTTTCGATTGCCATTTCCTGTACCACTAATAATAAATTTTGACATTTGCAAATATTGTGCCACATTGGGTTTAAATCGCCTGGTTATTACTTCAGATTTCATAGAAAAATTTGATTTCTATTGAAAAACATCAAAAAAAATTCTGGCCCAAAAATGTATACTCTGCTACCATATTTTGATTGCTATGGCCGATACCACAAATAATAAATTTTGACATTTGCAAATATTGTGCCACTTTGGGTTTAAATCGCCTGGTCATTACTTCAGATTTCATAAAATTTGATTTTTAATGAAAAATACAAAGAAAAAAAAATTCTGGTCCAACAATATTTACTCTGCTACCACGTTTCGATTGTCATTTCCTGTACCACTAATAATAAATTTTGACATTTGCAAATATTGTGCCACATTGGGTTTAAATCGCCTGGTTATTACTTCAGATTTCATAGAAAAATTTGATTTCTATTGAAAAACATCAAAAACAATTCTGGCCCAAAAATGTATACTCTGCTACCACATTTTGATTGCTATGGCCGATACCACAAATAATAAATTTTGACATTTGCAAATATTGTGCCACTTTGGGTTTAAATCGCCTGGTCATTACTTCAGATTTCATAAAATTTGATTTTTAATGAAAAATACAAAGAAAAAAAAATTCTGGTCCAACAATATTTACTCTGCTACCACGTTTCGATTGCCATTTCCTGTACCACTAATAATAAATTTTGACATTTGCAAATATTGTGCCACATTGGGTTTAAATCGCCTGGTTATTACTTCAGATTTCATAGAAAAATTTGATTTCTATTGAAAAACATCAAAAACAATTCTGGCCCAAAAATGTATACTCTGCTACCACATTTTGATTGCTATGGCCGATACCACAAATAATAAATTTTGACATTTGCAAATATTGTGCCACTTTGGGTTTAAATCGCCTGTTCATTACTTCAGATTTCATAAAATTTGATTTTTAATGAAAAAAAAAAAAAAAAAATTCTGGTCCAACAATATTTACTCTGCTACCACGTTTCGATTGCCATTTCCTGTACCACTAATAATAAATTTTGACATTTGCAAATATTGTGCCACATTGGGTTTAAATCGCCTGGTTATTACTTCAGATTTCATAGAAAAATTTGATTTCTATTGAAAAACATCAAAAAAAATTCTGGCCCAAAAATGTATACTCTGCTACCATATTTTGATTGCTATGGCCGATACCACAAATAATAAATTTTGACATTTGCAAATATTGTGCCACTTTGGGTTTAAATCGCCTGGTCATTACTTCAGATTTCATAAAATTTGATTTTTAATGAAAAATACAAAGAAAAAAAAATTCTGGTCCAACAATATTTACTCTGCTACCACGTTTCGATTGCCATTTCCTGTACCACTAATAATAAATTTTGTCATTTGCAAATATTGTGCCACTTTGGGTTTAAATCGCCTGGTTATTACTTCAGATTTCATAGAAAAATTTGATTTCTATTGAAAAACATCAAAAAAAATTCTGGCCCAAAAATGTATACTCTGCTACCATATTTTGATTGCTATGGCCGATACCACAAATAATAAATTTTGACATTTGCAAATATTGTGCCACTTTGGGTTTAAATCGCCTGGTTATTACTTCAGATTTCATAGAAAAATTTAATTTCTATTGAAAAACATCAAAAAAAATTCTGGCCCAAAAATGTATACTCTGCTACCATATTTTGATTGCTATGGCCGATACCACAAATAATAAATTTTGACATTTGCAAATATTGTGCCACTTTGGGTTTAAATCGCCTGGTCATTACTTCAGATTTCATAAAATTTGATTTTTAATGAAAAATACAAAGAAAAAAAAATTCTGGTCCAACAATATTTACTCTGCTACCACGTTTCGATTGCCATTTCCTGTACCACTAATAATAAATTTTGTCATTTGCAAATATTGTGCCACTTTGGGTTTAAATCGCCTGGTTATTACTTCAGATTTCATAGAAAAATTTGATTTCTATTGAAAAACATGAAAAACAATTCTGGCCCAAAAATGTATACTCTGCTACCACATTTTGATTGCTATGGCCGATACCACAAATAATAAATTTTGACATTTGCAAATATTGTGCCACTTTGGGTTTAAATCGCCTGGTTATTACTTCAGATTTCATAGAAAAATTTAATTTCTATTGAAAAACATCAAAAAAAATTCTGGCCCAAAAATGTATACTCTGCTACCATATTTTGATTGCTATGGCCGATACCACAAATAATAAATTTTGACATTTGCAAATATTGTGCCACTTTGGGTTTAAATCGCCTGGTCATTACTTCAGATTTCATAAAATTTGATTTTTAATGAAAAATACAAAGAAAAAAAAATTCTGGTCCAACAATATTTACTCTGCTACCACGTTTCGATTGCCATTTCCTGTACCACTAATAATAAATTTTGACATTTGCAAATATTGTGCCACATTGGGTTTATTATAATTTTTCATAGAAAAATTTGATTTCTATTGAAAAACATCAAAAACAATTCTGGCCCAAAAATGTATACTCTGCTACCACGTTTCGATTGCCATTTCCTGTACCACTAATAATAAATTTTGACATTTGCAAATATTGTGCCACATTGGGTTTAAATCGCCTGGTTATTACTTCAGATTTCATAGAAAAATTTGATTTCTATTGAAAAACATCAAAAAAAATTCTGGCCCAAAAATGTATACTCTGCTACCATATTTTGATTGCTATGGCCGATACCACAAATAATAAATTTTGACATTTGCAAATATTGTGCCACTTTGGGTTTAAATCGCCTGGTCATTACTTCAGATTTCATAAAATTTGATTTTTAATGAAAAATACAAAGAAAAAAAAATTCTGGTCCAACAATATTTACTCTGCTACCACGTTTCGATTGTCATTTCCTGTACCACTAATAATAAATTTTGACATTTGCAAATATTGTGCCACATTGGGTTTAAATCGCCTGGTTATTACTTCAGATTTCATAGAAAAATTTGATTTCTATTGAAAAACATCAAAAACAATTCTGGCCCAAAAATGTATACTCTGCTACCACATTTTGATTGCTATGGCCGATACCACAAATAATAAATTTTGACATTTGCAAATATTGTGCCACTTTGGGTTTAAATCGCCTGGTCATTACTTCAGATTTCATAAAATTTGATTTTTAATGAAAAATACAAAGAAAAAAAAATTCTGGTCCAACAATATTTACTCTGCTACCACGTTTCGATTGCCATTTCCTGTACCACTAATAATAAATTTTGACATTTGCAAATATTGTGCCACATTGGGTTTAAATCGCCTGGTTATTACTTCAGATTTCATAGAAAAATTTGATTTCTATTGAAAAACATCAAAAACAATTCTGGCCCAAAAATGTATACTCTGCTACCACATTTTGATTGCTATGGCCGATACCACAAATAATAAATTTTGACATTTGCAAATATTGTGCCACTTTGGGTTTAAATCGCCTGTTCATTACTTCAGATTTCATAAAATTTGATTTTTAATGAAAAAAAAAAAAAAAAAATTCTGGTCCAACAATATTTACTCTGCTACCACGTTTCGATTGCCATTTCCTGTACCACTAATAATAAATTTTGACATTTGCAAATATTGTGCCACATTGGGTTTAAATCGCCTGGTTATTACTTCAGATTTCATAGAAAAATTTGATTTCTATTGAAAAACATCAAAAAAAATTCTGGCCCAAAAATGTATACTCTGCTACCATATTTTGATTGCTATGGCCGATACCACAAATAATAAATTTTGACATTTGCAAATATTGTGCCACTTTGGGTTTAAATCGCCTGGTCATTACTTCAGATTTCATAAAATTTGATTTTTAATGAAAAATACAAAGAAAAAAAAATTCTGGTCCAACAATATTTACTCTGCTACCACGTTTCGATTGCCATTTCCTGTACCACTAATAATAAATTTTGTCATTTGCAAATATTGTGCCACTTTGGGTTTAAATCGCCTGGTTATTACTTCAGATTTCATAGAAAAATTTGATTTCTATTGAAAAACATCAAAAACAATTCTGGCCCAAAAATGTATACTCTGCTACCACATTTTGATTGCTATGGCCGATACCACAAATAATAAATTTTGACATTTGCAAATATTGTGCCACTTTGGGTTTAAATCGCCTGGTCATTACTTCAGATTTAATAAAATTTGATTTTTAATGAAAAATACAAAAAAAAAAAAATTCTGGTCCAACAATATTTACTCTGCTACCACGTTTCGATTGCCATTTCCTGTACCACTAATAATAAATTTTGACATTTGCAAATATTGTGCCACTTTGGGTTTAAATCGCCTGGTTATTACTTCAGATTTCATAGAAAAATTTGATTTCTATTGAAAAACATGAAAAACAATTCTGGCCCAAAAATGTATACTCTGCTACCACATTTTGATTGCTATGGCCGATACCACAAATAATAAATTTTGACATTTGCAAATATTGTGCCACTTTGGGTTTAAATCGCCTGGTCATTACTTCAGATTTCATAAAATTTGATTTTTAATGAAAAATACAAAGAAAAAAAAATTCTGGTCCAACAATATTTACTCTGCTACCACGTTTCGATTGCCATTTCCTGTACCACTAATAATAAATTTTGACATTTGCAAATATTGTGCCACATTGGGTTTAAATCGCCTGGTTATTACTTCAGATTTCATAGAAAAATTTGATTTCTATTGAAAAACATCAAAAAAAATTCTGGCCCAAAAATGTATACTCTGCTACCACATTTTGATTGCTATGGCCGATACCACAAATAATAAATTTTGACATTTGCAAATATTGTGCCACTTTGGGTTTAAATCGCCTGGTCATTACTTCAGATTTCATAAAATTTGATTTTTAATGAAAAATACAAAGAAAAAAAAATTCTGGTCCAACAATATTTACTCTGCTACCACGTTTCGATTGCCATTTCCTGTACCACTAATAATAAATTTTGACATTTGCAAATATTGTGCCACTTTGGGTTTAAATCGCCTGGTTATTACTTCAGATTTCATAGAAAAATTTGATTTCTATTGAAAAACATGAAAAACAATTCTGGCCCAAAAATGTATACTCTGCTACCACATTTTGATTGCTATGGCCGATATCACAAATAATAAATTTTGACATTTGCAAATATTGTGCCACTTTGGGTTTAAATCGCCTGGTCATTACTTCAGATTTCATAAAATTTGATTTTTAATGAAAAATACAAAGAAAAAAAATTCTGGTCCAACAATATTTACTCTGCTACCACGTTTCGATTGCCATTTCCTGTACCACTAATAATAAATTTTGACATTTGCAAATATTGTGCCACATTGGGTTTAAATCGCCTGGTTATTACTTCAGATTTCATAGAAAAATTTGATTTCTATTGAAAAACATCAAAAAAAATTCTGGCCCAAAAATGTATACTCTGCTACCACATTTTGATTGCTATGGCCGATACCACAAATAATAAATTTTGACATTTGCAAATATTGTGCCACTTTGGGTTTAAATCGCCTGGTCATTACTTCAGATTTCATAAAATTTGATTTTTAATGAAAAATACAAAGAAAAAAAAATTCTGGTCCAACAATATTTACTCTGCTACCACGTTTCGATTGCCATTTCCTGTACCACTAATAATAAATTTTGACATTTGCAAATATTGTGCCACATTGGGTTTAAATCGCCTGGTTATTACTTCAGATTTCATAGAAAAATTTGATTTCTATTGAAAAACATCAAAAACAATTCTGGCCCAAAAATGTATACTCTGCTACCACATTTTGATTGCTATGGCCGATACCACAAATAATAAATTTTGACATTTGCAAATATTGTGCCACTTTGGGTTTAAATCGCCTGTTCATTACTTCAGATTTCATAAAATTTGATTTTTAATGAAAAAAAAAAAAAAAAAAAATTCTGGTCCAACAATATTTACTCTGCTACCACGTTTCGATTGCCATTTCCTGTACCACTAATAATAAATTTTGACATTTGCAAATATTGTGCCACATTGGGTTTAAATCGCCTGGTTATTACTTCAGATTTCATAGAAAAATTTGATTTCTATTGAAAAACATCAAAAAAAATTCTGGCCCAAAAATGTATACTCTGCTACCACATTTTGATTGCTATTGCCGATACCACAAATAATAAATTTTGACATTTGCAAATATTGTGCCACTTTGGGTTTAAATCGCCTGGTCATTACTTCAGATTTCATAAAATTTGATTTTTAATGAAAAATACAAAGAAAAAAAAATTCTGGTCCAACAATATTTACTCTGCTACCACGTTTCGATTGTCATTTCCTGTACCACTAATAATAAATTTTGACATTTGCAAATATTGTGCCACATTGGGTTTAAATCGCCTGGTTATTACTTCAGATTTCATAGAAAAATTTGATTTCTATTGAAAAACATCAAAAACAATTCTGGCCCAAAAATGTATACTCTGCTACCACATTTTGATTGCTATGGCCGATACCACAAATAATAAATTTTGACATTTGCAAATATTGTGCCACTTTGGGTTTAAATCGCCTGGTCATTACTTCAGATTTCATAAAATTTGATTTTTAATGAAAAATACAAAGAAAAAAAAATTCTGGTCCAACAATATTTACTCTGCTACCACGTTTCGATTGCCATTTCCTGTACCACTAATAATAAATTTTGACATTTGCAAATATTGTGCCACATTGGGTTTAAATCGCCTGGTTATTACTTCAGATTTCATAGAAAAATTTGATTTCTATTGAAAAACATCAAAAACAATTCTGGCCCAAAAATGTATACTCTGCTACCACATTTTGATTGCTATGGCCGATACCACAAATAATAAATTTTGACATTTGCAAATATTGTGCCACTTTGGGTTTAAATCGCCTGTTCATTACTTCAGATTTCATAAAATTTGATTTTTAATGAAAAAAAAAAAAATTCTGGTCCAACAATATTTACTCTGCTACCACGTTTCGATTGCCATTTCCTGTACCACTAATAATAAATTTTGACATTTGCAAATATTGTGCCACTTTGGGTTTAAATCGCCTGGTTATTACTTCAGATTTCATAGAAAAATTTGATTTCTATTGAAAAACATCAAAAACAATTCTGGCCCAAAAATGTATACTCTGCTACCACATTTTGATTGCTATGGCCGATACCACAAATAATAAATTTTGACATTTGCAAATATTGTGCCACTTTGGGTTTAAATCGCCTGGTCATTACTTCAGATTTCATAAAATTTGATTTTTAATGAAAAATACAAAGAAAAAAAAATTCTGGTCCAACAATATTTACTCTGCTACCACGTTTCGATTGTCATTTCCTGTACCACTAATAATAAATTTTGACATTTGCAAATATTGTGCCACATTGGGTTTAAATCGCCTGGTTATTACTTCAGATTTCATAGAAAAATTTGATTTCTATTGAAAAACATGAAAAACAATTCTGGCCCAAAAATGTATACTCTGCTACCACATTTTGATCGCTATGGCCGATACCACAAATAATAAATTTTGACATTTGCAAATATTGTGCCACTTTGGGTTTAAATCGCCTGGTCATTACTTCAGATTTCATAAAATTTGATTTTTAATGAAAAATACAAAGAAAAAAAAATTCTGGTCCAACAATATTTACTCTGCTACCACGTTTCGATTGTCATTTCCTGTACCACTAATAATAAATTTTGACATTTGCAAATATTGTGCCACATTGGGTTTAAATCGCCTGGTTATTACTTCAGATTTCATAGAAAAATTTGATTTCTATTGAAAAACATGAAAAACAATTCTGGCCCAAAAATGTATACTCTGCTACCACATTTTGATTGCTATGGCCGATACCACAAATAATAAATTTTGACATTTGCAAATATTGTGCCACTTTGGGTTTAAATCGCCTGGTCATTACTTCAGATTTCATAAAATTTGATTTTTAATGAAAAAAAAAAAAGAAAAAAAAATTCTGGTCCAACAATATTTACTCTGCTACCACGTTTCGATTGCCATTTCCTGTACCACTAATAATAAATTTTGACATTTGCAAATATTGTGCCACTTTGGGTTTAAATCGCCTGGTTATTACTTCAGATTTCATAGAAAAATTTGATTTCTATTGAAAAACATCAAAAAAAATTCTGGCCCAAAAATGTATACTCTGCTACCATATTTTGATTGCTATGGCCGATACCACAAATAATAAATTTTGACATTTGCAAATATTGTGCCACTTTGGGTTTAAATCGCCTGGTCATTACTTCAGATTTCATAAAATTTGATTTTTAATGAAAAATACAAAGAAAAAAAAATTCTGGTCCAACAATATTTACTCTGCTACCACGTTTCGATTGCCATTTCCTGTACCACTAATAATAAATTTTGACATTTGCAAATATTGTGCCACATTGGGTTTAAATCGCCTGGTTATTACTTCAGATTTCATAGAAAAATTTGATTTCTATTGAAAAACATCAAAAAAAATTCGGGCCAAAAATGTATACTCTGCTACCACATTTTGATTGCTATGGCCGATACCACAAATAATAAATTTTGACATTTGCAAATATTGTGCCACTTTGGGTTTAAATCGCCTGGTCATTACTTCAGATTTCATAAAATTTGATTTTTAATGAAAAATACAAAGAAAAAAAAATTCTGGTCCAACAATATTTACTCTGCTACCACGTTTCGATTGCCATTTCCTGTACCACTAATAATAAATTTTGAGATTTGCAAATATTGTGCCACTTTGGGTTTAAATCGCCTGGTTATTACTTCAGATTTCATAGAAAAATTTGATTTCTATTGAAAAACATGAAAAACAATTCTGGCCCAAAAATGTATACTCTGCTACCACATTTTGATTGCTATGGCCGATACCACAAATAATAAATTTTGACATTTGCAAATATTGTGCCACTTTGGGTTTAAATCGCCTGGTCATTACTTCAGATTTCATAAAATTTGATTTTTAATGAAAAATACAAAGAAAAAAAAATTCTGGTCCAACAATATTTACTCTGCTACCACGTTTCGATTGTCATTTCCTGTACCACTAATAATAAATTTTGACATTTGCAAATATTGTGCCACATTGGGTTTAAATCGCCTGGTTATTACTTCAGATTTCATAGAAAAATTTGATTTCTATTGAAAAACATGAAAAACAATTCTGGCCCAAAAATGTATACTCTGCTACCACATTTTGATTGCTATGGCCGATACCACAAATAATAAATTTTGACATTTGCAAATATTGTGCCACTTTGGGTTTAAATCGCCTGGTCATTACTTCAGATTTCATAAAATTTGATTTTTAATGAAAAATACAAAGGAAAAAAAATTCTGGTCCAACAATATTTACTCTGCTACCACGTTTCGATTGCCATTTCCTGTACCACTAATAATAAATTTTGACATTTGCAAATATTGTGCCACATTAGGTTTAAATCGCCTGGTTATTACTTCAGATTTCATAGAAAAATTTGATTTCTATTGAAAAACATCAAAAACAATTCTGGCCCAAAAATGTATACTCTGCTACCACATTTTGATTGCTATGGCCGATACCACAAATAATAAATTTTGACATTTGCAAATATTGTGCCACTTTGGGTTTAAATCGCCTGGTCATTACTTCAGATTTCATAAAATTTGATTTTTAATGAAAAATACAAAGAAAAAAAAATTCTGGTCCAACAATATTTACTCTGCTACCACGTTTCGATTGCCATTTCCTGTACCACTAATAATAAATTTTGACATTTGCAAATATTATGCCACATTGGGTTTAAATCGCCTGGTTATTACTTCAGATTTCATAGAAAAATTTGATTTCTATTGAAAAACATGAAAAACAATTCTGGCCCAAAAATGTATACTCTGCTACCACATTTTGATTGCTATGGCCGATACCACAAATAATAAATTTTGACATTTGCAAATATTGTGCCACTTTGGGTTTAAATCGCCTGGTCATTACTTCAGATTTCATAAAATTTGATTTTTAATGAAAAATACAAAGAAAAAAAAATTCTGGTCCAACAATATTTACTCTGCTACCACGTTTCGATTGCCATTTCCTGTACCACTAATAATAAATTTTGACATTTGCAAATATTGTGCCACTTTGGGTTTAAATCGCCTGGTTATTACTTCAGATTTCATAGAAAAATTTGATTTCTATTGAAAAACATGAAAAACAATTCTGGCCCAAAAATGTATACTCTGCTACCACATTTTGATTGCTATGGCCGATACCACAAATAATAAATTTTGACATTTGCAAATATTGTGCCACTTTGGGTTTAAATCGCCTGGTCATTACTTCAGATTTCATAAAATTTGATTTTTAATGAAAAATACAAAGAAAAAAAAATTCTGGTCCAACAATATTTACTCTGCTACCACGTTTCGATTGTCATTTCCTGTACCACTAATAATAAATTTTGACATTTGCAAATATTGTGCCACATTGGGTTTAAATCGCCTGGTTATTACTTCAGATTTCATAGAAAAATTTGATTTCTATTGAAAAACATGAAAAACAATTCTGGCCCAAAAATGTATACTCTGCTACCACATTTTGATTGCTATGGCCGATACCACAAATAATAAATTTTGACATTTGCAAATATTGTGCCACTTTGGGTTTAAATCGCCTGGTCATTACTTCAGATTTCATAAAATTTGATTTTTAATGAAAAATACAAAGAAAAAAAAATTCTGGTCCAACAATATTTACTCTGCTACCACGTTTCGATTGTCATTTCCTGTACCACTAATAATAAATTTTGACATTTGCAAATATTGTGCCACATTGGGTTTAAATCGCCTGGTTATTACTTCAGATTTCATAGAAAAATTTGATTTCTATTGAAAAACATGAAAAACAATTCTGGCCCAAAAATATATACTCTGCTACCACATTTTGATTGCTATGGCCGATACCACAAATAATAAATTTTGACATTTGCAAATATTGTGCCACTTTGGGTTTAAATCGCCTGGTCATTACTTCAGATTTCATAAAATTTGATTTTTAATGAAAAATACAAAGAAAAAAAAATTCTGGTCCAACAATATTTACTCTGCTACCACGTTTCGATTGCCATTTCCTGTACCACTAATAATAAATTTTGACATTTGCAAATATTGTGCCACTTTGGGTTTAAATCGCCTGGTTATTACTTCAGATTTCATAGAAAAATTTGATTTCTATTGAAAAACATCAAAAAAAATTCTGGCCCAAAAATGTATACTCTGCTACCATATTTTGATTGCTATGGCCGATACCACAAATAATAAATTTTGACATTTGCAAATATTGTGCCACTTTGGGTTTAAATCGCCTGGTCATTACTTCAGATTTCATAAAATTTGATTTTTAATGAAAAATACAAAGAAAAAAAAATTCTGGTCCAACAATATTTACTTTGCTACCACGTTTCGATTGCCATTTCCTGTACCACTAATAATAAATTTTGACATTTGCAAATATTGTGCCACATTGGGTTTAAATCGCCTGGTTATTACTTCAGATTTCATAGAAAAATTTGATTTCTATTGAAAAACATCAAAAACAATTCTGGCCCAAAAATGTATACTCTGCTACCACATTTTGATTGCTATGGCCGATACCACAAATAATAAATTTTGACATTTGCAAATATTGTGCCACTTTGGGTTTAAATCGCCTGGTCATTACTTCAGATTTCATAAAATTTGATTTTTAATGAAAAATACAAAGAAAAAAAAATTCTGGTCCAACAATATTTACTCTGCTACCACGTTTCGATTGCCATTTCCTGTACCACTAATAATAAATTTTGACATTTGCAAATATTGTGCCACATTGGGTTTAAATCGCCTGGTTATTACTTCAGATTTCATAGAAAAATTTGATTTCTATTGAAAAACATGAAAAACAATTCTGGCCCAAAAATGTATACTCTGCTACCACATTTTGATTGCTATGGCCGATACCACAAATAATAAATTTTGACATTTGCAAATATTGTGCCACTTTGGGTTTAAATCGCCTGGTCATTACTTCAGATTTCATAAAATTTGATTTTTATTGAAAAATACAAAGAAAAAAAAATTCTGGTCCAACAATATTTACTCTGCTACCACGTTTCGATTGTCATTTCCTGTACTACTAATAATAAATTTTGACATTTGCAAATATTGTGCCACATTGGGTTTAAATCGCCTGGTTATTACTTCAGATTTCATAGAAAAATTTGATTTCTATTGAAAAACATGAAAAACAATTCTGGCCCAAAAATGTATACTCTGCTACCACATTTTGATTGCTATGGCCGATACCACAAATAATAAATTTTGACATTTGCAAATATTGTGCCACTTTGGGTTTAAATCGCCTGGTCATTACTTCAGATTTCATAAAATTTGATTTTTAATGAAAAATACAAAGAAAAAAAAATTCTGGTCCAACAATATTTACTCTGCTACCACGTTTCGATTGCCATTTCCTGTACCACTAATAATAAATTTTGACATTTGCAAATATTGTGCCACTTTGGGTTTAAATCGCCTGGTTATTACTTCAGATTTCATAGAAAAATTTGATTTCTATTGAAAAACATCAAAAACAATTCTGGCCCAAAAATGTATACTCTGCTACCACATTTTGATTGCTATGGCCGATACCACAAATAATAAATTTTGACATTTGCAAATATTGTGCCACTTTGGGTTTAAATCGCCTGGTCATTACTTCAGATTTCATAAAATTTGATTTTTAATGAAAAATACAAAGAAAAAAAAATTCTGGTCCAACAATATTTACTCTGCTACCACGTTTCGATTGCCATTTCCTGTACCACTAATAATAAATTTTGACATTTGCAAATATTGTGCCACATTGGGTTTAAATCGCCTGGTTATTACTTCAGATTTCATAGAAAAATTTGATTTCTATTGAAAAACATCAAAAAAAATTCTGGCCCAAAAATGTATACTCTGCTACCATATTTTGATTGCTATGGCCGATACCACAAATAATAAATTTTGACATTTGCAAATATTGTGCCACTTTGGGTTTAAATCGCCTGGTCATTACTTCAGATTTCATAAAATTTGATTTTTAATGAAAAATACAAAGAAAAAAAAATTCTGGTCCAACAATATTTACTCTGCTACCACGTTTCGATTGTCATTTCCTGTACCACTAATAATAAATTTTGACATTTGCAAATATTGTGCCACATTGGGTTTAAATCGCCTGGTTATTACTTCAGATTTCATAGAAAAATTTGATTTCTATTGAAAAACATCAAAAACAATTCTGGCCCAAAAATGTATACTCTGCTACCACATTTTGATTGCTATGGCCGATACCACAAATAATAAATTTTGACATTTGCAAATATTGTGCCACTTTGGGTTTAAATCGCCTGGTCATTACTTCAGATTTCATAAAATTTGATTTTTAATGAAAAATACAAAGAAAAAAAAATTCTGGTCCAACAATATTTACTCTGCTACCACGTTTCGATTGTCATTTCCTGTACCACTAATAATAAATTTTGACATTTGCAAATATTGTGCCACATTGGGTTTAAATCGCCTGGTTATTACTTCAGATTTCATAGAAAAATTTGATTTCTATTGAAAAACATGAAAAACAATTCTGGCCCAAAAATGTATACTCTGCTACCACATTTTGATTGCTATGGCCGATACCACAAATAATAAATTTTGACATTTGCAAATATTGTGCCACTTTGGGTTTAAATCGCCTGGTCATTACTTCAGATTTCATAAAATTTGATTTTTAATGAAAAATACAAAGAAAAAAAAATTCTGGTCCAACAATATTTACTCTGCTACCACGTTTCGATTGTCATTTCCTGTACCACTAATAATAAATTTTGACATTTGCAAATATTGTGCCACATTGGGTTTAAATCGCCTGGTTATTACTTCAGATTTCATAGAAAAATTTGATTTCTATTGAAAAACATGAAAAACAATTCTGGCCCAAAAATGTATACTCTGCTACCACATTTTGATTGCTATGGCCGATACCACAAATAATAAATTTTGACATTTGCAAATATTGTGCCACTTTGGGTTTAAATCGCCTGGTCATTACTTCAGATTTCATAAAATTTGATTTTTAATGAAAAAAAAAAAAGAAAAAAAAATTCTGGTCCAACAATATTTACTCTGCTACCACGTTTCGATTGCCATTTCCTGTACCACTAATAATAAATTTTGACATTTGCAAATATTGTGCCACTTTGGGTTTAAATCGCCTGGTTATTACTTCAGATTTCATAGAAAAATTTGATTTCTATTGAAAAACATCAAAAAAAATTCTGGCCCAAAAATGTATACTCTGCTACCATATTTTGATTGCTATGGCCGATACCACAAATAATAAATTTTGACATTTGCAAATATTGTGCCACTTTGGGTTTAAATCGCCTGGTCATTACTTCAGATTTCATAAAATTTGATTTTTAATGAAAAATACAAAGAAAAAAAAATTCTGGTCCAACAATATTTACTCTGCTACCACGTTTCGATTGCCATTTCCTGTACCACTAATAATAAATTTTGACATTTGCAAATATTGTGCCACATTGGGTTTAAATCGCCTGGTTATTACTTCAGATTTCATAGAAAAATTTGATTTCTATTGAAAAACATCAAAAAAAATTCGGGCCAAAAATGTATACTCTGCTACCACATTTTGATTGCTATGGCCGATACCACAAATAATAAATTTTGACATTTGCAAATATTGTGCCACTTTGGGTTTAAATCGCCTGGTCATTACTTCAGATTTCATAAAATTTGATTTTTAATGAAAAATACAAAGAAAAAAAAATTCTGGTCCAACAATATTTACTCTGCTACCACGTTTCGATTGCCATTTCCTGTACCACTAATAATAAATTTTGAGATTTGCAAATATTGTGCCACTTTGGGTTTAAATCGCCTGGTTATTACTTCAGATTTCATAGAAAAATTTGATTTCTATTGAAAAACATGAAAAACAATTCTGGCCCAAAAATGTATACTCTGCTACCACATTTTGATTGCTATGGCCGATACCACAAATAATAAATTTTGACATTTGCAAATATTGTGCCACTTTGGGTTTAAATCGCCTGGTCATTACTTCAGATTTCATAAAATTTGATTTTTAATGAAAAATACAAAGAAAAAAAATTCTGGTCCAACAATATTTACTCTGCTACCACGTTTCGATTGTCATTTCCTGTACCACTAATAATAAATTTTGACATTTGCAAATATTGTGCCACATTGGGTTTAAATCGCCTGGTTATTACTTCAGATTTCATAGAAAAATTTGATTTCTATTGAAAAACATGAAAAACAATTCTGGCCCAAAAATGTATACTCTGCTACCACATTTTGATTGCTATGGCCGATACCACAAATAATAAATTTTGACATTTGCAAATATTGTGCCACTTTGGGTTTAAATCGCCTGGTCATTACTTCAGATTTCATAAAATTTGATTTTTAATGAAAAATACAAAGGAAAAAAAATTCTGGTCCAACAATATTTACTCTGCTACCACGTTTCGATTGCCATTTCCTGTACCACTAATAATAAATTTTGACATTTGCAAATATTGTGCCACATTAGGTTTAAATCGCCTGGTTATTACTTCAGATTTCATAGAAAAATTTGATTTCTATTGAAAAACATCAAAAACAATTCTGGCCCAAAAATGTATACTCTGCTACCACATTTTGATTGCTATGGCCGAAATAATAAATTTTGACATTTGCAAATATTGTGCCACTTTGGGTTTAAATCGCCTGGTCATTACTTCAGATTTCATAAAATTTGATTTTTAATGAAAAATACAAAGAAAAAAAAATTCTGGTCCAACAATATTTACTCTGCTACCACGTTTCGATTGCCATTTCCTGTACCACTAATAATAAATTTTGACATTTGCAAATATTATGCCACATTGGGTTTAAATCGCCTGGTTATTACTTCAGATTTCATAGAAAAATTTGATTTCTATTGAAAAACATGAAAAACAATTCTGGCCCAAAAATGTATACTCTGCTACCACATTTTGATTGCTATGGCCGATACCACAAATAATAAATTTTGACATTTGCAAATATTGTGCCACTTTGGGTTTAAATCGCCTGGTCATTACTTCAGATTTCATAAAATTTGATTTTTAATGAAAAATACAAAGAAAAAAAAATTCTGGTCCAACAATATTTACTCTGCTACCACGTTTCGATTGCCATTTCCTGTACCACTAATAATAAATTTTGACATTTGCAAATATTGTGCCACTTTGGGTTTAAATCGCCTGGTTATTACTTCAGATTTCATAGAAAAATTTGATTTCTATTGAAAAACATGAAAAACAATTCTGGCCCAAAAATGTATACTCTGCTACCACATTTTGATTGCTATGGCCGATACCACAAATAATAAATTTTGACATTTGCAAATATTGTGCCACTTTGGGTTTAAATCGCCTGGTCATTACTTCAGATTTCATAAAATTTGATTTTTAATGAAAAATACAAAGAAAAAAAATTCTGGTCCAACAATATTTACTCTGCTACCACGTTTCGATTGCCATTTCCTGTACCACTAATAATAAATTTTGACATTTGCAAATATTGTGCCACATTGGGTTTAAATCGCCTGGTTATTACTTCAGATTTCATAGAAAAATTTGATTTCTATTGAAAAACATCAAAAACAATTCTGGCCCAAAAATGTATACTCTGCTACCACATTTTGATTGCTATGGCCGATACCACAAATAATAAATTTTGACATTTGCAAATATTGTGCCACTTTGGGTTTAAATCGCCTGGTCATTACTTCAGATTTCATAAAATTTGATTTTTAATGAAAAATACAAAGAAAAAAAAATTCTGGTCCAACAATATTTACTCTGCTACCACGTTTCGATTGCCATTTCCTGTACCACTAATAATAAATTTTGACATTTGCAAATATTGTGCCACTTTGGGTTTAAATCGCCTGGTTATTACTTCAGATTTCATAGAAAAATTTGATTTCTATTGAAAAACATGAAAAACAATTCTGGCCCAAAAATGTATACTCTGCTACCACATTTTGATTGCTATGGCCGATACCACAAATAATAAATTTTGACATTTGCAAATATTGTGCCACTTTGGGTTTAAATCGCCTGGTCATTACTTCAGATTTCATAAAATTTGATTTTTATTGAAAAATACAAAGAAAAAAAAATTCTGGTCCAACAATATTTACTCTGCTACCACGTTTCGATTGTCATTTCCTGTACTACTAATAATAAATTTTGACATTTGCAAATATTGTGCCACATTGGGTTTAAATCGCCTGGTTATTACTTCAGATTTCATAGAAAAATTTGATTTCTATTGAAAAACATCAAAAACAATTCTGGCCCAAAAATGTATACTCTGCTACCACATTTTGATTGCTATGGCCGATACCACAAATAATAAATTTTGACATTTGCAAATATTGTGCCACTTTGGGTTTAAATCGCCTGGTCATTACTTCAGATTTCATAAAATTTGATTTTTAATGAAAAATACAAAGAAAAAAAAATTCTGGTCCAACAATATTTACTCTGCTACCACGTTTCGATTGCCATTTCCTGTACCACTAATAATAAATTTTGACATTTGCAAATATTGTGCCACTTTGGGTTTAAATCGCCTGGTTATTACTTCAGATTTCATAGAAAAATTTGATTTCTATTGAAAAACATCAAAAACAATTCTGGCCCAAAAATGTATACTCTGCTACCACATTTTGATTGCTATGGCCGATACCACAAATAATAAATTTTGACATTTGCAAATATTGTGCCACTTTGGGTTTAAATCGCCTGGTCATTACTTCAGATTTCATAAAATTTGATTTTTAATGAAAAATACAAAGAAAAAAAAATTCTGGTCCAACAATATTTACTCTGCTACCACGTTTCGATTGCCATTTCCTGTACCACTAATAATAAATTTTGACATTTGCAAATATTGTGCCACATTGGGTTTAAATCGCCTGGTTATTACTTCAGATTTCATAGAAAAATTTGATTTCTATTGAAAAACATCAAAAAAAATTCTGGCCCAAAAATGTATACTCTGCTACCATATTTTGATTGCTATGGCCGATACCACAAATAATAAATTTTGACATTTGCAAATATTGTGCCACTTTGGGTTTAAATCGCCTGGTCATTACTTCAGATTTCATAAAATTTGATTTTTAATGAAAAATACAAAGAAAAAAAAATTCTGGTCCAACAATATTTACTCTGCTACCACGTTTCGATTGTCATTTCCTGTACCACTAATAATAAATTTTGACATTTGCAAATATTGTGCCACATTGGGTTTAAATCGCCTGGTTATTACTTCAGATTTCATAGAAAAATTTGATTTCTATTGAAAAACATCAAAAAAAATTCTGGCCCAAAAATGTATACTCTGCTACCATATTTTGATTGCTATGGCCGATACCACAAATAATAAATTTTGACATTTGCAAATATTGTGCCACTTTGGGTTTAAATCGCCTGGTCATTACTTCAGATTTCATAAAATTTGATTTTTAATGAAAAATACAAAGAAAAAAAAATTCTGGTCCAACAATATTTACTCTGCTACCACGTTTCGATTGTCATTTCCTGTACCACTAATAATAAATTTTGACATTTGCAAATATTGTGCCACATTGGGTTTAAATCGCCTGGTTATTACTTCAGATTTCATAGAAAAATTTGATTTCTATTGAAAAACATCAAAAAACAATTCTGGCCCAAAAATGTATACTCTGCTACCACATTTTGATTGCTATGGCCGATACCACAAATAATAAATTTTGACATTTGCAAATATTGTGCCACTTTGGGTTTAAATCGCCTGGTCATTACTTCAGATTTCATAAAATTTGATTTTTAATGAAAAATACAAAGAAAAAAAAATTCTGGTCCAACAATATTTACTCTGCTACCACGTTTCGATTGCCATTTCCTGTACCACTAATAATAAATTTTGACATTTGCAAATATTGTGCCACATTGGGTTTAAATCGCCTGGTTATTACTTCAGATTTCATAGAAAAATTTGATTTCTATTGAAAAACATCAAAAAAAATTCTGGCCCAAAAATGTATACTCTGCTACCACATTTTGATTGCTATGGCCGATACCACAAATAATAAATTTTGACATTTGCAAATATTGTGCCACTTTGGGTTTAAATCGCCTGGTCATTACTTCAGATTTCATAAAATTTGATTTTTAATGAAAAATACAAAGAAAAAAAAATTCTGGTCCAACAATATTTACTCTGCTACCACGTTTCGATTGCCATTTCCTGTACCACTAATAATAAATTTTGACATTTGCAAATATTGTGCCACATTGGGTTTAAATCGCCTGGTTATTACTTCAAATTTCATAGAAAAATTTGATTTCTATTGAAAAACATCAAAAAAAATTCTGGCCCAAAAATGTATACTCTGCTACCACATTTTGATTGCTATGGCCGATACCACAAATAATAAATTTTGACATTTGCAAATATTGTGCCACTTTGGGTTTACATCGCCTGGTCATTACTTCAGATTTCATAAAATTTGATTTTTAATGAAAAATACAAAGAAAAAAAAATTCTGGTCCAACAATATTTACTCTGCTACCACGTTTCGATTGCCATTTCCTGTACCACTAATAATAAATTTTGACATTTGCAAATATTGTGCCACATTGGGTTTAAATCGCCTGGTCATTACTTCAGATTTCATAGAAAAATTTGACTTCTATTGAAAAACATCAAAAAAAATTCTGGCCCAAAAATGTATACTCTGCTACCACATTTTGATTGCTATGGCCGATACCACAAATAATAAATTTTGACATTTGCAAATATTGTGCCACTTTGGGTTTAAATCGCCTGGTCATTACTTCAGATTTCATAAAATTTGATTTTTAATGAAAAATACAAAGAAAAAAAAATTCTGGTCCAACAATATTTACTCTGCTACCACGTTTCGATTGCCATTTCCTGTACCACTAATAATAAATTTTGACATTTGCAAATATTGTGCCACATTAGGTTTAAATCGCCTGGTTATTACTTCAGATTTCATAGAAAAATTTGATTTCTATTGAAAAACATCAAAAAAAATTCTGGCCCAAAAATGTATACTCTGCTACCATATTTTGATTGCCATTTCCTGTACCACTAATAATAAATTTTGACATTTGCAAATATTGTGCCACTTTGGGTTTAAATCGCCTGGTCATTACTTCAGATTTCATAAAATTTGATTTTTAATGAAAATACAAAAAAAAAAAAATTCTGGTCCAATAATATTTACTCTGCTACCACGTTTCGATTGCCATTTCCTGTACCACTAATAATAAATTTTGACATTTGCAAATATTGTGCCACATTGGGTTTAAATCGCCTGGTTATTACTTCAGATTTCATAGAAAAATTTGATTTCTATTGAAAAACATCAAAAAAAATTCTGGCCCAAAAATGTATACTCTGCTACCACATTTTGATTGCTATGGCCGATACCACAAATAATAAATTTTGACATTTGCAAATATTGTGCCACTTTGGGTTTAAATCGCCTGGTCATTACTTCAGATTTCATAAAATTTGATTTTTAATGAAAAATACAAAGAAAAAAAAATTCTGGTCCAACAATATTTACTCTGCTACCCCGTTTCGATTGTCATTTCCTGTACCACTAATAATAAATTTTGACATTTGCAAATATTGTGCCACATTGGGTTTAAATCGCCTGGTTATTACTTCAGATTTCATAGAAAAATTTGATTTCTATTGAAAAACATCAAAAAAAATTCTGGCCCAAAAATGTATACTCTGCTACCACATTTTGATTGCTATGGCCGATACCACAAATAATAAATTTTGACATTTGCAAATATTGTGCCACTTTGGGTTTAAATCGCCTGGTCATTACTTCAGATTTCATAAAATTTGATTTTTAATGAAAAATACAAAGAAAAAAAAATTCTGGTCCAACAATATTTACTCTGCTACCACGTTTCGATTGCCACTTCCTGTACCACTAATAATAAATTTTGACATTTGCAAATATTGTGCCACATTGGGTTTAAATCGCCTGGTTATTACTTCAGATTTCATAGAAAAATTTGATTTCTATTGAAAAACATCAAAAAAAATTCTGGCCCAAAAATGTATACTCTGCTACCACATTTTGATTGCTATGGCCGATTCCACAAATAATAAATTTTGACATTTGCAAATATTGTGCCACTTTGGGTTTAAATCGCCTGGTCATTACTTCAGATTTCATAAAATTTGATTTTTAATGAAAAATACAAAGAAAAAAAAATTCTGGTCCAACAATATTTACTCTGCTACCACGTTTCGATTGCCATTTCCTGTACCACTAATAATAAATTTTGACATTTGCAAATATTGTGCCATATTGGGTTTAAATCGCCTGGTCATTACTTCAGATTTCATAGAAAAATTTGACTTCTATTGAAAAACATCAAAAAAAATTTCTGGCCCAAAAATGTATACTCTGCTACCACATTTTGATTGCTATGGCCGATACCACAAATAATAAATTTTGACATTTGCAAATATTGTGCCACTTTGGGTTTAAATCGCCTGGTCATTACTTAAGATAAAATTTGATTTTAAATGAAAAATACAAAAAAAAAAAATTCTGATCCAACAATATTTACTCTGTTACCACGTTTCGATTGCCATTTCCTGTACCACAAATAATAAATTTTGACATTTGCAAATATTGTGCCACTTTGGGTTTAAATCGCCTGGTTATTACTTCAGATTTCATAAAATTTGGTTTTTAATGAAAAATACAAAAAAAAAAAAATTCTGGTCCAACAATATTTACTCTGCTACCACGTTTCGATTGCCATTTCCTGTAACACAAATAATAAATTTTGATATTTGCAAATATTGTGCCACATTGGGTTTAAATCGCCTGGTCATTACTTCAGATTTCATTGAAAAATTTGATTTCTATTGAAAAACATCAAAAAAAATTCTGGCCCAAAAATTTATACTCTGCTACCATATTTTGATTGCTATGGCCGATACCACAAATAATAAATTTTGACATTTGCAAATATTGTGCCACTTTGGGTTTAAATCGCCTGGTCATTACTTCAGATTTCATAAAATTTGATTTTTAATGAAAAATACAAAAAAAAATTTCTGGTCCAACAATATTTACTCTGCTACCACGCTTCGATTGCCATTTCCTGTACCACAAATAATAAATTTTGACATTTGCAAATATTGTGCCACTTTGGGTTTAAATCGCCTGGTTATTACTTCAGATTTCATAGAAAAATTTGATTTCTATTGAAAAACACCAACAAAAATTCTGGGCCAAAAATCTATACTCTGCTACCACATTTCGATTGCTATGGCCGATATCACAAATAATAAAATTTGACATTTGCAAATATTGTGCCACTTTGGGTTTAAATCGCCTGGTCATTACTTAAGATAAAATTTGATTTTAAATGAAAAATACAAAAAAAAAAAATTCTGATCCAACAATATTTACTCTGTTACCACGTTTCGATTGCCATTTCCTGTACCACAAATAATAAATTTTGACATTTGCAAATATTGTGCCACTTTGGGTTTAAATCGCCTGGTTATTACTTCAGATTTCATAAAATTTGGTTTTTAATGAAAAATACAAAAAAAAAAAAATTCTGGTCCAACAATATTTACTCTGCTACCACGTTTCGATTGCCATTTCCTGTAACACAAATAATAAATTTTGATATTTGCAAATATTGTGCCACTTTGGGTTTAAATCGCCTGGTCATTACTTCAGATTTCATAAAATTTGATTTTTAATGAAAAATACAAAAAAAAAAAAATTCTGGTCCAACAATATTTACTCTGCTACCACGTTTCGATTGCCATTTCCTGTACCACAAATAATAAATTTTGACATTTGCAAATATTGTGCCACTTTGGGTTTTAATCGCCTGGTTAATACTTCAGATTTCATAAAATTTGAGTTTTAATGAAAAATACAAAAAAAAAAAAACTCTGCTTCAACAATATTTACTCTGCTACCACGTTTCGATTGCCATTTCCTGTACCACTAATAATAAATTTTGACATTTGCAAATATTGTGCCACTTTGGGTTTAAATCGCCTGGTCATTACTTCAGATTTCATAAAATTTGATTTTAAATGAAAAATACAAAAAAAAAATTCTGGTCCAACAATATTTACTCTGCTACCACGTTTCGATTGCCATTTCCTGTACCACTAATAATAAATTTTGACATTTGCAAATATTGTGCCACTTTGGGTTTAAATCGCCTGGTCATTACTTCAGATTTCATAAAATTTGATTTTAAATGAAAAATACAAAAAAAAAATTCTGGTCCAACAATATTTACTCTGCTACCACGTTTCGATTACCATTTCCTGTACCACTAATAATAAATTTTGACATTTGCAAATATTGTGCCACTTTGGGTTTAAATCGCCTGGTTATTACTTCAGATTTCATAGAAAAATTTGATTTTTATTGAAAAACGCCAACAAAAATTCTGGGCCAAAAATGTATACTCTGCTACCACGTTTCGATTGCTATGGCCGATACCACAAATAATAAAATTTGACATTTTCAAATATTGTGCCACTTTGGGTTTAAATCGCCTGGTTATTACTTCAGATTTCATAAAATTTGATTTTTAATGCAAAATACAAAAAAAAAAAATTCTGGTCCAACAATATTTACTTTGCTACCACGTTTCGATTGCCATTTCCTGTACCACTAATAATAAAATTTGACATTTGCAAATATTGTGCTACTTTGGGTTTAAATCGCCTGGCCATTACTTCAGATTTCATAAAATTTGATTTTTAATGAAAAATACAAAAAAAAAAAAAACTCTGCTTCAACAATATTTACTCTGCTACCACGTTTCGATTGCCATTTCCTGTACCACTAATAATAAATTTTGACATTTGCAAATATTGTGCCACTTTGGGTTTAAATCGCCTGGTCATTACTTCAGATTTCATAAAATTTGATTTTTAATGAAAAATACAAAAAAAAAAAATTCTGGTCCAACAATATTTACTCTGCTACTACGTTTCGATTGCCATTTTCTTTACCACTAATAATAAATTTTGACATTTGCAAATATTGTGCCACTTTGGGTTTAGATCGCCTGGTCATTACTTCAGATTTCATAAAGTTTAATTTTTAATGAAAAAAAAAAAAAAAAAGTTCTGGTCCAACAATATTTACTCTGCTACCACGTTTCGATTGCCATTTCCTGTACCACAAATAATAAATTTTGACATTTGCAAATATTGTGCCACTTTGGGTTTAAATCGCCTGGTTATTACTTCAGATTTCAGAGAAAAATTTGATTTTTATTGAAAAACACCAACAAAAATTCTGGGCCAAAAATCTGTACTCTGCTACCACATTTCGATTGCTATGGCCGATACCACAAATAATAAAATTTGACATTTGCAAATATTGTGCCACTTTGGGTTTAAATCGCCTGGTTATTACTTCAGATTTCATAAAATTTGATTTTTAATGAAAAATACAAAGAAAAAATAATTCTGGTCCAACAATATTTACTCTGCTATCACGTTTCGATTGCCATTTCTTGTATCTCTAATAATAAATTTTGACATTTGCAAATATTGTGCCACTTTGGGTTTAAATCGCCTGGTCATTACTTGAGATTTCATAAAATTTGATTTTTAATGAAAAATACAAAAAAAAAAAAATTGTGGTCCAACAATATTTACTCTGCTACCACGTTTCGATTGCCATTTCCTGTACCACAAATAATAAATTTTGACATTTGCAAATATTGTGCCACTTTGGGTTTAAATCGCCTGGTCATTACTTCAGATTTCATAAAATTTGATTTTTAATGAAAAATACAAAAAAAAAAAGTTCTGGTCCAACAATATTGACTCTGCTACCACGTTTCGATTGCCATTTCCTGTATCACTAATAATAAATTTTGACATTTGCAAATATTGTGCCACTTTGGGTTTAGATCGCCTGGTCATTACTTCAGATTTCATAAAATTTGATTTTTAATGAAAAATAAAAAAAAAAAATTCTGGTCCAACAATATTTACTCTGCTACCACGTTTCGATTGCCATTTCCTGTACCACTAATAATAAATTTTGACATTTGCAAATATTTTGCCACTTTGGGTTTAAATCGCCTGGTCATTACTTCAGATTTCATAAAATTTGATTTTTAATGAAAAATACAAAAAAAAAAAATTCTGGTCCAACAATATTTACTCTGCTACCACGTTTCAATTGCCATTTCCTGTACCACTAATAATAAATTTTGACATTTGCAAATATTTTGCCACTTTGGGTTTAGATCGCCTGGTCATTACTTCAGATTTCATAAAGTTTAATTTTTAATGAAAAATAAAAAAAAAAAAGTTCTGGTCCAACAATATTTACTCTGCTACCACGTTTCGATTGCCATTTCCTGTACCATTAATAATAAATTTTGACATTTGCAAATATTGTGCCACTTTGGGTTTAAATCGCCTGGTTATTACTTAAGATTTCATAAAATTCGATTTTTAATGAAAAATACAAAAAAAAAAATTCTGGTCTAACAATATTTACTCTGCTACCACGTTTCGACTGTCATTTCCTGTACCACTAATAATAAATTTTGACATTTGCAAATTTTGTGCCACTTTGGGTTTAAATCGCCTGGTTATTACTTTAGATTTCATAGAAAAATGTAACTTTTATTGAAAAACACCAAAATTAGTTCTGTGCCTAAAATGTATACTCTGCTACCACATTTCGATTGGTATGGCCGATACCACGACCAAGTTCTTTGAAACTCTTATTAATTTATACGTATTATCACAGCTGCTGTATATTAGTTAATCACATTCCGTTAAATTTTTCAATGCAATGCCAAGTTGTATTTGCCCATAATATTCATGCTTCTGTTTAAGCTGGTATTCATTACGCTCATTTAAGGTCAAATAAGGTAAAGTTGGAAATAAGTCATCAGCTATCAAAAATTCCCCTTTACGGGACATTTTATTTCCAACACTTTCATTCCTAACGGCTGAAAAAAAATCCATTCGGGCTTACCCTAATCGGGCGAAATTATTAGTCCTGCTTCAACAATTTTATTATACGTTTACTAAAAGCTTGCTTAACAAGTTTTTCAGCAAACTGGCCGTATCTGGTTGCGTCATTACCGGCAAAATTTCCATTGTAAATGGATTTTAATTTACGACTCCAATTGGGGTTTTTGTTGGAGGCATAGGTAAATAAATTTTAGGACATACTTCTTGTTATCCGTATTTTTCGCTCAACGAGCCATTGCGCACTTAATTGTTTAATTGTTGACTTGCATATAGCCTCGCTAGCGCTTTTAACGACTTGATTGGCATATCGAATTGGCGTCGTATCGTCGATAAAGTTTTGTGAAAAAGGCACAAACATTTTTAAAGCATCGCGTGACATATATGTATGTTGGTTGTACAGCTCGTCAATATCATCACAAACAATCGCCTTTGTAGTGTAAAGTTCTGATCTATACGCCGCCTTCGTCTTAGCGAATTCCGATTTAGAAGCAGTTAGAAATATTAAATTATATTGGTTATTTGTGTTTATTATTATTGGTGTGATTAGGGCCTAATCACTTTTTGTATACATTGATAAGAGTAGCAGATTCTGTTCTGCTGTTGAAGCCTCTTCAGGTTTTGCCTATCTTTTTCGAGGACATGGCACATATTCTGCACAGTAACCGCACTATATTGCAGCGAAACGGATTTCGAAAGCTTGCCCCATTTCTGCTTAAGCTCGGTACAGCTGATGCCTTCTAGACGAGGTACTCTAAAATAGAAAAACTTACGATTAAAATGATTATGTTACATACGAGTAATATTTGCTACATGAGCAGAAATATTTCCAGTGGCAGCTACGATTATCTAGGTTGTCCAGTTTAACCTCATGGGGGAAATCGGACATAGCTGATGTTTGGATAACCAGGCCAATTACGCGACCTTTTGCTGGAACAGGCGCGACTCCCAATGCATAGATCCAACCAGCATTTAAAAGTTTTCCTTCCCGTAAGAGTCTTTTAGCATCCCCAAAATAGTCCGCTATATCACAATCAGAAATATTTATGTTTTGGCTATCAATGGTGCTTTGATTATTGTTGTTTGCATCCATTTTCACTTAACTGAAATTTATAAAATAAAATATCGAAAATTAAATTTAATCAACAATTTTAAATCTAAATCAAATTTCTAATCAATTACATATTAACCAAATTCATTTGTACACATTTAGTTTAATCTTTCCTCATATTTCACATTTTTTATATTCACTTTAACAATATTTTTAACAATAAATAATCGAAAATATGAGCATAGATTTACAATAACTATACTTTAAATTACAATTACATATTATGCCAATGTTATAATTATTACATTTTTAATTGCATTAACAATTTATTTCCCTCAACCATTTTACCAAAAATGTTCCCAATAGTGGCCCAAACAAAATTGAAATTAAGCGGCTCGAATTTCAAACATTTCTTAGCCTCATATAGTAATACACGTTTAATTATGGGTAGATGATCCATTATAAATTGCATTAACGTTCATTGATTAAAAGTGTATACATAAATTATTTTTATTTTGTATAGAGAGAAGCCGGAACTGCTACTTCAAAGTTTGGTTGCTCCATTCAATAACTATTGCCTTTGTTGAGGATTTAGATTTCTCACGATATACGACATTGACGTTTTTTACCTCAAAATTGAATGAAATGGTTTGCAAAACAAAATGAAGTGATAAATTGAAGTGATCTGTTTTATTTACAATCCAGTGATTCGAACCTTTTTAAATAACAAATTTCATAACATAATTTATTTGGACAACATTATCTCAAGCCCCCTACCATAACTAAACACAGTCAGTCTCATCAATAAGTTCTTTAAAATAATATATCGAATCAAGAATTGATCGAAGATTAGATAAGAATATTTACTTTAACGATTTAAAACCGCATACAAATTAGTTGCTAAGCCAAAACTAGGATACATAATACTAAAGGTGGTAAATTAAGTACAAAGTAAACTGTGTTCTCATTTTTTTTTCATAGATAAGAAATCCGCAATTTTTTTTTCAAAATACATAAACCAAACTCAGTTTAGCTTATCAATTGAAACTATATAAAAGTGATTTAAGTTGTGTGGAAAATAAAAATGGAAAATAAAATCAATGAAAAACCTTACAAAATGAACCAAATTCCGGAAAAATTATTCAATTCGCAATATTTGTCTGATGTCACGTTCATCATCGATGGCAAAAATATTTATGGGCATTCACTACTTTTAATGGTGCGCAGCAGTGTATTTCAAGAGCAGCTGGAAACAACGCTGGGCGAAAGAAAAATTATTCCAATTATGGATTACACATATGAAGTTTTTTATCAACTGATTCGTTTTATATACACCGACCAAATGGATATCAGTGACGTAAATTGGTTTTGTTTAATGAAATTAGCGAAAGAGTATAACGTGACACGATTAGTGAAACATCTGCTAACTAATAATTGTTTTGAAATGAACCTTTTTAATGTTTGCATTACGGAAAAGCATACAATTTTTGTGAACGTTTTAAAAAATACTAGCCTCGGATTAGCTTTAAAATGCGCCAAAGTTTTGAGTTCAGATGCATTTGTCTCGATACATCCAGATGCTGTTGAAGAAATATTAAAATCTGACCAAATTGAGACAGTGGGAAATGAATCGTATCTTCTTGATGCATTGATCCGTTGGATGAATCATCATTGCAAACAAAATCAAATTGAATTTCTTGAGTGTTGTCAAAAGTTTCACCATTTAATTACTTTGATCCAATTTCCAGTGATGTCCAGCGATGAGTTACGGATTGTTACAACAAAATACCCAAATTTATTAACAAAAAGTGAAATTATGAATATTGGTGCTCAGAAAATTTACGGGCCTGGATATGATAAAGGAATATGGAATTGTAGACCAAGAAATAATGTATGGCCATATGAACTAAGAACATATTCAGGTGATATTTATTGTTTAACCAAGTTTATAGTTTTTTCTGATATGATTTTGGGTGGGTTTGTATTTGGAGGGAAGGAAGTATTTTGTGGCAAATGCATCTACCCAATGATGTATCATCAAAAAGATAACAGTTCTTTTGCAACCGGTCATATCGCCTTTGATTTAGCCACTTCAACTCCTGTTCACCCTTCATTTATTTATACAATTTATTGGGGTTATGAAAAGACAATAAACTACTGGTCTCGTAAATCTCAAACGGATCTCATCATAAATGCTCCTCCAAATTCTGTTCAAATATTAGAAGCTCATCCCAATATGTTAGAAATTATATTATTGAAAGCAGATAATGCCGTACAAAATAATAAAAATGAATAAAGCTATTTGTTAGATAAAATTTGAATAAATTATGTTTACTATTTTTTTTTTGTTTCAATTATATGCGGTGACGATATATTTGTGGCGCACGGTAGCAACTAGCAAATAGGTAAGTTAACTTCGGTCCAAAAGGACCTCAGTTATTGAAAAAATTTCAAAATTGATCAAACATTTTGTTAGTCCAAAACCAATTTTTCCGCCATTTTGAAAGTTCCTGAACCCGAAAAAGCAACAAAAAATAATCCATCAAGCCCATCTGTCTGAATGTATATCTTCACCAATGATATCTCAAGAACGCCAAATAAATCAGCAATAAATCACATCGGCAATAAATTTACATCATTTGACGTTTGAGGAAAAAGGTCAATTGTTAAGGCGGAGAATTGGGAAGGTTTTTGAACAGCTATACGTCGTTAATTAATTAATAAATTTGTTTACTTTTATTTGTTTGATAAAAACTTGTTATTAAATAAAATTAGGCAGAAATTTTTAATAAATTTTACTACACATTATCCGATATTATTGTTACGGTGACACCTAGGAATGAGTAGAATAAGTTAGTTGATAGCGGAAAGTTCTATTATGGAATTTTCCTTAGGCGGCATACAATAGAATAGACCGCTGGCGAAGTGACGTTTCCATATAAAATTGTAAAGTAGCTTGTCTCCAACATCTGCAGCGCAAAGTAGCCTTGTAACCGACAGGGTAACTATAGCAAGTATAATAAAAATTAGTACCCGTAAAAAATTCAGTAGATACATTTAGTACCAACAGATGTCAAAAGCCATTGCTGGCGGATCATTCTGTTCTATGGTCTAAGGAATTTTCCATAATAAAAACTGTTGTAATGTGCCTAGACAATTTATGCCGATCAATCATGAAATTTCTAGAAGTTTTGGTTTGAGTATATAAGGAGCAAACCAATTCGAATACGAACATTAAGTTTTTGGCAAGCGATAAAGTGAAGATTACAAAGTGAATTAAAAAGTGTTTTAGTGTGAAATAAAAGTTAAAAGTGATCAGTAAAATTGTGCAAAAATAATAAAAAAGTGAATTTGTGAATTTATCGTTAATAAATTGTGTTGGAATAATTTTTATAATCAATAAATAAAATCGTTTGTGATAAATTGAAGTGTTTTGTTTTATTCACCTTGATTGACAAGGCAAAAACGTAACAAAATTTTTACTTTTTTCATTGAAAAACTTCAAGCTAAAAAACACTTCTAAAGAAGCTTCTAAAAAATACGTCATGATGATCATGGCTCTATACTCTTGAACGAACACGGTCAACTCGGCGAAACCAACTCGGCGACGGCCAACTCGGCGACGACCAACTCGGCGACGGTCAACTCGGCGACGACCAACTCGGCGACGGTCAACTCGGCGATGGTAAACTCAGCAATGACCAACTCGGCCACGGTCAACTCGGCCACGGTCAACTCGGCGACGGCCAACTCGGCGACGGTAAACTCGGCGACAACCAACTCGGCGAATAAAACTCTCCTTCACCAGAAAGGGCGGCTCGAATTAAAAAAAATACGTCTTTTAAAACCAAGATTTTGAAAAGCGGGATTTTGAAAAGCGGAATTTTAAAAAATATCATTTTTATATCATTTTTATTGCTTACTGCTGAGCTGACCGTCGCCGAGTTGTCCGTCGCAATGGCATTCAATGGCATTCATTTTTTTATGTTTAAATTCGAATATAATGTTCTAGCCATAAATAAAAGCTTTGCGAAAATTACGAAAATAAGTTCGCATGTTCAAAATTACGTATGTGACAAAATTTCGAGTTTTACATTCAAGACTTGATCAAGTAAAACATTAAACGTATGGTTACTGTTCTTCGCTGTTGGATTTCTTGCTTGACATGCAGTGAAGTTTAAATATTCGTCATTAGCGTAGATAGTCCTTCTCAAGGCTTGGCCATGTTTTCCTAGTTGTGGTGCCAGTATATCTTTAATAGTTACTTCAGTCCAAAAGGATTCAAGTATTGAAATCCTGTCAAAAATGACCAAACATTTTATTGGACCCAAACCACTTTTTTCGACGTTGATCCCAAACCACTTTTGTCGAGTCCTGTTTTTCCGTTTTGGAATTTTTTCTCTCTATATATGGATCCAATCTGTTTCTATGGTCATGGCGAAGAATTGAAAAGCTTTTGGCAGCTAAACGTCAAGAAGATCGAGTGTCTTTAATGGGAATTTACCAAAACCACATGGTGAGATTAGCACGTTTACCAATTTTTTATATATGCTGGTTTTAGGATTGTATTGGGCGTGAGTTTGCGGTTGTGTTGAATTGGGGTTGGGTTGGACTTTAGCGAGCAGCTTGGCTGGGGATTTATTTTGCGTTGTATTGAGGGTTGTATTAGTTAGCGGTTTAGTTATGCATTTATTTGGAGTTGTGTTGATTATTTTATTGGAAGTAGATTTTGGACGTTTAGAGTTGTTCAGAGGATTAAGTTGGACGTTTGGTTTGGGGTTAAATTGAGGGTTGAGTTACGCGTGTGAAGTACTTCCTAAATCTTTCCTAAATACAAAAATGTTTGAAAGTATTAGTAACCAATCAATATTGAAATGATTTATCGAGAAATTGAAGGTAAAGTTTGAGAAGAACGCGCGTTACTAAATAATCTTTGATATTTTTTCCGGAAATCAGAGAATGTTGATAAAATAAATAATGGTCCATTCCAGGTTTGTGCAAAATTTGGGGACAGTCTCTTGGAGATAAATGGGGTTAATATGGCAAAAACACCATCCAGTGCATATTGAAATCAAATTGAACGGTGATTGTTGTACATTTTATTTTACTAAACCACTTTTCATGTTTTGTCCGGAAATCGGAGTATGTTAATAAAATAAATAATGGTCCATTCCAGGTTTGTGCAAAATTTGGGGACAGTCTCTTGGAGATGAGTGGGGCTAATATGGCAAAATCACCATCCAGTGCATATTGAAATCAAATTGAACGGTGATTGTTGTACGTTTTATTTTACTAAACCACTTTTCATGTTTTGTCCGGAAATCGGTGTATGTTAGTAAAATAAATAATGGTCCATTCCAGGTTTGTGCAAAATTTGGGGACAGTCTCTTAGAGATGAGTGGGGCTAATATGGCAAAATCACCATCCAGTGCATATTGAAAT
Source organism: Tipula helvola (assembly GCA_963556165.1). Taxonomy (NCBI): domain Eukaryota; kingdom Metazoa; phylum Arthropoda; class Insecta; order Diptera; family Tipulidae; genus Tipula; species Tipula helvola. Next base: position 330,389,449 of record OY744483.1, on the reverse strand, counting down.
CAAATTGAACGGTGATTGTTGCACATTTTATTTTACTAAACCACTTTTCATGTTTTGTCCGGAAATCGGTGTGTGTTAGTAAAATAAATAATGGTCCATTCCAGGTTTGTGCAAAATTTGGGGACAGTCTCTTGGAGATGAGTGCGGCTAATATGGCAAAATCACCATCCAGTGCATATTGAAATCAAATTGAGCGGTGATTGTTGCACATTTTATTTTACTAAACCACTTTACATATTTTGCCGGAAATCGGAGTATGTTAATAAATTAAATATTGGTCCATTCCAATTTTGCCCAAACCTGTATGGGACCATTATTTATTTTATTAACACACTCCGATTTCCGGACAAAACATGAAAAGTGGTTTAGTAAAATAAAATGTACAGCAATCACCGCTCAATTTGATTTCAATATGCGCTAGATCGTGATTTTGCCATATTAGCCCCACTCATCTCCAAGAGAATATCCCCAAATTTTGCACACACCTGGAATGGGCCTATATTTATTTTATTAACATACTCCGATTTCCGGACAAAACATGAAAAGTGGTTTAGTAAAATAAAATGTGCAACAATCACCGTTCAATTTGATTTCAATATGCACTGGATGGTGATTTTGCCATATTAGCCCCACTCATCTCCAAGAGACTGTCCCCAAATTTTGCACAAACTTGGAATGGACCATTATTTATTTTATTAACATACTCCGATTTCCGGACAAAACATGAAAAGTGGTTTAGTAAAATAAAATGTGCAACAATCACCGTTCAATCAAAGATTATTTAGTAAAACGCGTGCTACTCAGATTTTATTTTCAATTTCTCGACAAAACATTTCAATATTGATTGGTTACTAATACTTTCAAACATTTTCCTATTTATGAAAGATTTAGGAAATACTTCACACGCGTGGTTGAGTAGAGGTCGAGTTAGAAGTTTAGTTAGAATTGAGCTGAATTCAGTTGGGGATTTATTTGCGGTTGAGTTGAGATTTAAATTGGAAGTCAACTTGACTTGTTCTGAGTTGAGTTCATCTACGCATGTATTTTTTCCGATGATGTGAGAATTGAGCTCCGCCTCTAGTAAAAAATTAGACTTAAAGTTGAGTTGTTATCGAGAAAGCTGTTGAGTTGTTTTTGAGGATGGCATTCAGTTAGAGATTTATTTGGGGGTTGTGTTGGGAGTTGTAGTTTTTGAACCATGTTTATTTATAATGGGTTAATGGTTGAGTTGAGGTCGAGTTAGATTTCAGTAGGGTTTGAGTTGAGGATTATTTGGGTTGAGTTGAAGGTTAAGAGGAGGTTAGACTAAGTTGATTTGAATTGAGTTGATACACTCATATAGCTTTTGAATCCAGATAATTTTTAGAGTGAGATGGCTGTTGCGTGTGGAGTTTATTAGAGAGTAGGGGAGATTGAGTAAGCTTGTGAATGATGCTTTCGGTTGAGAAATTATTTGGGGTTAGTTTAAGAATTGATTTAAAATTTGATTAAGAGTTGTGTTCGTGATTTAGTTGAGGGTTGGTTTGGTGGCCTATTTAGATTAATTTAGGGGTTGAGCTAATTTTCAGGATCGCAATTCTGAACATATTATGAAGTTTTAGCCCTTTATATTTTACAATAGGCTTCCGCATTTGTCCATAAATATTTATGCCTTGTAAATTCTAAAGAACTGAGCTTACATGTAATGCCTGCGCCAAATGAAATCTCTGTTCAATCACATTTTTGGGCTAGAGTGTTTAGAAATATCTGACTGGGGTAACGAAAGAAATTAAGTCATCAACAGTTTTGCTTTCACTAGTGTCACTAGAACTCATTATATCTTTAAGTTTCTGCGGTTTTTTACCCGAATAATCACTTTGAAGTTTTTTGGTCTTTTGTTTTGCACTGGAAACTCTTGTATTTGTGAGATTCTGTTAGCAAAAAATGTTGCGTATACTGGTGCGGTTCCGATTTTATTCGAAACAGCATTACTTCAGAATCAGACCACAAATATATGAAATCAAAATTAATTTTTAGAATTGATATAGAAGGTTTTGACTAATTTGAGCTAAAAGCAAAGCTGCACAAAGCTCCAACCGAGGAATCGTTTGTTTTTTCAGCCGAGCGAATCTTGATTTAGAGCAAACTAAAGATACTTGATGTTTCTCGTAATTATCAGTCGTTCTAATATAAAATACGCATCCAAAACCAGATTCACTCGCATTTCCAAAATATCGAGGAACGGATATTTGTTTAAGTTAAAGTAGTTGGCCTTTAAATTCACACCATTTCTTAAGAAATGTGCCTGAGAGTTGATTATCCCATTCGAGTTCTGGTATGGACCATAATTCTTGCATAAAAAGCTTAGCCGTTAAAATTAACGGAGCACATAATCCTAGCGGATCGAATAATTGACAAATATCGGAAAGTCTATTTCTTTTTGTCTGACTTCCATTCCAAACAATTGCTTTGATGTCGGATACAATTTTAGATTCAATAAACGACAGGTTTTATCCATGATAAAATTCAGGTGCGAACTACTGTCAAGTAACATCAATTGAGGCATTTAAATTTCTTGTTAAGTGAAACTTCATCAAGAGTACCCAACAAAACATATTCGTCGGTTGCAATGCAAAAGACTGTGATGCTTAACTTACACTTACTGCAACCAGGGCTGGTACAATTGCGAACAATATGTGATGAACTCAAACAATTTGTGCATACACGCTTGTCTCTAATATATTCATATCTCATTTTTGGCGTAAGCTTGGTATGCTTGGTATCACCAAAATCTGGACAGGAATCAATCATATGGTTATCATTGTAGTCTGAAGACCCGACACCAATGTGGATATCCTTTTGTGTGGTTGAAAATGACTTAAATTGGGTTTTGATTATTACCTGTGGTGAATTAGAATATTTCAGAGCCCCTAATAATCGAACAGGTGCTTGTGAAATTTTAGTAAAACTGTCAACGGTAAGCAAGGTGTGATCATTAGACCCCTTAATTACATTTGCACAGCTTTTCTGACAAGTGGTGTACTAAAAGTAAATTCCAACTTTCAACTGGCACCTTCAGAGATTTTAATGAATTATAGTGCTTGACAGCTTCCAGATTCCAGGCTAGACTATAATTTTCAGATGTAACTGAAATACATGCGGACTCAACAAATCTCAGAAACGCAATGTTATCGATGCCATTTTTTAGAAATTCGATAAACATTTGCATGTCAAAAGATGAACATGAGCACATTAGCCTGTTCACAATTTATTCTGGTGATATCCTCACTTATGAACGAGCGATTTCAAACCTCGAAAAAATCCTCTTCATCTCCGTTAATATTCACCTCAAACGTCAATCGAAAACAATCAATAAAGGTATTTCTGACACAGCTCTCCGTGATCAACCGCGGTCCCAAAACCCGTGAATTAATTCTACTTGGTGATTTTGACTTAACAAAATAAGTTACTTAGTAAAATCGAGACAGTCGAAACATCTTATGGCGTGGAAAATTTGTTTGTCCGAACACTTAAAGTTCCATGTATTTATAACTAAGCTCCCAACCTTAAATAATATTTGATATCCTAAATCTCTACCTTGTAACATTAGCTGTTGTAAGGTTTCTATAAATTATACATTACTACATTAAAATTGATGCTGCTAGACGCAACGAGATGAAAGACAGAGATATCGTCAATCGTCATAGACAACACGAAGTCACGAATACGACGACAAGGTAAAATGCGATAAAAGGTGAACGACCGCTTGACTCGGGAGTTAGTGTGTTTTTAATTTTTGCCAAAAAATCAAGTAGTGAGAAGCACAAACGATTTGCGAGCAACAAAAAAAAGCTCTTTATACAATAATAACAATAATTAATAACAGTTAAGTGCATAATGCTTTGTTTTTGTGATCGCTAATATGTTATCAGGGTTGGTATTTTTTATTAGTGCGTGTGCCGCTACTTAATGCAAATAGAACAATTTAAGTGCAAATATTTTGTGCGCGTAGTGTTTTAAACTGTGAATTACAATTTAAATATAAGCGATATTGAATATTACCATTGGTGTAGTGCCTCACACCATATAGATAATCGCAATAGTTTTTAGTGTCATTCATTTATGTATAGAGCTATGTGTAAGCGTTCTGTTTTGCATTAAAAATTACGCAAAGCGTATTGGCGGTATAATATATAAACCAGTTGGATCAGCTGTGTATACCCGAAAATAGTTGGTAAGTCCACCATTCTTTTTTTGTCTTGATTTGTATAGCGATTTGATCGTTTCTCCTTTGATATCTACACCGGAATGGAATGCTCGACTAATCAAGCACGGGCATCCAAATATAAGCTTCTTCAGCTTTATCTTCAAATAGATGAAAATTTTCAAAATTTATTCTTCCATTTATGATCAGACTTGTATAATATTTCGATTTTAAACTTTAAAATTTCAAAATTCATAAATTTCCGAATTACTGCAGAAAAAATTATCGAGAACTTGATTTAATGTTCAGTTAATCATAATTGAATTATAAAATTCGCTTTCGGAATAAAAATTGTGTTTCAAAGATTTGTTTTGCAAGTGAATTACTAAAATCTAATATACACATTTAGGAACTGTAAATCGATTTAATGAATCCAATATTATCGGAAATTTGATTTAATACTAGATTTGATACAAATTTTTAAAATGTTCCATCCAAACTTTGAAAATTTCAGTTGTTTGAAAATTTTCGGAAAGTTGTAACTTAACATTTGTGTCTGAAATCGTAATGCCTTAATTTAGGTTTTCTAAGATTACAGAATACAAAAATATCCAAAATTTGCATTGGGTAAATTTCTAATATACAAAATTGTGGAATTTCAGGATTTTAATTTTAAATTCGGTAACGGTTTCATTATGCAATTATGATTAAACTTAATTGAGTGCAAGCCTACATTTAGAAGTTAAGTTTATTCAAATTTCCCTTAATAATCTGCTTTCTTCGGTGATTTTCTTAAACTAAATTGAAACAGTAAATTGAAATTAGTACTTTTAGTACTTACATAATTAACTCTTTTTGATTAGAATTTTGATATACTAAACAAATTTATTGTAACTGCATTCTTTTTATGATCAGAAGTCGTTAGCTTGGGCTATTCAATCAAGTTACTTCACTATTTAATTTTGATATAGATTATGATCGTTTGATTAGGTGGAATCTTTTTCGAACAAAATAGATCTTTCAATATGTATTTCACTTAATGGTTTCTAAAATTTCTTATCTTGTTTAGTTTGTCAAGCCCCACGCCCTTACCACCTCAGCAAATTTCATAGAAATAATTTGTTTGAAATTAAATTCCTCGAACATTGACTTTTTATGAATATTAGATAAGAAAAAATATTTTAACGGTTTAAATTGCATAAACATTTATAACTATAAATCAAAGATAAGGGAATCAATCAGAAAATTTTAAATACAAATAATTCAGTTCACGTTGTCATTTCAAACTTTACAAAAGTGATTTAAGTTGTGTTGTGTAAAAATTAAAAAAATGGAAAATAAAATCAATGGAGAGTCGCTAAAGATGAATCAAATACCAGCAAAACTATTCAACTCGCAGTATTTGTCAGATATCACGTTTATAATCGAACAGAAGAAAATTTACGCACATTCGCTGCTTTTAATGGTGCGCAGCAGTGTATTTGAAGAAATGTTGGAGGCCACTTTAGGCGAAAAGAAAATTATTCCAATAACGGATTACGGATATGACGTATTTTATCAGCTCATACGTTTTATATACACCGACCAAGAGGAGGCGGGTGACGCAGATTGGTTTCATTTAATGAAATTGGCGAGGGAGTATAATGTGATAAAATTAATCGATCATTTGCAAACTAATTCCTTTGCCGTAATTAAAGGGTTTGATGTTTATGTTAAGGAAGAGTACCAAATTGGATTAAAAAGTATTAAACATAAAGTAGCATATATGTCCAATAATATTTTACGTTCAGATGAATTTTTATCGAAACAACCAGATGCTGTAGAAGAGATTTTGAAGGTTGCCCAAATTAAGGAAAGTGAAAATGAATCGGATATTCTTGATGCATTGGTTCGTTGGATGAATCATCATTGCAAGGAATCCCAAATACAATTTTCCGAGTGTCGAGTACAATTTGATCATTTGTTTCGTTTGATCCGTTTTCCAGCGATGTCCAGAGAGGAGCTGAGAAATATTGGAAAAAAATATCCTGATCTATTAACAAAAAGTGATTTTGTGAATATTGCCACTCACAAAACTTACGGTGCTGGATTTGATGAAGAAATATGGAATTGTACTCGCAGGATGAATTTTATATGGCCATATGAACTAAAATGTACCAGTTGTGCTACTTATATCGAATTTTCCGTTTCTTCTAAAATGATTCTGGGTGGATTTGTTTTTGGAGGGAAAGATGTATATGATGGCAAACAGAGGAAAGTTTCAATTGAATATAAAATTGACAAATCTGAATATTCCTCATTAGAAGAAAACTTCGAGTTAGGCGCATCGATATTTTGTTCACCCTAACCTGATTTATCGAATTAGGTGGGATCGTGTGGATACACATAACTATTGGTCTCGTATACCGGAAACAAATGTCATCATAAAAGCTCCACCAAATTCAGTTAAAATATTAAGAGATGATCGCAACATGTTGGAAATTTTATTTTTGAAATCCGATGGCAGCAACTTCGATTAACTTATGTATATAATAAAAAAAATTAAATAAACCTGATAATTATAAAATTTTAATGATTTTACTACTTGTTTTCAATTTTAATTTTCAGACGAATCATTTGCAGAATGGTAAGATTCTTTTGTAACAGTTGATTGGTATAATGTTACGATATTGAACTAGCGAATAAGTGGAAATTCTTTTTCGCAAATCTGTAACAATAAAAATAGGAAATTTGTCATAAGGTAGATTGGTAAAATTTCAAGATAACTGGGAATATACCAGCCAAATGCGGTAAATTAAATAAAATTGACAAGAATGTCATCTGGAGTGGTCTGAGAAATAGGTAAAATACTATTTACATTAATTATCTTGCACTTCAATCCTACTAAAGAGCTAACAAATAAATTTGCAATATTCTTACCATATAGATCTTCATCGATATGACATAGTAAACGGAAGTTTGAATTGAATTACTGTTATCTTGATTTAAATTAGATATCGTAAGTTACACATTTCCCATTATATTTTGTTAAATTGAAATCATACCGAATTATCACACTGTCGTCCAAGTTTATTTTAGAGATAAGATTATGCAATCAGCTAGAATTAGTGTTGTAGGGCCATGTGGGCATTTAGCCACCTCGCACTGCGACCTAAAAGATCTTTTGTGCTCAAAGCCCTGCTTCATTATCCGTCCAGTCAATATTCAGGCTCTTAATGAACCTTATAATACTGCCGGCCGGTCGTGATACATACTATCTGGGCTCATTGCTCTCCCTCCTAGATGTTTACTGTTGGAAGCACTTCTACACGCGATACATACTATCTGGGCTAATTGCTCTCCCTCCTAGATGTTTACTGTAGGAAGTACTTCTTCACGCGTTACATACTATCTGGGCTCATTGCTCTCCCTCCTAGATGTAATTACATTTACTTCTGCTAGAAAAGCGGTAGCATTGGGACTCAAGGACTTCGAGAGGGCAGACCCACTCCCGTGTATTCCTTCCCGTGCCTCGTCTACCGTTTTGATTTTACTCTTGCGAGTTGCTGGGAATAAAAAGTCGCCTGTAGGTCACCCAGCTTACTACAGGAAGGCTAAATAAAACTGGAGGGTGCCTGGTATCCAGAGTCCGCATATATGGACTGATTAACCTATCAGCCATTCATCCTTCGGCATATGCTGTTCCACCTTAGATTAGGGATTTTTTGTCAAGGTTTTCTCCTTTAGCGCCGTACTTTAGCCTGTCACAAAAGGCCACATTCTGCCTAATGGTTACAGTTACCGGTGGTTGCCACGAGGAGGCAGTACGTACACTTGCGTCTACTGGAAGGTTACGGAGCTGGTAGATAATCTACAAACTTTGGTCCCCCCTCCAATAGACGCCAAACCACCATGCAATCAGCTAACATATTTAGTAAACAATTTTAGATTGTGACTAAAATTGTGAATTCCAATGTACATACATAAGTTGCTTTCAATAATTTCGTAAACTGGGATGGACAGATAAAGCAATAGAACCCCGAAAAAGTTTAAAAGCAAAACTACGAACATTTTGAAAATATATAAAATTTTTATTAAGATCCACAGTGCAAGCACTGGTGTTCGCCAATATTTACGAGTAAAGACGAAATTTTGCACTCAACGGAGCTACTAGCTATATTGCAGTTTCAGCATTTAAAGTCTTAAGTACCCGCATCAGCCGCATTCGTGGGTGGGCCCAACGATATTGTGGGCCCATAATAATTTACCAAGTGTTTAAATATGAGTTCAGAAAGGTTAAATAAACGGGAGGGTCTCGCCCGCCACTCGAACCAATTGAGCGATTTTGAACAACTCAGTAATCAAAATTTTTAATTTTATGGAATCATTTGTAAAAAATTTTGAGAATGGCGTTCTCTTGTCTGTCTGTTGTCCCACTCGTTTAGTCGTATCACAAAGATGGAAGAATAATTTTGCGGAGGGGCTCCAATTTTGTAAGCAACTTATTTTTAGGCCTAGATATCTGAAACATTACCTTACATTGAGTAAATAAATACGGAGTTAAGTGGTAGCGTGACCCTCTAACAATATTTTGTAGGATTTGCGGCGAGCGTGTCCAGTAAAAAAAAAACAGAATTAAACAAAATATTTAAATTAGTTTGACAAAACTTTATTTGTTTATTAATTGAAGAACAAAACCGAACTGATTAATTATGCATTTTTACGGTAGTTACAATTTTTATATTTTTAATGCTAATTATTCTTTTCATGAAATTGGAATCCTACTACTATACACTATTGATGGATGCGGTTCTGATGCGGTTATTGACATTGCATAACTCCTCCCTGCCGAGATTGGCGTCGTCCTCGACGTCACATTTATTGATATTGATCTGCATGTTTTTTTCGTAGTTTGATTTGCTAATCGGGGTAGATTTATAGTATGTACTCTATGTTTGTTGTTAAGTTGACATTATCAAATGGTTGGATAACGAATACTTTAGTGAATCTGATTTTGTATGCGTTATTGTACTGCACATTATTGATGGTTATTGAGCAATTTTTGAAGTGTAACAATTTTTTTCCTTTGATGGTTGCAAGTTGAGTAGAAATCAGTTCCTTTATTGAATGAAATTCGTCTTCTAGGTAATCAATATCAACAGTTTGCATTTTGATGTAAAAGAATATTTTTGGTATACAGCTATTTTGAATGCTTTGTATTTGCTCGTTCTGACAATAATATACATTCTCGATGATTGAACAAGGTTTGAACAACATCATGTAAACTTTAGGATTTAGGATTATTGAGTTTGTTGATATTGGAATTAATTCAGTGTTACTGATGGGAATTGGTTTTATATGGTAATATTGTAAAATTGTGGTATTTGGATCGCCATAATTATATTCGTTCCATTGTAATATGCTTTCAATTCGAGCAGCTCGTAGATTTCTTCATCAGAAGCAATGTTCACGTTATTTTTAATCAAGTGTTCATGAATATTATATATCAATTCATCTTTATTTAATATACAGTCTCTCGCTAAAATCTACATACACCACCAAAACTTTTCATAATCATATCGTATATGTATACGATGCTAAAACGCTGATTAATAATGCTAAAATCGACATTACATGTCCGATTTAGTTGAAACTTCGTTCATATCCATAGAATGGCCTTAGAAATCGATTGGAAAAGCGACGTTAATTAGAACATGCTAAAACGTTCTTAGAACATACTGTCCCGACCTGTATCCTTGGGCAACTGTAATCTACTTCAATAATTTATTTCATCCGCGGCGGGAACTCTATGACCTTGAAACTTCGTCAGGTAGTTCTTTATCATTTTACCTATCCAGAACAGGTACTGGCTTACTGATGACGTATATAGTTTTTTTTTTATACACGTTCTTAGAACATGCTGTCTCGACCTATCCGGAACCTCAACTTCACGCTTCTTTGTAAAATACTTCTAGGAGGCCTAGCGGCCCAAAAAGCAGTCAGCTTTATTCGTTATCGTCTCATCTATTCAGAACATGTACCGTTTTGCCCATACGGGCTGTACTTTCTGATTTATAGACATTTTCGCACATCGCTTCTCGCTAAGTCTTCGCCATAGCAGTATCCCATGGTAGAAACTCGAAAATCGACGTTTGAATTTTTTATGCAATTTTTGCTTTTCCAATCGATTTCTAAGGCCATTCTATGGATATGTACCGGAGTTTCAACTAAATCGGACATGTAATGTCGATTTTAGCATTTTTCATGGTGTATGGGCAACTGTAATCAACTTCAATAATTTATTTCATCCGCGGCGGGAACTCTATGACCTTGAAACTTCGTCAGGTAGTTCTTTATCATTCTACCTATCCAGAACAGGTACTGGCTTACTGATGACGTCTATAGTTTTTTATTTATATCACGAATATAGCGCCCGCTTTGTTGGTGGTTACCTTTTTTGTACTGTTTAAAGAATGCATAGATTTTGCGTAATCGATCTGATGGCTTAAATTGTGACACATCGTTGAAAAACTTCTGGAACTCGAGAGTTCTGTGACTGGAAAACGCTCTTTTATAACTTTATTGTCTTATGCTTTTAAACTAATGTTCACTTATTTAAATTTAAAACTGATTTTCACTTGTAAATTATTATTTTACGTTTTCAACTGCGCCAGTTAAGAAGTGGTAGCGTGACCCTCTAACAATATTTTGTAGGATTTGCGGTGAGCGTTTCCAGTAAAAAAAAAAAAGAATTAAAGAAAATATTTAAATTAGTTTGACAAAACTTTATTTGTTTAAATTAATTGAAGAACACTTTTTACACTTTCTGCCGTAGGCACTTGGCGAAACACACTTAATACACACATTTTTAAATTTTTTTAAATGTAGATACTCCTGATGATGGCCTAATAAGCCGAAATCGATCGAGTGATTTTTTAAACCTTTTGTAATTTTGCGAAATATTTAGCAAGTGTTTTTAAAAAAATTAAAAAATTTGTATTAATTGAAGATCAAAACCGAACTGATTAATTATGCATTTTTTTTTATTAAGTAACAATTTAATGTTAATTATGCATTTTTACGGTAGTTACAATTTTTATATTTTTAATGCTAATTATGCTTTTTATGAAATTGGAATGCTACTACTATATACACTATTGATGGATGCGGTTCTAATGCGGTTATTGACATTAAATAACTACGTTCATTATCGAATAAAATCTTAAAGCTAAATTAATATCATCCACAGAATAAATCTCCCTCAATTTTATTTTTCAATTTTATTAGAAATATTTATTAAACTAGAACTGGAAGAATTCAGTCCAAACAAGATCACACAATGATCCGTTATTTGACGATCTTCTACAGCCAAGGGCCGTTAGTATTTCACAACTCAAAGAAATTCTAAGACAAATGTGATGAAGACACGATATACTATGATTTAAAATTGTAATTTGTACCCTAAACACTCAAATGTATAATCAATGCTTTCATTTATATATGCAGCAACCCCAGCATTCTTATTAGATCTGTTACAATTAGCTATAAGGCTATAATCAACATGTTATCGTATTTCAAGAATAAAAATTTCCGTAAAAACATAATAATGAGGGTTAGTTTCGGGCCCTGTAATTCTTGTGCCAATGCTCATTTGAATTGCTTGATGATTTCCAAAAATTTCATAGAAAATTCGATTTTTTTGAGAAAATTACCTTACTAATCACCAAATTCTGAGCCAAAATTATTCAAAATTTGCAATTGTGCTCCGATTGCGGTTCTTGATACCTATAAAGATAGGCTTCGGGACCTGTAATTGTTGTTTCAACTCGAATAATATTACAGCTTTTTACAATTCACTGTTTTTCGTGAAATTATAGCCTTATGATGTCCCAGCCTTCGTCTTTGCTGGACATGCTTTACGGGCAGATGACATAAAAACCGAATCGCTGTTGGAGGTAAACGCCATACCGAAAATTGCGTTCCGTATAAGTGCTTTGAAGATTAGAAAAATTGATGGCACAAATGTAATATAACGGCATACTACACATTGAATGAGACCAACTTAATATTAAATATTGTACAAATGATTTTCCTGTCTCTCCTCCGGTATACATCAACATTTACTTACATATGAGATGATCAGTTTTAATTTCCCGCCTTTGGATAAATTGCAATATCTCTTTTAAATTTAGTTCTGAGTCATTTTCTCTATACTTTCCTATCTGTGTTTAGGTTTTCAAGCCCCTCACCCTTATTAAAAGCAGTAAGTTTCATAAAAATACCTTAAAATAAAGTTTGTTCGTCGTTTGGAATTCCCAATTATTTAAGTAAAAATTATTTGGTTGTTCATCCCATTTTTATTGGTCTCAATCATTTTTATTTTAGTTTGTGTATATAGAGTCTTAATTAGGTTTTTCACATTTTAGCAGGTAATCAGGCTGTCCACACGAAGTTAACACTGCAACACATCATTTCCTCGTTTCTTCCGTCTTTGCCCATAAACTAACTGGAGGGGAAAATATTCTTGTTGCACTATTTCAACGCAAATTTTAGGTGATGAACAAGTTGCAACACACAAACACAAATATAAAATAATAAAACATTTGAATGTGGTTCGATTTTTTTTTTTTTTTTGTAAACTGGTTTTACCTACTTCTAATTTTTATTTTAAACAGTAAACACCTCCTACAAAAAATAAATAAACAAAACACATTCATAGATAAGTAACAACAGTTTTATTATTTCGTCTAAACGCCAGGAGTTGTCGTGTTGCATTGCAGTGTTAACTTCTTGTGAACAAGAAACATTTATGTTTGTATTGGTTAATGGTGAATTCAGCGAGAAAAATTTGCTAGCTCGTGATCACGAATTATTGAAATTTCGTCAACTTTTTTACCCCCTCCAATTTTTTGTTTACTTTTTCTTATGGTTGCTCTTTTAAAAAAGTAAACAAAAAATTGGAGGGGGTAAAAAAGTTGACGAAATTTCAATAATTCGTGATCACGAGCTAGCAAATTTTTCTCGCTGAATCCACCATGAGGGACTGATTTTGCTTTTCAATTTTTTTTTGAATACATTTTCGATATTGTTTAGGTTATTTCAATTTCGGTTTTCGGTGAGAACAGAATTGGTTGGTTTTAATTTTGTTAAAATTTCGTTTCGAGAAATTCACCAACTCTATTTACAAATTAAAGTTACTTATTAACAATTCGCGTTATATATCCAAAGTGTTTAAAAGTGATTTAAGTTGTGTTGTGTAAGATGGAAGATATAAAAATAAAGAATCAAAAAATTGAAAATAAAATCAATGGAGAGCCATATAATATAGACCAAATTCCAGCTAAACTATTCAACTCGGAGTACTTATCAGACGTAACGTTTATCGTCGAAGGCAAGCACATTTACGCACATTCTGTACATTTAATGGTGCGCAGCAGTGTTTTTGAAGAGCAGTTGGCGTCAACTTTGGGCGAAAAGAAAATTATTCCAATTACGGATTATGGATATGACGTATTTTATCAGCTCATACGTTTTATATATACCGACCAAGAGGAGGCGAGTGATGAATATTGGTTTCCCTTAATGAAATTGGCGAAGGAGTATAATGTGATAAAATTAATCAATCATTTGGAAAATAATTCTTTTGCCGCAATGAAAATGTTTGATGTGCGTGTTAAGGAAGAGCACCAAATTGGTTTAAAAAGTATTAAGCACGGAGTACCGTATATGATTAACAACTATTTACGTTCAGATACATTTTTATCGATGCAACCAGATGCTGTAGAAGAGATTTTGAGGATTGTCCAAATTAAGGAAGACCAAAATGAATCGTATATTCTTGATGCATTGGTCCGTTGGATGAATCATCATTGCACTCAAAACGAAATACAATTACCCGAGTGTCGCCAAAAATTTGATAATTTGTTTCGATTGATTCATTTTCCGGCGATGTCCATCGAGGAGCTAGTAGATATAAGGAAAAAATATCCAGAGCTATTAACAAAAAGTGAGTTTATGAATATTACTGCTCATCGAATTTATGGCACTGAATTTGATGAAGCAATATGGAATTGTACACCAAGGGCGAATTTTATGTGGCCATATAAATGTGAAGCATTATATAATTCTCGGCCTTTCGAATTTTCCGTTTCTTCTAATATGATCCTGGGTGGATTTGTTTTTGGAGGGCAAGAAGTATATGATGACAAACAGAGGAAAATTTCAATTGAATATAGAATAAATGAGAAATATTATAGATTCTCCTCATTAGTAGAAAACTTTGAGTTAGGCACTTCGACATTGGTTCACCCTTACATTATTTATCGAATTACGTTTTCTGATAATGGTGCAATGTGGTGTCGTAAACCGGAAACCAATCTGATCATAAAAGCTCCACCAAATACAGTTAACATATTAAGAGATAACTGCTACGTGTTGGAAATTTTATTTTTGAAATCCGATGGGAGCAATTTCGATTAATTTATGTATGGTATACATACTAAAAAATGAATAAACTTGTCACTTATAAAACTTTATTGATTTTGTTTACTTTTTATCAATTTTACTTCAAAAATTTCAGAATTTTTTTTTTGCAAGATGGTTAGTTTCGCTTAAGTACCGATTGATTGGCGTAATGCAACGATATTGAATATTTTCTTCTGAATGCCGCGAGTGCAGAATGTAAACTAATCAGTCTAAAATCCGACAAACAAGACGTACACTGTTTTTTTGGGAATATGTAGTTGGAATTTTTGAGTGCTTTCATGCTAGAGAACGTGATTATACTATTAAACACATGGAATATGAAACAATCAATGAAGGATAGGGGGGTTTCTTAGATAGTCCAGTTGTGGATTTAATGTGCTTCCAAAATGATTTCGATAATATGTAGATTTTGGTTCAAAAGCTTAGCAAAATAAAAAGCTTTAGCATTTGTAACAGCAGTATTTGTCTTGTTTCTAATTCATTTATATTCCTAATATAGCTCATCACGTTTCGTAAGCTTCCAGCGATTAAGAATGAAATTATGAAGGTTATTAATAGGCATAAAATGGAATTATTGAACCAAGATTTTGTCGAAAATTTAATTGAGTGTATTCCACGGCAGTTCAACACATTTCTTAACTAGTAGACTCAGTCCGGCTCGTATAATGCCTTTGTCATCCAGAAAGGGATTCAAAGTAATTATTTTTCTGTGTCGCGGCAGGGATCGCTTCTGTTTAAATTGTCTTTTTAATTGTTCTTCATCACTTAGCTAATTAAGCACTTTCAACTAGCTTTAATACATTTTTATGTTCCTCCAAATAATTCGATCAACTGCAAGAGAACGCCAGATATGGTGACTAAGTTTATTTAGGCTCCTTTCAAAGTCATCCATCCATCGATCCATCGGGAAAATGTTGTAGAGTAGGAACGTGTTCAAGTCACCTTAGCATTGACCTCGTGTTTCAGTCGCATTCTATGTATGTGGCTTCCTCTTTGATAGGACCAAGACTCGCAACCAAATGAGATAACTGGCCTTATTAGTACTTTGTAGATATCCAGTTTTACTATGTGTGGAGATTTGAATATTTTGACATTTTCGTAAAAGCCTGCTGCGATCCTCGATGAAATGTCTGCAGAAAACGAATTTTGTTCAGTGGTCAGTGATCCTAAATATTTAAACTCTTCACATTCTCATATTATGTAGGTATCTCCTGAAATGAAGTATCCGCAACCATGTATTTAGCCTTCGTTTCGCTAATTTGAAAGCCAATTTGTTGGGCTGTTAATTCCAATGGAAGGGGGACCTGGTTCAGACAGATGATGTTGCGACCCAGAATGAAAATATTGTCAGCGTACCAAATTTAGCTGAGTAATCACATATTCCAATGATAGGTTGACTGACCTTACTGACCTCCAGATGTTATTTCGAAGTTATCCGATATTTTACCTTCTATTATCACCTTAAAACAACATTGATAATCACCCATGGGGGGGAGGGGGAGTAGTGAATCCAAAAACCTATAAAAATAATAAAAAATTTGTGAATTTTAAGATTTTAACATGAGACAGGACTGTTAAACATTTGTATAACGGCACTGTTCAGATACCGTTGGGCAGATAATCTCACGCCACATGCGTTTTGTTTGTGATTGTGAAAATAATTTTTAATGTTAATAATATTTACATACTTAGGTTTTTGGGTTGGTGTGTGATTGGGTAAAAATATTTGGTAGGAGAGAGTGTTGAATAGGCATTAGTGTGGATTTAGTAACGGTGATTTGTGAGAGTGGAGAACATACAAATACATAGTTATGTTCTAATTTTTATTATGCTTGGTTCGATAATTACTGTTACCCAAATTGAAAATTTTCGAAGTTTTTTTTTGTATATGTGAAATTGTGTAATGTGTATGTATAATTGTGTGTAGTGTAATTCATCACACAGTACATTGGTAATGGCCGTAGATTAAACACATTTGAAATATTAAAAGAGTTTAATAAAACCCGTATTTTGTAAAACAAATTTTAATAGTGTATCAAATAAATAGTAAATTGCCGTTTTTAATTTTTATTTGCAAAGAAAAACGAAACTAAATCATTTCAAAGTATCTATCCAAAGTGTTTAAAAGTGGTTTAAGTTGTCTTGTGTAAAATGGAAGACATAAAAATAAAAAAACAAAAAGTTGAAAATAAAATCAATGGAGAGCCATATAAAATAGACCAAATTCCAGCTAAACTATTCAACTCGGAGTACTTGTCAGACGTAACGTTTATTATCGAAGGCAAGCACATTTACGCGCATTCTGTACAGTTAATGGTACGTAGCAGTGTTTTTGAAGAGCAGTTGGAGGCAACTTTGGGCGAAAAGAAAATTATTCCAATTACGGATTACGGATATGACGTATTTTATCAGCTCATACGTTTTATATACACCGACCAAGAGGAGGCGGGTGACGCAGATTGGTTTCATTTAATGAAATTGGCGAGAGAGTATAATGTGATAAAATTAATCGATCATTTGCAAACTAATTCTTTTGCCGTAATTAAAGGGTTTGATATTTATGTTAAGGAAGAGTACCAAATTGGATTAAAAAGTATTAAACATAAAGTAGCATATATGTTCAATAATATTTTACGTTCAGATGAATTTTTATCGAAGCAACCAGATGCTGTAGAAGAGATTTTAAAGGTTGCCCAAATTAAGGAGGGTGAAAATGAATCGGATATTCTTGATGCATTGGTTCGTTGGATGAATCATCATTGCAAGGAATCCCAAATACAACTTTCCGAGTGTCGAGTACAATTTGATCATTTATTTCGTTTGATCCGCTTTCCAGTGATGTCCAGAGAGGAGTTGGGAAATATTGGAAAAAAATATCCTGATTTATTAACAAAAAGTGATTTTGTGAATATTGCCACTCACAAAACTTACGGTGCTGAATTTGATGAAGAAATATGGAATTGTACTCGCAGGATGAATTTTATATGGCCATATGAACTAAAATGTACCAGTTGTGCTACTTATATCGAATTTTCCGTTTCTTCTAAAATGATTCTGGGTGGATTTGTTTTTGGAGGGAAAGAAGTATATGATGGCAAACAGAGGAAAGTTTCAATTGAATATAAAATTGACAAATCTGAATATTCCTCATTAGAAGAAAACTTCGAGTTAGGCGCATCGATATTTGTTCACCCTAACCTGATTTATCGAATTAGGTGGGATCGTGTGGATACACATAACTATTGGTCTCGTATACCGGAAACAAATGTCATCATAAAAGCTCCACCAAATTCAGTTAAAATATTAAGAGATGATCGCAACATGTTGGAAATTTTATTTTTGAAATCCGATGGCAGCAACTTCGATTAACTTATGTACATAATACAAAAAAATAAATAAACTTGATACTTAAAAAAATTTAATGATTTTGCTACTTGTCCTAATTTTAATTTTCAGAATATTGAACTAGCGAATAAGTGGAAACTCTTATTCGTAAATCTGTAACAATAAAAATAGGAAATTAGTCATAAGGTAGATTGGTAAAATTTCGAGATAACTGGGAATATACCAGCCAAATGCGGTAAATTAAATAAAATTGACAAGCATGTCATCTATGGAGTGGTCTGAGAAATAGGTAAAATACTATTTGCATTAATTATCTATTAAATTTGCAATGTTATGGGAATTCTTACCATATAGATCTTCATCGATATGACATAGTAAACGGAAGTTTGAATTGAATTACTGTTATCTTGATTTAAATTAGATATCGTAAGTTACACATTTCCCATTATATTTTGTTAAATTGAAATCATACCGAATTATCACACTGTCGTCCAAGTTTATTTTAGAGATAAGATTATGCAAACAGCTAACATATTTAGAAACAATTTTAGATGGTGACTAAAATTGTGAATTCCAATATACATACATAAGTTGCTTTCAATAATTTCGTAAACTGGGATGGACAGATAAAGCAATAGAACCCCGAAAAAGTTTAAAAGCAAAACTACGAACATTTTGAAAATATATAAAATTTTTATTAAGATCCACAGTGCAAGCACTGGTGTTGGCCAATATTTACGAGTAAAGACGAAATTTTGCACTCAACGGAGCTACTAGCTATATTGCAATTGCAGCATTTAAAGTCTTAAGTACCCGCATCAGCCGCATTCGTGGGTGGGCCCAACGATATTGTGGGCCCATAATAATTTACCAAGTGTTTAAATATGAGTTCAGAAAGGTTAAATAAATGGGAGATCAGGTGAACCATATTTTAAACGATAGGTCTCGCCCGCCACTCGAACTAATTGAGCGATTTTGAACAACTCAGTAATCAAAATTTTTAATTTTATGGAATCGTTTGTAAAAAATTTTGAGAATCGCGTTCTCTTGTCTGTCTGTTGTCCCACTCGTTTAGTCGTGTCACAAAGATGGAAGAATAATTTTGCGGAGGGGCTCCAATTTTGTAAGCAACTTATTTTTAGGCCTAGATATCTGAAACATTACCTTACATTGAGTAAATAAATACGGAGTTAAGTGGTAGCGTGACCCTCTAACAATATTTTGTAGGATTTGCAGCGAGCGTTTCCAGTAAAAAAAAAAAAACAGAATTAAACAAAATATTTAAATTAGTTTGACAAAACTTTATTTGTTTATTAATTGAAGAACAAAACCGAACTGATTAATTATGCATTTTTACGGTAGTTACAATTTTTATATTTTTAATGCTAATTATGATTTTTATGAAATTGGAATGCTACTACTATACACTATTGATGGATGCGGTTCTGATGCGGTTATTGACATTACATAACTCCTCCCTGCCGAGATTGGCGTCGTCCTCGACGTCACATTTATTGATATTGATCTGCATGTTTTTTTCGTAGTTTTATTTGCTAATCGGGGTAGATTTATAGTATGTACTCCATGTTTGTTGTTAAGTTGACATTATCAAATGGTTGGATAACGAATACTTTAGTGAATCTGATTTTGTATGCGTTATTGTACTGCAGATTATTGATGGTTATTGAGCAATTTTTGAAGTGTAACAATTTTTTTCCTTTGATGGTTGCAAGTTGAGTAGAAATCAGTTCCTTTATTGGATGAAATTCGTCTTCTATGTAATCAATATCATCTGTTTCATCATAAAATGTATTGTAGAACAGTTTGCATTTTGATGTAAAAGAATATTTTTGGTATACAGCTATTTTGAATGCTTTGTATTTGCTCTTTCTGACAATAATATACATTCTCGATGATTGAACAAGGTTTGAACAACATCATGTAAACTTTAGGATTTAGGATTATTGAGTTTGTTGATATTGGAATTAATTCAGTGTTACTGATGGGAATTGGTTTTATATGGTAATATTGTAAAATTGTGGTATTTGGATCGCCATAATTATATTCGTTCCATTGTAATATGCTATCAATTCGAGCAGCTCGTAGATTTCTTCATCAGAAGCAATGTTCACGTTATTTTTAATCAAGTGTTCATAAATATATGTCAATTCATCTTTATTTTATATATGCCGTGAAATTATACGAATTTTCGCGAATGTTAAGATTTCGTGTACATTGTCCATTTGGTTTTTTAATATATTCAAGCTATTGTCAATTTTATAAAAGTATTCATGAATTAATGCGTATTGCTAATTGATTATTGTGGATTTTCTATCGATTTCTAATTCTGCTTCGATTCTAGACGTTATATCGTTAATATGGTTAGTTAAATTGTCGAATCTACTGGTCATTAATTCATTAATTTTAATTTGATTATTATAAATTGAGTTTATTGCGTAGTTACCATTTTCTAAAGCAGATAATCGTTATGATCTACGTTTCCTGAAATTCCTTTTATTAATGTCCCTAAACCATTAAATAATCCTCTTTTCGTTCTAACGGCTAAATGTAGAGAGATTTTTATTCATGATTTCTTCGATTATGTTGATGTTATACCTTTTATTGAATTTAAGTTGATCAGTAAATCATCTAATTCAATAATATGAATTAATTTAACGTAATTCATGATTATTCTAGCTTGTCCCAAATCTAATCCTAGGATATCCTTGTTACCATCGATCTGTTTGTGAACAGTTCGTTTGTTAGTGACAACGTTCGTATTGTTATCTTGTATGGTTTCATGTTTAATGTATTTGGGTGCTAATTTATCCCTAGTTGAATTATGCTCAAAAATAGTTTCCTCTCTATTTCTATTCCAGTTATTAATAATTTTTTCTTTTTGTTTGAGATTATGATCGCTTACGATCTTTTGAACTACTTTGTAATTTTCCCTAATATTTTCGCGAGTCTGAATTTTGTGGGATTGAATCTATATGCCCTAGATGTCCTTTGTAAAGTTCAAATAGTGTGAGGTTTGTGGTATTATGTATGGAGTTATTGTATGCTAACATTGTTTCATCCATAAGTTCGGAGATTGATATCTTCTTATTTTGTGAAAACATGATTCTTGCTATTTTCGTTATTGTGGAATGAAATCTTCCTACAGGGCTGTGATACCTGTGCTCGATTTAGCTGTGGTAAAATGAAGGTCGATATCATACATAGATATGAAATTCCTAAATAATTCTGATTTAAATTCGGCTGCGTTATCCATAACAATTTTTTTTGGGATACCGTGCTGGGAAATTTTTTTTTAAAATTTTGAAATTATTACTTCTGACTTGCGACTAGCTATTTCGTAAGCAAGAGCGAATTTTGAGAATTTATCCAATATGGTTAAGAAATTTTTACTTCGCAACGAAAATATATCACAAGGAATTATATCCATTGGAGAATTTGGTGTTGGTGTTAATTTATATTTAACTTTTACTGGATTCCGTTCGTATTTATTTAAATTACACGTTTCACACTGTTTAACATAATTAGTTATTAGTTCTCTCATGTTAGGAAAATAATATGTTCGTTTTAGTTTAGCATAGTTCTCGTTTATACCTCGATGGTTTTTATTATGACAATTTATGATAACTTCGGCTTGTTTTGTTGAATCACCTATGTCTTCTCGTATTTTTGTTGTTCTCACAACTTTTAATCCTGATTCACTAAACTTCTCAGTAAAGAATTTTTGGATTATTTGGAATACGTCATCGCTGCACATGATTGCTGCGAAATTCTTTGTGTTTAAATATTTAGAGAATATTTCTATAATATCTTCTTCACTAAATTTATTTTTTCGTAAAATAAAACGCTTTTTCTTTAAATGCTTTATAAAGAAGGTTTCTTTAATTTTGTCGTAATTGTTGTCGACTTCCAAAACGCATTAGTTTTGAACTCATTTAAAATTGAATCTGTTTCCGAGATTTTTTTTTTTTTTTGATAACTCGTTTGGCTCTGATTATCCGTCATTGCTCAAATACTTATTGAGTTTTCTAATCTGCTCGTCTTCCTCGAGTCTTGATAATGCATCAGCATTTGTATTTAGGGAACCTTTTTTGTGTATGATTTCATACTCATACTCTTCAAGCTTCAATCGCCAGCGAACTATTTTGGAATTCGGTTCTTTGCAATTAAAGAGCCAAACTAAGGGTTTATGATCAGTGATTATGGTAAATTTGCGGCCATACAGATATGGACGAAAGTATTTTACCAACCATACTATACCCAGTAGTTATTTTTCGATAGTGCCATAATTGCATTCAGTTTTAGATAATGTGTAAAAAATATCGGCGAAGCTTGAACATAATTTTAAAATTTGTTGTTGTTCTTCCCTATTTATATATTTCGTGTTTATAAATTCTTTAACATTTATGTTTTTAGATTCGATGTTGACAGGAGTTTGAAAGTTAACTTCATGTAAACTAATTGGTTCGACATGTAAGGGTTGGAATAAAAGGATTTCCTTTAGATTATTTGAGAAATTAATTACTTCTAATAGTGCTGCGAATGGTTCTATTGTTCTATAGATACCTTCTTGAATTTGGACACCGTGTTGAAGTGTTATTGGTGTAATATAAAATTCACCTCGTTTTAAACTAATTGGAACTTTTACTAATATTTTAGTTAATGGTTCAATGTAAAACGGTTTTATACAAGATGTTACTTTGTTATTTAATGGTATATTAACATTAGGGGTTTGTAAAGATTGATGTTTGCTGCTAGGTCAATTAATGTTTCGTAACCTAACAAACCGTCAAACATTTTGTAAAATCTGAATAGATATACATAATTCTATTGGCTCTTGGAATTCTTTAAATTTTAGGATTGTTTTTTGAGTTATCGTAGTGGTTTTAAATATGCTTTTTATTTCGATGCTAGTTGGTATAATTTGAGACTGTTTGACATATTCGGAGTTAATATATGACTTATTAGCTCCCGTGTCGACTAAGAATTTCAGTTGATTGTTATTTAGATTTAAAATAATAAAGGGTAGGTTAGATGATTGGTAATTATTAATTTCATTCAATTGTCCGAGGCTTCGTGCTGAAAATCCTCGTCATCGATTGTTTGACTTTCAATATTATAGTAAACCTGTTTATAAGGTTTTTTTTGTTCTCCTTTAACTTCCTGTTTTATTTGATAGGTATTTGAATTGAAATTATTCCGTGAAGGATAATTGTTTGGTGTGTATTTAAAATTATTTTGTTGAGGATAATTTTGGGATGATGATTCAAAATTATTCCGTGGAGGATAATTTTGAGATGATGGTGGTCGAAAATTCCTTGCGGAAAATTTATTAGAAGTTGATGGTTGATGACCATTATTTTTAAATCGCCAATTATAAGGATTTTTCTTACTCTGTTGGACAGGGTTTTTAATTCTCTGAATATTTTCCTCTTGGTTAACAAATTCTAATGCCTCGGCCAGTGTTTCTAGTCTTCTGGCCCTTAACCATTGTCCAAGTGGTTCCTTAATTCCATCCATAAATATTGTTAATCCCATTTGCAAATATAATTTAATTTTTGCATCGACAATGCACTTTTCTAATTTTTGCAATTTAAGTTGGTTTGAAAGTAAACTAATTATTTCTGTTATTTTATTGTATAACTCATTATGATTCAAATTACTCCTAACCAAATTATGTAATTGAAATGTTAGAGTCGATTCATCGCGTTTATCAGCGAAGTTTAAAATCAAAGCTTGTTTTATATTTTCCCAACTATTGTCGTCTATATTTTGAGTTAGTAATATATCACTTGCTTTACCCACTACTTTATTCCTAATCCCAGATATAATGATTCTATAATATTCACTTTCTTTAATTTTTTCGCACAACCCTAATATACTATCTACATTATTTATAAAGTGATAAACTGAATTTCTGTCGCCTTCGAACGGTTTGATGTTTTTAATGACATCAGGCAACGAAAAAAGTTTAATTGTGTCTTCTACTAATTTCTCCATTTGTAGTTTTTTGTATTCTTTTAACTTTTTACCTATCTGAATCGGACTTACTATCTGCTTGTGGAATTTTATATCGTCCTGGCTGTAGTACATAAAGTTTTTGAAATATACGTATATTAATGAACACGATTTTTTATATAAAATTTTTTTTTTATGATGCTCTATGATATGCTCTCATAAGCAACTTTGGATTGTTCTAACGGGAAATTCTAACCGGAGTTCAAGTTTAATAATTGTAAAAATTGATATAATTATTTTCTTCAAATAACACAAATTTTATTGTTAGTTAAGTTTATAAAAGGAATGTTTACAAAAATGTGCGTTTACCTTGTCAATATTAGCAGCAAAAATATTTTATACATCTTCTGGATGTGTTGTACTGTATATCTTTCCGTGTTGATCAGGCACAAAATTATAATATTTAGCACTTTATTTTATACTGTTTCTTAACTTTACACTTTATTTTTGATTTTTATCTTTACTTTTATAACTTTACTGTCTTATGCTTTTAAACTAATGTTCACTTATTTAAATTTAAAACTAATTTTCACTTGTAAATTATTACTTTACGTTTCCAACTGCGCCAGTTATGTGGTCGTGTGACCCTTTAACAATATTTAGGATTAGCGGTGAGCGTTCCCAGAGGAAAAGACAGAATTTAAACAAAATATTTATATTAGTTTATAAAACTTTATTTGTTGATTAATCGAAGAACAAAACTGAACTGCACTAATTATGCATTTTATTTATTAAGTTACAATTATGATGCAATTTTGTATTGATTTAATGTTAATTTTGCTTTTTAAGAAATTATGAAATTGGAATGCAATTAATGCTAATTATGATTTTTATATTGATTACATTTTTATTTATTCAAAGATTGATTTTATATTTAAATGCTAATTATGCTTTATACACTGTTGATGGATGCGGTTCTGATGTGGTTGTTATTGACATTACATAACTCGTTTCTCCTTTGATATCTACACCGGAATGGAATGCTCGACTGAGCAAGCACGGGCATCCAAATGTAAGCTTCTTCAGCTTTACCTTCAAATAGATGAAAATTTTCAAAATTTATTCTTCCATTTATGATCAGACTTGTATAATATTTCGATTTTAAACTTTAAAATTTCAAAATTCATAAATTTCCGAATTACTGCAGAAAAAATTATCGAGAACTTGATTTAATGTTCAGTTAATCATAATTGAACTATAAAATTCGCTTTCGGAATAAAAATTGTGTTTCAAAGATTTGTTTTGCAAGTGAATTACTAAAATCTAATATACACATTTAGGAACTGTAAATCGATTTAATGAATCCAATATTATCGGGAATTTGACTTAATACTAGATTTGATACAAATTTTTAAAATGTTCCATCCAAATTTTGAAAATTTCAGTTGTTTGAAAATTTTCGGAAAGTTGTAACTTAACATTTGTGTCTGAAATCATAATGCCTTAATTTAGGTTTTCTAAGATTACAGAATACAAAAATATCCAAAATTTGAAAATCCTCATTTTCCAAATTTTATAAAAACCGAGATTTTGTAGCACCGAGATTTTGAAAACCAAGATTTTGTAGCCAATCCGAAACCCGCGCTTCGAATTAAAAAACGTTTCTTTCAAAACCAAGAAACCAGGATTTTGAAAACCCGAATTTCGCTTAAATGAGTAAACGAAGAAGATCGACCAAAATAAAACCTATACTTGTTACATATCCATATGTATATACAATTAGGTTTTCAAGCCAATCAGAAAGGTTCATAGAATAATTACTTTAAAATAAAATTTACCATCATTCGAATTGTTTTACCAATTTTATGAAGGTTAGATAATAAGTACTGCAATGATAGAGCAGATGTAAAATTTTGTGTACTTTGGAATTCCCAATTAAGTATCTAGGTACAAATTGTATTGTTGTTTATCCCATTTTCAGGTAGCTATAGAGACTTAATTAGGTTTTTCGCATTTTAGGACAGGTAGGTGTTTTATAGTATATAAGGAATATTGATATGCATTTGTATTGGTTAAGAACAGATTTTGCTTTTCAAGTTTTTTTTTTGTACATTTTTGATATTTTTGAGATGTGGTAAAAAAGTAAAAAAAAAATTGGAGAGGGTAAAAAAGATGACGAAATTTCAACAATTCGTGATCACGAGCTAGCAAATTTTTCTCGCTGAATCCATCAAAGACTAATTTTCGGTTTTCATTGAGACCAGGGGCCCTATTCTCGAATTCCACATCCATTTTCCACATGTGGACATCTGTCAAAATTAATAATTGTATGTATGTATAATGTATATTACACATGCAACCAAATACCCTATATGGGGAATTTTTTCACCTGCTTATACCCATTCGGAAATATTCCCTTAGTACCGAAAAAATGCCATTATTCCATTTATTTTTATGAATTTTGACAGATGTCCACATGTGGAAAATGGATGTGGAATTCGAGAATAGGGCCTCTTATCGTTCAACAAATAGTAATTAAAATTCTTATAATCGGTTGTTTTTAATTTTGTTATACGGTAGACAGACACAAAGTTAATCGCGATTTTCATTTATCCCGATTATTAAAAATCGCGTTGTGAAAACGAAATAACCAAGTTTTTTATGAAGATTGTGTAATGACAGTCGTCTGTCCTTACAAGATTTTCACCTAAACCGGATTATTTTGTTGCCACAACGCGATTTTTGATAAAAATGACAACTGAAAATCGCGACTATTTCTGTGTCTGTCTATGGTATTAAAGTAAAATGTTTTTCGTTTTTAATACAAATTTATTTCAATGAATTATCATTCCACTAACGATAAATTATGATAGTATATTGAACAACAAAAGAATTAAAATTGAAATATTTTAATAATGAATTTAAACAGGTTAAATTAACATAATTTCTTTAAAACACTATTTTTGTTGTTTAATAAACTTAATGATATTTCATTTTATGTACGAGTACGTAAACAAATTGTTAAAATTTAACGGAAAACCTTTCGTTCGTGTTACCGGAAGATACCAGCCAAATGCGGTGAATTAAATAAAATTGACAAGAATGTCATCTGGAGTGGTCTGAGAAATAAGTAAAATACTATCTTGCACTTCAATCCTACTCAAAAGCTAATACATAAATTTGCAATATCAAAGGAATTCTTACCATATACATAGATCTTTGTATGACATAGTAAACGGAAATCCCCTTGTATTCATTCTAGAGTCAACGAATTTCCTAAATGAATAAGTTTGAATTGAATTAATGTTATCTTGATTTAAATTAGATATCGTAAGTAACACATTTCCCATTA
Organism: Tipula helvola; assembly: GCA_963556165.1. Taxonomy (NCBI): domain Eukaryota; kingdom Metazoa; phylum Arthropoda; class Insecta; order Diptera; family Tipulidae; genus Tipula; species Tipula helvola. The sequence continues at coordinate 330,362,129 of OY744483.1, read as the reverse complement.
TTTGTTAAATTGAAATCACACCGAATTATCACACTGTCGTCCAAGTTTATTTCAGAGATAAGATTATACAAGCAGCTAACATATTTAGTAAACAATTTTAGATGGTGATCTTGGCGGCGTATACAACGAGTGAATGCCAATGTACATACATAAGTTGCTTTCAATAATTTCGTAAACTGGGATGGACAGATAAAGCAATAGAACCTCGAGAAGGTTTAGAAGCAAAACTACGAACATTTTGAAAATATGCAATTTACCAAGTGTTTAAATATGAGTTCAGAAAGGTTAAATAAATGGGAGATCAGGTGAACCATATTTTAAACGATAGGTCTCGCCCGCCACTCGAACTAATTAAGCGATTTTGAACAATTCTTTAATCAAAATTTTAAATTTTATGGAATCGTTTGTAAAAAATTTTGAGAATGGCTTTCTCTTGTCTGTCTGTTGTCCCATTCGTTTAGTCGTGTCACAAAGATGGAAGAATAATTTTGCGGAGGGGCTCCAATTTTGTAAGCAACTTATTTTAGGCCTACCAACTTAATATAACGGCGTACTATATATTGAATGAGACCAACTTAATATTAAATATTGTACAAATGATTTTCCTGTCTCTCCTCCGGTATGCCAAAACATTTACTTACATAGATGATCAGTTATTCCGCTTTTGGATAAATTGCAATATCTTTTTTAAATATAGTTCTGAGTTATTTTCTCTACTTTCCTATATGTGTTTAGGTTTTCAAGCCCCTCACCCTTATTAAACGCAGTAAGTTTCATAAAAATACCTTAAAATAAAATTCGTTCGTCATTTGGAATTCCCAATTATATAAGTAAAAATTATTTTGTTGTTCATCCCATTTTTATTGGCCTCAATCATTTTTATTTTAGTTTGGGTATAGAGTCTTAATTAGGTTTTTGACATTTTAGCAGGTACATTTTATAGTATATAAGAAACATTTATGTTTGTATTGGTTCAGGACTGATTTTGCTTTTCAAGTTTTTTTGAATATGTACATTTTCGATATTTTTTAGATTATTTCAATTTCAGTTTTCGTTGAGAACAGAATTGGTTGGTTTTAATTTTGTTAAAATTTCGTTTCGAGAAATTCACCAACTCTATTTACAAATTAAAGTTACTTATTAACAATTCGCGTTATATATCCAAAGTGTTTAAAAGTGATTTAAATTGTTTTGTGTAAGATGGAAGATATAAAAATAAAGAATCAAAAAATTGAAAAGAAAATCAATGGAGATCCATATAAAATGGACCAAATCCCAGCTAAACTATTCAACTCGGAGTACTTATCAGACGTAACGTTTATCGTCGAAGGCAAGCACATTTACGCACATTCTGTACATTTAATGGTGCGCAGCAGTGTTTTTGAAGAGCAGTTGGCGTCAACTTTAGGCGAAAAGAAAATTATTCCAATTACGGAGTACGAATATGATGTGTTTTATCAGCTCATACGTTTTATATACACCGACCAAGAGGATGTGAGTGATGCAGATTGGTTTCCCTTAATGAAATTGGCGAAGAAATATAATGTGATAAAATTAATCAATCATTTGGAAAATAATTCTTTTGCCGCAATGAAAATGTTTGATGTGCGTGTTAAGGAAGAGCACCAAATTGGTTTAAAAAGTATTAAGCCCGGAGTACCGTATATGATTAACAACTATTTTTTATAGCTCGTACGTTCATATACATTTTTATCGATGCAACCAGATGCTGTAGAAGAGATTTTGAGGATTGTCCAAATTCAGGAAGACCAAAATGAATCGTATATTCTTGATGCATTGGTCCGTTGGATGAATCATCATTGCACTCAAAACGAAATACAATTACCCGAGTGTCGCCAAAAATTTGATAATTTGTTTCGATTGATTCATTTTCCGGCGATGTCCATCGAGGAGCTAGCAGATATTAGGAAAAAATATCCAGATCTATTAACAAAAAGTGATTTTGTGAATATTACTACTCACCGAATTTACGGAACTGAATTTGAAGAAGCAATATGGAATTGTACTCCAAGGGTGAATTTTATATGGCCATATAAATTAGAAACAAATTGGACTCATTCAATTGAATTTTCCGTTTCTTCTGATATGATCCTGGGTGGATTTGTTTTTGGAGGGCAAGCAGTATATAATGACCCACGGAGGAAAATTTCAATTGAAATTGGATATAAAACACATAAGAAATCTTCTTATTTCGATTCATTAGTACAAAACTTTAAGTTAGGCACATCGATATTTGTTACCAGTAACCTTATTTATCGAATAAATATTTCTTATTATGCTTCAAAAACGTTGTGGTGTCGTAAACCGGAAACCAATCTCATCATAAAAGCTCCACAAAATTCAGTTAACATATTAAAAGATCACCCACACTTGTTGGAAATTTTATTTTTGAAACCCGATGGCAGCAATTTCGATTAACTTATGTATATGTATCCATACAAAAAAATAAATAAACCAGACACTTAAAAAACTTTATTGGATTTTGTTTAGTTGTTTTCAATTTTAGCTTTCTAACGGTTGATTGGCATATTGCAACGATATTGAATATTTTCTTCTGAATGACAAATATCTGGTATACTCTGATAGTTATCACTTCAAACGACTAAGAGAATACCAAAATTGAAGTGATGTGATAGTTATCACATCACATGAAGTGATGCGACTATGGGAATAGGGGTGAGTATTCCTTTTATCTATTTACCAAAATAATTGGAGCTTTAGAAGATGCGTTTTACTTTGGATTTTCGATGTGTCTACGCTTATATAAAATTCTTGGTAAAATATTAATTTTCGTCATTAAAAACACATTGCAAATTAACTAACTTTATTAACTAATTTTTCGGTTGACGGTGTCTTGCTCGCTTTTTTTTTAATTGAGTGCAGTCCTAACTTATTAACGGTCCTAGCTCCTTGTAATTGTAAGTAACGTAAAGTAAGTATTTTTTAATTCAATCACTGATTGAAACTGTTTCCCATTCTTATATACATACTTTTCGAGAAACGATGCCCCATAAATTTTCAATAGGGTTTAGGTTCGGGCTGCAAACTGGCCAGTCCATCCACTCAATATTTTTCTCACTAAACCATTTTTTCGTCTCCTTTGACGTATGAATTGCTGCATTATCTTGCTGGAAGCTAAAATTTGACCCCATTAGACCTTTTGCATGCTCAATTAGACTTATTTCCAGCATTTTCGTGTAATCTCCCGATTTCATTTTGGTAGAAATCCAGGCAAGTGAAAGTTTTCCATTGTAGCAAAATCCACACCAAACCATTAGCGATCCACCACCAAAGTTCCTACTTAAACGGATTTCTGTTTCTTTTCTAAGATCATGCCAGTAATATTGATAGCCATCAGACGGAGCTCATTTTAGAACCACAATATGGAATTAATGGAGGTCCAATTCCATCTGGGACAACTAATGTCGAGTTCGATTTAAAAGCACTCGCTAATAAGTCGGCTTGTAAATATGGATCCACCATCGTCAGCACGTTTCAATGCTGAACCAGATGTTTTCGAAATATTTGCAACCATGTGGTAAAAGTTACGATCGGAGATTTTCAACTCGGAAGCCACTTTTTTTTGTGTGCCGCTTTATTTTGTTTCGCAGCTTTGGTGACTTCTTTTGAAAATATTTTAAAATTTTGATTGGGGTGTCAGTAAAACTTGAAACGGCGTCGCCGATGTTGTTGTTATGTAGGCAATGGCGTTCCCAAGGGAAATGTTGAAAAAATGGCCGTAAACCATCAAAATCAGCTTTGTTAAAATGCCAAAGACGCCTTGGCTGCTGCCTAGATTCTAGTAGTGTTTCGACAGATATTTTTGTGGTTATTAAGTTATGGTCAGAATTTCTAATTCCACTTTTGACATGGGCCTCCATGGAATGAGGGATTGATGTCAGACAGAGATCCAGCATATGAAACGGCAAGCCATTCCACATGGCACCCAGCGACATTTGTATTTTTGTGATTCAACCATTGATTGCAAATATCGTCATATTTGTCTGACAGGTTCCCGAAGAAGCTGATCGTTTCTGAATCCGTTTGATTAGGATATTAGGAAGGGAAACTTTAAGCACAATATTTTGAGCGGTTTTTGAAAATATTTCGTACTTTTTGTGTCTTGAGTACGGTATGTGGTTTTTAACGAAGATGCACACTCCACGTTGCAACTCAAAAGCTTGTTCGAACTGGTAGGGCTTGAAATAGAATTCGTTTTTGTAGATGTTCGACGATACTTTTGTTTCCGTTAGAACTAATATGTCGGGTTCAAAATGAACGAAAAATATTCTGCATTGAATGAAACCTTTTAAAGAATAAATGAAACCAATTTCGAGTGTACCTGTTTTTTTGGAAAATAGTTAAAATCAATTGGACATAGTTTAATTTATGATCTTATCATAATTGGCAAAGGGTTATTTTAATTTATTTGTCAGAAAAAGTTGGAAAGTCATTGGAAAAATTACAGACCGAAGGGAAGAACAAACCTTTCATGATTTTGTGCTGCTTAGATAAAATCATTCACACGCGAAACATTTCTTACACGATATCGTAAATTTTAGATCACCAAACTTGATACCTATCCGCCATATATTTGGTAGCGGAAAAAATACCGTACCAGTAGGTTCAATTTGGTAAGATCATGCTCATAATCGTGAATCATTTTTGACAGAAAGCGTTGAGGGCATATATTTCCAAATTTATTTAAAGCTAAAAATGGTCGAGATGGTAATTTATCTGCACATTATAGATTAACTATTGTAAGGTTGTATGATTCAGAGCACAATCACAGAGAGCCCAACGGAATAATGATTTGCATAAATCTAACAAAAACAGAAAGTTTGCATACAACAATGTATTTCAATTCAAAAACGAAAAATACTCGTATAATCATTATAGCATCAACATTTCGCTACAAACTTGTGGCAGAAATTAAATTTCTTCGTAATAAACAAGTATAATCCAAGCACTTTCAATAAAAATGGCAACTAAACCGAAAAGCATCCTAGCGAGGAAACTTTTCGTTAGCCGTTTGGTGGTTAATATCATAATGTAGTATAATTTAGTTTAGTCAGAAATTTAGTCGAAAAAATCGAAATAAAGCGCACAGTATTATATTCAAAATTCATCTATATAAGATTTAGGCTTTGGCTTTCGAGTCGCTGTTTTTTTTCAAAAATGTGTGCAAATTGTACCAGTTGCTTCAAATTGGGGACTTGTGATATCGCCTTGAATCGCCTGATATAAAAAAAAAAAATGACCACCAGAAATCGGTTAATCGCCCCTTAGAAGAGTGCAAAGATCGATAAAAAGTTCCAATAAAAACGAAGACAGTTTTAGCCAATGCAGGAGTTTTATTAATATGTTCTGCAACTCTTGGTCTTCACTCATACTATATTGTAAATGAGCTTTAGCTCAAAATGGTGATTTTAAAATCTGGTATTTTATAGCTCTCTAGTTAATGATGTTCAATCCAGACTTCGGAAAGTAGAACCGTTGCTGTATTGAGAAAGCAGGAAAAGATTTAAATTATTTTTCCCAAGTATACATGATCTGATTTTACCAGATTTACTAGAAAATATAATTTTGTTCGCCTTGCTTCTGAGGCCACAGATCCTATTACTGTTAATCCAAGGTTCTTGGATTAATACCACGTCCTCAACCGAACTTGTCAGTCTGAGGAGTACAGCTGCAGCAGCAGCTTTAGAGTGGTGAAGATTAATTTGAGTTATCCTATAGCCCTCGTATTGTCTGTATTGAACTTGGTAATACCCTTCCATCTGGCCAGGCTGCCAACATCCTCCTCCATCGGTTGACCATCTCCTTTGCTCATGTTTCCCTCCTCCTCCGCCTCATCCAAATGAATCAGCCCTAGGCCGTAACCATCGTATTCACGTTACTGTTTCTTAAATGGCTTATCGCTTCCTTCAGGTATTTCACATCGCACTCGGTAAGCATCGATTTTTCTTCCGTGAGTTCATTTAGGTTTTTGGAGCACGACAATTTCAACTGTTTCATATCGATAATTTTCACTTTTCTTGCATATGGTATGATGATTTGTTCGATCTAAATCTGAGAATAAAATAAACACAAACAAATTAAATAAACACCTTAACAGACACTATAAAAACATATGACAACAAACCTTTTGTGGAGAATTTATGTGCTTCATATAGCTAGTAAAGTACTCAAATTGGGATTTTGATTGATTTTCAATAGCTTCGTCAGCCATAAGATCATTTTGAAAATCGGTATCCACGTCACACAAATCATCGTGATTATCAATTTCGTTGGTAATCTGCTTGCCTCTGTACTGTCATTAATGATATTTGTTATTACCGCACTGATTTTTAGCTTTATTTCCCTGGCATAAGAAACTTTATTAAAATATTCGTCTTCTACGAGTATGTGATGATTTATGGGCAATTTTAATTTAATTGGATTCCAATTTTTCATGATGTTTATATAGGCTTTCGATTTGGATCGAATAATACTCTGAACTACGCCAAATCCGGCTCTTCAAAACCAATTGCAAATAATATTTTTTTTTTCCGTCTAAGTAAGATGGACCAGCCCAAAATTTAGAAATCTTTAACAGTCACCGATATGAATACTTCAATTTTCGTCTTGATGCTTCACAGGCTTATAAAGTGTGGATTATAATTTGGGGGGTACGTTTTGCACCCGTCACCTTATTCAGACCTTCAAATTTAAGCTACCGAAAACTGCTTCTCGTGCATCACAAATTTCGTCAATTTCACTACTGTCGTCTATATTTATGTTTTGATCACCTAAGGTTGATTGCATTATTCTGAAACATAAACGATCGCGTTACACATAACAATAAAACATTTTTAAAAGCGAGTAGTTTACTTACATACTTATTCATGTCGTATTGCTTATCACTAATATTGTATCCTCTAAATATCGTACGAATTTTTACGGTCCCATCCAATTTTTTATATTTCATATAATAGAATATCTCATCATTTGCAACAGGTGAATTCTCTTTGTTGATTACAAAATCATCATAACAAAAGTTTCGAATTACACGACTCGAGTGTATTTAGAAATCCCTGATTCGAGCTACTTATATCGCCTAAATTTGATTTTAAATCAGCAAAAACTGGATCGATGAATGGCACAGTATCTAATTTACCGTTAATACATGCTTTACATTTGGTAATGGTGGCTTTCGACGTTTTATAACACCCCTTTCCGTAATCGAGCCGTCGTCGTTTTGTGCTCCTGTCGAATTTTCATCATTTTGTTCCCTATCATTATTACCTCCCACATTCATTCGTGTCAGACCAGCAAGTACCAGTAGTATCAACCACGTGGACATTTTTATATATCTGTGTTATCTCTTTACCAAGTCGGCCATGTTATCAATTAAATTTGAATCCCAAATATTTTTCTTGTTGATTTCCTGTAAAAATATAACCAGTTAGTTAACTTACGAATGTACATAAATGGAATACCTTTTACATACTTTGCCCATGAACTGTTGCAAAAGAAACTTTCAACTTTTCATTCTCCTCCAGTACCGAAACATTTAAATACGTTATTTAAAAGAAACATTTTTGCTTTCCCCCCTTCGATTCACTAAGTGCGTCTATTGGAACGGATGCTTTTATATGATTTTCATAAAAACCGAACTTTTTCTATGAAATGTATAGAACCAATCAAGCAAGCTGGAGCAAATCAAGCTGGATTAGTTCTCAACATTTACAATAGTGTTTTTCTTACAGTACTGCTAATTTCTTTGTTGTAAATCTATGGATGCCAGCTGCTAAGGCGGTTTGATCCAGATCTTGGTGCACAAAAGAGGATCAAACATAACAAAGCGTTGCCAATGAATTTTCTTCAATTGATTAGGTACATTTTCAAGCCTTTGATTAGTATTTAGCCATTTTTGGTTTCTCCTGAAAATACATTTCCTGTTTTAATTTTTATATGGATTGGTAAGGTCTTAAATTTACTGAATTTACCCAACAGGTAAACTGTTTACTTAACAGATAAACTTTTAATATTTCTAACGCCATTGACCATTGCTTATTTCATAAAAATAACAGTTCAATAGTTAGATACAATTTTCGATATAAAGTTTTAGATAAAATAAATTATTTAGTCAAATTAATAAAACATGAGTAGCCAAAGATCCGTACGAATGGAAACATGTTGGTTGTTTACCTTAATGAACTGACTTTATGCTTTATATTTGCAGAATTCGTTCACCCTCACAAAAATGGTCTAACAACTTTCCATTCTCTAAATTAAGGACCAGTTGTGTTAGACTAGTGCTTTCAAGCTCTTATTCATTGGGGTTGGTTCTACCTCTACAGTATCTTCATCGATTTCCCCGTCATTAATTGTTCCACAAACATTTTGATCCGTATTTAATAGTTCGGCTTTCCAGTCATTGTTCTCCCAGGGTGGACATTCAAAATCTAATTCGACGTCGGTTCGAAAATTTAATTCTAAATTTTCTTAATTACCGATAGAGATTAAATAATTTTGTATTTTATTTAAGTTTGTGTCAATATTGGAACTGGATGCTACCATACCATATTTAGCAAAACATTTTCAATTGTTTTTTCGATGACCCAAATTGCCAGCGATTTCCATTTTTGCGATTATAGCCGTAAGAACTCGCTGGCGGTATTTATCGGTAGAAGTAATAACTTGAATCACATAACTTGTTTCTTGAATGACTTGGTGCATTGTCCAATACCAAAACATATTTCGTTTCTCTTTGAAAAAATTTCTATCAAATTTTCGAGTTGATTACAAGGGGTTTCTCTTTTTGTTCAATGTTATTGGCAGACATCAAGAATTAATTATTTATTCCTTTAGCGGCAAATGATTTAGTAGGCAGCACTCTATAAAATAGACCGGTTTCGTTGAAATTACAAATATTCTTTCGTTCATAAATTAGACATAACTTTAATACCCACAGATGCATTTTCCCCACTCAAGGCTTTAAACACAATATTGGTTCTAGGGCAAAACTTATTGAGCCCAACCATTACTAGCTACAAAATTATCTTTTTTTTTTTAATTTCCGCAAATGAAATGGCTTTTTCGTTTAGTATCGGCAAATTTCTTGCTGGTGCGCTTTCAAATTTTTGTTGGTGCGCCCTCATCATGCAGTGTATATTGGATGTACTATAAATAGTTATGGGATATGACCGATAACGTTTTTTATTTTAACGTTCGAAATGCGGAGGAACGTTGCCACTTGAACAATGAAACAATATTTCGTAAATTTCTAAACTTTATTTCTAGAAAGATGAATCGTAACTGATTTGATTTTTAATACAATTTTATTTAATTTGAATTTTAATGTTAATAATCGCTGATGGCGCAATTATAATTTGTCGTATCCAAAGTGGAATACGTGATATTTCTCGCTGAAGGCGCAATTTAAAATTTAAGTTTATTGATTTTGTAATTAAAATTTATTAAAATGTAAGTTTTTGCAATTCTTAATTTTAATTGTAACATTTTATAATTTATTAAAGTGCAATGGATTGCATGTTGGTTGTTGATGCCGCTTTTTGTAAAATTAGGTCAGCGCGTGGTTGTATTTCGGGATGATGACATGACTAAATATTTAATCCAAGTTAATCGTATAGAAAAAGTTCAGTTTTTATGAGATTTGAATTTTGCGTTGTCTACACCGTCCAACGGTACCCGATGTTAATCGGGTTATGCGCAATTACGATTGCAATTATTAAAAATAGAAAATTCAAGCGACATAAAATTAAAAATAGGACGATGTAGGGAAGGAACTGGCTATTCAAAGTCTCGTTTTTAATGAATTAAGATTAGATGATCCTAAAATGTTTAAAAATTTTGCAAGAATTTTAAGGAAGCTGTCAAACATATTGTACACACATTTTATGAAAATGCGGTTGGCTTCAATTTCAATGCAATTTAAATACAATTTGATTTTCTGACGTTTACACTACAAGATTTCCACGCAGCATAATATTGTACAACAAATATTGCACGCAAATTGCATATTATAAAGGCACCATAAGAGGCTTAAATGAACAATTTTTTATTATGGTCGTTTTAGAGGGCAGTATTTCTTCACCAACGTACAAAGTAATAATAAAATATAAAGATAACAAAGTTTAACTGTAGTTATAGTCTGGCAACCACAGAACAAATTCAAAATTTAAAATGTACAATGATATTTGTGGACTGGACGTAAGGTTAAAAGTTGGGAGGTGCGCGTAACCGGTTAATCCACTAAATTAAAATTATAAAAAAATTATGTGGTACTTCTGCGAGTCTTGAATAAGAGGAGGTATTTGGTTTAGCCACCCCAAGAAGTAATTTTATTACCAGACTATTTAATCGATTGCAAGACGAACTCACTTATTTCCGCTTAAACAGCCTGGCAATATTACTTCTTTGGGTGCCTTAAAACAACTGCAAAATACAGGAAATATCAAGTTGGGTCAAACATTATGTTCCCATTAAGAAAATTATCGCCCCCAGACCGATAAGTATTTTTTACATTGTAGATTTTGTTACCCATTCAATTTTTTATTCGAGTACACATTTTTTTAAACTCACGGCTACAAATATTACTTTTATATTTACAACTAAATATACCTTGATTGTATAAAAAAAGATTTAGAATGAATACTGTACGCTTACAGTAGAAGCATCTTCCATTTTTAAACCCTTAAAATTAATTCAAGCAGTTTTATTTAAGTTTTTGATGATTTACTTGCAATATCTACTCGCCATAACCTGAGTTTGGCCGTAAATAAAATTCTTTCCCCCAAAGGTTGGTTTACAAAAATGTCTTCTACATACGTCCTCCAAAACACTCAGCACATTCATTTTGACTGACCCAGCGATTGCGCGACCTCCATTTTATAATCGTTAAACTAATATTTTCCTTGCCCCGAGGTATTCTTTAGGTCGCTATCTTGCTGAAAACACAAGCCTGGTGTTTTTTGTCTTCGGCATAACCGAGCATTAGATGAGTTAATAATATGAATGTAAAAACCGCAATCATTCCATTTTCGGGACAATAAATTATCATGGTGGGTATGTAAATTATCATGATGGGCTGAGTTCATTCATAATGTCGGCCAACAGAACCAAACAGATTAGATTTTGTCTATTCATAGTACTTTTTGACATCAAAACTTTGTTTGGATAAACAAGGAACGGTTCGGGCTTTTCAAACTATTTCAAGCAACTGTTTGCCAATGATGCTTTCTGAATAATTAAGATTTAGTCAGTGGTGGATTACTGCACAGGCGGTAGGGATGGTCACTACAGGCCCTGTCGTCTTAAGGCCCCACCCCTCCCCCAACCCCGTTAAGTTACGAATCTCACTTCTTTTTAAATAAACCGCCTCTATGTTAATGATATAATGAAATAAATTATAATTTTAATGTTGCTCATTTGCAACATATGTGGGATGTTTCAACACACAAATTATAGGACTTGAAGAATTTTTTTTTTCATTTTCAAAATACCTCTGTAATTAAAATTGGTTGTCCAATTTTATTGATTAAGATATTTTCGACAATAGCCCGATAGTAACTTTAGAGTATAATTTTAATTTGTATTACATTTGTAACAAAATTATTCAACTTATTCTGCATAAATACAAAATTAAGAAGGTGCGAGTAGAACTTAACACAAATTCCATTCAACAAAATGGCGAGAAAAAAATTAGCTTATAGTTTCAGAAAGAATAATTACTTCTAGCAGACAATTAAAGTTCTATAGCAGATTCGAAATTAAATCAATAAGCAATTCCAAATATTTGCGGCCAAAGTATATATCCTTGTTAGCCGGTTTGCCGGCTCTAATCGGCCACTAGCTCACACTTTTACTATACAGCCTAAAAATAGATGCAAAATAGTTTTCATGGGTTTTTAAATACTCAAAAACTTTCGCTCTCACCCTAAGGAAAATAGTGTATGCCAATAAGTAATTCATAAATGGCATGGTCTAACGGAATAGTTTTTTTGCTTACAGAAAATGGCGGTAATATTTTATAAAAATGACCGATAGGTCACTAAATTGGTAAATACGGTAAACCAGTAACTTAGTTGTTACTAGGTATACAAAAATAGATAGATTAAATTATTATGAGCATGGACACATATCTTCATATCACAAAAACATATTCAAATATGTTTATATTGTCTTTTATAATAAAAATTAAATAACGGCATAACTTCTTTAAATTTTCACATTCAATTCTAAAAACTTTTAATTTCTTAAAATTCTTTTGTTAAATTTTTCTCCCTTCGTCTTTCTAGATACACTTAAATATCAAAAGAAATTAAAAAAATTTAAATAGTAGAGTTTTAATATCGTTAAAGCCCTTAATTCTGTAGACTCTAATTTTTATTTTTATTTTTATACAAAATTTTTTAAATTCTTTAATTAAATTTTTATCTTCACAAAATCTTAAAGACTTTTATTTTTGAAATTCTTAGAACTCTTTGAAAACTATAAATTTGTTTAATACATATTTTAAATTCTTCAAATTTTCTATTTCTATAATTTTGCGATTTGCGTTTGTTCACATTTGAGGCTCATTTAAACTCAAACAGTTTAGCTTAAATCTCAATTATTTAATTAGCTGTGGCTTTACAAATTTTTGACAACATAAAGTACAATAAATTTGAGGCTTTAAAATTTGATTTATGCGTGATTTAATGAATTCAAATTGATTGAATTCGGGTACACTGAACTAATAAATATTTGATATCTGATGATTCACAAATTTGCAAGTAGCCAATTAATATAAACAATTTATTTAGTTCAGTAAAATAAAATTCGTCAGCATTCCAATTGATTTACCAATTTTATGAACATTCTTATGTGATATTCTATTCACCCAAAAAGTTTGACCTGAATAAAAAAAAATGGCGGTAGATCAAGGTTTTGTGTTTTATTTATCCAAAAAAATCAAGAAATGGTTTGATCTAGATCATACTTCACAAATCGCATTTTGTCGAATTTTATTCATTTTTTCTGAAAAATCTAGATTTTATGGTTCTAATAGAACACAAAAACATATGATCAATTTTTGTTGTTGTGTTGGTAAACAAATGTAGTTAAAATAAAATTGTTTTTATTGTTAAACTCACAATACAACATTCAATTCATGAATGACGCCAACCAAAATGGTGTATTTAGATTTTTAGCTGTCATTTTTAATAATAAAAAATGGTCATTTCTACGTATTAATAAATTTGGTAGAAAAGTGGGGGTAAATCTTTAAAAAAAAAAATGCGATTTCTGAAATTTGATCTAGATCAAACAATCTCTTGATTTTTTTGGGTAAATGAAACACAAAACTTTGATCTGTCGCCATTTTTTTGATTCAGATCAAACTTTTTGAGTCAATAGATTATCACATAAGATTTACCCCCACTTTTCTACCAAACTCACTAATACGTAGAAATATTCGTTTTTTATTATTATAAATGACATCTAAAAATCTAAATACACCATTTTGGTTGACGTCATTCGTGAATTGAATGTTGTATTTTGAGTTTAACAATACAAACAATTTTATTTTAACTACATATGTTTACCAGCAAAACTACAAAAACAGATCATATCTTTTTGTGTTCTATTACACCATCAAATCTAGATTTTCCAAAAAAAAGGGAACAGAATTCGACATTAGATATAAAGCGCTGGTTATATAGACGAAAACGAAACGAAAACGAAACGGAACGAATGAATTGAATGCATGAAAGCATATAGCGCTGGTTATATAGACGAAAACGAAACGAAAACGAAACGGAACGAATGAATTGAATACATGAAAGCATATGAGACCAATTATATAGACGAAACGAAACGAAGACGGACGGTGAAATTGATTCAATTCAATTTGCTTTCGTTTCGTTCTTCCGGTAATTCACTATCGGTTCTATTTTTTTTACTAACCCTTAAAATTTATTATTTGTTATTTTTTTTATTAGTAATAATACTTATATAAATAAAAGTCGGTGTCCATTTTTTTTCAAAACTTATTTTATTTGAATAATTTTATAATTGCACGACAGTAAATTCTTGAAATAAAATATGTATAACCAAATTTCCAAACGTCAAAAAACGATTTCGTCAATTCGTCTATATAACCATGTCTTCTCCGTCTTTCGTTTCGGTCCGTTTCGTTTTAGTTTCGTTTTCGTCTATATAACTAGCGCTTAAGAATATGTTCTATAACGGTAGAGCAGATGTTAATATCAAGATGGAGAATTTCCAGTAGTTTGGAATTTTCAATTACCGATCTACATAAGTAAAAATTGTTTTGTTTTCATTATTTAATTGTTTTCATCCCATTTTTAGTGGTATCAATAAAAATAAAATTTTTATTTTAGTTTAGGTAAAAGGCTAAAAGGTTTTTTGCAGTTTAGCTATAGGCCAGGTAGATTGTTTTATAGTACGAGTATATAAGGAATATTTATATTTACGTAGATTGGTTAGTACAGATTTTGCTTTTCAAATTTTTTTATCCGCTCCAATTTTTTTTTACTTTTTTTAACCGTCTCGAACGCCATTTAAAATTGACTTCTTTCCAAAAATAAAATACGTATAGCACAACAATGCACTGCTATGATAAGGCATTGTTCATATAACTGAGCATATGTAGCATAAATACATAAGCGAATGATCATAAGAGAAATGAGACAACAATTAAAAATTACGGTTGATCGAAGCGAAAGTTGATGTTCACAATATATTGTACAAGGCTAATCGGTTAATATTTTTAAACATTAGATTATTATTACGTTGTATTTCGTCGAGAGCAGATCATTTAACTAAAACTAAACTAATTCTTATAATTGTTTGATTGACCAAAAATGGAAAATAAAATTAATGAAAACTCATACACATCAAATTCCGGTAAAACTATTCAACTCGCAGTTTTTGTCAGACATAACGTTTATCGTCGAAGGCAAGAATATATACGCGCATTCTATGCAGCTAATGTCACGCAGCAGTGTATTTCAAGAACAGTTGGAGGCAACTTTGGACGAAAAAAAAATTATTCCAATTACAGATTACGGATATGACGTATTTTACCTGTTCTTCCGTTATATTTACACCGATCAATTGGAGGTCAGTGATGCAGATTGGATCTATTTAATGCGATTGGCGAAGGAGTACAATGTGAAAAGTTTAGTGAAACATCTGCTGAGTAAAAGTGTTTCCGAAAAGAAAATTTTTCATGTTTGTATGACGGGAAAACACAAAATTGTTTTAAACATTTTCAATAGTAACGCTGAGCTCGGACTATTTTATAAGTTCGAGAAAATCATGAGTTCAGATGCATTTTTATCGTTAAATTCAGTTGTTATAGAAGACATTTTGAAAATAGATCAAATCACAGATGGCATAATTGAATTTGTTTTTGCTGATGCATTGGCTCATTGGATGAATCATTATTGCGAGCAAAACCAAATGAAATTTTTCGAGTGCCGCCAGAAATTTGACCACTTGGTTAGTTTAATCCATTTTCCACCTATGCCCAGTAAGGAGTTGCGGGATATTACAATTAAATACCCAGATTTATTAACAGAAAACGAAATTGAGAATATTGGGACTCACAAAATTTACGAAGCTGATTATTAAAAAGGAATTTGGAATTATACTCCAAGAATGAATTTTATATGGCCTTATGAACTGAAGTCTTATATGTATATATTCAGATTGTTACACCATATTTACGGTTTTTTGTGACATGACCCTGGATGGCTTTGTTTTTGGAGTGAAGGAGGTGAATGACGGCAAAAGCCCAACTTTTGAAATATCTCGTAATTTTGGAATCAATACTTTCTTCGCTGATTTGGGTGAACTATGTACTTCATCCTAAATATATGTAAACGATTAGATGGTTACCTGAAAATGCAATAAATTACTGGTCTCGTAAACCGGAAACCCCACTGATCAGAAATGCTCCACCTAATTCTGTTCGAATACTAGAATCTCACGAAACAATGTTGGAAATTGTAATTTTAAAACCAGATGGCAGCAACTTTGATTAACATGTACAAATAAAAAATAAATAGAGTTTATTTTATAAAATTTAATTAATTTTGTTTACTTGTGTTAAATTTTGGTTCAACACTATCACAATAATTTTTTGCATGTTTATAAATTTATCACTTAGGAACACATTCTTGTAGGCAACATTGAACATTGGCCTCTGAATGATCAAAATATCGTACCCTCTTATAATTCTAGTGTTTCATATTTGATGTAAAATGAGTTATAGCCGATTTACATTCGACGAAATTCGATATCCGCAAAAAATTCAAACATAATTTAGACAACTTAAAAAGTCTGATAGACCTCAAAATCGTCCTGTGCTTTTTGTTTTGTAAATCTCGAGTTTCATCATTTTTCTGCAAATTCGTCGATAAATGCATATAACCGTAATAAGCTCACATACAAGAATTTCTGTTTAAATTTACTTTTTATGCATAAAAAGAAAACGAATTTTTGATTTGAACGTTAGTGAAACATCTTGGAAAGCTGCATCAAGGGCCTCTTTTAATATTTACATCTAAATGTTGTATCGTGAATTTCGAAGGGAATGCAGTAATAATTATTTAATTTAATTTATAAAATTCAATAATTGAGAGTGAATTTCAGTTGAGTGCTCGATTATGTTGTGTTTAAATTTTAGGCGGCCTATTTGTTGTGAAATTGAATATTTATAAGTAGGGTGACGCGGTCAAGAACGACTAAACGCGAACGAAGTCTGAAACAACCGAACAGTTTGCAGTCTTGAAATATGTTGCGAGTATAAAAAATGACTGTATAAAATTGGTTTGGTGGCGGCGATCATCCACTGGTCACAAAAAAGAATTGGTAAAATCTCTTCTAGAAAAATTCAAATCCGCTACCTTGTTTGATTCATTATTTGGATATGTTACAACTAATTTATTGATCATTAAATATGTTGGTTCAGTCAGATACAAAATTCCAATGGAATTGGTGCATAATCGCAGATGTTCCATTTGGGGCAGGGATGGAATTTCTAAAATAAAACATGGCCAGAATTTAACAAATTTTGGGGACACTACTAATGATACTTTGGTCCATAAGTACAACTATAAATCATAAAATTAGATTTACCCAAAAAACATTTTTTTTCATGCTGAACCAGGCCTTTACTACATTTCCAGCACCAAATGGAACATGCAAGTTTTTCTATGGATTTCAGTGAAATTTTATATCTAAGCTATTAAACCAATTCTATAAGTAGTTCCTGATATAAAATCGAATTATCCCCGCCTTGAATTATTCCTTGGGTCGCATCCTTTGGGGTCGAATTTCTTAAATAAAATAAGAGCAAAATTCAAGAAATTACGCGGACCACAAATAAAGATATTATGAGTAACGACTACGTTTAAAATCATTTGGATCACATACATTTTCTGCGTATACTTTCTGCTAATACATATTGAATAGCGATACAATGAAGTGATCAGACAGAAAAACTTTAAAGTAGCGGTTTTGCTAACAGGCATGATGCAATTTTGCATCGCTGCCTTGTACTGAATATGTGGCGAATAATTTAAACCGTTCCCACACGATACAAAGTAATCACATATTTCGGCCAATACTGTGGTTTGAGCGCTGACACCTCAGGGTTTTCATTATTTTTAATCAAACAATTAGAGTTATAGAAATAATTTCTTGATATATGTATTTATAATAACTTAAAACTACAGTCTGTCTCATGAAAATAGGTGAGCGACAAAGAACAAGCAAAACAAAAAAAATAATAAGGAATTGGTTTACTGTCGTGAGATTTTAACTTTGCTATGTTGCACATGGGTCGCTTGCCTATTTCCATGAGGCAGGCTTAAAGGATGACTTCACTGCAATGTTCACTTTAAGTCAAAGCACAGAATAATAAACAACCAGAAGAGACATTGCGTGGACCAAGAAATGTTTGCTCTTACCTTACATTTTACATGTTAATTTTGAATTTTCAGCCACTGAACGACAAATTAATATTGAAAATCTTACCTAGGCTACAAAGCAAGGTCAAAACCGCGTTATGTCGCTTCTGAGTATTCTGTAGTCAAAGCTTTATATATTAAAATTGCATTAGGTGCATTAAAGGTACATTTTAATAAAACCTCTTCTACTTAATATGCCATTAGGTTTTAATGGGTTTAACAATGCAACGAGATTGATTAATTAAAACAAATTTTGGTAAAATCGTTAAAATCTTTTAAATAATTTTTGATAAAATTATAAAAAACATTTTCTAATAATCTTCTATACTGGCAATTTTAAAGAAACTTGTAAGTTTTGAATTTAAACCAACAAGCTTTTTATTTAATGATGATCCGATCCAAATCCTCTTCAACAACATGAAATATGTTTCTAAAAACTTATTTACATTTTTAGATTTAGTTGATGAATGTGTTTCAATTTCTAGTGAAACTTGGAACAATTACCACGTTAATCGGTGCTGAAATAGTGTAAAGATGGTAAAATTGGCTTAAATTAAATTATCGATAATTTTAAAATTTGAATTATTCACTTTATTTTCCAATTATTGAACGACAGCAATCCATAGATTTCAAAACAAACGGGTCATTTCCGAGTCGTAATTTAATTAGCGAAACTTAAATCTGCGACCAAAGTTATAACCATTAACATGTTCATATAAACACTGTTTCTCAATGTCCATTAAAGTATACTTAACATTTTATGATATGAATTATACGAATTATTTAGGTTGGCATATCAAGGAATTCAGCCCTTTCGGGTTCATCCATGATTAATTATTGTTTTCACAATGTGGAGGGGGTTCACCCCAATTAATGTTTTTATGTCTCGGATTGCTTCACTAATTTGTTGTTATGTTTGATTGCTGAGGAAGAAGCAAGTATCTCGTCCTTTGTTGAATTCTTGTATAGGTCGCAGAATCTATGTTGAAATATTGTTCTCAAATTGTATTCACCGTGGTGCGGATAACAATTTTTTCCAGTATTTGTACAAGTTTTGTTAATGGATTGAATAGTTTCCAATTATCAGATAGTTGCACGCCAGATTTAATCTTGTTTTGAAATTAGTTTGTGTATTTGGTTGATTAATTTTGCGGTTTGCGTTTCTTCACATTTATGGCTAACATGATCTGATTTAAACTCAAACAGTTTGGCTTAAAACTCAATTATTTAATTAGTAATTGCCTTACAAATTTTTGACACCACAATTATCGACCAAACAAGTTAACGGCGTATCCTTTGGTTGCTGCTAATTTACAATAAATTTGGTATAAGACTTTAAAATTTGACATATGTATGTGTGATTTAATAAATTACAATTGATTAACCCTCAGGGTACAGACAATAAAAAAGTCACGTTCAGTACTGACATGGGTTAGCCTAACCCGGCAACTTTGATTGGCTGTATCTTGGGATGTAGTTAGCCAATTGAAACGTTTTTTTTTAATCGATAGTCCATTTTGTCACAAATACGAAGGTGCTAATAGATTTATCGAATAATTTGTTTAAACAATGATACATTCAATAGTTTAAACATTTTGAAATTTTTTTTTGTGAAAAATCACTTTTTTTTTAAAATTGCATAACTTTGTGAAAAAAAAGATATCGAAATTTTTCTTGTTGCATTTTAAAGCTAAAAAGTTGTTCTTTAAAATGCCGAATCAGTTTTTTGATCCATTCCAAAAACTATATTTTTTTTTAACTTTGAAATCACCGGTTTTTTGGGATAGCGATAAACCGTTCCATGATTGATTTATCGTAACAAGGCACAACTGTAATTTAAATAAATAACAAAATTGATTGTTGAATGAAAGTTTTATTGTTCAAAATATAAAAAAAAACAAAATCAGACTGTATTTCCACATTCGCAGCATATTTTGGCTACATGGTCTCTGCACATAGCCTTATTACATTTGAGGCGCTTGAATTACCTTATTACATTTGAATAATAAAAATATAAAAAATAGTAAATTGTACATCAAAACACTTTACTCCAGCGGATTTTGTAACGTTTAGTGCTGGCTGGGTGAGAAATACCCGAGGTCAACTTTCTAACTCGTACCACTCGAGCACCAAGCACAGACTGAGGCTGCCACTCACGGCTTACACAGACACTACCACAAAGATTTTTTACACCCCACTCCGAACCCCCACCATTCACTTCCTTTCAAATGGCGCGACCTTCAAAATTTGTCTGGGTTACGGTAACTTAGTCTGTACCCTGAGGGTTAAATTCGGCTACACTGAACTAATATTTGATATCTGATGGCTCATACATTTGCAAGTAGCCAATTAATACAAAAAATGTATTTGGTTTATTCAAATAAAATTCGTCAGCATTCGAATTGATTTACCAATTTTATGAACATTCTAAGCTATAAGAATATGTTCTATAACGGTAGAGCAGATGTTAATATTAAGATAGAAACTTTTCAGTATTTTGGAACTCCCAATTACCGATCGAAGTAAAAATTGTTTTTAGTTGTTCATCCCATTTTTAGTGGTATCAATAAAATATGAAATTTTTATTTTAGTTTAGGTAAAAGGCTTAATTAGGTTTTCTGCAGTATAGCATATAGGACAGGTAGATTGTTTTACAGTATATAAGGAATATTTATATTTGTATTGTTTGAGTACCGATTTTGCTTTTCAATTTTTTTTTACCTTTTTTTAATATTTTTAAATATTAGATTATTGTTACGTCGTTTTTCGTTGAGAACAGAAAACAATTAGAATTCTTACAATTGGTTAATTTTAATTTTGTTAAAGTTTTGTTTTGAAAATTCACCACCAAACAGTGTAATTTGGTTATAAATTATTGTTAAAATTAAAACAGTTTAAGGTCAAGGCGTTTTTCGAAACTTCCAAGTGTTTAAAAGTAATTAGTTGTCGTGTGGTGTGTAAGAAAAAAATGGACGGTAAAATTAATGAAAGCTCATACCCATTTGAAGAAATTCCGGCAAAACTATTCAACTCGCAGTTTTTGTCAGATATAACGTTTATCGTCGAAGCCAAGAACATTTACGCGCATTCTATGCAGTTAATGGTGCGCAGCAGTGTGTTTCAAGAGCAGTTGAAGACAACTTTCGGCGAAAAAAAAATTATTCCAATTACGCATTACGGATATGATGTATTTTATCAGCTTATACGTTTTATCTACACCGACCAAGAGGAGGCGAGTGACGCAGATTGGTTTCCTTTAATGAAATTGGCGAGGGAGTACAATGTGAAAAGTTTGGAGAAATGTCTGCTGAATAAATGTGTTTGCGAAAGGCAATACTTTGATTTCTATGTTTTGGACAAACACAAAACTAATTTGAAAACTGTAAAAAACAATGCTAAGAACGGATTTTTTTATAAATTCGAGAAAATGTTGAGTTCAGATGCATTTTTATCGTTACAATCAGATTTCGTAGAAGACATTTTAAAAATAGAAGCAATCCAAGATGGCGTAAGTGAATTTGTTTTCGGTGATGCATTGGCTCGTTGGATGACACATTACTGCGAGCAAAATGATATACAATTTTCCGAGTGTCGCAAAAAATTTGACCATTTAATCCGGTTAATCCGCTTTCCAGCCATGTCTTGTGAGGAGGTACGGAAAATTACAACTAAATATCCAGATTTATTAACAAAAAGTGAAATAGCGAATATTGGGGCTCATAAAATTATCGGAGCTGAATATGATGAGGGGATATGGAATTATACACCAAGAACGAGTTTTATATGGCCTTATTATAAATTTACGAATTGTACTCTTCGTCAAACGTATGGTTATTTAAAGTTTTCCGTTTCTTCTGAGGTGATCCTGGGTGGATTTGTTTTTGGAGGTGGAGGGGGAAGGCTCGAAGTCTCGTATAAATTTAATTCAAGATGTCAAGTCATAAGCATGTTTACGGAGAAGCTTCTGAAAGAATCATATACCTCGGATTCAAAACGTCACGTGATAAGCCTACTTAAGGAAGAGATTGACAAAGAATTTTTCATCTTCAGATTGGGCACATCATTCCCGACTGTCGCTGATGAGACTTATGTAGTTAGATGGCATATTTGGGATGGAATGTGGTCTCGTAGCTCGAGAACTGATGTTATCATAAATGGTCCACAAGATGCAGTTTTCATAAAAGAAGCGCACGAAACCTTGTTGGAAATTTTATTTTTGAAACCAGATGGCAACACCTTCGATTAACCTGTACAAAATAAAAATTTAATAAATAAATAAATTTTTCTCATAAAACTTTATTGATTCTGTCTACTTGTTTTTAAATTTAGTTCAAAACTTTTGCAATATTCTTTGGCAAGGTGACAATTTATTTGTGGGAACGTTAGTTTCGTTTGGAACAGTTCACTTTCATATCAGAAACTTCTATTATAACTTGAGTGTTTCATGTGTAAGCTCTACTTGGCTAGAAAATAGATTATCAATGCTGACTGTATCTTGAAAGCGTAATGCTGGGAAGCTGAATTTCTGGTTTGTTCTAAACAATACAAAATATATCTGCCTGTATGGAGTTTCATCGAAACATTTTAGTTTCAGTTTAGTTAGAAATGAATAAATGAGAGTTAAAGTACCCGCACCAAGCTAAGGACATTGAAGTTACAGAAAAATGCCCAGAAAGAGCCTCGCGATAATGTTTTTTGGCGGAACCAAAGGTCATTAAGCATAATGAATACATAATTACAGTATTAGAAACCAAATTACCGATTTTTGAATTACCTGATTTTGTTTGCCATTGGTGACGTTGCTGAAGTGAGAGTAAGTATTCTGTGTTCCACCTCTTCGCCAGAAATTTAGAACCATTTGCTGTTTATCGTTTTCCTAACTGTGAATTAACGTATCTGATATTTTTCCGAAATTTCTTTTTTGACCGTTATGATGACGACGTCGCGAGGGTTTCTCACGACGAACATTTGATTTAGTATCAAAAAAGAAATTGCGAAAAAATGTCAGATACGTTAATTCACAGTTAGAACGACGATGTGCTAACCGATTTACTTTGATATCTTGTTAACATGGCTCTGGTAATTATACTAGCAGAAAATGACTCGGCCTAAGTGGATCAACTTCATCTTTTGACAACTCACAAAGAGGCCTTGAATTTGGTGGCCACCAAAGTTTGGTGAACCGTGAACCTGGAGGAATAAATTGCCCCATAATTATTTTTGTGCTAAACCGGCATCCTTTAACACCATCGCCAGTGTTCTACCTAACTCTCTTTCAGCTCCAACAAAATTGAACCCATTGTCACCTTTTATATGACCACAAATTCTAGGCCTGGCCTTCAACCTTCGAAGTATTGCTATATAAATGGCTCCGTTGTCATATCAGTAACCAATTTCAAGTGTAGAGCTTTAGTAGTCATACTGATAAATTAAGCCAAATATGGTTTTTATATTTTGGCGCCTCGTAACTATGACGCCTTCAGTTGATTCAACGTCGACATGCAGCTATGACCCCTTTTAGTCTACAGCAACTAATACACCTTCCAATTATTTGACGTATTTGGTTTTTCCGTCTAACGTCATGATAATGTTACATGATTATAGAAGGTAGTAATGCTGGACCCACATGTAGGTGCTTCAAATGCTCGTCTCTTATAATTAATATTGTAACGCAGTATTAAGTAGGTATGATGTGTTCTGTAATCTTCCTTAAACCAGTTTTTTCTCTTTTCAAATGGAGGCAAACATATTAGTTTTGATTTATTACTTATTTGTTTACAACTAATCTCTGTC
Source organism: Tipula helvola (assembly GCA_963556165.1). Taxonomy (NCBI): domain Eukaryota; kingdom Metazoa; phylum Arthropoda; class Insecta; order Diptera; family Tipulidae; genus Tipula; species Tipula helvola. The sequence goes on along the minus strand of OY744483.1, from coordinate 330,338,328 downwards.
CCGAAAACATTGTGTTGTACCGCTATAAGTACGAAATGAACAGCTTCAGTAGATATTTCGATAAAGTTGGGAGCGCTATCTTTGTCGTCGCTTATTTTTAGCGAACGTTTCTTTTAAACCATTTAAAAATTCGAGCCAACACGACACATGACTCTACTCTTCCATTGGTATATTGTAAAATGTAAGATACTCTATTGGCTACGTAGGTTTGCCATATTCTTTGATATAATGAAAACGAATTTAGGACTGTAGTTGAGTCAGTCCACAAATAATATTTAATTGTGTTGCTACCGCCTAAGGGTACTAATAATAATATCATCAGTTTTGTGAGTAAGGCGGCAGTACAAAACTCCAGCAGAAGCATTTCGAGAGAGGCCTGCAAATCTATGGAGTTCAACTTCTTGATCATGAGAATATATTCTTCTCGAATATAGATGTTGATAACTCGGTATCCTATTCTACTCTTTCAATCCATAGATTTTGAAACAACATCTTTAGTTTGATTGTAGCTAGCGACAACCATTCGCTTGGTTAGTTTTTTGTCACACAGTTGTACCTTGAAGCAAAACGGGTCATTAATGGGAGAACATTTTAATCCTAATATTGAAACTGCCTGCGAATCATCTTCCAGATTTAATAACGAAACGTCCCTGTTGTCTTCTGGAAGTCTTTTAAGTATCTTTTATTATTTGATGATTTATAGTTAAGTGATTTTCATAAAAATCGAATTTACTATGTATGAAATGAATAGAAATAATCAAGCAATCTAAATGCGCGTTGGCATGACAATTACAGGTCCCGAAACCTATCTTTGGATGTATCAAACTTACGTAACTTGAAACTTCCTTTGCTTAATATCGGAATTAGCTCGTAGCAACATAAAAGTTATATTTGATGACTTTAGTTGCCTTGGGATAGTCTTGCTTCTAATCTGATGTGAGTTGCATCAATTTTTTCTCAGCGCAGTCTTTGCTGGAGCACAAGCCGTGCTACATGTTACAGTCCTTAGTTGTTATGTTTCCATATCTAAGGGATTTTTCCTCCAAATAATTGTTTGATATGCTCTATACCAATTGAGTTCACCCAGATTTGAAGAAACATTTTTTCTATAGCTGCCATGATAGAATGACATTTTCGCAGACCCGCTAAATGCTAGTATCATCATGGCAGTCATGCTTTTCGTCTTAGAAAGCATTTTACAGGTTGGATAATTTCCATACGCTCCAATTGTAGGTAGTCTTCCAGAAACTTAACATATTTACCTTGAAATGATTTAGCAAACTCCTTTTTTCTAAATTCTAAAACAATCCCCTAATTCATACTTTTTAAATGGCAAACTCACCATAAATTTGCCATCATCACACCGTTGAACTGTACACTTATAGTATTGTAAAAAAAATGTCCTTCATCAGTGTATGAAAGAGCAACCTTATTTACCTCTTCAGTCTCCCATAATCATTTAAGAGAGGCGTCTAAATCTAGGTGCAAACTAATTAGAATCGCCCTTGCCATAGGCCAAAACGCTGAAAATACTCCTCGCGGTTATGAAAATCTTGCATATTTTATATTCGTCTAGTTGGCTCTCTACTAATATTTGTGCGGTCGGTAAATAACGTTTGTTACTGAACTAGAATGGCCACAAGTTGACTTTAGTTGGTTGACTGTTATCTAGATGTAGGATCGTGTGTTGCCTTAGTCCGCATACATCCATGGTGGCTGTGGCAATGCACGTGTGTTAGTTGAACATACCATCGCTGTTGACTCGTTATAGAGTCAAAACTTGGTAGAAGGGCAATTTTTCAGAAGCTTGCCATTTGGAAGTTTGATGGTTACTACACTGATTAGATTGTCGGTTCCCAGATGTACATCACAAATTCTGGCTAGGGAAAATTTCAACGTCCAGCGCTTTCAAAATCTCTGTAGCATCGATTGCGTGAGTATGGAGTCTCTAACGGCTGAATCCCACAAAACGCGAAATGTAGGTCCTGCCGGTGGGATAAAATGTTATTCTATATAATGATTGGTTCACTAATTTAGTATATCTGCTTGCTTTGCTTGAGAGAGTTATTGGTCGTAGAGCTCGCGAAATTGCTTTCTTGCTCCAACTAGATTCGATCCTTTGTCGTAAAAAATATCTGATGGAACATCGCGGGAAATCGTTTCAGAGCTCCCAGGTAGGTGTCAGTGCTTATATCAGATAACAAATCTAAAGTAGTTGCCTTGGTCGCTATACAAACAAATATAATTAGGTTTGCCATAAATGTTTTAGCTGAACGGTGAAGATAAGTTTTGACTGCATATTGACCAGCTAAATCTAAACTTGTTTGTATAAATGCTCTGACTGGTCGGATAACGTGAGGGGCGGGTGAATGAGGTTTCATGCTCTTGGAAGCATGATTCGAAACATACAGATGTTGAATTTCTCTCGTACCATTCTCTCAATTATTATGTGGCTGCGATGATTGAAATAATATTTTCAGGCGAATTGTTACAGGAGCAAGTAAACCTAGCGGATGTGTGTAGTGAATTTATTTGTCTTGGATAGTGATAATTGAAATAAAGGAATTTTCTTTAACAGGGTCATATTTTATACCTATTAAAACCCTGTTAAACCCGCAAGCAGCTCTTGTCAGAAAACTGATCAGTAAGATAATGCAGCGATTGTGTAGCTAAAATGGGTTCTAGTGCGGTACCGCATGTGATGGTGCGTAATCGAGTTGGATATTTGACGTTGGACTTCATGCCAAATAATCCTTTGGTAATCTCCATCTTTGGGATGGATGAGAATTTGTATAAACATTTTCTCGATGTCGGCGGAAATTACAAATCGGTGCTGTCGGAATCGGATAAGAATATTTATTAAATTCTGTTGAATTGTAGAACCTACAAGGACATTATTATTTAATGATTCTACGGATGCCGCCTTCGCGGAAGCATCAGACCTTAGTTGTCATACTTTGAGCTTTTAACGACTGGATGATAAGGCATACAGTAATTTTTATTTGGAAGTGCATGAATCTGTTGTTCGGACATAGGTTCCAAATGTACTAGGGACAATGGATTCCAAAGCAAACGGCTCATTTCCTAATCGTAATTTAAATCTGCGACCAAAGATACAACCATCAACAATTCTTTATATAAACGCAAAGGTTCTGTCCCCAATTATCGTTTTACTTTAAAGTGATGTGCGGTTCATTTTCAATATGAATTTGCTCTCATGATATGAATTATTTACGTTGGTATAACAAGGATTTGGAGACCTTTCGGGTTCGTCCGTCATAATTTATTGTTTTTACGCATAATTTTGTCAGATTTTCGATGAATTTCAAAAGACGCTATTGTTAAATTATAATTTCATTGGCTACCAGAATTTTTTGGGGGTCGGCACAAATTAATGTTTTTATGTCTCGGATTGCTTCACACTAATTTGTTACATTTGATTACTGAGTAAGAAATAAATAGCTTGCCCTTGGTTGGATTTTTGTATAAATCGCAGAACCCATGGTGCATCCATAAGTATGTGTATACAGTTTCTTCCAGTATTTATACAAGTTTTGTTATTAGATCGAATAGTTTCCAATTATCATAAAGTTGCACGGCGGTAGTCTTGGTTTGAAATTAGTTTGTGTATTTGGTTGATTAATTTTGCGGTTTGCGTTTCTTCACATTTATGGCTAGCATTACCTCATTTAAACTCAAACAGTTTAGCTTAGATCTAAATTATTTTATTCTTTGGTTACTGCTAAATTACAATAAATTTGGTTTAAGACTTTAAAATTTGACTTATACATGATTCCATGAATTAAAATAGATTGAACTCGGGTACACTGAATTAATATTTGATATCTGATGGTTCATACATTTGCAAGTAGACAATTAATACAACAAATTTATTTAGTTCAGTAAAATAAAATTCTTCAGCCTTCGAATTGCTTTACCAATTTTATGATGAACTCTAGATAATACGGTAGAGCAGATGTTAAATAATATCAAGATAGACAATTTTCATTACTTTGGAATTCCCAATTACCGACCTAAGTACAAATTGGTTGTTGTTCATCCCATTTTTATTGGTATAGCAATAAAAAATGAAATTTAGTTTAGGTAAAACTCTTAATTAGGTTTTCTGCAGTTTAGCATATAGGACAGGTAGATTGTTTTACAGTATATAAGGAATTATTTGGATTGGTTAACCCATTTGTTCCCACACCAATAACAAATTATGTACAATATTTGTACTTCAAATATTTTATAACACTGAAAATCCTTTCTCGAAATGGATTTTTTTTTAAATATGATAATCACACTCAAAACCATATATAACGGTAAAATACAAATCGAAATTTGACATTAAATACCGCTGTAGTGGCGTCGTAAAGTTAGTGATTTTTCTGTACCCGTATAGGTACAATGGGATCAAATGGGTTAAGAACAGATTTTGCTTTTAACATTTTTTTTACCTTTTCTGATACTTTTCAGACCTATAGATTATTATTAGATCGTTTTTCGTTGTGAATAGATCATTCAACAAATAACAATTATAATTCTATTATTAGTTGGTTTTAGTTTTGCTAAAGGTTTTGTTTTGAGAAATTCACCATCAAACGGTGTAATTTGCTTATAAGTTATTGTTAATGTTAAAACAGTTTAAGGTACATGCCTTTTTCAAAACTTCGAAGTGTTTAAAAGTGATTTAAGTTGTGTTGTGTAAGACAAAAATGGAAAGTAAAATTAATGAAAACCCATACACATTTGATGAAATTCCGGAAAAACTATTCAACTCGCAGTTTTTGTCAGATATAACGTTTATCGTCGAAGACAAGAACATTTACGCGCATTCTGTACATTTAATGGTGCGCAGCAGTGTATTTCAAGAGCAGTTGGAGGCAACGTTGGGCGAAAAAAAAATTATTCCAATTACAACTTACGGTTATGACGTATTTTATATGTTCTTGCGGTTTATTTATACCGATCAATTGGAGGTTGTTGACACAGATTGGTTCAATTTAATGCGATTGGCGAACGAGTACAATGTGAAAAGTTTAGTGAACCGTCTGCTGGATAAAAGTGTTTCTGAAATGAAAATTGTTGATGTTCGTCTGACGGAAAAAAACAAAATTATTTCAAAAACTTTCAATAATATGTCTAAGATCGGATTATTTTATAAGTTTGACAAAATTTTGAGTTCAAATGCATTTTTATCGTTAAATTCAGTGGTTATAGAAGACATTTTAAAAATGGATCAAATCATGGATGGCGTAAGTGAATTTGTTTTTGCTGATGTGTTGGCTCGTTGGATGAATCATTATTGTGAGCAAAATGAAATAAAATTTTCCGAGTGTCGCAAAAAATTTGACCACTTGGTTCGTTTAATCCGCTTTCCAGCGATGTCCAGTAAGGAGGTGCGGAATATTACAATTAAATATCCAGATTTATTAACAAAAAGCGAAATTCTGAATATTGGGGCTCATAAAATTTACGAAGCTGATTATGAAGAAGGAATTTGGAATTATGCACCAAGAATGAATTGTGTATGGCCTTATGAACTGAAGTCTTATCAAACTGTATATTATTACACCAGGTTTACGGTTTCTTCTCAAGACATGACTCTGGATGGATTTGTTCTAGGAGGGAAGGAGATGAATGATGGAGATAGGCCAAATTTTGGAATATATGATATTTCTGGAAACAATTCTACCGTAGCTGGTTTGGGTAAACCAATCCGCCCTAAAAATATTTATTTAATTAAATGGATACCTCATGTTGGAAGAAATTACTGGTCTCGTAAACCGGAAACCTCGCTGATCATAAATGCTCCAGCTAATTCTGTTGAAATACTAGCATCTCACCCCACCATGTTGGAAATTATATTTTTGAAAGCAGACTGCAGCAACTTTGATTAACATGTACAAATAAAAAATAAATACAGTTTGTTTTATAAAATTTAATTGATTTTGTTTACTTGTGTTAAATTTTGGTTCAACACTATCACAATAATTTTTTGTATGTTTATAAATTTATCACTTAGGAACACATTTTTGTAGGCAACATTGAACATTGCCATCTGAATGATCAAAATGTCGTATTCTCTTATAATTATAGTAAATAAATTATAATACTCTATAAAGAAAATGAGGTTATGTTTCCGTTGTAAAGTTGCCTGCATACAACTTTGTCGTAAAAAAAAACAAAAATTAAGGTTATTACTACAAATTCCATAGAAAAATTTTATTTTTATTGAAAAACACTAAAAAAAGTTCTGGGCCTAGAATGTACACCGTGCTGCCACATTTCGATTGCCATGGCCGATACAACCAATAATAAATTTTGACATTTGCAAATATTTTGCGAATTTACGTTTAAATCGCTTGGTTATTACTCCAGAATCGATAGAAACATTTTATTTTTAATGAAAAACACTAAAAAAAATTCTGGGCCAAAAATGTATACTCTGCTGCCACGATTCGATTGCCGTGGCCGATACAACCAATAATAAATTTTGACATTTGCAAATATTGTGCCAATTTACGTTTAAATCGCCTGGTTATTACTACAAATTCAATAGAAAAATTTGATTTTAATTGAAAAACACTAAAAAAACTTCTGGGCCTAAAATGTACACTCTGCTGCCACGATTCGATTGCCATGGCCGATGCAACCAATAATAAATTTTGATATTTGCAAATATTTTGCCAATTTACGTTTAAATCGCCTGGTTATTACTACAGAATCCATAGAAAAATTTTATTTTTTTGGAAAAACACTAAAAAAAATTCTGGTCCAAAAATGTATACTCTGCTGCCACGATTCGATTGCCATGGCCGATGCAACCAATAATAAATTTTGACATTTGCAAATATTTTGCGAATTTACGTTTAAATCGCCTGGTTATTACTACAGATTCCAAAGAGAATTTTTTTTTTCTTGGAAAACACTAAAAAAAATTCTGGGCCAAAAATGTATACTCCGCTGCCACGATTCGATTGCCATGGCCGATACAACCAATAATAAATTTTGGCATTTGCAAATATTTAGCCAATTTACGTTTAAATCGCCTGGTTATTACTACAGATTCCATAGAAAAATTTTTTTTCTTGGAAAACACTAAAAAAAAATCTGGGCGAAAAATGTATACTCCGCTGCTACGATTCGATTGCCATGGCCGATACGACCAATAATAAATTTTGACATTTGCAAATATTTTGCGAATTTACGTTTAAATCGCCTGGTTATTACTACAGATTCCATAGAGAATTTTTTTTTCTTGGAAAACACTAAAAAAAAATCTGGGCCAAAAATGTATACTCCGCTGCCACGATTCGATAGCCGTGGCCGATACGACCAATCATAAATTTTGACATTTGCAAATATTTTGCGAATTTACGTTTAAATCGCTTGGTTATTACTCCAGAATCGATAGAAACATTTTATTTTTAATGAAAAACACTAAAAAAAATTCTGGGCCAAAAATGTATACTCTGCTGCCACGATTCGATTGCCGTGGCCGATACGACCAATAATAAATTTTGACATTTGCAAATATTTTGCGAATTTACGTTTAAATCGCCTGGTTATTACTACAGATTCCATAGAGAATTTTTTTTTTCTTGGAAAACACTAAATAAAAATCTGGGACAAAAATGTATACTCTGCTGCCACGATTCGATTGCCATGGCCGATACGTCCAATAATAAATTTTGACATTTGCAAATTTACGTTTAAATCGCCTGGTTATTACTACAGAATCCATAGAGAATTTTTTTTTTCTTGGAAAACACTAAAAAAAATTCTGGCCCAAAAATGTATACTCTGCTGCCACGATTCGATTACTATGGCCGATACAACCAATAATAAATTTTGACATTTGCAAATATTTTGCGAATTTACGTTTAAATCGCCTGGTTATTACTACAGATTCCTTAGAGAATTTTTTTTTCTTGGAAAACACTAAATAAAAATCTGGGACAAAAATGTATACTCTGCTGCCACGATTCGATTGCCATGGCCGATACGTCCAATAATAAATATTGACATTTGCAAATATTTTGCCAGTTTACGTTTAAATCGCCTGGTTATTATTACAGATTCCATAGAAAAATTTTTTTTTCTTGGAAAACACTAAAAAAAATTCTGGGCCAAAAATTTCTACTCCGCTGCCACGATTCGATTGCCATGGCCGATACAACCAATAATAAATTTTGACATTTGCAAATATTTTGCGAATTTACGTTTAAATCGCCTGGTTATTACTACAGATTCCATAGAAATTTTTTTTTTTTCTTGGAAAACACTAAAAAAAAATCTGGGCCAAAACTGTATACTCCGCTGCCACAATTCGATTGCCATGGCCGATACGACCAATAATAAATTGTGACATTTGCAAATATTTTGCGAATTTACGTTTAAATCGCCTGGTTATTAGGTACTACAGATTCCATAGAGATTTTTTTTTCTTGGAAAACACTACAAAAAATTCTGGGCCAAAAATGTATACTCTGCTGCCACGATTCGACTGCCATGGCCGATACAACCAATAATAAATTGTGACATTTGCAAATATTTTGCGAATTTACGTTTAAATCGCCTGGTTATTACTACAGATTCCATAGAGAATTTTTTTTCTTGGAAAACACTAAATAAAAATCTGGGACAAAAATGTATACTCTGCTGCCACGATTCGATTGCCATGGCCGATACGTCCAATAATAAATATTGACATTTGCAAATATTTTGCGAATTTACGTTTAGATCGCCTGGTTATTAGGTACTACAGATTCCATAGAGATTTTTTTTTCTTGGAAAACACTACAAAAAATTCTGGGCCAAAAATGTATACTCTGCTGCCACGATTCGACTGCCATGGCCGATACAACCAATAATAAATTGTGACATTTGCAAATATTTTGCGAATTTACGTTTAAATCGCCTGGTTATTACTACAGATTCCATAGAGATTTTTTTTTCTTGGAAAACACTAAATAAAAATCTGGGCCAAATATGTATACTCCGCTGCCACGATTCGATTGCCATGGCCGATACGACCAATCATAAATTTTGACATTTGCAAATATTTTGCGAATTTACGTTTAAATCGCCTGGTTATTACTACAGATTCCATAGAGAATTTTTTTTCTCTTGGAAAACACTAAATAAAAATCTGGGACAAAAATGTATACTCTGCTGCCACGATTCGATTGCCATGGCCGATACGTCCAATAATAAATTTTGACATTTGCAAATATTTTGCGAATTTACGTTTAAATCGCCTGGTTATTACTACAGATTCCATAGAGAATTTTTTTTTTTCTTGGAAAACACTAAAACAAATTCTGGGCCAAAAATGTATACTCCGCTGCCACGATTCGATTGCCATGGCCGATACGACCAATAATAAATTGTGACATTTGGAAATATTTTGCGAATTTACGTTTAAATCGCCTGGTTATTACTACAGATTCCATAGAGAATTTTTTTTCTCTTGGAAAACACTAAATAAAAATCTGGGACAAAAATGTATACTCTGCTGCCACGATTCGATTGCCATGGCCGATACGTCCAATAATAAATTTTGACATTTGCAAATATTTTGCGAATTTACGTTTAAATCGCCTGGTTATTACTACAGATTCCATAGAGAATTTTTTTTCTTGGAAAACACTAAATAAAAATCTGGGACAAAAATGTATACTCCGCTGCCACGATTCGATTGCCATGGCCGATACGACCAATAATAAATTGTGACATTTGGAAATATTTTGCGAATTTACGTTTAAATCGCCTGGTTATTACTACAGATTCCATAGAGAATTTTTTTTCTCTTGGAAAACACTAAATAAAAATCTGGGACAAAAATGTATACTCTGCTGCCACGATTCGATTGCCATGGCCGATACGACCAATAATAAATTTTGACATTTGCAAATATTTTGCCAATTTACGTTTAAATCGCCTGGTTATTACTACAGATTCCATAGAGAATTTTTTTTTTCTTGGAAAACACTAAAAAAAAATCTTGGCCAAATATGTATACTCCGCTGCCACGATTCGATTGCCATGGCCGATACGACCAATAATAATTTTTGACATTTGCAAATATTTTGCGAATTTACGTTTAAATCACCTGGTTATTACTACAGATTCCATAGAGAATTTTTTTTTCTTGGAAAACACTAAAAAAAATTCTGGGCCAAAAATGTATACTCCGCTGCCACGATTCGATTGCCATGGCCGATACGACCAATAATAAATTTTGACATTTGCAAATATTTTGCCAATTTACGTTTAAATCGCCTGGTTATTACTACAGATTCCATAGAGAATTTTTTTCTTCTTGGAAAACACTAAATAAAATTCTGGGACAAAAATGTATACTCCGCTGCCACGATTCGATTGCCATGGCCGATACGACCAATAATAAATTTTGACATTTGCAAATATTTTGCGAATTTACGTTTAAATCGCCTGGTTATTACTACAGATTCCATAGAGATTTTTTTTCTTGGAAAACACTAAATAAAAATCTGGGCCAAATATGTATACTCCGCTGCCACGATTCGATTGCCATGGCCGATACAACCAATAATAAATTTTGACATTTGCAAATATTTTGCGAATTTACGTTTAAATCGCCTGGTTATTACTACAGATTCCATAGAGAATTTTTTTTTCCTTGGAAAACACTAAATAAAAATCTGGGACAAAAATGTATACTCTGCTGCCACGATTCGATTGCCATGGCCGATACGTCCAATAATAAATATTGACATTTGCAAATATTTTGCGAATTTACGTTTAAATCGCCTGGTTATTACTACAGAATCCATAGAAAAATTTTAGAGTATTTTTTGAAAAACACTAAAAAAAAATCGGGCCAGAAATGTATACTCCGCTGCCACGATTCGATTGCCATGGCCGATACAACCAATAATAAATTTTGACATTTGCAAATATTGTGCCAATTTACGTTTAAATCGCCTGGTTATTACTACAGAATTTATAGAAAATTTTTATTTTTATTGTAAAACACTAAAAAAAATTCAGGGCCAAAAATGTATACTCCGCTGCCACGATTCGATTGCCATGGCCGATACGACCAATAATAAATTTTGACATTTGCAAATATTTTGCGAATTTACGTTTAAATCGCCTGGTTATTACTACAGAATTTATAGAAAATTTTTATTTTTATTGTAAAACACTAAAAAAAATTCAGGGCCAAAAATGTATACTCCGCTGCCACGATTCGATTGCCATGGCCGATACGACCAATAATAAATTTTGACATTTGCAAATATTTTGCGAATTTACGTTTAAATCGCCTGGTTATTATTACAGATTCCATAGAGAATTTTTTTTTTCTTGGAAAACACTAAAAAAAAAATCTGGGCCAAAAATGTATAGGTACTCCGCTGCCACGATTCGATTGCCATGGCCGATACGACCAATAATAAATTGTTACATTTGCAAATATTTTGCGAATTTACGTTTAAATCGCCTGGTTATTACTACAGAATCCATAGAAAAATTTTAGAGTAGTTTTTGAAAAACACTAAAAAAAAATCGGGCCAGAAATGTATACTCTGCTGCCACGATTCGATTGCCATGGCTGATACGACCAATAATAAATTTTGAGATTTGCAAATATTGTGCCAATTTACGTTTAAATCGCCGGGTTGTTACTACAGATTCCATAGAAAATTTGATTTTAATTGAAAAACACTAAAAAAAATTCTGGTCCAAAAACGGTTCAATGATTCAAAAGACCTTAGTAATTATTGATTAATCATCTGAAAAATTTCTAATTTGAGGTATCTCATACCAACCTATTGTATGGGTCATTAGATAATTCTGAAAATTCCTTTATAACATTATAAACACGGTTGGGCGAGTAAATTACATAATGTTTTACCCCTTAAAAACGTGTAATTTACATAAGGCCATATTATACATTATTTATAGAAAAATGTAATACCGTAAATTACCTGACTATATTTAATTATTTTTATTGAATAATTCTGAAAACACATCGCCTTAAAACACTTGGCGTCATGCTTAATTATATCCTAATGAGTAGCTAACTGTAAAAAGTTAGTATTGTATGTCAAAATTGTTATTAGTATTTTAACAAAGAAATGTAAACAAAACTTTAATTTTTGTTGTAATATGCACCTACATATATTTTCAAATTTGTAACTCGGAAATATTTATTTGTTGTGCAATTCTAAGAAAATGATATATCGAATTATGAGATCGTAAGTTCAAATTCGAATACGATTTATCGAACATATTCTGTCATAAAAATACAAATTCTGGAATACATATCGAAAAATCAGACACGATAAATCGAATTTTGACATCAATAACTCAAATTCTGATGTCACAAAATTAATTTCTGTCACGACTGGCTTATCGAATACCGGCATAATATTTCGAATTTTGACATCCATACTCAAGCTCTTATATGAATTATTGAATTCGGGCATCATAAAGTCAAATGCTGAAGAAATTTTTTGAATTTTGATATACGATATGGAGTTCTTTGATATATCATTTCAAAACTTCAGAATTCGATATATTATGTCAGTATATGGATGATACATCCAATTCTGATATGACATCTCGAATTTTGAGATGATGTATCAAATTCTGAACTCATGGAGATGATATATCAAATACTGATAAGATTCGAATAAAACAAAATATGTCGAATTTTGACCGAATATGCCCAATACGGAAAAAGTTAAAATATCGATGTGGTCACAAAAAAGATTTGTGGTAAACAACACAAGGTCACAAAAAAGATTTGTGGTAAAATCTCTTCTGGAAAAGTGCAAATCCGCTACCTTGATTCATCATTTAGATATGTTACGACAAATTCATTAATCATTAAATAGTTTGGTTAAGTCAGATATAAAATTCCAATGGAATTGGTGCATAATCGCAGAAGTTCCATTTGGGGCAGGGATGGAATTTCTAAAATAAAATATGGCCAGAATTCAACAAATATTAGGAACACTACTAATGATACTTTGGTCCATATAAGTACAACTATAAATCAAAAAATTAGATTTGCCCAAAATAATTTTATTTTTCTTACATAATCAATCCCAGACCTTACTACATTTCCAGCACTATATGGAACATGCCCGTTTGCCAATGGATTTCAGTGGAATTTTATATCTAAGCTATTAAACCAATTCTATAAGTAGTTCCTGATATAAAATTGAATTATTCCCGCCTTGAAAATAAGAGTCAAATTCAAGAAATTTCGCGGACCACAACTGGTTGATACTAAATTTATGTAATGGCGCCAAATTTATTTGTACATATTTAACTAATTGAGGCTATCTTCTCAGTCTCTAGCATGAAATGAAGCAAGCATATTTGTTGATGGATTCTAGTGAAATTTTATATCTGAAGTATTTTGTAGTTTATCTTAGAGGTATAAAGAAATCGGAGCACAATTGTAGACGATGTATTTTTTTTGGTTCAGAATTTGCTAGCCACCGAGAACCCTTGAAAAAGAAGTTTGACGACGATATTGCAATGTATGCAAATAATAGAATTGTCGTATTCCCCAAAATCCTTGCACTCTAGCTTACACATTTTGCCATCATGCCAATCGATTGCCAACAGCAACGTGTTCGAGCTGGAGTTAGCGCATCTAGGTCTTCGATGTCATCAGTTACTGATTTACTCCAGTAAAGTTTTCATTTCGTATGCAGTCATTGTTGTGTTTCAAGTCACCTTATTGAGATGGTGTGTAATTGAGTTTACCCCGGACTCCTACAACCCTTTAAAGTGTGAACCGGAGTGTAGTTGGTTTTTATAATTAATTTCATTCATACAATGCATGTAATTCTCCTAATAGCCTTGCGGAAACAGCTCACCGTGAAATAAATCGCCGTAGAGTTGCAATACAAGCTTCGGCTATCATATCGTGGTAAATAAATAAAAAGCATATGTATCCCTTCATAATTGGGGACAATTGACGACCTCTTATGGCCCTAGACTTGAGCAAAAGAGGATTAGCATAGTCCACACCAGTATGTAAAAACGGTCGATTGGAGTAATTCTCGAAGTAATTGTCTACGACACTCTATACATTGGTTGTTTTGGCTTCGAACTGCATTTAGATAATTTAGTATCCAATATTTTGTGTAAATATCGAATGTGTCTTTCTCTCTAGAATACTCAACCTTCCTTCAACTCTTAACTGAATTTCTTCATCAATGATTGAAAGAATTTTACTTTTAGTGCCGATTTTTTGGTTTGTTTTAGTGAATTAATTTCTTTTTCAAATTCTTCTGACTGACAGTACGAGTACGTCACACACAATTTTTCAGCTTGCATGAACTTTAAAATCCTCATTTTTGAATATGATGCAACTCTAGAAAAAAGCAATAGCTCTTCCTTCTAACTTGTTGTGTGCGACTTCTTTTGAATTGGCCACCAGCTTTTGGCTTGGTAGATTTTCCAATATTTCTCCGTCGGTCCATGCGTAATACTTTGGATTATTCGCATCTAAAGCCGTTTTAGCAATACAGCTCCAAATAACTCCAAAAGTGGTAAGGCCACTTGCTTTAGCAGTGTAACCTTGGTTTTCGAAATAACAATGGATATGTACTTGTCTGTCCGTTGTCGTCGATATACCACCGCTGCAAATACATGCTCTGAAGTGTCGAAAAATCCGTCAATTTGTACTCGTCTTCAAAAATCGGAGAACCTCGACGATCCTAAATTCCAGTATAAAGACGATTGGTTCGCTGTCTATTGCTGCTCTATGTCTTCCGGAAGTGCGGATCATCCCAGTCTAATTTTCTGAACCAATAGTTTTTGTAGACTTATTTTAAATATTATTAGACAACACTATTTCGTGGTCGATCTTTGATTTATAAGAAAATTTGTCTCTTTTTGGATTCCACTGCAGTCTTAACGTTTTTACGATTGGTCATCATCGGTGTTTAATATTTCGTCATCTTCCAGTTCGGTTGGAATGCTATCATCAGCCCTGTTGAATTTGACCTGTACTTGCGCACTTTAAACTCACCTTTAACTAGCATATTGGAAACTTCCTTTATAGTCACCTTTGCTTTATCTGTTGAGTTTGCACCTGATAGACAATCGCCAATTCGTTATAATCCCTGGCTATTTGTTGCTCTGTTTCAAACCCCAGAAAGGGGATATAGGTTATCGGGACGTTTTTATGAGTTCAGATGCCGTCTTTTTCTACGAAACTCTTTGATAATAATGGTCGGACTTTATGACTTGTACCTGGCGATCGATTTTGACCACATCTGGCGAAAATGCTGTTGATTGCTTTCGTAATATCATCAAAATAGAAATCACGTCCTTTTGAATTGTCGGACCAACTAACGACTTTTTGTTTAAAGATATTCCGGTTATAGATTCACAAGAACCCGCAATTTCCTTGTAGTACTGTCTCACCACAGCATGATGCGGTAAAAAAATCTGCTTCTGGTCGCATCTTAAACTCAACCATTCGTGCATGAAATTAGCGTACTGCTCATGGAGGTCTGAATTTTTGTGAAACTTACGCTCCATAAACAATAACCGGAATTACTTATAGTCTGACAACTTGCCTTCTATCGGAGCTACATTCGTGGCTGTCCAAGAAATGGCTTTCACCAAGCACTTTAGGTTCAGATATATCTGGAGCAGTTGGCACTTCTTCCAACTTCCAGAATCTCTCAAGCGATCTGGATAATTCATCTGGTTGTATCTGTAATGAGAAGGATTTTGACTCGAGATTGTTTTCGCTTATGGCTCCGGATATAACCCATCGAAATTTGGTTGATTGTGTGATGAGCTGATTTCTAAATTTCAGTTTATCTGCCTTCAACACTTCAAAGAATATGTCTGCTACTAGTAATATATCAATTTGGGTAGGGATGTGGTATACTGCATCGGCTAATTTGACTTCTCGACCACTCATCTCTTCTGCACAACAGGCATCTATAAATGTTAGTTTCATGAGAACGAGCGCCATGATTTCGAAGCAAATCTTTTGCCATTCCTGCTTTCATCTATGAAATATTCGACATTCTGACATTTGCAAAGGACCGTTCGAGATTTAATCTTTTAACTAAACTTTCTCTGATGACCATAAACTGAGATCCAAATGTCCTATTTGGTAGTGGCTTATCTGATACTTTAGTGGCGATTTCTAAGTGTAGTAACGTATTATGTCTAGCGCTATACGTGTGGCATGAATCGTTTTCTGGTCAGTTACTGGAAACTAGGGTATTTCAAACGGGATCCCGGTTTCTCGGGAGCCATAATGGAGAAATTCAGGATGCAAAATGAAAATGAGATTCTAAATTGAGTTTTGCATACAGTTCTGGAAAATGCCCAATTTGGAAGGAATTTGGCGATTACTTTAGCGATAATGATTAAATTCAGGATGTAACATGGAAATGGGGATTCTAAGATGAGTTTTAAATGAAGTTCTGGAATATGGCCAATTAGGAAGGAACTTAGCCGTTTCTTTACCTTTTATGATGAAATTCAGCATACACGACAGAAATGGGATTCAAAAATGATTTTTAGATGAAATTATGGAATATTGCCAATTTTAATGCAACTTGGTGTTTTCTTAACCGATTAAGATAAAACCCGATTTGTACCATGAAAATAAGACTGTAAAATGATATTTAGAAAAAGTTGTGAAATATGATCAATTATGAAGAAACTCGATTATTTCTAAACCGATTATATGATGAAATTCGATAGATACAACATGAAATCGGTAAAGAAGCAACTAAGTTCCTTGCGAATTGGCCATATTTCAGAACTTCGTGTAAAAATAATTGTAGGACCCATTAAGAAACGGCCAAGTACTTCCTAATTGGCCATATTCTAGAACTTCACCTAAAACTTGTTTTAGAATCCCATCGTGAATTTCACCATTAGCGGTAAATAAATCGCCAAGTTCCTTCATAGCTAGAAATTTTAAAGAACTTTGAGTAAAAAACTTCATCTAAAACTCAATTTAGAATCCCATTTCCATCGTGCGCCCTTGAATTTCATCATACTCGGTTAATAAATCACCAAGTTCATTCCTAATTGACCTGAATTTGAGTTGAAAATGCTATTAATAGACAAACCTATTGATATTTAAGCCCATCCCCAATTAGGCTCTTAAACCGAGGTTTTACTGAAATATGGTATTCTTATGCCGTATATTTAAACCAGTGCATAAAAAAAATCAAAAACCGGGAAATCCCGAGATTTCCCGCTCACATATTTGAGACAAAAAGGGGATCCCGTTTTGTGAATCCCAACTGGCAACGTGACCTTCTCTAAGACAGTTATAGCATACGCCAAAACGATTCACTATGTATTCGTCTCTTCTCGGTCGTGATTCTTTTGAACGTTATTCATATTCTGAAATTGTGTTAACGTTTGCAACCACTTTGCGTTATTACCACTAATCAGAGCTTTACCTTCCTCTTTTTCTTACATAACACAAAGAGCTCTCTTTGGTATAACAGGGATCATTCAAGAATGTTAAGAATTTTTAAATGGCTGAAAATTTCTGATCCAAGGTCAACTTTGTTGATTAATAAAAGTATCACGGATCTCTACGTTCGCCTGCATCACCTAAAGCTTTGATCCTCCTATCTCGTCTGAAGTATCACTTATCTGTTCAACGGTAGACCCTTAAGAAACCCCTGGAAAATTTTAAATTTATGCAATTTAGAGATATTGTCTAAATTCTGCACCAACGACGTGAACTGTAAACCGTAAAATGAAGGTCAAGGTTCTTGAATTCTAAACCTATTATGTCCTCTTACGTGATAAATGTGCTAATCTTAATATAATCAATTTTCTGGAACATTTCATACAATAAAATAAATCCAGAAATTTCTATTGTGATTTTCCTGCCCATCAATACTGACATTTTGTAACATTCTGTAAAGTTATTAACATTTTTAGCTATTTCTTTTAGGTATACGGTTGAGGAATTTTAGAGTCAGTCTTTCAGTTTATTTGCGTATATGTTTGAGTTTAAATATTTGAATTTTTTATTATAAATTAAGACTACACAAATCTAAAAGGCCTGCGGGGTGCTGTGTTCCAAATTGCACCTCAACTTTCGAGTTGTACCATTGGAGAAAATTGAACAACAGGATTATATATTCTCAGAACAAATTGGAAATCATCCAAATGGAGTAAAAATGTCACAACCATTTTGACACACATAGGGTATCCAAATTATTCGAGTTTCAAAGTACTCGGGTAATCGAGTACTTTTTATTTTAATATCCGAGTTAGTCGTGTACCCAGGTATTATGAAAAATCCATTTTAAAAAATCTTGATGATACTCTACCCCATCGGCGATTTAAAGTCAAGCTGATGGTTTCAATATTTTATATGGGGCAGTAGTATTTTGTTCAATATCACTATCATGGAACATTCAATGGCTTCTTGCTTAAGAAAATTTCATGCATTTTAAAAGGATTTATCGTGGCCGGCGTATTGTCCCGCCTGGGGCTCGATTCTGTTTAAGTGACACTTTTTGTGTCTATAGATTTAGTCACTCAAAGGCAATCCTAACAGTTGATTTAATAGACTAACCATTTTTATTAATAATTATGTTCCTGAATTTTTGGATTAATAAACTAAATATTTTGATACCCGTTCCCCTTATTGCTTTTTACAAATAATGAGTCTATATAAATGATTTGTTGGTGCATTTTGGAATATGGCCATTCTTATTCGTAGTTGAAAATTTGGGAAATGGCTCATTATTATGCTACAAATATTTTTTGCTTTATTCATAAATTCATGATTGACAAACAAAGTTAAATCATCTTATGAATCCAAATAAATTTTATTTTACCGTGAATATATTAAATCCATTTGCCAAGCAATCCCTCGTGTAAGTGAAGAATTTAGACAATATACTTAAAATATTTCCTAATAATTAGTAAATAAAGGAAACTAAAAGGTAACAAAAATTCCAAAACAATATCCTCAGAAAGAAACGTTATCGAAATTTTCTTAGCTTTTCCGATGTTTCGTTAGAATCACTTATGGCTCTGTAAGTCCGGGGAATTAATTCCACCATCAAAAATGAACTTTCGAAGCGAAATTAATTCAGTTTTAATTATGAATTAATTCCGCGACATCATAAAAAATCTGAATTAAATCCGCGCAAAATTAGTTAATAATAATAAATTAAATTCATTTCAATCTATGTATTGTTGAAGTAAATGTTGTTTTGTACTATTCGTATCCGATTTTTTAATTTTAAAAAATTTAATTCATATAGAAAATTAGATTAATTTCGCCACCAAAAATTTTCAGCCGGAAAATTCCCGTGGTGTTATTTCGAGCCCCTGAATAAAATTACCAGGGTAATCGATCAAATTACCTGGGAGTCGAGTATTCGAGAAAGGTCCAAAATATTTGATGATATCGCGTGATAAGCGAACGGCTCGCTCGGGCTAACAAAAAACCAAAAGATAGTAGATGTCCAATAATGCGCGGTTCCAATATTATTCTCTGAGCTTCCATTCTATATACTTTACTCGAAAAATAATGAAAATAATGGATTCAGATTTGAGAAAAATCAAAAATTGGAATCTGCAATTGACGAACAAAAAAATCATCATTTGAAAGATATCAACCTCTCAGATAAAACCAGCAGAATATTGTGGCTTTAATCTAAATTATTTTATTAACCTTACTTATTGACACCACAACACAATTACCAGCCATACAAATTACCTTGATAAATTAATACATAAACATCCCCTCTTGATATATCAACTTTTCGTCTCTTAGGTAAATTTTAATATTTCTCTAAATGTATGTTCTGAGACATTTTCTATATTCCTACTTGTTTCGGTTTTCAAGCCCTACCCTTATCAAACTTTAACTTTAATACAAATAATTTCTTTGAAATAAAATTCGTCGAGTATATTCAATTGTTTCATCAATTTTACGAAAATAGGTTTAAATTGCGAAAAGTTAGTTGTTAGGGCCAAAAATAGATTAAAGCTTCAATACTAAATACATAGCAAATTGCCGTTTAATTTTTATTTTTCTAAGATAAGATAACCAATTACAAATTTTAAAACTAAAAATATTTCAGTTCACCTTATCAATTCAAACTTTACAAAAGTGATTTAAATTAAGTCGTGCAATAAAATAAAATGGAAAATAAAATCAATTTGGTGCCTACAACAATGGATAAAATTCCGGCGAAACTGTTCAATTCGCAGTATTTATCAGACGTAACGTTTATCGTCGAAAATAAGCAGATTCACGCACATTCTCTGCTTTTAATGGTGCGCAGCAGCGTATTTCAAGAACAATTGGAGACAACATTAGGCGAAAAGAAAATTATTACAATTGCTGATTATAAATATGACGTATTTTACCAATTCATACGTTTTATATACACCGATAAATTTGAGGTTAGTGACGTGGATTGGTTCTATTTAATGCGATTGGCGAAGGAGTACAATGTGATAAGTTTGGAGAAACATCTGCTGAATAAAAGTTGTTCTGAACGTGAACATTTTACTTTATGTGTCATGGAAAAACACAAAATTGTTTTAAAAACTTTAAATAATGATGATAAGATGGGATTATTTTATAAATTCGTGAAAATCATGGATTCAGCTGCATTATTATCGTTACAATCGGATTTTATAGAAGCCATTTTAAAAATAGATGAAATCACAGTTGGCGTAAGTGAATTTGCTTTAGGTGGTGCATTGGCTCGTTGGATGAATCATTATTGCGAGCAAAACCAAATACAATTTTCCGAGTGTCGAAGAAAATTTGATCACTTGGTTAGTTTAATCCGTTTTCCAGCCATGTCCTGTGAGCAGGTACGGAATATTACAGTTAAATATCCATATTTCTTAACAAAAAGTGAAATTGTGAATATTGCCACCCACAAAGTTTACGGAGCTGAATATGATGAAGGGATATGGAATTTTAAACCGAGAATGCAATATAAATTACCTTATACACATGAGAGGTATTCAAGTGGATATTGTTATACCAAGTTTACCGTTTCTTGTAACATAATTCTAGGTGGATTTGTTTTTGGAGAGGAATTATTTGGTAATCCGGAACAGAATATCGCCTCAATTGCCTTTAGTAATAAAGCAGCATTGCATGAATTTAACACCTTTGAATTGGGTTCATCAATCAGTGTTAATCCTGGATGCGAATGAAGTTTTTCTTAAAATAAAACTAGATTAAACAACAACAACAAAATTGTATATGTATGTGTTTAAAAAAGTATACATTCGGGCGAATTAAAAAAAAATGTTTTTCTATAATAATATGCGAATGAAATATATATATTTCATGCCTAAGAAAATCGATAATTCGAGATTTTCAACGATCGGCAAACATGTCGTCGGTAGACCCATGCGTCTACTTTAATCATGCCAACCGTACATTCGTATAATCTAGGAATAACTAGGTAAACCCCAATAACTTTTCAAACGGGTTGGCATGATTAAAGTAGACAAATAGGCCTACCCAAATATCATAGTGAGACGTTTGACGATCGGGGAAAATCTTGAGATATGGATTTTCTTAGACATGCATAAGTCAAAATTTTTCAACTTTTCGTATAATCTAGGAATAACTAGGTAAACCCCAATAACTTTTCAAACGGGTTGGAATGATTAAAGTAGACACATAGGCCTACCCAAATATCATAGAGAGACGTTTGACGATCGGGGAAAATCTTGAGATATGGATTTTCTTAGACATGCATAAGTCAAAATTTTTCAACTTTTCGTATAATCTAGGAATAACTAGGTAAACCCCAATAACTTTTCAAACGGGTTGGAATGATTAAAGTAGACACATAGGCCTACCCAAATATCATAGAGAGATGTTTGCCGATCGGGGAAAATCTTGAGATATCGATTTTCTTAGACATGCATAAGACAACATTTTTTAAATTTTCGTATAATCTAGGATTAACTAGGTAAACCCCAATAACTTTTCAAACGTGTTGGCATGATTAAAGTAGACACATAGGCCTACCCAAATATCATAGTGAGATGTTTGCCGATCGGGGAAAATCTTGAGATATCGATTTTCTTAGACATGCATAAGACAACATTTTTTAAATTTTCGTATAATCTAGGATTAACTAGGTAAACCCCAATAACTTTTCAAATGGGTTGGCATGATTAAAGTAGACACTTAGGCCTACCTAAATATCATAGTGAGATGCTTGCCGATCAGGGAAAATCTTGAGATATGGATTTTCTTAGACATGTATAAGACAAAATTTTTCAAATTTTCGTATAATCTAGGATTAACTAGGTAAACCCCAATAACTTTTCAAACGGGTTGGCATGATTAAAGTAGACGCATAGGCCTACCTAAATATCATAGTGAGATGTTTGCCGATCGGGGAAAATCTTGAGATATCGATTTTCTTAGACATGCATAAGACAACATTTTTTAAATTTTCGTATAATCTAGGATTAACTAGGTAAACCCCAATAACTTTTCAAATGGGTTGGCATGATTAAAGTAGACACTTAGGCCTACCTAAATATCATAGTGAGATGCTTGCCGATCAGGGAAAATCTTGAGATATCGATTTTCTTAGACATGCATAAGACAACATTTTTTAAATTTTCGTATAATCTAGGATTAACTAGGTAAACCCCAATAACTTTTCAAATGGGTTGGCATGATTAAAGTAGACACTTAGGCCTACCTAAATATCATAGTGAGATGCTTGCCGATCAGGGAAAATCTTGAGATATCGATTTTCTTAGACATGCATAAGGCAATATTTTTCACTTTTTCGTATAATCTAGGATTAACTAGGTAAACCCCAATAACTTTTCAAACGGGTTGGCATGATTAAAGTAGACATATAGGCGTACCCAAATATCATAGTGAGATGTTTGCCGATCGGGGAAAATCTTGAGATATCGATTTTCTTAGACATGCATAAGACAACATTTTTTAAATTTTCGTATAATCTAGGATTAACTAGGTAAACCCCAATAACTTTTCAAACGGGTTGGCATGATTAAAGTAGACACTTAGGCCTACCCAAATATCATAGTGAGATGTTTGCCGATCGGGGAAAATCTTGAGATATGGATTTTCTTAGACATGCATAAGACAAAATTTTTCAAATTTTCGTATAATCTAGGATTAACTAGGTAAACCCCAATAACTTTTCAAACGGGTTGGCATGATTAAAGTAGACACATAGGCCTACCCAAATATCATAGTGAGATGTTTGCCGATCGGGGAAAATCTTGAGATATGGATTTTCTTAGACATGCATAAGACAATATTTTTCTCTTTTTCATATAATCTAGAAACAACTAGGTAAATCCCAATAACTTTTCAAACGGGTTGGCATGGTTAAAGTACACACATGGGTCTACCGAGGACATGTTTGCCGATCGTTGAAAATCTCGAAATATCGATTTTCTTAGGCATGAAATAACATGAAAAACATTTTTTTTTAATTCGCCCGAATGTATACTTATTTTAACACATACTTATACAATTTGTTGTTGTTGTTAAATCTAGTTTTATTTTAAGAAAAACTTCATTCGCATAATCCTGGAACAACTTATGTAATTAGATGGTGGTGTGCAAATGGCAGCGCTTACCGGGCTCGTAAATCTGGAACGGATCTCATCATAAATGCTCCACATAATTCAGTTACAATACTCGAAGCTCACGCTAATATGTTAGAAATGTTATTTTTGAAACCAGATGGCAGCATCTTCGATTAACTGTACAAAAATGAATAAATATATAATTTTTTTTTTTCATACATAAAACTTTATTGATTTCGTTTTCTTGTCTTTAAATTTAATTGAAATTTTTCAGAATAATCTTTTGCAAGGGGACAATATATTTGTGCGAACGTACTTTTACAAAAAGGTGAGTTTCATTTGCAACAGTTGGCTGCCATATCAGAAATGTAATATTATCTTACAATTTTGGGATTTCTTCTGATATAAAGAGAATTAGTGCAAAGTCTTGGAGCTGGAAGCTCGAGAAGAATATAATGCTAATTAAAAAAGTACTCTTTTAACTATAAAACGACTTCGGAACGTGAATTCAGAGGCGGAAGGGGCTGTTGACTCAGAACCCACTTTTACCAATATGTTTTGGTGGAAAAACCTAATTTCCATCATCGATGTTTACACTCATAAAATACCATAAATAAAAGGCGATCGTTTCAATTTATATTTTATAATTTATCTCGAATTATTTGAAGCGACGTATGGAATGCTAGTGATGAATTGAAATTTATTTTTGGTCGATCAATACACAATTTTGTTTTTGTCGTTCAAATCATACGCTGGGAAGATCGAGTGTGGTGACCTATTTTACATCTTTGGCACTGCAAACACGCTTTTGACCACTCATTGCAAAAGCTCTTCATCGTCCTTCTGTAGCTCGACGAGAACTTTATCATTTACTAGCATGCCGTATTTCGCTAGTAAATTGAGCGATGTAATCTAAGCGACGTGCCTGGCGTGGGCTACGCTATGTTTTTGATGCTATAGCGGTAGTTATAGTGGCTTGTGGTAGGTAAATATAGAGAATTGCCTACCCTAAACGAAATACCTAAAATGGATGAGAAAAAGGCAAATACCTAAAAGTACGCGGTCGAATTTTCAATAGTTTCGCTCAGTTGGAGACAATTTGAACTGAATTGTTCATAGATTTTTGGTGTGCCAGTAAAATTGAAGTAGCTAATGCCTCCCTGCATTTTCGGAACCAATTTGCACAAGCTTCTGGCCACAATTTACAGACTTTTTGATTTTGTTCATTAAGGCTAAATGTGAATGCAACGGTGCTAGCAGATGAGCAATATTTCGAATAAATCTGCTATAATAATTTTTCATCCCGATGGAGAGATTTCATCTTTTGAAATGTTATGCCGTAAAAATTCTAAAGATGAAACATCAAAGACACACTTACACCATATTTTCAACTGAACGACCAAATAGTTGCTTCAGGTGTCATTTGTGTTCCATTTCGTTACGACTCGCAATCAAAATCTCATGGCGAATGTGAGGGTATAGTTCCACTTTTGAGGGTTTCTTCTGTCAATAAAATGAAATATCCTCTTCTAAGATCTTCAGTGTTTATTTACGCAAGCTGTTCTTTACACGGAAGTATCAATGGAGACTGAATCTTGAAAGTATTTGGCTTAATTGATTTGAAACCAAAATAAATAATCTTGCGGAAAAAATGGAGCTTCATGGATACAAGACTTTACAAGACTCTATTTGTTTTGTCAGCGAAGTCGGTAATGTAGGTTTAAATCCATAAAGCAATTCAAATGGCATAAATGTAGTGGCTATATGTGGGATGGTTTATTCCGAAAAAGTAAGGCGAGTTTTTTCTAATCTGTCATTCGACTGTGGATGATACACGGTTGTTCTAATTTTTTCATTTTGAATAATTTGTAAATATTGTAGAACGCTGATCGGTTACCACAGATTCGGGTGTACCAAATATGCATTTGAGTTGTCTAGTAAAGGCTATATTTGATCAAATCATATGCTATTACTTTTTCATTCGGCCTAACATTTTAGGAAAGTATAGTAACCTAACGAAACCTTAATGTCCACATTATGGAGCTCGTGAATTATCTTGTTAATTTCAGTTTCGTCAGATAAAAATATGATTTTATAGCAAGGTATATTTGGCTATAGAACGTCAAGATTTTGAGATGAACCAGTATTATTGGAATCAGGTTTAAGTTGCTTAAAATATTTTCTAGGTTTAGTGAAATGATCAGCATTACTAGTGACATTATATTTTACAGAATCAGACGAATTTGACCAACTAAGTGCAACAACATTCGTATTTTGTTTGTCTGGTTTATAAATTACTTTAAAGTCGTATTCATCGCTCTATCCTAGAAGTAGAATTACTTGTTTTGTGAAGCCAAGAGACATGTATTACGTTGGTAGCATCAATTGAAACCAAAAACTCTTTTGGATTGGAGAAATTTTTTCTAGTTTCCTATCTCGATTCGATTTTTCAGCCACTCAGTAAGTTTCATAGAATAATTTTAACTGATTTTAACTTAAACTGATTTACCAGCTTTATGAAGATTCGATAAAATAATAAGTAACACCAGCATCTGCTACAGCAGATGTTAATATCAAAATGAAAAATTTCCAGTACTTTGGAATTCCTAATTACATAATTGTCTAGATATAAAGTTTCATTCACTGCAACGAGAAATTTCCAACAGTGGTCCCGTCATTCCTCTGATGCCATGCCATTTTATAATTGTTTGACCCATCCCCATAACACAACTATCCTGTGATGATCTAAGTGATATCAATCGATCCAAGCTATACTTTAATGGCTACATGAAAATTTGTAGAGTCCAATCCGCAATGATAAATCCTATAAGAGGCAAAGTTGGCAAGGTGGCACAACGATTATCAATCATCGGAATCGAAACAAAGAGATTAACGTTTTTTCGCCCAGAACTTGTGGGCTCTAATGTAAATAGCCCAGGTGATTTTCTTGAGAATCTTTACTAGAACTAATGAAAAATTTAGATTCTTAAGTGTTTGTTGAAACCACTGCCGCTTTAGAGAAGTTCTTAACGATAAAATCAATTTTAAAATTTTTTAGTGATAGCTTTATTGACTTTTAAAATTATTGATTAATAACGAAAAGGAGAGGGGTCGTACTTTACTAGATAATATAATTTACTGTTGATAATTTTAAATGAATGTATAACTTAAAATAATTTTTAAAAGCTTTTATTTGGTCGTTGAACTAAATAACTTTTTGCTTCTATTTATTTTGAATTATTTTTTATTAACTTGAAAATTCTTCTTTTGTTGGTTTTCGCAACACTTTAATTGTACCTAATTTCCTTGTACATGTTCGAATAAATCTAAAAGCTTTAATACCAAAATGTTCCAGAATTTCAGACTATCAGATTAACGGCTTTTCAAAACAACATCGACTAAACTTTTCGAAAAGTATATTTTCCGTAATTTAGTCATGTTACATAGAAAGCTTTCGTTTGAAAATTTAATTTTTTATAGAATTTGAAACTTTTAGTGCTTTTATTGAATCTCCGACCATCGTGCAACTGTTGATAGTATTTTAAATAATTCAACAACGTGCTATAAAGCGTTACGAAAATCGTGTTAACGAGGTAAAAGCTCAATCGCTTAAACTTGATGAAAATTTAGAGTAGCTGTGGTTTTAGTTATCAAAATTCAAAACATTGCATTCTGAAACTATTTTAGCATTTTTTTTTAAATTTGACCCTTGAAATACGTCTCGTTATCATTCCGGTTTACCAGGTAAAATTATTTGTAAAAGCTTCACCATTTTCAAAATTTTTTATTCACTATACTTCACGTGTATTAACTTTATAGAAACATATTTTCTATTAAATAAATAATTTTTAAAGTAGAGCTTTAAAATAAATTTGATAGCCTAAAAGCTTAACTTACTAAATCAATGGTTATGTACTTTTTCTTTTTCAGAAAGCTTCGGTGCACATTTTTGATGACAGCCGCAATTTAAAACGCTTCTATGTTGCTATGTATGTTAAACGTTTCTAATTCTCTGAAATAAACGTCTCAATGATCATCTCATTTACAAGAGCTTTTTGTTAGGTAAAATCTTTACAAATGCTTAAACATAGTTCTAAGAATTACATTTTTTATTTTACAAAGTATAAGCAACAATTTTACAAAGTGAGCTTTTTGTAAGCTTTTATAGTTTCTAAACAAAATTTTGTGTTATTGTTAGTAACAAGCCAAAATTTGAAATAAAAGTAATTTTTCAAATTAAATTTAATTTTGACTTTCTGAATCTTGGACAACCATTTTTTTATGTACTAAAAAGCTTTATAATTCATGGGAAATAAATCATTTTGCAAACCGCTAGTTTTCAAATAAGAAATGGTGTACCTAGATGTTGCGGTAGCCATCTATTAAGTTCCCTGAATCTTTTATTAAAACAATATTATATAACTCATACCTTTAAAGCTTTTGCATTTAATTTACACTCAAAAATAAAAAAAAGTTTGATTGCTTATTCTAAATTTCTTCATGTCTTATCCATCGGGTTCAAAAATTTGGCAACAAATTTCGATTTATTAATTCATTTTAATAAATTGATAAAAGCTCTAATAAAAAAAATCGTTTACACGGATGACTTAGAATTATTTGTAAAAGCTTCAACAATTATCAGAAATTTATGTTTATTTTAAGTCAACAACAATGAAAGCTCAAGGTTCATTTTAATAAAAGCTGTTCTACTTAATATGCCATTAGCTTTTAATCTGTTTATCAATTCAACGAGCTTGATTAATTAAAACCAATTTTGGTTAAATCGTTAAAAGCTTTTAAATAAATTTTGGTAAAATTATAAAAAATATTTTCTAATAAGCTACTAATAAGAAACTTGTTAGTTTTAAATTTAAACCAACAAGCTTTTGCTTAAACGATTCGGTCCAAAATCTCGTCAATAAAATGAAATGTGTTTCTTTAAAGTGATTTAAATTTTCTAGATTAAAAGCTTTCATTAACCAAATAATAGTTTGTTGATTTAAAATATGATTAAGTTATATTCAGAGCTTTTGTTAAGCTGGGAGTAGCTAAACTCGTTTCCTAAACCACATTGGTTTCTTGAGAGTATTAGGATGGGGCATTTTATTATATTAGCTTCTTAATCTTGACCGTGGGTGAATAAGTTTCAATTTCTGGTGGAAGTTGGAACTATTGAGTGCTCAAATAGGGTGGAGATTGAACAAATTGGGTTAAATTCAATTATGGATAACTTTAAAATTTGAATTATTCACTTTATATTCAAACTATATTGAATGATAGTAATCCATGGATTTCAAAGCAAACGACTCATTTTAGAGTCGTAATTTAATTAACAAATATTAAATCTGCGACGATATGAATCCAGACATACAATTTAACATGCGTTTTGGAAAAGGGATCCTGAAATGATTTTTCGGTGAATTTTTGGAATATGGCCAATTAGGATGGAACTTAGGACTATTCCTTAACCCGGTTGTGATGAAATTTATTTCTTAACCGGTTTTAGTGAAATTTGACATGCGTGATGGAAGTGGGATTCTAAAATGATAAAGTTCTGGAATAAGACCGATTAGGATAGAACTAGGCTTCGCATGAACTGATTATGATGAAATTCGGCAAAAATCATTTTAGAATCCAATTTCTATGAGACATATCGAATTGGATCACAATTGGTTAAGAAATAGCCAAGTTCCATTGTAGTAGTTGGCCATATTCCCAAAACTTCATCTAATCCAGTCTTTTGTCTAATTTTATGTCGTCTTATAGGCGAGTATTACAAAATAAAGCTCTCGTCCATTAAGGGTTAATTTTGCGATTTGCGTTTGTTCACATTTAAGGATAATGTTATTAGATTTAAACTGAAACAGGTTAGCTTAAATCTTAATTATTTAATTAGCAGTGGCTTTACAAATTTTTGACACCAGAATTATCGGCCAAAAAAATTAAAGGCGTATCCTTTGGTTGCTGATAAATTACAATAAATTTGGTTTTGACTTATACGTGATTGAAGTCGGCTTCACTGAATTAATATTTGATATCTGATGGTCCATATACATTTGCAAGTAGCCAATTAATACAACAAATTAATTTAGTTCACTAAAAAAAATTTGTCAGCATTCGAATTGATTTACCAATTTTATGAACAGTATATAATACGGTGGAGCAGATGTTAATATCAAGATGGAAAATTTCCAGTGTACTTTGGAATTCCCAATTACCGATCGAAGTAAAAATTGTTTTTAGTTGCTCATCCCATTTTTAGTTTTTAGTGGTATCAATAAAATATCAGGTTAAACTCTTAATTAGGTATTTTGTAGTTTAGTATATAGGGCAGGTAGATTGTTTTATAGTAGGTATGTAATAAACTAATAAGGAATATATTTGTATTGGTTAAGTACAGATTTTGCTTTTTACATTTTTTTGATACTTCGGCTGTGGTCGAATTCTCAGTTACTACGGTAAATGTAGATTTTTAGTGTTGGTTTTTTGTTAAATTCCGCATTGTTTTCTATTTTATGCTCGTTTATGGTGGATTCATGGTTGTTCTTTTAAAAAAGTAAAAAATAAAATGGAGAGGGTAAAAACGATGACGAAATTTCAACAGTTCGTGATCACGAGCTAGCAAATTTTTCTCGTTCCACCATAAATTGTGATAACAATAAAGAACAAAGTATACTTGAAACAGTTACCTATTTTATTTCGTTTTATCCTCCATAAAAAAAGGTAAATGCATACCGAATTTAACGGATTCGACCGCAGCCTTTTTAGACCTTTAGATTATTATTAGGTCGTTTTTCGTTGAGAACAGATCATTCAACAATTTCGTTAAAGTTTAGTTTTGAGAAATTCACAACCAAACAGTGTAATTTGTGTATATACATACGTTAATTGATAAAATAGTTCAGGGTAAAGGCCTTTTCCAAAACTTTCAAGTGTTTAAAAGTGATTTAAGTTGTGTTCTACAGGAAAATAAAAATGGAAAATAAAATCAATTTGGTGACTACAAAGATGGATACAATTCCGGCGAAACTGTTCAATTCGCAGTATTTATCAGACGTAACGTTTATCGTCGAAGATAAACCCATTTACGCGCACTCTCGCTTT
This sequence comes from Tipula helvola, assembly GCA_963556165.1. NCBI lineage: Eukaryota > Metazoa > Arthropoda > Insecta > Diptera > Tipulidae > Tipula > Tipula helvola. The sequence goes on along the minus strand of OY744483.1, from coordinate 330,307,620 downwards.
TAATGGTGCGTAGCAGCGTATTTCAAGAACAATTGGAGACAACTTTAGGCGAAAAGAAAATTATTCCAGTTACGGATTATAGATATGACATGTTTTATCAGCTGATTCGATTTATTTATACCGACCAATTGAACATCAGTGACACGGATTGGTTTGATATATTTAAATTAGCCAAGGATTATAATGTGATAAGTTTAATGAATTATCTGCTGGATAAAAGTTTTTCCGAAATAATTAATGTTTGTGTGGCGGAAGAACACAAAATTTGTTTAAAAACTTTAAACAATAATGATAACGCTAAGATTGGATTACTTTATAAGTTCGACAAAATTTTGAGTTCAGATACGTTTTTGTCGATACATTCAGATATCATAAAAGAAGTTTTAGAAATGGGTGAAATAAGGGAAGGCACAAGTGAATTTATGTACGCTGATGCATTGGCTCGCTGGATGAATCATTATTGCGAAAAAAACCAAATACAATTTTCTGAGTGTCGTAAAAAATTTGACCACTTTGTTAGTTTAATCCGTTTTCCATCGATGTCCAGTAAAGAGGTGCGGAATATTACAATTAAATACCCAGATTTATTAACAAACAGCGAAATTGTGAATATTGCCACCCACAAAATTTACGAAACTGAATATAAAGAAGCAATATGGAATTGTATACCGAGAACGAATTTTATATGGCCTTATGAACTTAAGTCTTATCCAGGAAACTCATATTTTTATACCAAGTTTACCGTTTCTTGTGACGTAATCCTGGGTGGATTTGTTTTCGGAGGGCAAGAGGTACATGATGACAAAAAGATCGTTGCCTCAATTGGAAGTATTGAAACAGATGAATATTACGAACACCCATTTAAAATTTTCGAGAGTAAATCACAACTGATTTGGCCTTATTATACTTATACAATTAGATGGTTGCTTGAACCTGGAACAAACTACTGGTCTCGTAAACCACAAACTGCTCTCATCATAAACTGTCCACAAAATTCAGTTAAAATACTCGAAGCACACGAAACCATGTTAGAAATTTTATTTTTGAAACCAGATGGCAGCACCTTTGATTAACCTGTACAAATAAAAATTAATAAATGTAATTTTTTCATAAATCCTTATGGACGATCTTTTCTTATTTTTAAATATTTCAAAACTTTCAGAATATTCTTTTGCAAGGTGACATTTGTGGGAACATATTTTTTTTGCATAAGGGTAAGTTTCGATTCCATAAATTGCCTGCCACATCAGAAATGCGAAAATTCTCGTATTCTCTTATAATTTTAATGTTTCTTCTGCTATAAAAAGAATTAGTGAAAAATCTGGAAACTAAAAACTCGAGAAGAGTAGTGCAATATTAAAAAAAAGTAACGTTTGACTATGGAACGACTACTTTTATAATCGAAGGCGAAGGATGCTCTAAATTTAGTTTATTGAAACAGCCGAGCCGTCTTGCTCATTCCTTTGTTTTCTGAGCAGTGGATGAATTCTACAATTATAAGTCCCTCCCCAGCATAATAATTCATACGATAATCTCGATTCACCCAGCGCAAAATAAATAGTTTTTACGACTGCTAATGGATACGCTGTACGAAAAATATAAAATTTTCGTATCACAGCACACATGGATGTAATTATGTAATTATTGTGTAACATGTTCATTTTCATAACATTTTAGGCTAACATAAAATCCAGATTTGTATTCACTTCCTCGGAACCTGATTGAATTAATACTAAACGTTCTTATGTCGTAATAAGCAGATAGTTAAGTTCGCTACTGGCTTTCTTTTTCAAAACTCGTTTTGTTTCTAAATCATGTGTGAAAAAACTTTGGACGAATAACAAATAAGAAAACCTAAGTAACGCTTTGATAGCTAAAGTTAAGGATATAATATGTAATCTTGAAGTTAGCATTGATCGTAAATATCTTAGAGGGCCACATTTTTGCATTGCCGTAGCATAATGAACCAAAAAATGAAATTTAGGGTTTCAAGATTATCATGAAATAAATTTAGGGGAGAGTCTCCGGTTGTGGGCACAGTTTTGTTTTTCACCCATAATTTTTCTTTGAGTCCATATTATGCGAAGATATGAATATCAATGGAAAGCTAGAGGCATTAGGTAATTGTTTGCTAAAGTAACTACATTGATTCCGTTAACTAGAAAAATTTTACGACCAATTTTGTTAAATCATCTTTTTTGGCAAAAAAAAATCGTAACCGGTTGTGGGCACTCTTCGAAAATTGGCTGAAAATGGAAATATTTTAAGGAAAACGCACCAAATTTGAAAGAATTTCTCGATTTATTAATTTTAAAGGCCTTCAGTGTGGCAAACATAACAAAAACAGTTTTTTTTAAAAGTTATTCAACTTCAGTCAACTTCGATGGCAGAGGCTTCAAACAGATGATGCAATCTCGATATCATCATCAGATGATGGAGAGTTCTTTTTTATGTTATGTCGGCATAAACGATGATATCTGAGTTTTCCAGTCAAACGAAAAAAAGAGGGTGCCTATACAACCGGAAATCACGACCATTCTCGGAGTAACTAAAAAAAATGTGATGCGTCATAATTTTGTAATAAATCGATGTGGCGAATTTTCTAAATAATTTATTAGAGAGTTTATATTAGGATTTTTGATGTCATTGTCTATTTGGTAAAAATATTGTTGTATAAATGTCCAAACAACTATATGGAATTTTTAGGATATTCAAAATTTAACACATTGCAAATTTTGAAGCAAATGTCTAAAGATTTTAAAAACTGTTAAACTTATAATTCTAATATTATCATAATAAACAAAAAATTTATCTACTACCGACCGATTCACGCGCTGACTGGCGTTAGCTTGAGGATGGTACTTAGGAGTAAATTGATGTTTTATGCCGTATTTTTCCATCAGATTCAGAAATTCCCTCGAGGTGTATTGCTTAGCATTGTCATAAATGGTCCAAAAAAATATTCAGTTCATATAAATGAAGCTCACGAAACCTTGTTGGAAATTTTATTTTTGAAACCAGATGGCAACACCTTCGATTAACATGTACAAAATAAAAGTTTAATAAATAAATAAATTTTTCTCATAAAACTTTATTGATTCTGTCTATTTGTTTTTAAATTTAGTTCAAAACTTTTGCAATATTCTTTGGCAAGGTGACAATTTATTTGTGGGAACGTTAGTTTCGTTTGGAACAGTTCACTTTCATATCAGAAACTTCTATTATAACTTGAGTGTTTCATGTGTAAGCTCTACTTGGCTAGAAAATATATTATCAATGCTGACTGTATCTTGAAAGCGTAATGCTGGGAAGCTGAATTTCTGGTTTGTTGTAAACAATACAAAATATATCTGCCTATGGAGTTTCATCGAAACATTTTAGTTTCAGTTTAGTTAGAAATGAATAAATGAGAGTGAAAGTAGCCGCACCATTGAATTTATACACATTGAAGTTATAGAAAAATGCCCAGAAAGAGCCTCGAAATAATGTTTTTTGGCGGAAGCAAAGGTCATTAAGCATGATGAATATATAATTTAATTACAGTATTAGAAACCAAATTACCGATTTTTGCATTACCTGATTTTGTTTGCCATTTGTGACGTTGCTGAAGTTGAGTAAGTACTCTGTGTTCCACCTCTACCAGAAATTTAAAACCATTTGCTGTTTATCGTTTTCCTAATTGTGAATTAACGTATATCTGATATTTTTTCGAAATTTCTTTTTTGACAATTAGGACGACGACGTCGTCGTTGAAACAGTGAACCAAAGCAGGTGCAAAAATTCGGACAGAGTTTCTCACGACGAACATTTGATTTAGTATCAAAAAAGAAATTGCGAATAAATATCAGATTCGTTAATTCACAGTTAGGACGACGATGTGCTAACCGATTTACTTTGATATCTAGTTAACATTGCTCTGGTAATTCTAGCGGCTGACAGATGAGAAAATGACTCGGCCTAAGTGGATCAACTTCATCTTTTGACAACTCACAAAGAGGCCTTGAATTTGGTGGCCACCAAAGTTTGGTGAACCGTGAACCTGGAGGAATAAATTGCCCCATAATTATTTTTGTGCTAAACCGGCATCCTTTGACACCATCGCCAGTATTCTACCCAACTCTCTTTCAGCTCCAACAAAATTGAACGCATTGTCACCTTATATATGACCACAAATTCCAGGCCTGGCCTTCAACCTTCGAAGTATTGCTATATAAATGGATCCGTTGTCATATCAGTAACTAATTTCAAGTGTAGAGCTTTAGTAGTCATACTGACAAATTAAGCTAAATATGATTTTTATATTTTGGCGCCTCGTAACTATGACGCCTTCAGTTTATTCAATGTAGCTATGACCACTTTTAGTCTACAGCAACTAATACACATCCAATTATTTGACGTATTTAGTTTTTCCGTCTAACGTCATGATAATGTTGCTTGATTATAGAAGATAATAATGCTGGATCCACATCTAGGTGCTTTAAATGCTCGTCTCTTATAATTAATATTGTAACGCAGTATTAAGCAGGTATGATGTGTTCTGTAATCTTCCTCGGGCTCTCAGAGAATCAGTTTTTTTTTTCAAATCCGCATACGTGCAGTGTACGTGTGTTAGTTGAACATACTGCCGCTGTTGACTCGTTAGAGTCAACACTTGGGAGAAGGGCAATTTTTCAGAAGCTTGCCATTTGGAAGTTTGATGGTCACTACTCTGATTAGATTGTCGGTTCCCAGATGCACATCACAAATTATGGCTAGGGAAAATTTCAACGGAGGTAGTTTTTGTTTTCTGAGGAAGACTAAGGTTCCCATCTTAATTTATTGATTCGGAGTACGCCATTTGTAGAACTTGTTGAGTGATGTTAGATACTCCAATGTCCAGCGCTTTCAAAATCCCTGTAGAGTCTCCAATCACGTTCCATATAATGATTGGTGCACCAATTTAGTATATCTGCTTGCGTTGCTTGAGAGAGTTATTGGTCGTAGAGCTCGCGAAATTGCTTTCTTGCTCCAACTAATTCGATCCTTTGTCGTAAAAAATATCTGACGGAACACCGTGGGGAATCGTTTCAGAGCTCCCAGGTAGGTGCCAGTGCTTATATCAGATAACAAATCTAAGGTAGTTGCCTTGGTCGCTATACAAACAAATATAATTAGGTTTGCCATAAATGTTTTAGCTGAACGGTGGCGATAAGTTTTGACTATGCATATTGACCAGCTAAATCTATAATTGTTTGTATAAATGCTCTGACTGGTCGGTTAACGTGAGGGGCGGGTGAATGAGGTTTCATGCTCTTGGAAGCATGATTCGAAACATACAGATGTTGAATTTCTCTCGTACCATTCTCTCAATTATTATGTGGCTGCGATGATTGAAATAGTATTTTCAGGCGAATTGTTACAGGAGCAAGTAAACCTAGCGGATGTGTGTAGTGAATTTATTTGTCTTGGATAGTGGTCATTGAAATAAAGGAATTGTCTTTAACAGGGTCATATTTTATAGCTATATAAAAACCCTGTTAAACCCGCAAGCAGCTCTTGTCAGAAAACTGATCAGTAAGATAATGCAGCGATTGTGTAGCTAAAATGGGTTCTAGTGCGGTACCGCATGTGATGGTGCGTAATCGAGTTGGATATTTGACGTTGGACTTTCATGCCAAATAATCCTTTGGTAATCTCCATCTTTGGGATGGATGAGAATTTGTATAAACATTTTCTCGATGTCAGCGGAAATTACAAATCGGTGCTGTCGGAATCGGATAAGAATATTTATTAAATTCTGTTGAATTGTAGAACCTACAAGGACATTATTATTTAATGATTCTACGGATGCCGCCTTCGTGGAAGCATCAGACCTTAGTTGTCATACTTTGAGCTTTTAACGACTGGATGATAAGGCATACAGTAATTTTTATTTGGAAGTGCATGAATCTGTTGTTCGGACATAGGTTCCAAATGTACTAGGGACAATGGATTCGAAAGCAAACGGCTCATTTCCTAATCGTAATTTAAATCTGCGACCAAAGATACAACCATCAACAATTCTTTATATAAACGCAAAGGTTCTGTCCCCAATTATCGTTTTACTTTAAAGTGATGTGCGGTTCATTTTCAATATGAATTTGCTCTCATGATATGAATTATTTACGTTGGTATAACAAGGATTTGGAGACCTTTCGGGTTCGTCCGTCATAATTTATTGTTTTTACGCATAATTTTGTCAGATTTTCGATGAATTTCAAAAGACGCTATTGTTAAATTATAATTTCATTGGCTACCAGAATTTTTTGGGGGTCGGCACAAATTAATGTTTTTATGTCTCGGATTGCTTCACACTAATTTGTTACATTTGATTACTGAGTAAGAAATAAATAGCTTGCCCTTGGTTGGATTTTTGTATAAATCGCAGAACCCATGGTGCATCCATAAGTATGTGTATACAGTTTCTTCCAGTATTTATACAAGTTTTGTTATTAGATCGAATAGTTTCCAATTATCATAAAGTTGCACGGCGGTAGTCTTGGTTTGAAATTAGTTTGTGTATTTGGTTGATTAATTTTGCGGTTTGCGTTTCTTCACATTTATGGCTAGCATTACCTCATTTAAACTCAAACAGGTTAGCTTAGATCTAAATTATTTTATTCTTTGGTTACTGCTAAATTACAATAAATTTGGTTTAAGACTTTAAAATTTGAATTATACATGATTCCATGAATTAAAATAGATTGAACTCGGGTACACTGAATTAATATTTGATATCTGATGGTTCATATACAACAAATTTATTTAGTTCAGTAAAATAAAATTCTTCAGCCTTCGAATTGATTTACCAATTTTATGATGAACATTAGATAATACGGTAGAGCAGATGTTAATATCAAGATAGACAATTTTCATTACTTTGGAATTCCCAATTACCGACCTAAGTAAAAATTGGTTGTTGTTCATCCCATTTTTATTGGTATAGCAATAAAAAATGAAATTTAGTTTAGGTAAAAGTCTTAATTAGGTTCTCTGCAGTTTAGCATATAGGACAGGTAGATTGTTTTACAGTATATAAGGAATTATTTGGATTGGTTAAGAACAGATTTTACTTTTAACATTTTTTTTACCTTTTCTGATAGTTGGTTTTAGTTTTGCTAAAGGTTTGTTTTGAGAAATTCACCATCAAACGGTGTAATTTGCTTATAAGTTATTGTTAATGTTAAAACAGTTTAAGGTAAATGCCTTTTTCAAAACTTCTAAGTGTTTAAAAGTGATTTAAGTTGTGTTGTGCAAGACAAAAATGGAAAGTAAAATTAATGAAAACCCATACACATTTGATGAAATTCCGGAAAAACTATTCAACTCGGAGTTTTTGTCAGATATAACGTTTATCGTCGAAGACAAGAACATTTACGCGCATTCTGTACATTTAATGGTGCGCAGCAGTGTATTTCAAGAGCAGTTGGAGGCAACGTTGGGCGAAAAAAAAATTATTCCAATTACAACTTACGGTTATGACGTATTTTATATGTTCTTGCGGTTTATTTATACCGATCAATTGGAGGTTGTTGACACAGATTGGTTCTATTTAATGCGATTGGCGAACGAGTACAATGTGAAAAGTTTAGTGAACCGTCTGCTGGATAAAAGTGTTTCTGAAATGAAAATTGTTGATGTTCGTCTGACGGAAAAACACAAAATTATTTCAAAAACTTTCAATAATATGTCTAAGATCGGATTATTTTATAAGTTTGACAAAATTTTGAGTTCAAATGCATTTTTATCGTTAAATTCAGTGGTTATAGAAGACATTTTAAAAATGGATCAAATCATGGATGGCGTAAGTGAATTTGTTTTTGCTGATGTGTTGGCTCGTTGGATGAATCATTATTGTGAGCAAAATGAAATAAAATTTTCCGAGTGTCGCAAAAAATTTGACCACTTGGTTCGTTTAATCCGCTTTCCAGCGATGTCCAGTAAGGAGGTGCGGAATATTACAATTAAATATCCAGATTTATTAACAAAAAGCGAAATTCTGAATATTGGGGCTCATAAAATTTACGAAGCTGATTATGAAGAAGGAATTTGGAATTATGCACCAAGAATGAATTTTGTATGGCCTTATGAACTGAAGTCTTATCATACTGCATATTGTTACACCAGGTTTACGGTTTCTTCTCAAGACATGACTCTGGATGGATTTGTTCTAGGAGGGAAGGATATGAATGATGGAGATAGGCCAATTTTTGGAATATATGATATTTCTGGAAACAATTCTACCGTAACTGGTTTGGGTAAACCAATCCGCCCTAAAAATATTTATTTAATTAAATGGACACCTCATAATGGAAGAAATTACTGGTCTCGTAAACCGGAAACCTCGCTGATCATAAATGCTCCAGCTAATTCTGTTGAAATACTAGAATCTCACCCCACCATGTTGGAAATTATATTTTTGAAAGCAGACTGCAGCAACTTTGATTAACATGTACAAATAAAAAATAAATACAGTTTGTTTTATAAAATTTAATTGATTTTGTTTACTTGTGTTAAATTTTGGTTCAACACTATCACAATAATTTTTTGTATGTTTATAAATTTATCACTTAGGAACACATTTTTGTAGGCAACATTGAACATTGCCATCTGAATGATCAAAATGTCGTATTCTCTTATAATTATAGTAAATAAATTATAATACTCTATAAAGAAAATGAGGTTATGTTTCCGTTGTAAAGTTGCCTGCATACAACTTTGTCGTAAAAAAAAACAAAAATTAAGGTTATTACTACAAATTCCATAGAAAAATTTTATTTTTATTGAAAAACACTAAAAAAAGTTCTGGGCCTAGAATGTACACCGTGCTGCCACATTTCGATTGCCATGGCCGATACAACCAATAATAAATTTTGACATTTGCAAATATTTTGCGAATTTACGTTTAAATCGCTTGGTTATTACTCCAGAATCGATAGAAACATTTTATTTTTAATGAAAAACACTAAAAAAAATTCTGGGCCAAAAATGTATACTCTGCTGCCACGATTCGATTGCCGTGGCCGATACGACCAATAATAAATTTTGACATTTGCAAATATTTTGCGAATTTACGTTTAAATCGCCTGGTTATTACTACAAATTCAATAGAAAAATTTTATTTTTATTGAAAAACACTAAAAAAAATTCTGGGATAAAAATGTACACCCTGCTGCCACAATTCGATTGCCATGGCCGATACAACCAATAATAAATTTTGACATTTGCAAATATTGTGCCAATTTACGTTTAAATCGATTGGTTATTACTACAAATTCAATAGAAAAAATTTATTTTTATTGCAAAACGCTAAAAAAAATTCTGGGAAAGAAATGTTCACCCTGCTGCCACGATTTGATTGCCATGGTCGATACAACCAATGCTAAATTTTGGCATTTGCAAATATTGTGCCAATTTACGTTTAATCGCCTGGTTATTACTACAAATTCAATAGAAAAATTTTATTTTTATTGTAAAACACTACAAAAAATTCTGGGACAAAAATGTATACTCTGCTGCCACGATTCGATTGCCATGGCCGATGCAACCAATAATAAATTTTGACATTTGCAAATATTTTGCGAATTTACGTTTAAATCGCCTGGTTATTACTACAGATTCCAAAGAGAATTTTTTTTTCTTGGAAAACACTAAAAAAAATTCTGGGCCAAAAATGTATACTCCGCTGCCACGATTCGATTGCCATGGCCGATACAACCAATAATAAATATTGGCATTTGCAAATATTTAGCCAATTTACGTTTAAATCGCCTGGTTATTACTACAGATTCCATAGAAAAATTTTTTTTCTTGGAAAACACTAAAAAAAAATCTGGGCGAAAAATGTATACTCCGCTGCTACGATTCGATTGCCATGGCCGATACGACCAATAATAAATTTTGACATTTGCAAATATTTTGCGAATTTACGTTTAAATCGCCTGGTTATTACTACAGATTCCATAGAGAATTTTTTTTTCTTGGAAAACACTAAAAAAAAATCTGGGCCAAAAATGTATACTCCGCTGCCACGATTCGATTGCCGTGGCCGATACGACCAATAATAAATTTTGACATTTGCAAATATTTTGCGAATTTACGTTTAAATCGCTTGGTTATTACTCCAGAATCGATAGAAACATTTTATTTTTAATGAAAAACACTAAAAAAAATTCTGGGCCAAAAATGTATACTCTGCTGCCACGATTCGATTGCCGTGGCCGATACGACCAATAATAAATTTTGACATTTTCAAATATTTTGCGAATTTACGTTTAAATCGCCTGGTTATTACTACAGATTCCATAGAGAATTTTTTTTTTCTTGGAAAACACTAAAAAAAATTCTGGGCCAAAAATGTATACTCTGCTGCCACGATTCGATTACTATGGCCGATACAACCAATAATAAATTTTGACATTTGCAAATATTTTGCGAATTTACGTTTAAATCGCCTGGTTATTACTACAGATTCCTTAGAGAATTTTTTTTTCTTGGAAAACACTAAATAAAAATCTGGGACAAAAATGTATACTCTGCTGCCACGATTCGATTGCCATGGCCGATACGTCCAATAATAAATATTGACATTTGCAAATATTTTGCCAGTTTACGTTTAAATCGCCTGGTTATTATTACAGATTCCATAGAAAAATTTTTTTTTCTTGGAAAACACTAAAAAAAATTCTGGGCCAAAAATTTCTACTCCGCTGCCACGATTCGATTGCCATGGCCGATACAACCAATAATAAATTTTGACATTTGCAAATATATTGCCAATTTACGTTTAAATCGCCTGGTTATTACTACAGATTCCATAGAAAATTTTTTTTTTCTTGGAAAACACTAAAAAAAAATCTGGGCTAAAACTGTATACTCCGCTGCCACGATTCGATTGCCATGGCCGATACGACCAATAATAAATTGTGACATTTGCAAATATTTTGCGAATTTACGTTTAAATCGCCTGGTTATTAGGTACTACAGATTCCATAGAGATTTTTTTTTCTTGGAAAACACTACAAAAAATTCTGGGCCAAAAATGTATACTCTGCTGCCACGATTCGACTGCCATGGCCGATACAACCAATAATAAATTGTGACATTTGCAAATATTTTGCGAATTTACGTTTAAATCGCCTGGTTATTACTACAGATTCCATAGAGAATTTTTTTTTCTTGGAAAACACTAAATAAAAATCTGGGACAAAAATGTATACTCTGCTGCCACGATTCGATTGCCATGGCCGATACGTCCAATAATAAATATTGACATTTGCAAATATTTTGCGAATTTACGTTTAGATCGCCTGGTTATTACTACAGATTCCATAGAGATTTTTTTTCCTTGGAAAACACTAAATAAAAATCTGGGCCAAATATGTATACTCCGCTGCCACGATTCGATTGCCATGGCCGATACGACCAATCATAAATTTTGACATTTGCAAATATTTTGCGAATTTACGTTTAAATCGCCTGGTTATTACTACAGATTCCATAGAGAATTTTTTTTTCTTGGAAAACACTAAAACAAATTCTGGGCCAAAAATGTATACTCCGCTGCCACGATTCGATTGCCATGGCCGATACGACCAATAATAAATTGTGACATTTGGAAATATTTTGCGAATTTACGTTTAAATCGCCTGGTTATTACTACAGATTCCATAGAGAATTTTTTTTCTCTTGGAAAACACTAAATAAAAATCTGGGACAAAAATGTATACTCTGCTGCCACGATTCGATTGCCATGGCCGATACGTCCAATAATAAATTTTGACATTTGCAAATATTTTGCGAATTTACGTTTAAATCGCCTGGTTATTACTACAGATTCCATAGAGAATTTTTTTTTTTCTTGGAAAACACTAAATAAAAATCTGGGACAAAAATGTATACTCTGCTGCCACGATTCGATTGCCATGGCCGATACGTCCAATAATAAATTTTGACATTTGCAAATATTTTGCGAATTTACGTTTAAATCGCCTGGTTATTACTACAGATTCCATAGAGAATTTTTTTTCTTGGAAAACACTAAATAAAAATCTGGGACAAAAATGTATACTCTGCTGCCACGATTCGATTGCCATGGCCGATACGATCAATAATAAATTTTGACATTTGCAAATATTTTGCGAATTTACGTTTAAATCGCCTGATTATTACTACAGATTCCATAGAGAATTTTTTTTTCCTTGGAAAACACTAAAAAAAAATCTGGGCCAAAAATGTATACTCTGCTGCCACGATTCGATTGCCATGGCCGATACGTCCAATAATAAATTTTGACATTTGCAAATATTTTGCGAATTTACGTTTAAATCGCCTGGTTATTACCACAGAATCGATAGAAAAATTTTATTTTAATTGAAAAATATTAAAAAAAAATCTGGGCTAAAAGTTTCTACTCCGCTGCCACGATTCGATTGCCATGGCCGATACGTCCAATAATAAATTTTGACATTTTCAAATATTGTGCCAATTTACGTTTAAATCGCCTGGTTATTATTACAGATTCCATAGAGAATTTTTTTTTTCTTGGAAAACACTAAAAAAAAATCTTGGCCAAATATGTATACTCCGCTGCCACGATTCGATTGCCATGGCCGATACGACCAATAATAATTTTTGACATTTGCAAATATTTTGCGAATTTACGTTTAAATCACCTGGTTATTACTACAGATTCCATAGAGAATTTTTTTTTTCTTGGAAAACACAAAAAAAAATCTTGGCCAAATATGTATACTCCGCTGCCACGATTCGATTGCCATGGCCGATACGACCAATAATAAATTTTGACATTTGCAAATATTTTGCGAATTTACGTTTAAATCACCTGGTTATTACTACAGATTCCATAGAGAATTTTTTTTTTCTTGGAAAACACTAAAAAAAATTCTGGGCCAAAAATGTATACTCCGCTGCCACGATTCGATTGCCATGGCCGATACGACCAATAATAAATTTTGACATTTGCAAATATATTGCCAATTTACGTTTAAATCGCCTGGTTATTACTACAGATTCCATAGAAAATTTTTTTTTTCTTGGAAAACACTAAAAAAAAATCTGGGCTAAAACTGTATACTCCGCTGCCACGATTCGATTGCCATGGCCGATACGACCAATAATAAATTGTGACATTTGCAAATATTTTGCGAATTTACGTTTAAATCGCCTGGTTATTAGGTACTACAGATTCCATAGAGATTTTTTTTTCTTGGAAAACACTACAAAAAATTCTGGGCCAAAAATGTATACTCTGCTGCCACGATTCGACTGCCATGGCCGATACAACCAATAATAAATTGTGACATTTGCAAATATTTTGCGAATTTACGTTTAAATCGCCTGGTTATTACTACAGATTCCATAGAGAATTTTTTTTTCTTGGAAAACACTAAATAAAAATCTGGGCCAAATATGTATACTCCGCTGCCACGATTCGATTGCCATGGCCGATACGACCAATCATAAATTTTGACATTTGTAAATATTTTGCGAATTTACGTTTAAATCGCCTGGTTATTACTACAGATTCCATAGAGAATTTTTTTTTCTTGGAAAACACTAAAACAAATTCTGGGCCAAAAATGTATACTCCGCTGCCACGATTCGATTGCCATGGCCGATACGACCAATAATAAATTGTGACATTTGGAAATATTTTGCGAATTTACGTTTAAATCGCCTGGTTATTACTACAGATTCCATAGAGAATTTTTTTTCTCTTGGAAAACACTAAATAAAAATCTGGGACAAAAATGTATACTCTGCTGCCACGATTCGATTGCCATGGCCGATACGTCCAATAATAAATTTTGACATTTGCAAATATTTTGCGAATTTACGTTTAAATCGCCTGGTTATTACTACAGATTCCATAGAGAATTTTTTTTCTTGGAAAACACTAAATAAAAATCTGGGACAAAAATGTATACTCTGCTGCCACGATTCGATTGCCATGGCCGATACGATCAATAATAATTTTTGACATTTGCAAATATTTTGCGAATTTACGTTTAAATCACCTGGTTATTACTACAGATTCCATAGAGAATTTTTTTTTCCTTGGAAAACACTAAAAAAAAATCTTGGCCAAATATGTATACTCCGCTGCCACGATTCGATTGCCATGGCCGATACGACCAATAATAAATTTTGACATTTGCAAATATTTTGCGAATTTACGTTTAAATCGCCTGGTTATTACTACAGATTCCATAGAGAATTTTTTTTCTTGGAAAACACTAAATAAAAATCTGGGACAAAAATGTATACTCTGCTGCCACGATTCGATTGCCATGGCCGATACGACCAATAATAAATTTTGGCATTTGCAAATATTTTGCAAATTTACGTTTAAATCGCCTGGTTATTACCACAGAATCGATAGAAAAATTTTATTTTAATTGAAAAATATTAAAAAAAAATCTGGGCTAAAAGTTTCTACTCCGCTGCCACGATTCGATTGCCATGGCCGATACAACCAATAATAAATTTTGACATTTTCAAATATTGTGCCAATTTACGTTTAAATCGCCTGGTTATTACTACAGATTCCATAGAGAATTTTTTTTTTCTTGGAAAACACTAAAAAAAAATCTTGGCCAAATATGTATACTCCGCTGCCACGATTCGATTGCCATGGCCGATACGACCAATAATAAATTTTGACATTTGCAAATATTTTGCGAATTTACGTTTAAATCGCCTGGTTATTACTACAGATTCCATAGAGATTTTTTTTCTTGGAAAACACTAAATAAAAATCTGGGCCAAATATGTATACTCCGCTGCCACGATTCGATTGCCATGGCCGATACAACCAATAATAAATTTTGACATTTGCAAATATTTTGCGAATTTACGTTTAAATCGCCTGGTTATTACTGCAGATTCCATAGAGAATTTTTTTTTCCTTGGAAAACACTAAATAAAAATCTGGGACAAAAATGTATACTCCGCTGTCACGATTCGATTGCCATGGCCGATACGACCAATAATAAATTGTGACATTTGGAAATATTTTGCGAATTTACGTTAAAATCGCCTGGTTATTACTACAGATTCCATAGAGAATTTTTTTTCCTTGGAAAACACTAAAAAAAAAATCTGGGCCAAAAATGTATACTCCCCTGCCACGATTCGATTGCCATGGCCGATACGACCAATAATAAATTTTGACATTTGGAAATATTTTGCGAATTTACGTTAAAATCGCCTGGTTATTACTACAGATTCCATAGAGAATTTTTTTTTCTTGGAAAACACTAAAAAAAAAATCTGGGCCAAAAATGTATACTCTGCTGCCACGATTCGATTGCCATGGCCGATACGACCAATAATAAATATTGACATTTGCAAATATTTTGCGAATTTACGTTTAAATCGCCTGGTTATTACTACAGATTCCATAGAGAATTTTTTTTTCCTTGGAAAACACTAAATAAAAATCTGGGACAAAAATGTATACTCTGCTGCCACGATTCGATTGCCATGGCCGATACGTCCAATAATAAATATTGACATTTGCAAATATTTTGCGAATTTACGTTTAAATCGCCTGGTTATTACTACAGAATCCATAGAAAAATTTTAGAGTATTTTTTGAAAAACACTAAAAAAAAATCGGGCCAGAAATGTATACTCCGCTGCCACGATTCGATTGCCATGGCCGATACAACCAATAATAAATTTTGACATTTGCAAATATTGTGCCAATTTACGTTTAAATCGCCTGGTTATTACTACAGAATTTATAGAAAATTTTTATTTTTATTGTAAAACACTAAAAAAAATTCAGGGCCAAAAATGTATACTCCGCTGCCACGATTCGATTGCCATGGCCGATACGACCAATAATAAATTGTTACATTTGCAAATATTTTGCGAATTTACGTTTAAATCGCCTGGTTATTACTACAGAATCCATAGAAAAATTTTAGAGTAGTTTTTGAAAAACACTAAAAAAAAATCGGGCCAGAAATGTATACTCTGCTGCCACGATTCGATTGCCATGGCTGATACGACCAATAATAAATTTTGAGATTTGCAAATATTGTGCCAATTTACGTTTAAATCGCCGGGTTGTTACTACAGATTCCATAGAAAATTTGATTTTAATTGAAAAACACTAAAAAAAATTCTGGTCCAAAAACGGTTCAATGATTCAAAAGACCTTAGTAATTATTGATTAATCATCTGAAAAATTTCTAATTTGAGGTATCTCATACCAACCTATTGTATGGGTCATTAGATAATTCTGAAAATTCCTTTATAACATTATAAACACGGTTGGGCGAGTAAATTACATAATGTTTTACCCCTTAAAAACGTGTAATTTACATAAGGCCATATTATACATTATTTATAGAAAAATGTAATACCGTAAATTACCTGACTATATTTAATTATTTTTATTGAATAATTCTGAAAACACATCGCCTTAAAACACTTGGCGTCATGCTTAATTATATCCTAATGAGTAGCTAACTGTAAAAAGTTAGTATTGTATGTCAAAATTGTTATTAGTATTTTAACAAAGAAATGTAAACAAAACTTTAATTTTTGTTGTAATATGCACCTACATATATTTTCAAATTTGTAACTCGGAAATATTTATTTGTTGTGCAATTCTAAGAAAATGATATATCGAATTATGAGATCGTAAGTTCAAATTCGAATACGATTTATCGAACATATTCTGTCATAAAAATACAAATTCTGGAATACATATCGAAAAATCAGACACGATAAATCGAATTTTGACATCAATAACTCAAATTCTGATGTCACAAAATTAATTTCTGTCACGACTGGCTTATCGAATACCGGCATAATATTTCGAATTTTGACATCCATACTCAAGCTCTTATATGAATTATTGAATTCGGGCATCATAAAGTCAAATGCTGAAGAAATTTTTTGAATTTTGATATACGATATGGAGTTCTTTGATATATCATTTCAAAACTTCAGAATTCGATATATTATGTCAGTATATGGATGATACATCCAATTCTGATATGACATCTCGAATTTTGAGATGATGTATCAAATTCTGAACTCATGGAGATGATATATCAAATACTGATAAGATTCGAATAAAACAAAATATGTCGAATTTTGACCGAATATGCCCAATACGGAAAAAGTTAAAATATCGATGTGGTCACAAAAAAGATTTGTGGTAAACAACACAAGGTCACAAAAAAGATTTGTGGTAAAATCTCTTCTGGAAAAGTGCAAATCCGCTACCTTGATTCATCATTTAGATATGTTACGACAAATTCATTAATCATTAAATAGTTTGGTTAAGTCAGATATAAAATTCCAATGGAATTGGTGCATAATCGCAGAAGTTCCATTTGGGGCAGGGATGGAATTTCTAAAATAAAATATGGCCAGAATTCAACAAATATTAGGAACACTACTAATGATACTTTGGTCCATATAAGTACAACTATAAATCAAAAAATTAGATTTGCCCAAAATAATTTTATTTTTCTTACATAATCAATCCCAGACCTTACTACATTTCCAGCACTATATGGAACATGCCCGTTTGCCAATGGATTTCAGTGGAATTTTATATCTAAGCTATTAAACCAATTCTATAAGTAGTTCCTGATATAAAATTGAATTATTCCCGCCTTGAAAATAAGAGTCAAATTCAAGAAATTTCGCGGACCACAACTGGTTTATACTAAATTTATGTAATGGCGCCAAATTTATTTGTACATATTTAACTAATTGAGGCTATCTTCTCAGTCTCTAGCATGAAATGAAGCAAGCATATTTGTTGATGGATTCTAGTGAAATTTTATATCTGAAGTATTTTGTAGTTTATCTTAGAGGTATAAAGAAATCGGAGCACAATTGTAGACGATGTATTTTTTTTGGTTCAGAATTTGCTAGCCACCGAGAACCCTTGAAAAAGAAGTTTGACGACGATATTGCAATGTATGCAAATAATAGAATTGTCGTATTCCCCAAAATCCTTGCACTCTAGCTTACACATTTTGCCATCATGCCAATCGATTGCCAACAGCAACGTGTTCGAGCTGGAGTTAGCGCATCTAGGTCTTCGATGTCATCAGTTACTGATTTACTCCAGTAAAGTTTTCATTTCGTATGCAGTCATTGTTGTGTTTCAAGTCACCTTATTGAGATGGTGTGTAATTGAGTTTACCCCGGACTCCTACAACCCTTTAAAGTGTGAACCGGAGTGTAGTTGGTTTTTATAATTAATTTCATTCATACAATGCATGTAATTCTCCTAATAGCCTTGCGGAAACAGCTCACCGTGAAATAAATCGCCGTAGAGTTGCAATACAAGCTTCGGCTATCATATCGTGGTAAATAAATAAAAAGCATATGTATCCCTTCATAATTGGGGACAATTGACGACCTCTTATGGCCCTAGACTTGAGCAAAAGAGGATTAGCATAGTCCACACCAGTATGTAAAAACGGTCGATTGGAGTAATTCTCGAAGTAATTGTCTACGACACTCTATACATTGGTTGTTTTGGCTTCGAACTGCATTTAGATAATTTAGTATCCAATATTTTGTGTAAATATCGAATGTGTCTTTCTCTCTAGAATACTCAACCTTCCTTCAACTCTTAACTGAATTTCTTCATCAATGATTGAAAGAATTTTACTTTTAGTGCCGATTTTTTGGTTTGTTTTAGTGAATTAATTTCTTTTTCAAATTCTTCTGACTGACAGTACGAGTACGTCACACACAATTTTTCAGCTTGCATGAACTTTAAAATCCTCATTTTTGAATATGATGCAACTCTAGAAAAAAGCAATAGCTCTTCCTTCTAACTTGTTGTGTGCGACTTCTTTTGAATTGGCCACCAGCTTTTGGCTTGGTAGATTTTCCAATATTTCTCCGTCGGTCCATGCGTAATACTTTGGATTATTCGCATCTAAAGCCGTTTTAGCAATACAGCTCCAAATAACTCCAAAAGTGGTAAGGCCACTTGCTTTAGCAGTGTAACCTTGGTTTTCGAAATAACAATGGATATGTACTTGTCTGTCCGTTGTCGTCGATATACCACCGCTGCAAATACATGCTCTGAAGTGTCGAAAAATCCGTCAATTTGAACTCGTCTTCAAAAATCGGAGAACCTCGACGATCCTAAATTCCAGTATAAAGACGATTGGTTCGCTGTCTATTGCTGCTCTATGTCTTCCGGAAGTGCGGATCATCCCAGTCTAATTTTCTGAACCAATAGTTTTTGTAGACTTATTTTAAATATTATTAGACAACACTATTTCGTGGTCGATCTTTGATTTATAAGAAAATTTGTCTCTTTTTGGATTCCACTGCAGTCTTAACGTTTTTACGATTGGTCATCATCGGTGTTTAATATTTCGTCATCTTCCAGTTCGGTTGGAATGCTGATCATCAGCCCTGTTGAATTTGACCTGTACTTGCGCACTTTAAACTCACCTTTAACTAGCATATTGGAAACTTCCTTTATAGTCACCTTTGCTTTATCTGTTGAGTTTGCACCTGATAGACAATCGCCAATTCGTTATAATCCCTGGCTATTTGTTGCTCTGTTTCAAACCCCAGAAAGGGGATATAGGTTATCGGGACGTTTTTATGAGTTCAGATGCCGTCTTTTTCTACGAAACTCTTTGATAATAATGGTCGGACTTTATGATTTGTACCTGGCGATCGATTTTGACCACATCTGGCGAAAATGCTGTTGATTGCTTTCGTAATATCATCAAAATAGAAATCACGTCCTTTTGAATTGTCGGACCAACTAACGACTTTTTGTTTAAAGATATTCCGGTTATAGATTCACAAGAACCCGCAATTTCCTTGTAGTACTGTCTCACCACAGCATGATGCGGTAAAAAAATCTGCTTCTGGTCGCATCTTAAACTCAACCATTCGTGCATGAAATTAGCGTACTGCTCATGGAGGTCTGAATTTTTGTGAAACTTACGCTCCATAAACAATAACCGGAATTACTTATAGTCTGACAACTTGCCTTCTATCGGAGCTACATTCGTGGCTGTCCAAGAAATGGCTTTCACCAAGCACTTTAGGTTCAGATATATCTGGAGCAGTTGGCACTTCTTCCAACTTCCAGAATCTCTCAAGCGATCTGGATAATTCATCTGGTTGTATCTGTAATGAGAAGGATTTTGACTCGAGATTGTTTTCGCTTATGGCTCCGGATATAACCCATCGAAATTTGGTTGATTGTGTGATGAGCTGATTTCTAAATTTCAGTTTATCTGCCTTCAACACTTCAAAGAATATGTCTGCTACTAGTAATATATCAATTTGGGTAGGGATGTGGTATACTGCATCGGCTAATTTGACTTCTCGACCACTCATCTCTTCTGCACAACAGGCATCTATAAATGTTAGTTTCATGAGAACGAGCGCCATGATTTCGAAGCAAATCTTTTGCCATTCCTGCTTTCATCTATGAAATATTCGACATTCTGACATTTGCAAAGGACCGTTCGAGATTTAATCTTTTAACTAAACTTTCTCTGATGACCATAAACTGAGATCCAAATGTCCTATTTGGTAGTGGCTTATCTGATACTTTAGTGGCCATTTCTAAGTGTAATAACGTATTATGTCTAGCGCTATACGTGTGGCATGAATCGTTTTCTGGTCAGTTACTGGAAACTAGGGTATTTCAAACGGGATCCCGGTTTCTCGGGAGCCATAATGATGAAATTCAGGATGCAAAATGGAAATGGGATTTCAATTACATTCTGTAAAGTAATTAACGTAATGTCCCGCCGACGTATTGTCCCTCCTGGCGCTCGATTATGATTAAGTGACACTTTTTGTGTTATAGATTTAGTCACTAAAAGACAATTCTCTAACAGCTGGTTTTAATAAATTAACCGATTTTATTAAAAATTATGTTCCTGGATTTTTGGATTAATAAACTAAATATTTTGATACCCGTTCCCCTTATGGCTTTTTACAAATAATTAGTCTATATGGAAGCTAAAAGGTAACCGTTATCGAAATTTTCTTAGTTTTTCCGATGTTATCCGGAGAATTAAGTCCGCCGTCAAAAAAGAACTTTGGACGCGAAATTAATTCAGTTTTAAATATGAATTAATTGCGTCACATCAATTTATAAAAAAACTGAATTAAATCCGCGCGAAATTAGTTAATAATAATAAATTAAACTCATTCCAATCTATGTATTGTTGAAGTAAATGTTTTTTTGTACTGTTCATGAATTTTTTAATTTTAAAAAATTTAATTCATATAGAAAATTGGATTAATTTCGCCACCAAAAATTTTCGGTCGGGAAATTCCCGCGGTGTCATTTCATGCCCCTGAATCAAATTATTCGGGTTAATCGATAAATTACCTGGGTAGTCGAGTATTCGAGAAAGGACCACAATATCTGATAATTTCGCGTGATAAGCGAATGGCTGGCTCGGGCCAACAAAAAAACAAAAGATAGTGGAAGTCCAATAATGAGGTTCCAATATTATTTCCTGAGCTTCCATTCTATAAACTTTACTTGGAAAATAATGAAAAGAATGGATTCAGATTTGAGAAAAATCAAAAATTGGAATTTGTAATTGACGAACAAAAAAATCATCATTTGAATGATGTCAGCCTCTCAGATAAAACCAGAGTGTGGCTTTAATCTAAATTATTTTATTAACCTTACAACTTGTTGGCACCACAACACAATTAACAGCCATAAAAAGTAACTTGAACAATTTAATTACAAGACCAAGATTTGTTTCAAATTTTTTGCAAGTGATAAATTAATACATGAATATCCCATCCTGATATATCAAATTTTCGCCTCTTGTCATTTTTAAAGCGAAGCTTACGTCTCTTAGGCACAATGCAATATTTCTCTTAATATATATTCTGAGTCATTTTATATATTCTTACTTCTTTAGGTTTTCAAGCCCTCTTCTTATCAAACTCTAACTTTGATACAAATAATTTCTTTAAAATAATATTCGTCGAGTATAGTCAATTGTTTGACCATTCTTACGAAAATTAGATAAGAATAAATACTTTAAATCACCAATACAATAAATAGCAAATAGCCATTCAATTTTTATTTTCCAAAGATAAGATAACGAACTAGAAATTTTAAAACTAAAAATATTTCAGTTCACCTTATCAATTCAAACTTTACAATAGTGATTTAAATTAAGTCGTGCAAGAAAATAAAATGGCAAATAAAATCAATTTGGTAACTACAACAATGGATAAAATTCCAGCGAAACTGTTCAATTCGCAGTATTTATCAGACGTAACGTTTATCATGGGAGATAAACACATTTACGCACATTCTCTGCTTTTAATGGTGCGTAGCACCGTATTTCAAGAACAATTGGAGACAACTTTAGGCGAAAAGAAAATGATTCCAATAACGGATTACAGATATGACATGTTTTATCAGCTGATTCGATTCATTTATACAGACCAATTGGAGGTCAGTGACGCAGATTATTACGATTTAATGAAATTAGCGAAGGATTATAATGTGATAAGTTTAGTGAAACAACTGCTGAATAAAACTGTTTCCGAAATGAAAATG
Source organism: Tipula helvola (assembly GCA_963556165.1). Lineage (NCBI taxonomy): Eukaryota > Metazoa > Arthropoda > Insecta > Diptera > Tipulidae > Tipula > Tipula helvola. Next base: position 330,285,011 of record OY744483.1, on the reverse strand, counting down.
TTTAATTTTTGTGTGGTGGAAAAACACAAAATTTGCTTAAAAATTTTAAATAATAATGATAACGCTAAGATTGGATTACTTTATAAGTTCGACAACATTTTGAGTTCAAATGCATTTTTATCGTTAAATTCAGATATCATAAAAGAAGTTTTAGAAATAGGTCAAAAAAGGGATGGCATAAGCGAATTTATGTACGCTGATGCATTGGCTCGCTGGATGAATCATTATTGCAAGCAAAACCAAATACAATTTTCTGAGTGTCGTAAAAAATTTGATCACTTAATTAGTTTAATCCGTTTTCCATCGATGTCCAGTAAAGAGGTGCGGAATATTGCAATGAAATACCCAGATTTGCTAACAAAAAGTGAAATTGTGAATATTGCCACCCATTCAGTTTACGAAGCTGAATATGACGAAGGGATATGGAATTTTAGACCAAGAATGAATATTATATGGCCTTATGAACTTAAGACTAGTATTTCTGAATACCGATCTACTGTTTATACTCATTATACCAAGTTTTCCGTTGCTTGTAAAATAATGCTGGTTGGATTTGTTTTTGGAGGGAAGAATGTATACGACGGCAGAGGGACTATCCCCTCAATTCAAATATGTGAAGATAATCATAGGTATATGGAATATTTCACCTTCGAATTGGGTACATCAATCATTATTAACCCTAAACAAATATGTACAATTCGTTGGTGTTCTGAAACTGGAACAAATTACTGGTCTCGTAAACCGGGAACGGCGCTCATCATAACTGGTCCACAAAATGTGGTTAAAATACAACAAGCTGACGCTAACATGTTAGAAATGTTATTTTTGAAACCAGATGGCAGCACCTCCGATTAACCTGTACTAAAATGAATAAATATCTGATATTTTTTATAAAAATTTAATGATTTCGTTTTCTTTTCTTTAAATTAAGTACAAAACTTTCAGAATAATTTTTGCAAGGGGACAATATATTTGTGCGAACGTACTTTTACAAAAAGGTAAGTTTCGTTTACAACATTTCTTCTGATATAAAGGTAATTAGTGAAAAATCTTGGAACTGGAAGCTAGGGAAGACTAGAGCAATAATAAAAAAAAACCCACGAGAAAACTTTATTTGTACAGTTTAAGTAAATCCAAAATTTAGAAATTACAAATTAAAAAACCTTTAATTATCTAATGTTGCCGATTGTAAGTACATATAACAATCATGAAAATTTTGGACCTATCTGTTTTGAGGTCCCGTGAGTCCAAAAAAGTGGGTTTCGAAATGATGTCTGTCTGTCAGTCTGTCCGTTTGTCCGTCTGTGTCCTCTCTACAGCCCAGATGGTTTAATCAATCGAACTGAAACTTCAGATTTAAGCTTTTTTGATAAATTGGGAGGTCCCAGTGAATTTTATTCCAAATCCGTCAACCGGAAGGTTCCGCCACTCCCTTGGCCCAGAAAATTTATATTGCAAATATCTTGAAAAGTATAAGGTTGACAAAAAACTACTCAATTTTCCAAAAGTTAAAAAAAAAATAAAAATTAAAAATTATAAAAAGAAACATGAAAAAAATAAAAAAATCTTAACTTTGCAAGAAATTTGCATAATAAGTTTCTCAAAATTTGCTGTTCGCAAAAGAAAGTCGTGTGTTGGCCACACCTTAATTTTTTATACAATACAAATATCGCTTTCTTTTGACTTTTGAAAAAATTCTCAATTTTCGTGTCCCAAATGAAGACGACAAAAAAACATCAATTTTTTTTCTTTGTATTGGTAATTTATTTTTGTCTATTTATACGATTTCCGCCATTTTGAAATGTCAATTTGTATCAAATGATATGTGAGATTGACATTTATCATTTGTTGGTGTTAGTAGTAAATTTAGAGACCTCTTCCCCAATATCTCAATTGGTTACGACAATTCTACTCTCTTCTACTCTCATGCCGCCAAATCACAGGCCCACAAATAATCTTGCAAGGGAACCTTTTTTACTGTCAAATGCAAAAAAATATAAAAATTATTCTAAGTTGTAGTACAATACCGAAACCATTTTTTTTATCGGCAACCAAACCTTTTTTAGGCGTTAAAACCACTCCTTAATTTGCAAAAATGGTAATTTCATCCCATAGAAAAATAGAGATGCAACGCTTATAATCTAATTTACTATGGATTACTTGTACTTTTTATAAGGAATAATTACCAATTTGTTTTATCAAAAAAAGTAGAGTAGAACCCGATGTACAATATATCGAAAAAAGTGTATTTGGGTTAAATTAAAGGGTGGTTTTAAACCTTAGAAAGGACTGGGTTACCGATAAAAAATAGCTTTCGGTAACGTCTCACAGAGTACTACAACTTAGCATAGTTTTTATAATTGTTTAAATTTGTCAATTCAAGAGGTTGAATTTAAATCGTTTATAGAGAGCATCCACAATGTTCAAAATTTATTTTCTGAAAATTTGTGCCGCTTCACAATATTATGTGAGCAACGTGCTTGGCATCACTGTGTACCATTTGAGAATCCAAAATAATAAAACACAAATAATACAAAATCAGAATTAATGTTAATTAGTCAAAAGCGCCGTTCTCCAAAATTTGCTGCACCCTAATGGCGTGCCCCCATAATTTGTCATTAAGGATTATATACGACCTTATACCAAGAGAATTCAGAAATAATACCTTTAAGCGCAATTTTAATAAATCAGTTCACAAATAATGTATCGCTCAATAGCTATATATCACGTCACAGAATATATTTAGATTCAAGAAGCTAAATATAACAGTATTTTCTTTGTACAAAAATGTAAATGTGATAATGTAATACTCGCCTATGACTGCATAGGTTATACAACATATAAATGTACGCAATATTTTACATAATGAGAATAAAAATGTTTTGAACTTTTTATTTTTATTTTATAGCTATAAATCAATATGGCGTGCATCATGTTTGATCAAGTTCATCATTATTTAATTAAAATTAAAATTAAAATACAATTAATAATTTGTTGTTTTCATTTTTTTTCAATCCACAAATTTTTATTTAATTTTGTTAAAAAAAAAAAAAAGCGACATTGCTTTAATCAAATAAATTTCGTAAATACTACGTCAATTCTGTTACGCGGGTCATTGAAATGTAGATTTCCCCCATAGATAATGAAAAGAAAGACGTAGTACTACATCAAAAAAATTACGATTGACTATGAAACGACTTCTTTTACGCTCAGAGGCGGAGAAAGCTCTAAATAAAGTTGATTGTAACAGCAGACTGCAAGTTTCTTTTTTTGTTTTCAAAACTTTCGAAATATCCAAGAATATATAGAACAGTTCCACGTTTGAGGGTTTCTTCTGCCAATAAAACGAATACCCTCTTCGAAGATCTTCAGTTTTTTACTTATGCGAGCTATTCTTTATTCGAAAATATTAATACAGGCTGTATCTTGAAAGTATATAGAGGGGCGGGTGAATTGAGTGAAACCAAAACAAATAATCTAACGGAATAATACGGAGCTTCATCGATAAATTTCGTTGAAGAAATTATAGTAGCCTGTCGAGTGTCACAAGACTTTACAGAACTTTTTTGTCTTGTCCCTTCAACTTCACCTAGGCCAATCGCCTAGTGTGAATTACTGTCTCGTTTTAAAACAATCGCTCTCAAATCCCAAAAATGAAAATGGATTCAAGAAAGAGCTCCGAGATAATGTTTTTTGGCGGAAGCCAAAGTCATAAAGCACGATTAATACATAATTACAGTAAAAGATATATCAACGCTGCTAAATATCGAAATAGAGGCATCGTTGAATTCTAGCCCAAATTGCGTAATGTATTGTCAAGCGTAAATATCTGGGTTATTTGCAGCCAGGCGCCTGATTTGTCGCCCATAACATAACTTTTTAGCAATGATCTATTAGATATCAACCGTTTCGAGCTATTCTTAAGTGGCTAAAAAAATTTCTAAAATTCGCTCACTGTTGGCATTTTCACTAATTCATAAATATCTTGTTAAACTTTGAAAATATGAAGTGTTATCGTTCTTTTCTGTGATAGTGTTGTTATGACTTTGTACGGACAGTCACAATTGTTTGAAGATTTCAGGCCTAAAACGACACCTTGTTTGGATTTTCATGTGCTTGTAGGTATATGGTTTTCCCTTGTTGGTTACTATTTCTACGAAGAGTATTGTGACAACCCTTCCAAAAGCAAGTTGGCACAAAAATTACAGGCATGTCGCAAAACCTATCTTTGTAAGAATTTCAATCGGAGCACAATTGCCGAATTTGGATTTTTTTGGCTCAGAATTTAAGAACCGTGGAAGAAGAAACTTTATCGAAGGGTTACTAGTTAAATTATCGATTTTCAAAATGAACATTTCAGTTTGATTTAGAATATTAAAATTATAAAAATGTTGAATTAGACAATAATTTCTTTAAAAAATACCAAGATTTACACGCTTATTTTTTTTTTGTTTTTTTTTGTTAGACTCAAGGTAAATGTTAGAACGTTAGAAAAAAATTTCAGCGACAGACAATTCTGGTGTTTGAATAGATATCTGAAGTTTAATTTTTGTTAGCCATTTTGATGAATCATTCGACCAGAATTGCAAGTTGGCAATTAAAATTTTGCATGCAACTATTTGTTTTCTATCGGTAAGTTTTACAGGACATAGATGACAGGTAAAAATTTTGTAATTTCAATTTTTTTGAATCAGACTTAAATGTTTCTACAAGATAGCCCCTATTTCCCTATTTTTTGTGTGTTTCCGAAAACAAATTGAAATTTTAAAATTTTGGATCGTTACTATTGATTTCTTGAGCCTCTTAAGCCAGTTTGCTTTCGGCGAGACATAAAAAGCCTCTCTCTATTTGTTATGTTCAGCTAAAATATTTATGTTAGAACTTGTGTTATCGTTTTGCTACTTAGATGTGTGTTTATTTTGTAAACCCAACAATTTTGTTCTGTGGCTCTATTTGTTTTGTTAGCGAAGTCGGTAATGTCGGTTTAAATCCATAAAGCAATTCAAATTTCATAAATGATGTACATAGCTATATGTAGGATGGATGAAAGATAGCAAAATATAACCAATTATTCCATTGTCGTGGGTCCTCGGAGGAAAAGTTTCGAAGATTTCCGAAAAAGTACGGCGAGTTCTTTCTAATCTGCCATTCGACTATTAATAATTTGCAAATATTGTAGAGCCCTGATCGGTTACCAAGATTGTTACCGGAATTGTTCATTCAAGGCTATATTAGATCAAATCATCCGGAATAATTAAATTTTCATATGTTACATTTAATAGATCAATATCGAGAAATATCTTTTCAAACGGCACTTTTCAAGTTTCCCAACTTCGAATATATTTTTTATTCTGCCTAACATTTTAGGAAAAATATAGTAACGAAATCTTTATGTCCATACAATGGAGTATTATGGAACTCGTGAATTATTTTATTAATTTCAGCTTCGTTCATATAGAAATATGATTTTATAACAAGGTATATTTGGATATTGAATGTCAGGATTTTGAAATAAATCGTTTATGTTTCTTAAAAGATTTAGTAGGTTTGGTGAAATGATCAGCATTACCAGTTTGCAAGTTTTTGGATTGTGACCTAGCGATCACTAGTAGTACACATTATTCTTTACAGAATCAGACGAATTTGCACGACTTAGTGCATCTGCATTCGTGTTTTGTTTGTCTGGTTTATAAACTATACGTTAAAGTTAGTATTCTTCGCACTAGCCTGTAGAATTACTTGTTTTGTGAAGCCAAGCGAGAGGTCTGTGATCGGTGTGAATTGTGAAAAGTTGACCATATGAGTATTGCCTGAATCGTTTAACCGTCGTTAGTTCTATCGAACTATAATTACGTTCTGCATTGTTTAATACTCTGCTTGCGAAAGTAATGAGCTGGTCCGCAGAATTAACTGATTGAGAATACCGCTTATATCAATGTTGCTAGCATAATTTGAAATCAAAAAATCTTTAGGATTGAAGAAATATTTCTCTAGTAGGAAACTGGATTAAGTTTTCAAGCCACTCAGTGAGTTTCATAGAATAATTTAGTGAATGAACATAAGACATACTTTAACGGTCGAGCAGATAATAATAGCAAGATGGAAAATTTACAATATTTTGGAATTCCCAATTAATTGTCTAGATAAAAATGGTTTTGTTGTTCATCCAAGTTCCTCGGTCTCTTTCATCGGAGAGTCGGTTAATTCAGAAATTTTCAGCAGTGGTTTCGTCATTCCACGACATTTTATAATTGTTTGACCCACTTCCATAGCACAACTTTCCTGTGATGATCTAAGTGGTATCAATCGATTCAAGCTATGTATACTTAAATGGCTACATGAAAATTTTTGGAGTCCAATCCTCAAAGGTGAATCCTACAAGACGCAAAGTTATTAGAGAATCTTTATCAATTTAATCAAGGTATCAACTATCAATTTTATATTACCAATTTTTCGCCCAAACTTTGTGAGCTATACATCCCAGGTGATTTTCTTGACTGGAACAAGTGGGAAATTGATATTCTTAAGTGTTTGTTGAAACCCATGCACGCTTTAGAGAAGTTCTCAATACATAAACAAAATACATTTTAAAGCTTTTAGGTTGCTACATAGCTTTATTGGCTTTTAAAATTATTTAACAAAAAGGAAAATCTTTTGTGCGAGGGTCGTACTTTACTAGATAATATAATTTACTGTTGATAATTTTAAATGAATGTATAACTTAAAATAATTTTTAAAAGCTTTTATTTGGTCGTTGAACTAAATAACTTTTTGCTTCTATTTATTTTGAATTATTTTTTATTAACTTGAAAATTCTTCTTTTGTTGGTTTTCGCAACACTTTAATTGTACCTAATTTCCTTGTACATGTTCGAATAAATCTAAAAGCTTTAATACCAAAATGTTCCAGAATTTCAGACTGTCAGATTAACGGCTTTTCAAAACAACATCGACTAAACTTTTCGAAAAATATATTTTCCGTAATTTAGTCATGTTACATAGAAAGCTTTCGTTTGAAAATTTAATTTTTTATAGAATTTGAAACTTTTAGTGCTTTTATTGAATCTCCGACCATCGTGCAACTGTTGATAGTATTTTAAATAATTCAACAACGTGCTATAAAGCGTTACGAAAATCGTGTTAACGAGGTAAAAGCTCAATCGCTTAAACTTGATGAAAATTTAGAGTAGCTGTGGTTTTAGTTATCAAAATTCAAAACATTGCATTCTGAAACTATTTTAGCATTTTTTTTTAAATTTGACCCTTGAAATACGTCTCGTTATCATTCCGGTTTACCAGGTAAAATTATTTGTAAAAGCTTCACCATTTTCAAAATTTTTTATTCACTATACTTCACGTGTATTAACTTTATAGAAACATATTTTCTATTAAATAAATAATTTTTAAAGTAGAGCTTTAAAATAAATTTGATAGCCTAAAAGCTTAACTTACTAAATCAATGGTTATGTACTTTTTCTTTTTCAGAAAGCTACGGTGAACATTTTTGATGGCAGCCGCAATTAAAAACGGTTCTATGTTGCTATGCATGTTAAACGTTTCTAATTCTCTGAAATAAACGTCTTAATAATCATCTCATTTACAAGAGCTTTTTGTTAGGTAAAATCTTCACAAAAGCTTAAACATAGTTCTACGAATTACATTTTTTATTTTACAAAGTAAAAGCAACAATTTTACAAAGTGAGCTTTTTGTAAGCTTTTATAGTTTCTAAACAAAATTTTTTGTTATTGTTAGTAACAAGCCAAAATTTGAAATAAAAGTAATTTTTCAAATTAAATTTAATTTTGACTTTCTGAATCTTGGACAACCATTTTTTTATGTACTAAAAAGCTTTATAATTCATGGGAAATAAATCATTTTGCAAACCGCTAGTTTTCAAATAAGAAATGGTGTACCTATGTTGCGGTAGCCATCTATTAAGTTCCCTGAATCTTTTATTAAAACAATATTATATAACTCATACCTTTAAAGCTTTTGCATTTAATTTACACTCAAAAATAAAACAAAGTTTGATTACTTATTCTAAATTTCTTCATGTCTTATCCATCGGGTTCAAAAATTTGGCAACAAATTTCGATTTATTAATTCATTTTAATAAATTGATAAAAGCTCTAATAAAAAAAAACGTTTATACAGATGACATAGAATTATTTGTAAAAGCTTCAACAATTATCAGAAATTTATGTTTATTTTAAGTCAACAACAATGAAAGCTCAAGGTTCATTTTAATAAAAGCTGTTCTACTTAATATGCCATTAGCTTTTAATCTGTTTATCAATTCAACGAGCTTGATTAATTAAAACCAATTTTGGTTAAATCGTTAAAAGCTTTTAAATAAATTTTGGTAAAATTATAAAAAATATTTTCTAATAAGCTACTAATAAGAAACTTGTTAGTTTTAAATTTAAACCAACAAGCTTTTGCTTAAACGATTCGGTCCAAAACCTCGTCAATAAAATGAAATGTGTTTCTTTAAAGTGATTTAAATTTTCTAGATTAAAAGCTTTCATTAACCAAATAATAGTTTGTTGATTTAAAATATGATTAAGTTATATTCAGAGCTTTTGTTAAGCTGGGAGTAGCTAAACTCGTTTCCTAAACCGCATTGGTTTCTTGAGAGTATTAGGATGGGGCATTTCATTATATTAGCTTCTTAATCTTGACCGTGGGTGAATAAGTTTCAATTTCTGGTGGAAGTTGGAACTATTGAGTGCTCAAATAGGGTGGAGATTGAACAAATTGGGTTAAATTCAATTATGGATAACTTTAAAATTTGAATTATTCACTTTATATTCAAACTATATTGAATGATAGTAATCCATGGATTTCAAAGCAAACGGCTCATTTTAGAGTCGTAATTTAATTAACAAATATTAAATCTGCGACGATATGAATCCAGACATACAATTTAACATGCGTTTTGGAAAAGGGATCCTGAAATGATTTTTCGGTGGATTTTTGGAATATGGCCAATTAGGATTATTTCTTAACCGGTTTTAGTGAAATTTGACATGCGTGATGCAAGTGGGATTCTAAAATGATAAAGTTCTGGAATAAGACCGATTAGGATAGAACTAGGCTTCGCATGAACTGATTATGATGAAATTCGGCAAAAATCATTTTAGAATCCAATTTCTATGAGACATATCGAATTGGATCACAATTGGTTAAGAAATAGCCAAGTTCCATTGTAGTAGTTGGCCATATTCCCAAAACTTCATCTAATCCAGTCTTTTGTCTAATTTTATGTCGTCTTATAGGCGAGTATTACAAAATAAAGCTCTCGTCCATTAAGGGTTAATTTTGCGATTTGCGTTTGTTCACATTTAAGGATAATGTTATTAGATTTAAACTGAAACAGGTTAGCTTAAATCTTAATTATTTAATTAGCAGTGGCTTTACAAATTTTTGACACCAGAATTATCGGCCAAAAAAATTAAAGGCGTATCCTTTGGTTGCTGATAAATTACAATAAATTTGGTTTTGACTTATACGTGATTGAAGTCGGCTTCACTGAATTAATATTTGATATCTGATGGTCCATATACATTTGCAAGTAGCCAATTAATACAACAAATTAATTTAGTTCACTAAAAAAAATTTGTCAGCATTCGAATTGATTTACCAATTTTATGAACAGTATATAATACGGTGGAGCAGATGTTAATATCAAGATGGAAAATTTCCAGTGTACTTTGGAATTCCCAATTACCGATCGAAGTAAAAATTGTTTTTAGTTGCTCATCCCATTTTTAGTTTTTAGTGGTATCAATAAAATATCAGGTTAAACTCTTAATTAGGTATTTTGTAGTTTAGTATATAGGGCAGGTAGATTGTTTTATAGTAGGTATGTAATAAACTAATAAGGAATATATTTGTATTGGTTAAGTACAGATTTTGCTTTTTACATTTTTTTGATACTTCGGCTGTGGTCGAATTCTCAGTTACTACGGTAAATGTAGATTTTTAGTGTTGGTTTTTTGTTAAATTCCGCATTGTTTTCTATTTTATGCTCGTTTATGGTGGATTCATGGTTGTTCTTTTAAAAAAGTAAAAAATAAAATGGAGAGGGTAAAAACGATGACGAAATTTCAACAGTTCGTGATCACGAGCTAGCAAATTTTTCTCGTTCCACCATAAATTGTGATAACAATAAAGAACAAAGTATACTTGAAACAGTTACCTATTTTATTTCGTTTTATCCTCCATAAAAAAAGGTAAATGCATACCGAATTTAACGGATTCGACCGCAGCCTTTTTAGACCTTTAGATTATTATTAGGTCGTTTTTCGTTGAGAACAGATCATTCAACAATTTCGTTAAAGTTTAGTTTTGAGAAATTCACAACCAAACAGTGTAATTTGTGTATATACCTACGTTAATTGATAAAATAGTTCAGGGTAAAGGCCTTTTCCAAAACTTTCAAGTGTTTAAAAGTGATTTAAGTTGTGTTCTACAGGAAAATAAAAATGGAAAATAAAATCAATTTGGTGACTACAAAGATGGATACAATTCCGGCGAAACTGTTCAATTCGCAGTATTTATCAGACGTAACGTTTATCGTCGAAGATAAACCCATTTACGCGCACTCTCGCTTTTAATGGTGCGTAGCAGCGTATTTCAAGAACAATTGGAGACAACTTTAGGCGAAAAGAAAATTATTCCAGTTACGGATTATAGATATGACATGTTTTATCAGCTGATTCGATTTATTTATACGGACCAATTGGAGATCAGTGACGCAGATTGGTTTGATATATTTAAATTAGCCAAGGATTATAATGTGATAAGTTTAATGAATTATCTGCTGGATAAAAGTTTTTCCGAAATAATTAATGTTTGTGTGGCGGAAGAACACAAAATTTGTTTAAAAACTTTAAACAATAATGATAACGCTAAGATTGGATTACTTTATAAGTTCGACAAAATTTTGAGTTCAGATACGTTTTTGTCGATACATTCAGATATCATAAAAGAAGTTTTAGAAATGGGTGAAATAAGGGAAGGCACAAGTGAATTTATGTACGCTGATGCATTGGCTCGCTGGATGAATCATTATTGCGAAAAAAACCAAATACAATTTTCTGAGTGTCGTAAAAAATTTGACCACTTTGTTAGTTTAATCCGTTTTCCATCGATGTCCAGTAAAGAGGTGCGGAATATTACAATTAAATACCCAGATTTATTAACAAACAGCGAAATTGTGAATATTGCCACCCACAAAATTTACGAAACTGAATATAAAGAAGCAATATGGAATTGTATACCGAGAACGAATTTTATATGGCCTTATGAACTTAAGTCTTATCCAGGAAACTCATATTTTTATACCAAGTTTACCGTTTCTTGTGACGTAATCCTGGGTGGATTTGTTTTCGGAGGGCAAGAGGTACATGATGACAAAAAGATCGTTGCCTCAATTGGAAGTATTGAAACAGATGAATATTACGAACACCCATTTAAAATTTTCGAGAGTAAATCACAACTGATTTGGCCTTATTATACTTATACAATTAGATGGTTGCTTGAACCTGGAACAAACTACTGGTCTCGTAAACCACAAACTGCTCTCATCATAAACTGTCCACAAAATTCAGTTAAAATACTCGAAGCACACGAAACCATGTTAGAAATTTTATTTTTGAAACCAGATGGCAGCACCTTTGATTAACCTGTACAAATAAAAATTAATAAATGTAATTTTTTCATAAATCCTTATGGACGATCTTTTCTTATTTTTAAATATTTCAAAACTTTCAGAATATTCTTTTGCAAGGTGACATTTGTGGGAACATATTTTTTTTGCATAAGGGTAAGTTTCGATTCCATAAATTGCCTGCCACATCAGAAATGCGAAAATTCTCGTATTCTCTTATAATTTTAATGTTTCTTCTGCTATAAAAAGAATTAGTGAAAAATCTGGAAACTAAAAACTCGAGAAGAGTAGTGCAATATTAAAAAAAAGTAACGTTTGACTATGGAACGACTACTTTTATAATCGAAGGCGAAGGATGCTCTAAATTTAGTTTATTGAAACAGCCGAGCCGTCTTGCTCATTCCTTTGTTTTCTGAGCAGTGGATGAATTCTACAATTATAAGTCCCTCCCCAGCATAATAATTCATACGATAATCTCGATTCACCCAGCGCAAAATAAATAGTTTTTACGACTGCTAATGGATACGCTGTACGAAAAATATAAAATTTTCGTATCACAGCACACATGGATGTAATTATGTAATTATTGTGTAACATGTTCATTTTCATAACATTTTAGGCTAACATAAAATCCAGATTTGTATTCACTTCCTCGGAACCTGATTGAATTAATACTAAACGTTCTTATGTCGTAATAAGCAGATAGTTAAGTTCGCTACTGGCTTTCTTTTTCAAAACTCGTTTTGTTTCTAAATCATGTGTGAAAAAACTTTGGACGAATAACAAATAAGAAAACCTAAGTAACGCTTTGATAGCTAAAGTTAAGGATATAATATGTAATCTTGAAGTTAGCATTGATCGTAAATATCTTAGAGGGCCACATTTTTGCATTGCCGTAGCATAATGAACCAAAAAATGAAATTTAGGGTTTCAAGATTATCATGAAATAAATTTAGGGGAGAGTCTCCGGTTGTGGGCACAGTTTTGTTTTTCACCCATAATTTTTCTTTGAGTCCATATTATGCGAAGATATGAATATCAATGGAAAGCTAGAGGCATTAGGTAATTGTTTGCTAAAGTAACTACATTGATTCCGTTAACTAGAAAAATTTTACGACCAATTTTGTTAAATCATCTTTTTTGGCAAAAAAAAATCGTAACCGGTTGTGGGCACTCTTCGAAAATTGGCTGAAAATGGAAATATTTTAAGGAAAACGCACCAAATTTGAAAGAATTTCTCGATTTATTAATTTTAAAGGCCTTCAGTGTGGCAAACATAACAAAAACAGTTTTTTTTAAAAGTTATTCAACTTCAGTCAACTTCGATGGCAGAGGCTTCAAACAGATGATGCAATCTCGATATCATCATCAGATGATGGAGAGTTCTTTTTTATGTTATGTCGGCATAAACGATGATATCTGAGTTTTCCAGTCAAACGAAAAAAAGAGGGTGCCTATACAACCGGAAATCACGACCATTCTCGGAGTAACTAAAAAAAATGTGATGCGTCATAATTTTGTAATAAATCGATGTGGCGAATTTTCTAAATAATTTATTAGAGAGTTTATATTAGGATTTTTGATGTCATTGTCTATTTGGTAAAAATATTGTTGTATAAATGTCCAAACAACTATATGGAATTTTTAGGATATTCAAAATTTAACACATTGCAAATTTTGAAGCAAATGTCTAAAGATTTTAAAAACTGTTAAACTTATAATTCTAATATTATCATAATAAACAAAAAATTTATCTACTACCGACCGATTCACGCGCTGACTGGCGTTAGCTTGAGGATGGTACTTAGGAGTAAATTGATGTTTTATGCCGTATTTTTCCATCAGATTCAGAAATTCCCTCGAGGTGTATTGCTTAGCATTGTCATAAATGGTCCAAAAAAATATTCAGTTCATATAAATGAAGCTCACGAAACCTTGTTGGAAATTTTATTTTTGAAACCAGATGGCAACACCTTCGATTAACATGTACAAAATAAAAGTTTAATAAATAAATAAATTTTTCTCATAAAACTTTATTGATTCTGTCTATTTGTTTTTAAATTTAGTTCAAAACTTTTGCAATATTCTTTGGCAAGGTGACAATTTATTTGTGGGAACGTAAGTTTCGTTTGGAACAGTTCACTTTCATATCAGAAACTTCTATTATAACTTGAGTGTTTCATGTGTAAGCTCTACTTGGCTAGAAAATATATTATCAATGCTGACTGTATCTTGAAAGCGTAATGCTGGGAAGCTGAATTTCTGGTTTGTTGTAAACAATACAAAATATATCTGCCTATGGAGTTTCATCGAAACATTTTAGTTTCAGTTTAGTTAGAAATGAATAAATGAGAGTGAAAGTAGCCGCACCATTGAATTTATACACATTGAAGTTATAGAAAAATGCCCAGAAAGAGCCTCGAAATAATGTTTTTTGGCGGAAGCAAAGGTCATTAAGCATGATGAATATATAATTTAATTACAGTATTAGAAACCAAATTACCGATTTTTGAATTACCTGATTTTGTTTGCCATTTGTGACGTTGCTGAAGTTGAGTAAGTACTCTGTGTTCCACCTCTACCAGAAATTTAAAACCATTTGCTGTTTATCGTTTTCCTAATTGTGAATTAACGTATATCTGATATTTTTTCGAAATTTCTTTTTTGACAATTAGGACGACGACGTCGTCGTTGAAACAGTGAACCAAAGCAGGTGCAAAAATTCGGACAGAGTTTCTCACGACGAACATTTGATTTAGTATCAAAAAAGAAATTGCGAATAAATATCAGATTCGTTAATTCACAGTTAGGACGACGATGTGCTAACCGATTTACTTTGATATCTAGTTAACATTGCTCTGGTAATTCTAGCGGCTGACAGATGAGAAAATGACTCGGCCTAAGTGGATCAACTTCATCTTTTGACAACTCACAAAGAGGCCTTGAATTTGGTGGCCACCAAAGTTTGGTGAACCGTGAACCTGGAGGAATAAATTGCCCCATAATTATTTTTGTGCTAAACCGGCATCCTTTGACACCATCGCCAGTATTCTACCCAACTCTCTTTCAGCTCCAACAAAATTGAACGCATTGTCACCTTATATATGACCACAAATTCCAGGCCTGGCCTTCAACCTTCGAAGTATTGCTATATAAATGGATCCGTTGTCATATCAGTAACTAATTTCAAGTGTAGAGCTTTAGTAGTCATACTGACAAATTAAGCTAAATATGATTTTTATATTTTGGCGCCTCGTAACTATGACGCCTTCAGTTTATTCAATGTAGCTATGACCACTTTTAGTCTACAGCAACTAATACACATCCAATTATTTGACGTATTTAGTTTTTCCGTCTAACGTCATGATAATGTTGCTTGATTATAGAAGATAATAATGCTGGATCCACATCTAGGTGCTTTAAATGCTCGTCTCTTATAATTAATATTGTAACGCAGTATTAAGCAGGTATGATGTGTTCTGTAATCTTCCTCGGGCTCTCAGAGAATCAGTTTTTTTTTTCAAATCCGCATACGTGCAGTGTACGTGTGTTAGTTGAACATACTGCCGCTGTTGACTCGTTAGAGTCAACACTTGGGAGAAGGGCAATTTTTCAGAAGCTTGCCATTTGGAAGTTTGATGGTCACTACTCTGATTAGATTGTCGGTTCCCAGATGCACATCACAAATTATGGCTAGGGAAAATTTCAACGGAGGTAGTTTTTGTTTTCTGAGGAAGACTAAGGTTCCCATCTTAATTTATTGATTCGGAGTACGCCATTTGTAGAACTTGTTGAGTGATGTTAGATACTCCAATGTCCAGCGCTTTCAAAATCCCTGTAGAGTCTCCAATCACGTTCCATATAATGATTGGTGCACCAATTTAGTATATCTGCTTGCGTTGCTTGAGAGAGTTATTGGTCGTAGAGCTCGCGAAATTGCTTTCTTGCTCCAACTAATTCGATCCTTTGTCGTAAAAAATATCTGACGGAACACCGTGGGGAATCGTTTCAGAGCTCCCAGGTAGGTGCCAGTGCTTATATCAGATAACAAATCTAAGGTAGTTGCCTTGGTCGCTATACAAACAAATATAATTAGGTTTGCCATAAATGTTTTAGCTGAACGGTGGCGATAAGTTTTGACTATGCATATTGACCAGCTAAATCTATAATTGTTTGTATAAATGCTCTGACTGGTCGGTTAACGTGAGGGGCGGGTGAATGAGGTTTCATGCTCTTGGAAGCATGATTCGAAACATACAGATGTTGAATTTCTCTCGTACCATTCTCTCAATTATTATGTGGCTGCGATGATTGAAATAGTATTTTCAGGCGAATTGTTACAGGAGCAAGTAAACCTAGCGGATGTGTGTAGTGAATTTATTTGTCTTGGATAGTGGTCATTGAAATAAAGGAATTGTCTTTAACAGGGTCATATTTTATAGCTATATAAAAACCCTGTTAAACCCGCAAGCAGCTCTTGTCAGAAAACTGATCAGTAAGATAATGCAGCGATTGTGTAGCTAAAATGGGTTCTAGTGCGGTACCGCATGTGATGGTGCGTAATCGAGTTGGATATTTGACGTTGGACTTTCATGCCAAATAATCCTTTGGTAATCTCCATCTTTGGGATGGATGAGAATTTGTATAAACATTTTCTCGATGTCAGCGGAAATTACAAATCGGTGCTGTCGGAATCGGATAAGAATATTTATTAAATTCTGTTGAATTGTAGAACCTACAAGGACATTATTATTTAATGATTCTACGGATGCCGCCTTCGTGGAAGCATCAGACCTTAGTTGTCATACTTTGAGCTTTTAACGACTGGATGATAAGGCATACAGTAATTTTTATTTGGAAGTGCATGAATCTGTTGTTCGGACATAGGTTCCAAATGTACTAGGGACAATGGATTCGAAAGCAAACGGCTCATTTCCTAATCGTAATTTAAATCTGCGACCAAAGATACAACCATCAACAATTCTTTATATAAACGCAAAGGTTCTGTCCCCAATTATCGTTTTACTTTAAAGTGATGTGCGGTTCATTTTCAATATGAATTTGCTCTCATGATATGAATTATTTACGTTGGTATAACAAGGATTTGGAGACCTTTCGGGTTCGTCCGTCATAATTTATTGTTTTTACGCATAATTTTGTCAGATTTTCGATGAATTTCAAAAGACGCTATTGTTAAATTATAATTTCATTGGCTACCAGAATTTTTTGGGGGTCGGCACAAATTAATGTTTTTATGTCTCGGATTGCTTCACACTAATTTGTTACATTTGATTACTGAGTAAGAAATAAATAGCTTGCCCTTGGTTGGATTTTTGTATAAATCGCAGAACCCATGGTGCATCCATAAGTATGTGTATACAGTTTCTTCCAGTATTTATACAAGTTTTGTTATTAGATCGAATAGTTTCCAATTATCATAAAGTTGCACGGCGGTAGTCTTGGTTTGAAATTAGTTTGTGTATTTGGTTGATTAATTTTGCGGTTTGCGTTTCTTCACATTTATGGCTAGCATTACCTCATTTAAACTCAAACAGGTTAGCTTAGATCTAAATTATTTTATTCTTTGGTTACTGCTAAATTACAATAAATTTGGTTTAAGACTTTAAAATTTGACTTATACATGATTCCATGAATTAAAATAGATTGAACTCGGGTACACTGAATTAATATTTGATATCTGATGGTTCATACATTTGCAAGTAGACAATTAATACAACAAATTTATTTAGTTCAGTAAAATAAAATTCTTCAGCCTTCGAATTGCTTTACCAATTTTATGATGAACTCTAGATAATACGGTAGAGCAGATGTTAAATAATATCAAGATAGACAATTTTCATTACTTTGGAATTCCCAATTACCGACCTAAGTACAAATTGGTTGTTGTTCATCCCATTTTTATTGGTATAGCAATAAAAAATGAAATTTAGTTTAGGTAAAACTCTTAATTAGGTTTTCTGCAGTTTAGCATATAGGACAGGTAGATTGTTTTACAGTATATAAGGAATTATTTGGATTGGTTAAGAACAGATTTTGCTTTTAACATTTTTTTTACCTTTTCTGATACTTTTCAGACCTTTAGATTATTATTAGATCGTTTTTCGTTGTGAATAGATCATTCAACAAATAACAATTATAATTCTATTATTAGTTGGTTTTAGTTTTGCTAAAGGTTTTGTTTTGAGAAATTCACCATCAAACGGTGTAATTTGCTTATAAGTTATTGTTAATGTTAAAACAGTTTAAGGTACATGCCTTTTTCAAAACTTCGAAGTGTTTAAAAGTGATTTAAGTTGTGTTGTGTAAGACAAAAATGGAAAGTAAAATTAATGAAAACCCATACACATTTGATGAAATTCCGGAAAAACTATTCAACTCGCAGTTTTTGTCAGATATAACGTTTATCGTCGAAGACAAGAACATTTACGCGCATTCTGTACATTTAATGGTGCGCAGCAGTGTATTTCAAGAGCAGTTGGAGGCAACGTTGGGCGAAAAAAAAATTATTCCAATTACAACTTACGGTTATGACGTATTTTATATGTTCTTGCGGTTTATTTATACCGATCAATTGGAGGTTGTTGACACAGATTGGTTCAATTTAATGCGATTGGCGAACGAGTACAATGTGAAAAGTTTAGTGAACCGTCTGCTGGATAAAAGTGTTTCTGAAATGAAAATTGTTGATGTTCGTCTGACGGAAAAAAACAAAATTATTTCAAAAACTTTCAATAATATGTCTAAGATCGGATTATTTTATAAGTTTGACAAAATTTTGAGTTCAAATGCATTTTTATCGTTAAATTCAGTGGTTATAGAAGACATTTTAAAAATGGATCAAATCATGGATGGCGTAAGTGAATTTGTTTTTGCTGATGTGTTGGCTCGTTGGATGAATCATTATTGTGAGCAAAATGAAATAAAATTTTCCGAGTGTCGCAAAAAATTTGACCACTTGGTTCGTTTAATCCGCTTTCCAGCGATGTCCAGTAAGGAGGTGCGGAATATTACAATTAAATATCCAGATTTATTAACAAAAAGCGAAATTCTGAATATTGGGGCTCATAAAATTTACGAAGCTGATTATGAAGAAGGAATTTGGAATTATGCACCAAGAATGAATTTTGTATGGCCTTATGAACTGAAGTCTTATCATACTGCAGATTGTCACACCAGTTTTACGGTTTCTTCTCAAGACATGACTCTGGATGGATTTGTTCTAGGAGGGAAGGAGGTGAATGATGGAGATAGGCCAAATTTTGGAATATATGATATTTCTGGAAACAATTCTACCGTAACTGGTTTGGGTAAACCAATCCGCCCTAAAAATATTTATTTAATTAAATGGATACCTCATTATGGAAGAAATTACTGGTCTCGTAAACCGGAAACCTCGCTGATCATAAATGCTCCAGCTAATTCTGTTGAAATACTAGAATCTCACCCCACCATGTTGGAAATTATATTTTTGAAAGCAGACTGCAGCAACTTTGATTAACATGTACAAATAAAAAATAAATACAGTTTGTTTTATAAAATTTAATTGATTTTGTTTACTTGTGTTAAATTTTGGTTCAACACTATCACAATAATTTTTTGTATGTTTATAAATTTATCACTTAGGAACACATTTTTGTAGGCAACATTGAACATTGCCATCTGAATGATCAAAATGTCGTATTCTCTTATAATTATAGTAAATAAATTATAATACTCTATAAAGAAAATGAGGTTATGTTTCCGTTGTAAAGTTGCCTGCATACAACTTTGTCGTAAAAAAAAACAAAAATTAAGGTTATTACTACAAATTCCATAGAAAAATTTTATTTTTATTGAAAAACACTAAAAAAAGTTCTGGGCCTAGAATGTACACCGTGCTGCCACATTTCGATTGCCATGGCCGATACAACCAATAATAAATTTTGACATTTGCAAATATTTTGCGAATTTACGTTTAAATCGCTTGGTTATTACTCCAGAATCGATAGAAACATTTTATTTTTAATGAAAAACACTAAAAAAAATTCTGGGCCAAAAATGTATACTCTGCTGCCACGATTCGATTGCCGTGGCCGATACGACCAATAATAAATTTTGACATTTGCAAATATTTTGCGAATTTACGTTTAAATCGCCTGGTTATTACTACAAATTCAATAGAAAAATTTTATTTTTATTGAAAAACACTAAAAAAAATTCTGGGATAAAAATGTACACCCTGCTGCCACAATTCGATTGCCATGGCCGATACAACCAATAATAAATTTTGACATTTGCAAATATTGTGCCAATTTACGTTTAAATCGCCTGGTTATTACTACAAATTCAATAGAAAAAATTTATTTTTATTGCAAAACGCTAAAAAAAATTCTGGGAAAGAAATGTTCACCCTGCTGCCACGATTTGATTGCCATGGTCGATACAACCAATGCTAAATTTTGGCATTTGCAAATATTGTGCCAATTTACGTTTAATCGCCTGGTTATTACTACAAATTCAATAGAAAAATTTTATTTTTATTGTAAAACACTACAAAAAATTCTGGGACAAAAATGTATACTCTGCTGCCACGATTCGATTGCCATGGCCGATGCAACCAATAATAAATTTTGACATTTGCAAATATTTTGCGAATTTACGTTTAAATCGCCTGGTTATTACTACAGATTCCAAAGAGAATTTTTTTTTCTTGGAAAACACTAAAAAAAATTCTGGGCCAAAAATGTATACTCCGCTGCCACGATTCGATTGCCATGGCCGATACAACCAATAATAAATATTGGCATTTGCAAATATTTAGCCAATTTACGTTTAAATCGCCTGGTTATTACTACAGATTCCATAGAAAAATTTTTTTCTTGGAAAACACTAAAAAAAAATCTGGGCGAAAAATGTATACTCCGCTGCTACGATTCGATTGCCATGGCCGATACGACCAATAATAAATTTTGACATTTGCAAATATTTTGCGAATTTACGTTTAAATCGCCTGGTTATTACTACAGATTCCATAGAGAATTTTTTTTTCTTGGAAAACACTAAAAAAAAATCTGGGCCAAAAATGTATACTCCGCTGCCACGATTCGATTGCCGTGGCCGATACGACCAATAATAAATTTTGACATTTGCAAATATTTTGCGAATTTACGTTTAAATCGCTTGGTTATTACTCCAGAATCGATAGAAACATTTTATTTTTAATGAAAAACACTAAAAAAAATTCTGGGCCAAAAATGTATACTCTGCTGCCACGATTCGATTGCCGTGGCCGATACGACCAATAATAAATTTTGACATTTGCAAATATTTTGCGAATTTACGTTTAAATCGCCTGGTTATTACTACAGATTCCATAGAGAATTTTTTTTTTCTTGGAAAACACTAAATAAAAATCTGGGACAAAAATGTATACTCTGCTGCTACGATTCGATTGCCATGGCCGATACGTCCAATAATAAATTTTGACATTTGCAAATTTACGTTTAAATCGCCTGGTTATTACTACAGAATCCATAGAGAATTTTTTTTTTCTTGGAAAACACTAAAAAAAATTCTGGGCCAAAAATGTATACTCTGCTGCCACGATTCGATTACTATGGCCGATACAACCAATAATAAATTTTGACATTTGCAAATATTTTGCGAATTTACGTTTAAATCGCCTGGTTATTACTACAGATTCCTTAGAGAATTTTTTTTTCTTGGAAAACACTAAATAAAAATCTGGGACAAAAATGTATACTCTGCTGCCACGATTCGATTGCCATGGCCGATACGTCCAATAATAAATATTGACATTTGCAAATATTTTGCCAGTTTACGTTTAAATCGCCTGGTTATTATTACAGATTCCATAGACAAATTTTTTTTTCTTGGAAAACACTAAAAAAAATTCTGGGCCAAAAATTTCTACTCCGCTGCCACGATTCGATTGCCATGGCCGATACAACCAATAATAAATTTTGACATTTGCAAATATATTGCCAATTTACGGTTAAATCGCCTGGTTATTACTACAGATTCCATAGAAAATTTTTTTTTTCTTGGAAAACACTAAAAAAAAATCTGGGCTAAAACTGTATACTCCGCTGCCACGATTCGATTGCCATGGCCGATACGACCAATAATAAATTGTGACATTTGCAAATATTTTGCGAATTTACGTTTAAATCGCCTGGTTATTAGGTACTACAGATTCCATAGAGATTTTTTTTTCTTGGAAAACACTACAAAAAATTCTGGGCCAAAAATGTATACTCTGCTGCCACGATTCGACTGCCATGGCCGATACAACCAATAATAAATTGTGACATTTGCAAATATTTTGCGAATTTACGTTTAAATCGCCTGGTTATTACTACAGATTCCATAGAGAATTTTTTTTCTTGGAAAACACTAAATAAAAATCTGGGACAAAAATGTATACTCTGCTGCCACGATTCGATTGCCATGGCCGATACGTCCAATAATAAATATTGACATTTGCAAATATTTTGCGAATTTACGTTTAGATCGCCTGGTTATTACTACAGATTCCATAGAGATTTTTTTTCCTTGGAAAACACTAAATAAAAATCTGGGCCAAATATGTATACTCCGCTGCCACGATTCGATTGCCATGGCCGATACGACCAATCATAAATTTTGACATTTGCAAATATTTTGCGAATTTACGTTTAAATCGCCTGGTTATTACTACAGATTCCATAGAGAATTTTTTTTTCTTGGAAAACACTAAAACAAATTCTGGGCCAAAAATGTATACTCCGCTGCCACGATTCGATTGCCATGGCCGATACGACCAATAATAAATTGTGACATTTGGAAATATTTTGCGAATTTACGTTTAAATCGCCTGGTTATTACTACAGATTCCATAGAGAATTTTTTTTCTCTTGGAAAACACTAAATAAAAATCTGGGACAAAAATGTATACTCTGCTGCCACGATTCGATTGCCATGGCCGATACGTCCAATAATAAATTTTGACATTTGCAAATATTTTGCGAATTTACGTTTAAATCGCCTGGTTATTACTACAGATTCCATAGAGAATTTTTTTTTTTCTTGGAAAACACTAAATAAAAATCTGGGACAAAAATGTATACTCTGCTGCCACGATTCGATTGCCATGGCCGATACGTCCAATAATAAATTTTGACATTTGCAAATATTTTGCGAATTTACGTTTAAATCGCCTGGTTATTACTACAGATTCCATAGAGAATTTTTTTTCTTGGAAAACACTAAATAAAAATCTGGGACAAAAATGTATACTCTGCTGCCACGATTCGATTGCCATGGCCGATACGATCAATAATAAATTTTGACATTTGCAAATATTTTGCGAATTTACGTTTAAATCGCCTGATTATTACTACAGATTCCATAGAGAATTTTTTTTTCCTTGGAAAACACTAAAAAAAAATCTGGGCCAAAAATGTATACTCTGCTGCCACGATTCGATTGCCATGGCCGATACGTCCAATAATAAATTTTGACATTTGCAAATATTTTGCGAATTTACGTTTAAATCGCCTGGTTATTATTACAGATTCCATAGAGAATTTTTTTTTTCTTGGAAAACACTAAAAAAAAATCTTGGCCAAATATGTATACTCCGCTGCCACGATTCGATTGCCATGGCCGATACGACCAATAATAATTTTTGACATTTGCAAATATTTTGCGAATTTACGTTTAAATCACCTGGTTATTACTACAGATTCCATAGAGAATTTTTTTTTTCTTGGAAAACACTAAAAAAAAATCTTGGCCAAATATGTATACTCCGCTGCCACGATTCGATTGCCATGGCCGATACGACCAATAATAAATTTTGACATTTGCAAATATTTTGCGAATTTACGTTTAAATCACCTGGTTATTACTACAGATTCCATAGAGAATTTTTTTTTTCTTGGAAAACACTAAAAAAAATTCTGGGCCAAAAATGTATACTCCGCTGCCACGATTCGATTGCCATGGCCGATACGACCAATAATAAATTTTGACATTTGCAAATATTTTGCGAATTTACGTTTAAATCGCCTGGTTATTACTACAGATTCCATAGAGATTTTTTTTCTTGGAAAACACTAAATAAAAATCTGGGCCAAATATGTATACTCCGCTGCCACGATTCGATTGCCATGGCCGATACAACCAATAATAAATTTTGACATTTGCAAATATTTTGCCAATTTACGTTTAAATCGCCTGGTTATTACTACAGATTCCATAGAGAATTTTTTTTTTCTTGGAAAACACTAAAAAAAAATCTTGGCCAAATATGTATACTCCGCTGCCACGATTCGATTGCCATGGCCGATACGACCAATAATAAATTTTGACATTTGCAAATATTTTGCGAATTTACGTTTAAATCGCCTGGTTATTACTACAGATTCCATAGAGATTTTTTTTCTTGGAAAACACTAAATAAAAATCTGGGCCAAATATGTATACTCCGCTGCCACGTTTCGATTGCCATGGCCGATACAACCAATAATAAATTTTGACATTTGCAAATATTTTGCGAATTTACGTTTAAATCGCCTGGTTATTACTACAGATTCCATAGAGAATTTTTTTTTCCTTGGAAAACACTAAATAAAAATCTGGGACAAAAATGTATACTCCGCTGCCACGATTCGATTGCCATGGCCGATACGACCAATAATAAATTGTGACATTTGGAAATATTTTGCGAATTTACGTTAAAATCGCCTGGTTATTACTACAGATTCCATAGAGAATTTTTTTTTTCTTGGAAAACACTAAAAAAAAATCTTGGCCAAATATGTATACTCCGCTGCCACGATTCGATTGCCATGGCCGATACGACCAATAATAAATTTTGACATTTGCAAATATTTTGCGAATTTACGTTTAAATCGCCTGGTTATTACTACAGATTCCATAGAGATTTTTTTTCTTGGAAAACACTAAATAAAAATCTGGGACAAAAATGTATACTCTGCTGCCACGATTCGATTGCCATGGCCGATACGTCCAATAATAAATATTGACATTTGCAAATATTTTGCCAGTTTACGTTTAAATCGCCTGGTTATTATTACAGATTCCATAGAAAAATTTTTTTTTCTTGGAAAACACTAAAAAAAATTCTGGGCCAAAAATTTCTACTCCGCTGCCACGATTCGATTGCCATGGCCGATACAACCAATAATAAATTTTGACATTTGCAAATATATTGCCAATTTACGTTTAAATCGCCTGGTTATTACTACAGATTCCATAGAGATTTTTTTTCTTGGAAAACACTAAATAAAAATCTGGGACAAAAATGTATACTCTGCTGCCACGATTCGATTGCCATGGCCGATACGTCCAATAATAAATATTGACATTTGCAAATATTTTGCCAGTTTACGTTTAAATCGCCTGGTTATTATTACAGATTCCATAGAAAAATTTTTTTTTCTTGGAAAACACTAAAAAAAATTCTGGGCCAAAAATTTCTACTCCGCTGCCACGATTCGATTGCCATGGCCGATACAACCAATAATAAATATTGACATTTGCAAATATTTTGCCAGTTTACGTTTAAATCGCCTGGTTATTATTACAGATTCCATAGAAAATTTTTTTTTCTTGGAAAACACTAAAAAAAAATCTGGGCTAAAACTGTATACTTTGCTGCCACGATTCGATTGCCATGGCCGATACGACCAATAATAATTTTTGACATTTGCAAATATTTTGCGAATTTACGTTTAAATCGCCTGGTTATTAGGTACTACAGATTCCATAGAGATTTTTTTTTCTTGGAAAGCACTACAAAAAATTCTGGGCCAAAAATGTATACTCTGCTGCCACGATTCGACTGCCATGGCCGATACAACCAATAATAAATTGTGACATTTGCAAATATTTTGCGAATTTACGTTTAAATCGCCTGGTTATTACTACAGATTCCATAGAGAATTTTTTTTTCTTGGAAAACACTAAATAAAAATCTGGGACAAAAATGTATACTCCGCTGCCACGATTCGATTGCCATGGCCGATACGTCCAATAATAAATATTGACATTTGCAAATATTTTGCGAATTTACGTTTAGATCGCCTGGTTATTACTACAGATTCCATAGAGATTTTTTTTTCTTGGAAAACACTAAATAAAAATCTGGGCCAAATATGTATACTCCGCTGCCACGATTCGATTGCCATGGCCGATACGACCAATCATAAATTTTGACATTTGCAAATATTTTGCGAATTTACGTTTAAATCGCCTGGTTATTACTACAGATTCCATAGAGAATTTTTTTTCTCTTGGAAAACACTAAATAAAAATCTGGGACAAAAATGTATACTCTGCTGCCACGATTCGATTGCCATGGCCGATACGTCCAATAATAAATTTTGACATTTGCAAATATTTTGCGAATTTACGTTTAAATCGCCTGGTTATTACTACAGATTCCATAGAGAATTTTTTTTCTTGGAAAACACTAAATAAAAATCTGGGACAAAAATGTATACTCTGCTGCCACGATTCGATTGCCATGGCCGATACGATCAATAATAAATTTTGACATTTGCAAATATTTTGCGAATTTACGTTTAAATCGCCTGGTTATTACTACAGATTCCATAGAGAATTTTTTTTCCTTGGAAAACACTAAAAAAAAATCTGGGCCAAAAATGTATACTCTGCTGCCACGATTCGATTGCCATGGCCGATACGTCCAATAATAAATTTTGACATTTGCAAATATTTTGCGAATTTACGTTTAAATCGCCTGATTATTACTACAGATTCCATAGAGATTTTTTTTTTCTTGGAAAACACTAAATAAAAATCTGGGACAAAAATGTATACTCTGCTGCCACGATTCGATTGCCATGGCCGATACGACCAATAATAAATTTTGGCATTTGCAAATATTTTGCAAATTTACGTTTAAATCGCCTGGTTATTACCACAGAATCGATAGAAAAATTTTATTTTAATTGAAAAATATTAAAAAAAAATCTGGGCTAAAAGTTTCTACTCCGCTGCCACGATTCGATTGCCATGGCCGATACAACCAATAATAAATTTTGACATTTTCAAATATTGTGCCAATTTACGTTTAAATCGCCTGGTTATTACTACAGATTCCATAGAGAATTTTTTTTTTCTTGGAAAACACTAAAAAAAAATCTTGGCCAAATATGTATACTCCGCTGCCACGATTCGATTGCCATGGCCGATACGACCAATAATAAATTTTGACATTTGCAAATATTTTGCGAATTTACGTTTAAATCACCTGGTTATTACTACAGATTCCATAGAGAATTTTTTTTTTCTTGGAAAACACTAAAAAAAATTCTGGGCCAAAAATGTATACTCCGCTGCCACGATTCGATTGCCATGGCCGATACGACCAATAATAAATTTTGACATTTGCAAATATTTTGCGAATTTACGTTTAAATCGCCTGGTTATTACTACAGATTCGATAGAGATTTTTTTTCTTGGAAAACACTAAATAAAAATCTGGGCCAAATATGTATACTCCGCTGCCACGATTCGATTGCCATGGCCGATACAACCAATAATAAATTTTGACATTTGCAAATATTTTGCCAATTTACGTTTAAATCGCCTGGTTATTACTACAGATTCCATAGAGAATTTTTTTTTCCTTGGAAAACACTAAATAAAAATCTGGGACAAAAATGTATACTCCGCTGCCACGATTCGATTGCCATGGCCGATACGACCAATAATAAATTGTGACATTTGGAAATATTTTGCGAATTTACGTTAAAATCGCCTGGTTATTACTACAGATTCCATAGAGAATTTTTTTTTCCTTGGAAAACACTAAAAAAAAAATCTGGGCCAAAAATGTATACTCCCCTGCCACGATTCGATTGCCATGGCCGATACGACCAATAATAAATTTTGACATTTGGAAATATTTTGCGAATTTACGTTAAAATCGCCTGGTTATTACTACAGATTCCATAGAGAATTTTTTTTTCTTGGAAAACACTAAAAAAAAAATCTGGGCCAAAAATGTATACTCTGCTGCCACGATTCGATTGCCATGGCCGATACGACCAATAATAAATTTTGACATTTGCAAATATTTTGCGAATTTACGTTTAAATCGCCTGGTTATTACTACAGATTCCATAGAGAATTTTTTTTTCCTTGGAAAACACTAAATAAAAATCTGGGACAAAAATGTATACTCTGCTGCCACGATTCGATTGCCATGGCCGATACGTCCAATAATAAATATTGACATTTGCAAATATTTTGCGAATTTACGTTTAAATCGCCTGGTTATTACTACAGAATCCATAGAAAAATTTTAGAGTATTTTTTGAAAAACACTAAAAAAAAATCGGGCCAGAAATGTATACTCCGCTGCCACGATTCGATTGCCATGGCCGATACAACCAATAATAAATTTTGACATTTGCAAATATTTTGCGAATTTACGTTTAAATCGCCTGGTTATTATTACAGATTCCATAGAGAATTTTTTTTTTCTTGGAAAACACTAAAAAAAAATCTGGGCCAAAAATGTATACCTACTCCGCTGCCACGATTCGATTGCCATGGCCGATACGACCAATAATAAATTGTTACATTTGCAAATATTTTGCGAATTTACGTTTAAATCGCCTGGTTATTACTACAGAATCCATAGAAAAATTTTAGAGTATTTTTTGAAAAACACTAAAAAAAAATCGGGCCAGAAATGTATACTCCGCTGCCACGATTCGATTGCCATGGCCGATACAACCAATAATAAATTTTGACATTTGCAAATATTGTGCCAATTTACGTTTAAATCGCCTGGTTATTACTACAGAATTTATAGAAAATTTTTATTTTTATTGTAAAACACTAAAAAAAATTCAGGGCCAAAAATGTATACTCCGCTGCCACGATTCGATTGCCATGGCCGATACGACCAATAATAAATTGTTACATTTGCAAATATTTTGCGAATTTACGTTTAAATCGCCTGGTTATTACTACAGAATCCATAGAAAAATTTTAGAGTAGTTTTTGAAAAACACTAAAAAAAAATCGGGCCAGAAATGTATACTCTGCTGCCACGATTCGATTGCCATGGCTGATACGACCAATAATAAATTTTGAGATTTGCAAATATTGTGCCAATTTACGTTTAAATCGCCGGGTTGTTACTACAGATTCCATAGAAAATTTGATTTTAATTGAAAAACACTAAAAAAAATTCTGGTCCAAAAACGGTTCAATGATTTAAAAGACCTTAGTAATTATTGATTAATCATCTGAAAAATTTCTAATTTGAGGTATCTCATACCAACCTATTGTATGGGTCATTAGATAATTCTGAAAATTCCTTTATAACATTATAAACACGGTTGGGCGAGTAAATTACATAATGTTTTACCCCTTAAAAACGTGTAATTTACATAAGGCCATATTATACATTATTTATAGAAAAATGTAATACCGTAAATTACCTGACTATATTTAATTATTTTTATTGAATAATTCTGAAAACACATCGCCTTAAAACACTTGGCGTCATGCTTAATTATATCCTAATGAGTAGCTAACTGTAAAAAGTTAGTATTGTATGTCAAAATTGAGGAGTGTCTGATCAAAAGTAGCTATTTACATTTTCCAACATGTAATTATTTTTTGTTCTATAATTTTTTTTTCGATATCAGAATTGACCAAAAGTGGCTATTTCTCTATCAAAAATGTTCATAAATTCAGCAACAGTCGAAACAAGCTATTTACTACAAAAAAGTAATCCTTAAATGTGCGTTTAAAACATTTAGAGATCAAAACAAAATATTTTTCGAATAATGTAAATAACCACTTTTGATCAGACACTCCTCAATTGTTATTAGTATTTTAACAAAGAAATGTAAACAAAACTTTAATTTTTGTTGTAATATGCACCTACATATATTTTCAAATTTGTAACTCGGAAATATTTATTTGTTGTGCAATTCTAAGAAAATGATATATCGAATTATGAGATCGTAAGTTCAAATTCGAATACGATTTATCGAACATATTCTGTCATAAAAATACAAATTCTGGAATACATATCGAAAAATCAGACACGATAAATCGAATTTTGACATCAATAACTCAAATTCTGATGTCACAAAATTAATTTCTGTCACGACTGGCTTATCGAATACCGGCATAATATTTCGAATTTTGACATCCATACTCAAGCTCTTATATGAATTATTGAATTCGGGCATCATAAAGTCAAATGCTGAAGAAATTTTTTGAATTTTGATATACGATATGGAGTTCTTTGATATATCATTTCAAAACTTCAGAATTCGATATATTATGTCAGTATATGGATGATACATCCAATTCTGATATGACATCTCGAATTTTGAGATGATGTATCAAATTCTGAACTCATGGAGATGATATATCAAATACTGATAAGATTCGAATAAAACAAAATATGTCGAATTTTGACCGAATATGCCCAATACGGAAAAAGTTAAAATATCGATGTGGTCACAAAAAAGATTTGTGGTAAACAACACAAGGTCACAAAAAAGATTTGTGGTAAAATCTCTTCTGGAAAAGTGCAAATCCGCTACCTTGATTCATCATTTAGATATGTTACGACAAATTCATTAATCATTAAATAGTTTGGTTAAGTCAGATATAAAATTCCAATGGAATTGGTGCATAATCGCAGAAGTTCCATTTGGGGCAGGGATGGAATTTCTAAAATAAAATATGGCCAGAATTCAACAAATATTAGGAACACTACTAATGATACTTTGGTCCATATAAGTACAACTATAAATCAAAAAATTAGATTTGCCCAAAATAATTTTATTTTTCTTACATAATCAATCCCAGACCTTACTACATTTCCAGCACTATATGGAACATGCCCGTTTGCCAATGGATTTCAGTGGAATTTTATATCTAAGCTATTAAACCAATTCTATAAGTAGTTCCTGATATAAAATTGAATTATTCCCGCCTTGAAAATAAGAGTCAAATTCAAGAAATTTCGCGGACCACAACTGGTTGATACTAAATTTATGTAATGGCGCCAAATTTATTTGTACATATTTAACTAATTGAGGCTATCTTCTCAGTCTCTAGCATGAAATGAAGCAAGCATATTTGTTGATGGATTCTAGTGAAATTTTATATCTGAAGTATTTTGTAGTTTATCTTAGAGGTATAAAGAAATCGGAGCACAATTGTAGACGATGTATTTTTTTTGGTTCAGAATTTGCTAGCCACCGAGAACCCTTGAAAAAGAAGTTTGACGACGATATTGCAATGTATGCAAATAATAGAATTGTCGTATTCCCCAAAATCCTTGCACTCTAGCTTACACATTTTGCCATCATGCCAATCGATTGCCAACAGCAACGTGTTCGAGCTGGAGTTAGCGCATCTAGGTCTTCGATGTCATCAGTTACTGATTTACTCCAGTAAAGTTTTCATTTCGTATGCAGTCATTGTTGTGTTTCAAGTCACCTTATTGAGATGGTGTGTAATTGAGTTTACCCCGGACTCCTACAACCCTTTAAAGTGTGAACCGGAGTGTAGTTGGTTTTTATAATTAATTTCATTCATACAATGCATGTAATTCTCCTAATAGCCTTGCGGAAACAGCTCACCGTGAAATAAATCGCCGTAGAGTTGCAATACAAGCTTCGGCTATCATATCGTGGTAAATAAATAAAAAGCATATGTATCCCTTCATAATTGGGGACAATTGACGACCTCTTATGGCCCTAGACTTGAGCAAAAGAGGATTAGCATAGTCCACACCAGTATGTAAAAACGGTCGATTGGAGTAATTCTCGAAGTAATTGTCTACGACACTCTATACATTGGTTGTTTTGGCTTCGAACTGCATTTAGATAATTTAGTATCCAATATTTTGTGTAAATATCGAATGTGTCTTTCTCTCTAGAATACTCAACCTTCCTTCAACTCTTAACTGAATTTCTTCATCAATGATTGAAAGAATTTTACTTTTAGTGCCGATTTTTTGGTTTGTTTTAGTGAATTAATTTCTTTTTCAAATTCTTCTGACTGACAGTACGAGTACGTCACACACAATTTTTCAGCTTGCATGAACTTTAAAATCCTCATTTTTGAATATGATGCAACTCTAGAAAAAAGCAATAGCTCTTCCTTCTAACTTGTTGTGTGCGACTTCTTTTGAATTGGCCACCAGCTTTTGGCTTGGTAGATTTTCCAATATTTCTCCGTCGGTCCATGCGTAATACTTTGGATTATTCGCATCTAAAGCCGTTTTAGCAATACAGCTCCAAATAACTCCAAAAGTGGTAAGGCCACTTGCTTTAGCAGTGTAACCTTGGTTTTCGAAATAACAATGGATATGTACTTGTCTGTCCGTTGTCGTCGATATACCACCGCTGCAAATACATGCTCTGAAGTGTCGAAAAATCCGTCAATTTGTACTCGTCTTCAAAAATCGGAGAACCTCGACGATCCTAAATTCCAGTATAAAGACGATTGGTTCGCTGTCTATTGCTGCTCTATGTCTTCCGGAAGTGCGGATCATCCCAGTCTAATTTTCTGAACCAATAGTTTTTGTAGACTTATTTTAAATATTATTAGACAACACTATTTCGTGGTCGATCTTTGATTTATAAGAAAATTTGTCTCTTTTTGGATTCCACTGCAGTCTTAACGTTTTTACGATTGGTCATCATCGGTGTTTAATATTTCGTCATCTTCCAGTTCGGTTGGAATGCTGATCATCAGCCCTGTTGAATTTGACCTGTACTTGCGCACTTTAAACTCACCTTTAACTAGCATATTGGAAACTTCCTTTATAGTCACCTTTGCTTTATCTGTTGAGTTTGCACCTGATAGACAATCGCCAATTCGTTATAATCCCTGGCTATTTGTTGCTCTGTTTCAAACCCCAGAAAGGGGATATAGGTTATCGGGACGTTTTTATGAGTTCAGATGCCGTCTTTTTCTACGAAACTCTTTGATAATAATGGTCGGACTTTATGATTTGTACCTGGCGATCGATTTTGACCACATCTGGCGAAAATGCTGTTGATTGCTTTCGTAATATCATCAAAATAGAAATCACGTCCTTTTGAATTGTCGGACCAACTAACGACTTTTTGTTTAAAGATATTCCGGTTATAGATTCACAAGAACCCGCAATTTCCTTGTAGTACTGTCTCACCACAGCATGATGCGGTAAAAAAATCTGCTTCTGGTCGCATCTTAAACTCAACCATTCGTGCATGAAATTAGCGTACTGCTCATGGAGGTCTGAATTTTTGTGAAACTTACGCTCCATAAACAATAACCGGAATTACTTATAGTCTGACAACTTGCCTTCTATCGGAGCTACATTCGTGGCTGTCCAAGAAATGGCTTTCACCAAGCACTTTAGGTTCAGATATATCTGGAGCAGTTGGCACTTCTTCCAACTTCCAGAATCTCTCAAGCGATCTGGATAATTCATCTGGTTGTATCTGTAATGAGAAGGATTTTGACTCGAGATTGTTTTCGCTTATGGCTCCGGATATAACCCATCGAAATTTGGTTGATTGTGTGATGAGCTGATTTCTAAATTTCAGTTTATCTGCCTTCAACACTTCAAAGAATATGTCTGCTACTAGTAATATATCAATTTGGGTAGGGATGTGGTATACTGCATCGGCTAATTTGACTTCTCGACCACTCATCTCTTCTGCACAACAGGCATCTATAAATGTTAGTTTCATGAGAACGAGCGCCATGATTTCGAAGCAAATCTTTTGCCATTCCTGCTTTCATCTATGAAATATTCGACATTCTGACATTTGCAAAGGACCGTTCGAGATTTAATCTTTTAACTAAACTTTCTCTGATGACCATAAACTGAGATCCAAATGTCCTATTTGGTAGTGGCTTATCTGATACTTTAGTGGCCATTTCTAAGTGTAATAACGTATTATGTCTAGCGCTATACGTGTGGCATGAATCGTTTTCTGGTCAGTTACTGGAAACTAGGGTATTTCAAACGGGATCCCGGTTTCTCGGGAGCCATAATGATGAAATTCAGGATGCAAAATGGAAATGGGATTTCAATTACATTCTGTAAAGTAATTAACGTAATGTCCCGCCGACGTATTGTCCCTCCTGGCGCTCGATTATGATTAAGTGACACTTTTTGTGTTATAGATTTAGTCACTAAAAGACAATTCTCTAACAGCTGGTTTTAATAAATTAACCGATTTTATTAAAAATTATGTTCCTGGATTTTTGGATTAATAAACTAAATATTTTGATACCCGTTCCCCTTATGGCTTTTTACAAATAATTAGTCTATATGGAAGCTAAAAGGTAACCGTTATCGAAATTTTCTTAGTTTTTCCGATGTTATCCGGAGAATTAAGTCCGCCGTCAAAAAAGAACTTTGGACGCGAAATTAATTCAGTTTTAAATATGAATTAATTGCGTCACATCAATTTATAAAAAAACTGAATTAAATCCGCGCGAAATTAGTTAATAATAATAAATTAAACTCATTCCAATCTATGTATTGTTGAAGTAAATGTTTTTTTGTACTGTTCATGAATTTTTTAATTTTAAAAAATTTAATTCATATAGAAAATTGGATTAATTTCGCCACCAAAAATTTTCGGTCGGGAAATTCCCGCGGTGTCATTTCATGCCCCTGAATCAAATTATTCGGGTTAATCGATAAATTACCTGGGTAGTCGAGTATTCGAGAAAGGACCACAATATCTGATAATTTCGCGTGATAAGCGAATGGCTGGCTCGGGCCAACAAAAAAACAAAAGATAGTGGAAGTCCAATAATGAGGTTCCAATATTATTTCCTGAGCTTCCATTCTATAAACTTTACTTGGAAAATAATGAAAAGAATGGATTCAGATTTGAGAAAAATCAAAAATTGGAATTTGTAATTGACGAACAAAAAAATCATCATTTGAATGATGTCAGCCTCTCAGATAAAACCAGAGTGTGGCTTTAATCTAAATTATTTTATTAACCTTACAACTTGTTGGCACCACAACACAATTAACAGCCATAAAAAGTAACTTGAACAATTTAATTACAAGACCAAGATTTGTTTCAAATTTTTTGCAAGTGATAAATTAATACATGAATATCCCATCCTGATATATCAAATTTTCGCCTCTTGTCATTTTTAAAGCGAAGCTTACGTCTCTTAGGCACAATGCAATATTTCTCTTAATATATATTCTGAGTCATTTTATATATTCTTACTTCTTTAGGTTTTCAAGCCCTCTTCTTATCAAACTCTAACTTTGATACAAATAATTTCTTTAAAATAATATTCGTCGAGTATAGTCAATTGTTTGACCATTCTTACGAAAATTAGATAAGAATAAATACTTTAAATCACCAATACAATAAATAGCAAATAGCCATTCAATTTTTATTTTCCAAAGATAAGATAACGAACTAGAAATTTTAAAACTAAAAATATTTCAGTTCACCTTATCAATTCAAACTTTACAATAGTGATTTAAATTAAGTCGTGCAAGAAAATAAAATGGCAAATAAAATCAATTTGGTAACTACAACAATGGATAAAATTCCAGCGAAACTGTTCAATTCGCAGTATTTATCAGACGTAACGTTTATCATGGGAGATAAACACATTTACGCACATTCTCTGCTTTTAATGGTGCGTAGCACCGTATTTCAAGAACAATTGGAGACAACTTTAGGCGAAAAGAAAATGATTCCAATAACGGATTACAGATATGACATGTTTTATCAGCTGATTCGATTCATTTATACAGACCAATTGGAGGTCAGTGACGCAGATTATTACGATTTAATGAAATTAGCGAAGGATTATAATGTGATAAGTTTAGTGAAACAACTGCTGAATAAAACTGTTTCCGAAATGAAAATGTTTAATTTTTGTGTGGTGGAAAAACACAAAATTTGCTTAAAAATTTTAAATAATAATGATAACGCTAAGATTGGATTACTTTATAAGTTCGACAACATTTTGAGTTCAAATGCATTTTTATCGTTAAATTCAGATATCATAAAAGAAGTTTTAGAAATAGGTCAAAAAAGGGATGGCATAAGCGAATTTATGTACGCTGATGCATTGGCTCGCTGGATGAATCATTATTGCAAGCAAAACCAAATACAATTTTCTGAGTGTCGTAAAAAATTTGATCACTTAATTAGTTTAATCCGTTTTCCATCGATGTCCAGTAAAGAGGTGCGGAATATTGCAATGAAATACCCAGATTTGCTAACAAAAAGTGAAATTGTGAATATTGCCACCCATTCAGTTTACGAAGCTGAATATGACGAAGGGATATGGAATTTTAGACCAAGAATGAATATTATATGGCCTTATGAACTTAAGACTAGTATTTCTGAATACCGATCTACTGTTTATACTCATTATACCAAGTTTTCCGTTGCTTGTAAAATAATGCTGGTTGGATTTGTTTTTGGAGGGAAGAATGTATACGACGGCAGAGGGACTATCCCCTCAATTCAAATATGTGAAGATAATCATAGGTATTTGGAATATTTCACCTTCGAATTGGGTACATCAATCATTATTAACCCTAAACAAATATGTACAATTCGTTGGTGTTCTGAAACTGGAACAAATTACTGGTCTCGTAAACCGGGAACGGCGCTCATCATAACTGGTCCACAAAATGTGGTTAAAATACAACAAGCTGACGCTAACATGTTAGAAAAAGTTATTTTTGAAACCAGATGGCAGCACCTCCGATTAACCTGTACTAAAATGAATAAATATCTGATATTTTTTATAAAAATTTAATGATTTCGTTTTCTTTTCTTTAAATTAAGTACAAAACTTTCAGAATAATTTTTGCAAGGGGACAATATATTTGTGCGAACGTACTTTTACAAAAAGGTAAGTTTCGTTTACAACATTTCTTCTGATATAAAGGTAATTAGTGAAAAATCTTGGAACTGGAAGCTAGGGAAGACTAGAGCAATAATAAAAAAAAACCCACGAGAAAACTTTATTTGTACAGTTTAAGTAAATCCAAAATTTAGAAATTACAAATTAAAAAACCTTTAATTATCTAATGTTGCCGATTGTAAGTACATATAACAATCATGAAAATTTTGGACCTATCTGTTTTGAGGTCCCGTGAGTCCAAAAAAGTGGGTTTCGAAATGATGTCTGTCTGTCAGTCTGTCCGTTTGTCCGTCTGTGTCCTCTCTACAGCCCAGATGGTTTAATCAATCGAACTGAAACTTCAGATTTAAGCTTTTTTGATAAATTGGGAGGTCCCAGTGAATTTTATTCCAAATCCGTCAACCGGAAGGTTCCGCCACTCCCTTGGCCCAGAAAATTTATATTGCAAATATCTTGAAAAGTATAAGGTTGACAAAAAACTACTCAATTTTCCAAAAGTTAAAAAAAAAATAAAAATTAAAAATTATAAAAAGAAACATGAAAAAAATAAAAAAATCTTAACTTTGCAAGAAATTTGCATAATAAGTTTCTCAAAATTTGCTGTTCGCAAAAGAAAGTCGTGTGTTGGCCACACCTTAATTTTTTATACAATACAAATATCGCTTTCTTTTGACTTTTGAAAAAATTCTCAATTTTCGTGTCCCAAATGAAGACGACAAAAAAACATCAATTTTTTTTCTTTGTATTGGTAATTTATTTTTGTCTATTTATACGATTTCCGCCATTTTGAAATGTCAATTTGTATCAAATGATATGTGAGATTGACATTTATCATTTGTTGGTGTTAGTAGTAAATTTAGAGACCTCTTCCCCAATATCTCAATTGGTTACGACAATTCTACTCTCTTCTACTCTCATGCCGCCAAATCACAGGCCCACAAATAATCTTGCAAGGGAACCTTTTTTACTGTCAAATGCAAAAAAATATAAAAATTATTCTAAGTTGTAGTACAATACCGAAACCATTTTTTTTATCGGCAACCAAACCTTTTTTAGGCGTTAAAACCACTCCTTAATTTGCAAAAATGGTAATTTCATCCCATAGAAAAATAGAGATGCAACGCTTATAATCTAATTTACTATGGATTACTTGTACTTTTTATAAGGAATA
This sequence comes from Tipula helvola, assembly GCA_963556165.1. NCBI lineage: Eukaryota > Metazoa > Arthropoda > Insecta > Diptera > Tipulidae > Tipula > Tipula helvola. Next base: position 330,247,200 of record OY744483.1, on the reverse strand, counting down.
ATTACCAATTTGTTTTATCAAAAAAAGTAGAGTAGAACCCGATGTACAATATATCGAAAAAAGTGTATTTGGGTTAAATTAAAGGGTGGTTTTAAACCTTAGAAAGGACTGGGTTACCGATAAAAAATAGCTTTCGGTAACGTCTCACAGAGTACTACAACTTAGCATAGTTTTTATAATTGTTTAAATTTGTCAATTCAAGAGGTTGAATTTAAATCGTTTATAGAGAGCATCCACAATGTTCAAAATTTATTTTCTGAAAATTTGTGCCGCTTCACAATATTATGTGAGCAACGTGCTTGGCATCACTGTGTACCATTTGAGAATCCAAAATAATAAAACACAAATAATACAAAATCAGAATTAATGTTAATTAGTCAAAAGCGCCGTTCTCCAAAATTTGCTGCACCCTAATGGCGTGCCCCCATAATTTGTCATTAAGGATTATATACGACCTTATACCAAGAGAATTCAGAAATAATACCTTTAAGCGCAATTTTAATAAATCAGTTCACAAATAATGTATCGCTCAATAGCTATATATCACGTCACAGAATATATTTAGATTCAAGAAGCTAAATATAACAGTATTTTCTTTGTACAAAAATGTAAATGTGATAATGTAATACTCGCCTATGACTGCATAGGTTATACAACATATAAATGTACGCAATATTTTACATAATGAGAATAAAAATGTTTTGAACTTTTTATTTTTATTTTATAGCTATAAATCAATATGGCGTGCATCATGTTTGATCAAGTTCATCATTATTTAATTAAAATTAAAATTAAAATACAATTAATAATTTGTTGTTTTCATTTTTTTTCAATCCACAAATTTTTATTTAATTTTGTTAAAAAAAAAAAAAAGCGACATTGCTTTAATCAAATAAATTTCGTAAATACTACGTCAATTCTGTTACGCGGGTCATTGAAATGTAGATTTCCCCCATAGATAATGAAAAGAAAGACGTAGTACTACATCAAAAAAATTACGATTGACTATGAAACGACTTCTTTTACGCTCAGAGGCGGAGAAAGCTCTAAATAAAGTTGATTGTAACAGCAGACTGCAAGTTTCTTTTTTTGTTTTCAAAACTTTCGAAATATCCAAGAATATATAGAACAGTTCCACGTTTGAGGGTTTCTTCTGCCAATAAAACGAATACCCTCTTCGAAGATCTTCAGTTTTTTACTTATGCGAGCTATTCTTTATTCGAAAATATTAATACAGGCTGTATCTTGAAAGTATATAGAGGGGCGGGTGAATTGAGTGAAACCAAAACAAATAATCTAACGGAATAATACGGAGCTTCATCGATAAATTTCGTTGAAGAAATTATAGTAGCCTGTCGAGTGTCACAAGACTTTACAGAACTTTTTTGTCTTGTCCCTTCAACTTCACCTAGGCCAATCGCCTAGTGTGAATTACTGTCTCGTTTTAAAACAATCGCTCTCAAATCCCAAAAATGAAAATGGATTCAAGAAAGAGCTCCGAGATAATGTTTTTTGGCGGAAGCCAAAGTCATAAAGCACGATTAATACATAATTACAGTAAAAGATATATCAACGCTGCTAAATATCGAAATAGAGGCATCGTTGAATTCTAGCCCAAATTGCGTAATGTATTGTCAAGCGTAAATATCTGGGTTATTTGCAGCCAGGCGCCTGATTTGTCGCCCATAACATAACTTTTTAGCAATGATCTATTAGATATCAACCGTTTCGAGCTATTCTTAAGTGGCTAAAAAAATTTCTAAAATTCGCTCACTGTTGGCATTTTCACTAATTCATAAATATCTTGTTAAACTTTGAAAATATGAAGTGTTATCGTTCTTTTCTGTGATAGTGTTGTTATGACTTTGTACGGACAGTCACAATTGTTTGAAGATTTCAGGCCTAAAACGACACCTTGTTTGGATTTTCATGTGCTTGTAGGTATATGGTTTTCCCTTGTTGGTTACTATTTCTACGAAGAGTATTGTGACAACCCTTCCAAAAGCAAGTTGGCACAAAAATTACAGGCATGTCGCAAAACCTATCTTTGTAAGAATTTCAATCGGAGCACAATTGCCGAATTTGGATTTTTTTGGCTCAGAATTTAAGAACCGTGGAAGAAGAAACTTTATCGAAGGGTTACTAGTTAAATTATCGATTTTCAAAATGAACATTTCAGTTTGATTTAGAATATTAAAATTATAAAAATGTTGAATTAGACAATAATTTCTTTAAAAAATACCAAGATTTACACGCTTATTTTTTTTTTGTTTTTTTTTGTTAGACTCAAGGTAAATGTTAGAACGTTAGAAAAAAATTTCAGCGACAGACAATTCTGGTGTTTGAATAGATATCTGAAGTTTAATTTTTGTTAGCCATTTTGATGAATCATTCGACCAGAATTGCAAGTTGGCAATTAAAATTTTGCATGCAACTATTTGTTTTCTATCGGTAAGTTTTACAGGACATAGATGACAGGTAAAAATTTTGTAATTTCAATTTTTTTGAATCAGACTTAAATGTTTCTACAAGATAGCCCCTATTTCCCTATTTTTTGTGTGTTTCCGAAAACAAATTGAAATTTTAAAATTTTGGATCGTTACTATTGATTTCTTGAGCCTCTTAAGCCAGTTTGCTTTCGGCGAGACATAAAAAGCCTCTCTCTATTTGTTATGTTCAGCTAAAATATTTATGTTAGAACTTGTGTTATCGTTTTGCTACTTAGATGTGTGTTTATTTTGTAAACCCAACAATTTTGTTCTGTGGCTCTATTTGTTTTGTTAGCGAAGTCGGTAATGTCGGTTTAAATCCATAAAGCAATTCAAATTTCATAAATGATGTACATAGCTATATGTAGGATGGATGAAAGATAGCAAAATATAACCAATTATTCCATTGTCGTGGGTCCTCGGAGGAAAAGTTTCGAAGATTTCCGAAAAAGTACGGCGAGTTCTTTCTAATCTGCCATTCGACTATTAATAATTTGCAAATATTGTAGAGCCCTGATCGGTTACCAAGATTGTTACCGGAATTGTTCATTCAAGGCTATATTAGATCAAATCATCCGGAATAATTAAATTTTCATATGTTACATTTAATAGATCAATATCGAGAAATATCTTTTCAAACGGCACTTTTCAAGTTTCCCAACTTCGAATATATTTTTTATTCTGCCTAACATTTTAGGAAAAATATAGTAACGAAATCTTTATGTCCATACAATGGAGTATTATGGAACTCGTGAATTATTTTATTAATTTCAGCTTCGTTCATATAGAAATATGATTTTATAACAAGGTATATTTGGATATTGAATGTCAGGATTTTGAAATAAATCGTTTATGTTTCTTAAAAGATTTAGTAGGTTTGGTGAAATGATCAGCATTACCAGTTTGCAAGTTTTTGGATTGTGACCTAGCGATCACTAGTAGTACACATTATTCTTTACAGAATCAGACGAATTTGCACGACTTAGTGCATCTGCATTCGTGTTTTGTTTGTCTGGTTTATAAACTATACGTTAAAGTTAGTATTCTTCGCACTAGCCTGTAGAATTACTTGTTTTGTGAAGCCAAGCGAGAGGTCTGTGATCGGTGTGAATTGTGAAAAGTTGACCATATGAGTATTGCCTGAATCGTTTAACCGTCGTTAGTTCTATCGAACTATAATTACGTTCTGCATTGTTTAATACTCTGCTTGCGAAAGTAATGAGCTGGTCCGCAGAATTAACTGATTGAGAATACCGCTTATATCAATGTTGCTAGCATAATTTGAAATCAAAAAATCTTTAGGATTGAAGAAATATTTCTCTAGTAGGAAACTGGATTAAGTTTTCAAGCCACTCAGTGAGTTTCATAGAATAATTTAGTGAATGAACATAAGACATACTTTAACGGTCGAGCAGATAATAATAGCAAGATGGAAAATTTACAATATTTTGGAATTCCCAATTAATTGTCTAGATAAAAATGGTTTTGTTGTTCATCCAAGTTCCTCGGTCTCTTTCATCGGAGAGTCGGTTAATTCAGAAATTTTCAGCAGTGGTTTCGTCATTCCACGACATTTTATAATTGTTTGACCCACTTCCATAGCACAACTTTCCTGTGATGATCTAAGTGGTATCAATCGATTCAAGCTATGTATACTTAAATGGCTACATGAAAATTTTTGGAGTCCAATCCTCAAAGGTGAATCCTACAAGACGCAAAGTTATTAGAGAATCTTTATCAATTTAATCAAGGTATCAACTATCAATTTTATATTACCAATTTTTCGCCCAAACTTTGTGAGCTATACATCCCAGGTGATTTTCTTGACTGGAACAAGTGGGAAATTGATATTCTTAAGTGTTTGTTGAAACCCATGCACGCTTTAGAGAAGTTCTCAATACATAAACAAAATACATTTTAAAGCTTTTAGGTTGCTACATAGCTTTATTGGCTTTTAAAATTATTTAACAAAAAGGAAAATCTTTTGTGCGAGGGTCGTACTTTACTAGATAATATAATTTACTGTTGATAATTTTAAATGAATGTATAACTTAAAATAATTTTTAAAAGCTTTTATTTGGTCGTTGAACTAAATAACTTTTTGCTTCTATTTATTTTGAATTATTTTTTATTAACTTGAAAATTCTTCTTTTGTTGGTTTTCGCAACACTTTAATTGTACCTAATTTCCTTGTACATGTTCGAATAAATCTAAAAGCTTTAATACCAAAATGTTCCAGAATTTCAGACTGTCAGATTAACGGCTTTTCAAAACAACATCGACTAAACTTTTCGAAAAATATATTTTCCGTAATTTAGTCATGTTACATAGAAAGCTTTCGTTTGAAAATTTAATTTTTTATAGAATTTGAAACTTTTAGTGCTTTTATTGAATCTCCGACCATCGTGCAACTGTTGATAGTATTTTAAATAATTCAACAACGTGCTATAAAGCGTTACGAAAATCGTGTTAACGAGGTAAAAGCTCAATCGCTTAAACTTGATGAAAATTTAGAGTAGCTGTGGTTTTAGTTATCAAAATTCAAAACATTGCATTCTGAAACTATTTTAGCATTTTTTTTTAAATTTGACCCTTGAAATACGTCTCGTTATCATTCCGGTTTACCAGGTAAAATTATTTGTAAAAGCTTCACCATTTTCAAAATTTTTTATTCACTATACTTCACGTGTATTAACTTTATAGAAACATATTTTCTATTAAATAAATAATTTTTAAAGTAGAGCTTTAAAATAAATTTGATAGCCTAAAAGCTTAACTTACTAAATCAATGGTTATGTACTTTTTCTTTTTCAGAAAGCTACGGTGAACATTTTTGATGGCAGCCGCAATTAAAAACGCTTCTATGTTGCTATGCATGTTAAACGTTTCTAATTCTCTGAAATAAACGTCTTAATAATCATCTCATTTACAAGAGCTTTTTGTTAGGTAAAATCTTCACAAAAGCTTAAACATAGTTCTACGAATTACATTTTTTATTTTACAAAGTAAAAGCAACAATTTTACAAAGTGAGCTTTTTGTAAGCTTTTATAGTTTCTAAACAAAATTTTGTGTTATTGTTAGTAACAAGCCAAAATTTGAAATAAAAGTAATTTTTCAAATTAAATTTAATTTTGACTTTCTGAATCTTGGACAACCATTTTTTTATGTACTAAAAAGCTTTATAATTCATGGGAAATAAATCATTTTGCAAACCGCTAGTTTTCAAATAAGAAATGGTGTACCTATGTTGCGGTAGCCATCTATTAAGTTCCCTGAATCTTTTATTAAAACAATATTATATAACTCATACCTTTAAAGCTTTTGCATTTAATTTACACTCAAAAATAAAACAAAGTTTGATTACTTATTCTAAATTTCTTCATGTCTTATCCATCGGGTTCAAAAATTTGGCAACAAATTTCGATTTATTAATTCATTTTAATAAATTGATAAAAGCTCTAATAAAAAAAATCGTTTACACGGATGACTTAGAATTATTTGTAAAAGCTTTAACAATTATCAGAAATTTTTGTTGATTTTAATTCAAAACACAATAAAAGCTCAAGGTTCATTTTAATAAAAGCTGCTCTACTTAATATGCCATTAGCTTTTAATTTGTTTATCAATTCAACGAGCTTGATTAATTAAAACCAATTTTGGTTAAATCGTTAAAAGCTTTTAAATAAATTTTGGTAAAATTATAAAAAATATTTTCTAATACGCTACTAATAAGAGACTTGTAAGTTTTAAATTTAAACTAACAAGCTTTTGCTTAAACGGTGATTCGATCCAAAAACTCGTCAATAAAATGAAATATGTTCCTATAAAGTGATTTAAATTTTCTAAATTATCCAAATAATTTTTTGTTGATTTAAAATATGATTAAGTTATATTCAGAGCTTTTGTTAAGCTGGCTCGAGATTCCTGTAGCTGTATTTGATTGGGATTATCTAAACTCGTTTCCTTAACCGCATTGGTTTTTCGAGAGTATTAGGATCCGGCATTTTATTATATGTATCTGATTTTGAAATTAGCTTCTGAATCTTGACCGTGGATGAATAAGTTTCAATTCCTGGTGGAAGTTGGAACAATTGGTTGCTCAAATAGTGCGGAATTGTTGACTTTATATTCAAACTATTGAACAATAGTAATCCATGGGTTTCAAAGCAAACGGCTCATTTCTGAGTCGTAATTTAATTAACGAAGATTAAATCTGCGATGAAATGAATCCAGACATACATCTTGAAAAAGGGATCCTGAAATGATTTTTCGGTGAATTTTTGGAATATGGCCAATTTCATATCAGCGAAATTTGGCATGCTTGATGAAAATGGGATTCTAAAATGATAAAGTCCTGGAATATGACTGATTAGGATAGAACTAGGCTACTCCCTAACTGATTATGATGAAATTCGGCATGCACTGTATACTCCTTGATATCAGAATTTTATTCAAAAATCATTTTTGAATCCAATTTCCATCAAAAATATCGAATTGGATCACAATCGGTTAAGAAATAGCCAAGTTCCATTGTAGTAGTTGGCCATATTCTCAAAACTTCATCTAATCCAGTCTTTCATCTAATTTTATGTCGTCTTATAGGCGAGTATTACAAAATAAAGCTCTCGTTCCTTAAGGGTTAATTTTGCGATTTGCCTTTGTTCACATTTAAGGATAATGTTATTAGATTTAAACTCAAACAGTTTAGCTTAAATCTCAATTATTTAATTAGCAGTGGCTTTACAAATTTTTGATACCACAATTATCGGCCAAAAAAGATAAAGGCGTATCCTTTGGTTGCTGATAAATCACAATAAATTTGGTTTTGACTTATACGTGATTGAAGTCGGCTTCACTGAATTAATATTTGATATCTAATGGTTCATACATTTGCAAGTAGCCAATTACATCAATTTGAATTGATTTACCAATTTTATGAACATTAGATAATACGGTGGAGCAGATGTTAATATCAAGATGGAAAATGTTCAGTACTTTGTAATTCCCAATTACCAATCGAAGTAAAAATTATTTTTAGTTGCTCATCCCATTTTAAGTGGTATCAATAAAATATCAGGTTAAACTCTTAATTAGGTTTTTTGTAGTTTAGCATATAGGGCAGGTAGATTGTTTTATAGTAGCTATATAAGGACAATATTTGTATTGGTTAAGTACATATTTTGCTTTTTACATTTTTTTGATACTTCGGCTAAGGTCGAATTCTCAGTTACTACGGTAAATGTAGATTTTTAGTGTTGTTTTTTTGTTAAATTCCGCATTGTTTTCTATTTTATGCTCGTTTATGGTGGATTCATGGTTGTTCTTTTAAAAAAGTAAAAAATAAAATGGAGAGGGTAAAAACGATGAGGAAATTTCAACAGTTCGTGATCACGAGCTAGCAAATTTGTCTCGTTCTACCATAAATTGTGATAACAATAAAGAACAAAGTACAGTTACCTATTTTATTTCGTTTTATCCTCCATAAAAAAAGTTAACTGCATTTACCGAATTTAGCGGATTCGACCGCAGCCTTTTTAGACCTTTAGATTATTATTAGGTCGTTTTTCGTTGAGAACAGATCATTCAACAATTTCGTTAAAGTCTAGTTTTGAGAAATTCACAACCAAACAGTGTAATTTGTGTATACGTTAATTGCTAAAATTTCCTTTTCCAAAACTTTCAAGTGTTTAAAAGTGATTTAAGTTGTGTTCTACAGGAAAATAAAAATGGAAAATAAAATCAATTTGGTGCCTACAAAGATGGATACAATTCCGGCGAAACTGTTCAATTCGCAGTATTTATCAGACGTAACGTTTATCGTCGAAGATAAACCCATTTACGCGCATTCTCTGCTTTTAATGGTGCGTAGCAGCGTATTTCAAGAACAATTGGAGACAACTTTAGGCGAAAAGAAAATTATTCCAGTTACGGATTATAGATATGACATGTTTTATCAGCTGATTCGATTTATTTATACCGACCAATTGAACATCAGTGACACGGATTGGTTTGATATATTTAAATTAGCCAAGGATTATAATGTGATAAGTTTAATGAATTATTTGCTGGATAAAAGTTTTTCCGAAATAATTAATTTTTGTGTGGAGGAAGAACACAAAATTTGTTTAAAAACTTTAAATAACAAAAATAAGATTGGATTACTTTATAAGTTCGACAAAATTTTGAGTTCAGATACGTTTTTGTCGATACATTCAGATATCATAAAAGAAGTTTTAGAAATGTGTGAAATAAGGGAAGGCACAAGTGAATTTATGTACGCTGATGCATTGGCTCGCTGGATGAATCATTATTGCGAAAAAAAACAAATACAATTTTCTGAGTGTCGTAAAAAATTTGACCACTTAATTAGTTTAATCCGTTTTCCATCGATGTCCAGTAAAGAGGTGCGAAATATTACAACTAAATACCCAGATTTATTAACAAACAGCGAAATTGTGAATATTGCCATCCACAAAATTTACGAAACTGAATATAAAGAAGCGATATGGAATTGTATACCAAGATTGATTATATGGCCATATGAAGTTAAGTCTTATCCTCCAAACTCATATTTTTATACCGAGTTTACCGTTTCTTGTAACGTAATCCTGGGTGGATTTGTTTTTGGAGCGCAAGAGGTATATGATGACGAAAAGATCGTTCCCTCAATTGGAAGTATCGAATCAGGTGGAAGGTACCAACCCACATTTAACATTTTCGAGAGTAAATCACACATTCGGCCTTCTTATACTTATACAATAAAATGGTTTTGTAAACAGGAAACAAATTACGTCTCTCGAAAACCACAAACTGCTCTCATCATAAACGGTCCAAAAAATTCAGTTAAAATACTCGAAGCACACGAAACCATGTTAGAAATTTTATTTTTGAAACCAGATGGCAGCACCTTTGATTAACCTGTACAAATAGAAATTAATAAATGTAATTTTTTCATAAATCCTTATGGACGATCTTTTCTTATTTTTAAATATTTCAAAACTTTCAGAATAATATTCTTTTGCAAGGTGACTTTATACATATTTGTGGGAACATATTTTTTGCATATAGGTAAGTTTCGATTCCAAAAATTGCCTGCCACATAGGAAATGCGAAAAATCTCGTATTTTCTTAAAATTTTAGTGTTTCTTCTGGTATAACGAGAATTAGTGAAAATCTGGAAACTATAAGCTCGAGAAGAGTAGTGCAATAATAAAAAAAAATAACGTTTGACTATGGAACTAAATTTAGTTTATTGTAATAGCAGTCTTGATCATTCCGTTGTTTTCTGAGCAACAGCAAGCGGATGAATTCTACAATTATAAGTCCCTCCTCCAGCATACTAATTCATATACGATAATCTCGATTCACCCAGCGCAAAATACAATTTTTACGACTGCTAACGGATACTCTGTACGAAAAATATAAAATTTACGAAGCACAACACACATATCCGAGTTCATAGGCTGGATGTTATTAAAGCAATAGTAAGTGCTCAATGTAAAGAAACACTAGATCACCGGTAAGAGCTACAACTATGAAGACAAATTTAATGGGACTTAATACGGAATCTTGAGGAATACCATCATTGATAATTTTATATTCATTAAAAACATCATCAATCTTATAGATACGATTGAAACCACCGGAAAGTGATACCCCGAAAACCGGCATGAAGCCATTTTTAGAGGGACCGCATTGACAAAATAACTTTAATAATTCAGCCGGTTCACGTCTTCTGTCAGTTACACTGTTCATCAATATCATTCATGGCTTTGTTTAATCAAGGTTGCTTGGATCCACGTAAAATGTACTTTCGAATTTATTTTTGTAATTTTGTTACTTTGGTTTTTCTATGGCTACTTTGTTAATATAACGGTAAACTCGTTCATCCGCTTGTAAAATATAGATATACATAGATATTTATATTTGTGTTGGTTAAGTACAGATTTTGTTTTTCAAATTTTTTAAGATGTTAAGAACATTATTAGGTCGTTTTTCGTTGAGAACAGACCATTATTCAACTAATAAAAATTAGAATTCTTATAAATTGGTTAATTTTAATTTTGTTAAAGTTTTGTTTTGAGAAATTCACCACCAAACGGTGTAATTTGGTTATAAGTTATTGTTAATGTTAAAACAGTTTAAGGTAAAGGCCCTTTAGAAAACTTCCAAGTGTAAAAGTGATTTAAATTGTGGTGTGCAAGAAAAAAAATGGCAAATAAAATTAATGAAAACCCATACACAATTTATGAAATTCCGTGAAAACTATTCAACTCGCAGTTTTTGTCAGATATAATGTTTATCGTCGAAGAAAAGAACATTTACGCGCATTCTATGCAGTTAATGCTGCGCAGCATTGTATTTCAAGAGCAGTTGGAGGCAACTTTGGGAAAAAAAAAAAATTATTCCAATTACAGCTTACGGATATGACGTATTTTATCTGTTTTTGCGTTTTATTTACACCGATCAATTGAATATCAGTCACGTAGATTGGTTTTATTTAATGAGATTGGCGAGGGAGTACAATGTAATTGGTTTAGTGCAAAATTTGCTGAATAAATCTTGTTCCGAAAAGAAAATGTTTCAATTTTCTGTTTTGGAAATATGCAAAATTGATTTAAAAACTAATGTAAATAATAATACTGAAATGGGATTATTTTATAAGTTCCAGAAAATCTTGAATTCAGATACATTTTTATCGTTACATTCTAATATAATAGAAGATATTTTAAGAATAGAGCAAATCACAGATGGCGTAAGTGAATTTGTTTTTGCTGATGCTTTGACTCGTTGGATGAAGCATTATTGCGAGCAAAACCAAATGACATTTTCTGAGTGCCGCCAGAAATTTGATCACTTGGTTAGTTTAATCCGTTTTCCGGCGATGTCCAGTAAGGAAGTGCGAAATATTATAATTAAATACCCAGATTTATTAACAAACTGTGAAATTGTAAATATTGCCACTCACAAAATTTACGAAGCTGAATATAAAGAAGCAATATGGAGTTGTACACCAAGAATGATTATATTGCCTTTTGAACTGAAGACTTATAATAGTGGATATTGCTATACTAGGTTTACCGTTTCTGCTACCATGATCCTGGGTGGATTTGTTTTTGGAGGGAAAGACGTTTCTGATTTTTTCAAAGACATCGCCGCCACAATTGAGGGTGATCCTGGTGATGATGAAGATTATAAATCTTTCACCATTGCTCCGGGTTCAGCAGTTTACAGTGATTGTAGTTACACAATTAAATGGTCGTGTGAAAATGCAACAAATTACTGGTCTCGTAAACCGGGAACCTCTCTTATCATAAATGCCCCACTAAATTCAGTTAAAATAATAGAAGCTCACGACACCATGTTGGAAATTTTATTTTTGGAACAAGTTGGCCTGATTGGCATGAGAAATTCCTACATTCAGAATGCTGTATTAAAAAAACAAACATTAATCAATAGAATTAACAAAACCGGTTTTCGTTAGACACCCAACATTGATTAACATGTACAAATAAAAAATAAATACAGCTTGTTTCATAAAATGATTGATTTTGTTTACTTGGGTTAAATTTTTTTCCAAAACTACATGATTTTTTGCATGTTGAGGGTAAATACCACCGGTAAATACTGGAGGGTTATTATGATTTTTTTTCGATGGCGTATTTTTCGATACTATCGAAAAAATCGATATGACCGAATTTTTCGCCCAATTATAAAACACAAAAAACAGCGTTCAATAATAATGACAGCTAAAATCAATGTTAACAATTTTGAAATTTTCAGATTTCGTTCGTTTTTTTTTTTGGCAAAATTCAAATATTACATTACATTATATCGAATTTTTCGATAGTATCGAAAAATCCGCTATCGAAAAAAAATCATAATAACCCTCCTGGTTTCGTATATAGTTTACGTCTGTCGGGGATATTATGGTAGCAATACATTTTTACAAATAGATAAGTTTCGTTTGTAAACGGGTTGGAATCGTTACAAAGTAACTAATTATCTTCGGCCAAAATACTATTGTAACAGGGGCCTAAAGTCTCTTTTCTGTTTTATTTAATCAAGCTCTTAAGCTCAAACATTTTAATGTACACGTGTACTCTCTGGATTCCTTCCTTTATTAAAAAGACGTTTGACTTTTTTCTATATCTGTGCGTGTGAATCGAGGCCGTTCTCATGTTTTCCCTTATTTAAACATATTCAAGCCGTCCGTTTAGAATAAACAAAAAAAAAATTGAGCACACCAGCCCGATACTCTATAGGTTGATTGATTTATTGGGGCCTAGGATCAAATCTAAGCCTGACTTCTGGATGGCCATGGCCAACAAACACCCACTTTTTACTTATAAAAATCAAAGGAAGGGAGAGTCATTTGGCTCTCACTTTAAATCTATAAATTAATATTCAAATAAAATAATTTCTTTGTCATCCTATTGCTTAATGCCCTCCGAATTGAGCCAATTTCTGGTTCGGATTCAGTGATAAATATAAATAATCGGCTCGCGAAAAAACCCCACAAATTAGGCTGCAGTGAAAATGATGTATTTTTTAATCAAACTGTTATGATGTTAATTATAAGCTTCTTACCACACGGAGTAAAAATTTGGATGAACCTAATACCATTACACTTTTAAAGTTTTTATTAAAGCTTCATTTAACGTGGAGCCATTGACAGTAAATTAAATAATTCAATAACATCATAAAACATTGAAAGCGTGCTAGTATTACGAAAATTGGGTAAAGGAATTAAAAGCTCGCTGGTTTGAACATTACATTAACCTTTACTTTATGGAAACTTTGAAATTGTTTCATAATTTCACTCTAAAAGCTCGGTTAAGTTACTAAATCACCGGTTCAGAATTTTTACAGTTTTTGGTCTTTGTTTGAAAGCTATGCTATATAGCTTTCAAACGTTACAAAAAAAGGTCAACAAAATATAAAGCTTAAAACCTAGTAAATTGCTTATTTTAATTTTCACAACCGTACTCGAAGATCATGAAACTAGTTTACATTGTGTTTTACAAAAGCTTTTATTGCATAATTATGGAAGGGGAAAAATGTCACAAAAGCTTCAACGTATAATTTGAGAGTAGTGACTCAATTTTCGAATTGGGCCATACAATTATAAGGCACTGAATCGGATGTCTATTATTTAGGCCCTTAATTCTAATTTTAAAAACAGTATTTACTCGAAGCTTTGGATTAATTTAAAAATGTTGCTAAACCATTTTTTATTTAAAGCTTTTGCAATCAATTGATTTATTAACTTTTTTTTTCTTTAAATTTTTAATATTTAAAGAAAAGCTTGATTAAGTTATTTTTGATTTCGTCATGTCTACTGAGTTTAGAAACTTTTGTTTTAACTAATTAATTCGTCATTTTAACATATTTATTAAAAGCTCATCTGACAGCAACAACATTTTTACGGCCGAGATAAAATTATTTAAAAAAATTCAACATTGACAAACAAAGTTAGGCTTTCTGAAACACTAGCACAAAATGGACTTAACTTGGTTAAAGTTTTAGATATTAAGATTTACATCAGTTAAATAATGAAAGCTCATTAACTTTAACTTCAAGAGAGAACTTTCAAACGAGAGCTTTAAATTGTTAAAACAAAGAAAGTTTAAGGATTTAAATAAGATATGGACCACCACTCGAGCTACCAATGTTTTTTTCATAATAGGTACAGCTAATTCTAGTGAAATCGATAAAAGATTTTAAATTTAAGCCAACAAGCTTTTTGTGAGTAAATATTTAGTCGTTGATATTGCTTATCACAAAATTAAATTTGTTGTTAACTAGTTTAAATCCTTAACAACAAAATTAAATTTGGTGCTATATATGTTATTTACAAAATCTTTCATTAATCATAGAGCTTTTGGATGACTCAAAATATAATTAAGTTATACGAATAACTCTTAGTTGCTGGTATATTTAATTTAAGTGTATATTTGAGAGCTTCTAACATAAAAGCTTAAGAAGCTTTTAAAAAAATAATTGACTTTTAAAATTGGCTCAAAAGCTCAAACATATGTCGCTTTTAATTTTCTTAATTGATCGTTTGAATCATAAATAAGGTTTGTACTGACAATTTATGAAATATCGTTTATAACATACGTGTATTAGATATTCAAGTGAGCTGTTTTAGCATAAGATATACCTTTTCAAAATTCCAAAACGTACAACACCCTAATAACATCCTATACACATTAAAATTCCTTACTTCCTTTTCACGAAACACTCATAAAATTTGTTAAATATGAGATCGTAACTTTAAACGTTGTATAATTTAGACACAAAATACCTGTGACGATCGTTGAATTAATTTATCAACTAGAGACGCGTACACTGTAAGAATCGAACATTTTTATTATATGATAATTTAATTTCTATAAAAACTGACTTCTGTATTTAGAAATTATTTATGGTTTCGAATTAATTTAGAGAATTTGGTAAAAATGGTAGGTGGTATTTGTTGGTTGTGTTATTGTACACGACACACAAGTTAATTGAATTTTAATTTCGATGTGTATAGTGGAAGATTTATTGGTATGCGACGTGACAAATTTTAAGTCTCTCTCACAATTTAGATTATGGTAATAAAGAATTTATTTTGCGGATGCTATAGTATGATTGTTAGAAGTGTTAAAAATTAATATTTGAGTTATATTATAAAGTCCAGGTATCACACTGTTTATTTTATTAAATGTCCCACTGATAATCAATTCGTAAAATACTACATCAACTGTGCAAGAAATCAAAAATTTAATCATGCATTCTTCTTATACATTGTATGTTTACATATTTATTCCCAATTTCCAAGTAAAGAGATCTTTACTCTTAAATGTTGTTTAATATAGTGTTCAGTTAATTGGTTAAACGACGAATACATTTATGTGTATAAAGATTTGGCGATACAACCTTGTTAATAGTTGTTTACTGCAGTTACCAATTCCATTGTTATACTTCTAAATGTTGTGTTCACAATTCTTGTTTTTTTGTTTTTTGTGTTTTTGGGATAAATATTAGACTAGACATTTGCAACAACAATAACAACAAGTAACAATATGCGAGGCAAACACAAAAAAAAAAAAAAATTGAATTAAATAATCGTGATCCAACTAAAATACGTTTTTTTGCGCTGTTTTGCTTTTTTATTTTAATTTAATCAATTTGTTTAAAATAATAATAATAATAATGACAACAACAACAACCAACTAATACGTATTATGTCAAATAAAATGTAGCTCTAAGTCAATTGAGGTTAACAGAAAAAGGTTAGATTTATTTCGGTTTCTTAATTTTAATGTCAAGTATTATATTGTTGTACTGATGAATCATGTACATAGCCTTGGCGTATATACTAGGCTAGATTTAATGATTGGGTAAAAAAAAAAAAATTTTGGTGCACAAATTTTATTTTTTGGTTATCAATTTTTTTTTTTGTGTTCTTAAATAATTAACCGTAGAAAGACGATTGTTATCGAAATTAAAATTAATGTGCAAAATCTAAATAGTTTAAGATCTTAATAATAATTTATGTATGTAGTTTTTTTTGGTGCACAAATATTTTTTTGTGTTGAGATTTTAAAATTTTTGTTCATATTTTGATTTTTGCAGAATTTCTTATTTGATTTGTTGCATAAAGTACGAAAACATAAAAGACATGTTAAAATTAACTTTCAAATATATTTATTTGATGCCCGAAATACCGACTGACATCAAGTCAGTAGTATCATTGTCCTCGATATCAACATGATCAGAATGAGTACGAAGTATGATCTGGGAAATAGTTCCAGTAATAGCCCTGCAAGCAGTATGCAGTAAACCAACAAATTTTGCTTGTGAGGACTTTGGTAAAGCCCTTAAAAATTGTTTTACGTATAGATGCTTTTTTCTTAATTTCCATTAAGCTATGTGAAGTAGAAGAAGTTTCACTCAAAAAAGTTAATTTTTTTAAATTTATTAAAATAAACATTTTTAATACCTGAGAAATGTTACCTCGACATTGAACTTTCATTTCAATGGCTCTTTTGATACTAAATAATATAGAAAAAGCACCATTCAAGCTTTTATCTATTTGGGAAACTAAAATTTTAAAGCTTCATTTTTTAAGCTGCATTTCGCACATTAAATAAAAAAAGCTCTAAAAAAGGTAAAGATTAATACCATTTTTAACAAATTCGAAAGCTCTGCGTGTATAGTGTTTTGATAATAAGTTCAAGGAACTAATTAAGTAGGCTGGTAATTTCTTGGAATTCAACAAATATTCAATATTTTAAAAGCTACTGGATTACTGAATATCGTTTCAAGCTTTTATTTAGCTAAATCTCTCTAACTAAATAGCAGCTTGTAACGAACCATAAGCAGCTTTATAAATGTATTATTAATATTCAATTTTAAGCTTTATCTGGCTTATGAAATATTAATTTAGGTTTTAACCTCTAAATTTGTAAAAAACCGCAAGTATAATGCAAGTTCAACGATTTAGTTTGTTTTTAGCTTTTTGGTTAATTGATAAAAACACGAACTCGCTAAATAATTAAAAGCTAAGTTAAATTAATTTATGAAATTTTTAAAAACTGTCTTAATTGTGGCCGATTGCGGCTTTTATTTTCGAAGTTTTAACGAGTTTTTTTTTTCAAATTTTGGTCTCATAATATTATCATACATACTTGTTTTCAAGTTTTAAAGCTTGTAGAATTTTTTCGACTAGACTTTAAATAATTTTCACAAGCTACTAGTACCTCTGGATTTATACTTGGTCCCAAGCTTACCTTGCCACAATAAGAAAATTTTAAAAAATAAAAAAGCTTATAGTAAATTAAGAGCAGTGAATACTCGTCTCCATGAGGAGTGCAGATGTTTTGCCAGCACCAGACAGTTCCGTGAGAAAATCCTAAATGTATCAGATGACTAAGCTAACCATTATGTATCATCGTTGCATTATATAAAACAAAACATGTTTTAGTACGACATATTAAACCACCAAGGTTTTCAAGCCCTTCACCTCAAACTTTAACTTTGATACAAATAATTTCTTTAAAAAAAAATTCATCAACCAATTTTACGAATATTAGATAAGCATACATACTTTATCATAAATGTTAGTTGTTAGGGCCAAAAATAGATTAAAGCTTTGCACTAAAGGTGGTAAATAAATTTATTTTGACGATTTTAATGAAACAAATTCATAGCAAATTGCCATTCAATATTTATTTTTCAAAGATAAGATAACGAATTAGAAATTTTAAAATAAAAATATTTCAGTCACCTTATCAGGTTTATAAAAATGATTTAATTAATTTCCAAACATATTTATTTGATTCCCAAAATACTGATTAAAAATTGACGCTGTTCTAATCTAATTCCATTATTCTTAGGAGAATAAAACAAAGCAATTAAATCAAGTTTGCAGGCTACCAAAATGCAAAGGATAACGCGACACTCATTTAGTCAGCAGTATCATTGCCCTCAATATCAACATGAGCAGGAAGATCAAGAAGTAAGATCTAGGGTATATTTCAAGTTATAGTCCGGCAAGCAATATGCAGTAAACCAATAAGTTTTGCTTGTGAGGACTTCAGTAAGCCCCATTATACCTGTTTTTGCCTATAAAGCTTTGAACAATTAGGTTTCCGTTACAAAATGCCGATTATTAATGCAACGCTATATCAACATTTATTTGAAAGCTTTTCAAGAATTAAATTAGTTTCAAAATAATGATTTTAAGCTTTACTTTTCTAAATTTCTTGAAAGCTATGTACATGTGAAGAAGAGCTTTCATTCTAAATTAAAACTCTACTTTGGAAGCTGCATTTAGTTCATTCAATAAAAAAAGCTGTACGTAAAAGTAAGGGTTAACAACATTTTTAACATAATCAAAAGTTCTGAGGGTGAGAAATTAAATAGTTGATTGATAATTTCTTGAAATTCAAACAATATTTTAAAATCTGCTGCATAACTGAAAATCGTTCTAGGCTTTTAAATAAATTAGTTGAGATATTTAGTTAAAGCTTTATCATGAGACAGCAGCTTATAAGAAACCTTAAACAGCTTTATGAATCTATTATTAAAATCCAAATTTAAGATTTTTATCTAGGTTTCAACGCCTAAATTTGTAAAAAACCGGAAATACAATTCATTCAGAGCTAATAATTTAGTCAGTTATATAAGGTTTTAGATTAACTGATAAAAACTAGGCATCGCTAATTAAATTAAAGCTCAGTTATATTTATTTATATGTATTTTTGAAAAGCTTTCTAAAATGTTTATCAATGTGTTTTATTTTTAAAATGTTAATGAGCTTGGTTCCGAAATATTATCAGTTTACTTGTTTTCAAAATTTAAAAGCTCAACTTTTTTGTAAGTTTTAAAAACGTTACAGTTTTTTGAGTAGATTTTAAATTATTTTTGCAACCTAACACTTCTTGATTTGCTTGCTCCGGAGCTTGTCCCGTTAAAAAAAGACAATTTTAAAGATTTTGGGGTAATTATTAATTCGTAGAAGCTTTTGTAAAAAAAATGTAAACTTCTTTCATGGGAAGACCGACATTGATAGTTTTTCACTTGTTTCGACCCAAGATGTAGAATAAAGCTTTAAAACGTCTAAGTTTGTAGTAAGCTAAAATTCTGCAGAAGTTTAGAACCATTAATTTAGTAAATTAATTAAGTTTTTATAGCCAAACTTTTAATTATGCTAAAAATTAATTAAAATGAAAAATAATTTTTTAAAGCTTTTAACACGTTCTGTTCGATCCACAACCTACGGATTTAGGTTGAAATGTATTTTTAAAAATTTAATAAATCTTCTTATTTTGTGAAAGCTTTTTTGAACTTTTTTGTAAAAGCTTAGAAGCCCTCGAAAAGATTTACCATTTGTTTGAATTTAGATTTGGCGAGGTTGCTGATATAGACAACATTTTTTTAAGCTTTTAAGATTAGGATTTGATATTATCAATAAAGCCTACAAAGGAAAACTTTTAGAAACTCTGAATTAGTGTAAATTGTGAGCCCTAATTGTTTGCCACGATATACTACAACTATCATAAAAGTTTTAAGGAAACTCCAAGCTATTAAATTTTTTATTTTATTGATGTTTTAAAAACTGTAAATAGCAGGAATTTTTCTTAAATGTCATTTTGACGCTGGTTGCTTTCAAAAATATCGTATAAAGCTTTGAATAGTCTATTTTATGGTAAAGCCATTTTTCTAAGCTCCCGGCTTGTAAGCGGTTCAATAATTAAGCAAATTATAATTGCTGTGCTTGGAAAGTTGTACAACTTGTGAGCAATGATTACTCATCTCCATGGGGAGTACAAATGTTTTGTCAGCACGAGGACTTAACTGTTTTTACCTATAGAGTTTCGAATAATTTCCGTTACAAAACACCGTTTATTAATACACCGCTATAAGCTCATCAAAATCCATTTGAAAGCTTTTCTAAATTAAAATTCTATTTTGGAAGCTGCATTTAGTTCATTCAATAAAGAAGCCTTAAGTAAAGGTAAGGGTTTACAACATTTCTAATATAATGAAAAGCTCTGAGAGTACGGCGTTTTGATATAATTTTCAAGGGATTAAATAGTTGATTGATAATTTCTTGAAATTCAATCAATATTTTAATATTTTAAAAACTGTCACATTACTGAAAATCGTTTCAGGCTTTTAAATAAATTGGTTGAGATATTTAGTTAAAGCTTTTAAGAACCCTAAAACAGCTTTATGAATCTATTATTAAAATCCAAATTTAAGATTTAATTCTTTAATTCTAGGTTTCAACGCCTAAATTTGTAAAAAACCACAAATAAAATTCAGTGCTAATGATTTAGTCAGTTATCTGAGCTTTTAGGTTAACTGATAAAAATTAAACATCGCTAATTAAATTACAGCTCAGTTATATTTATTTATACGGACTTTTGAAAAGCTTTCTAAAATGTTTGTCAATGTGTTTTATTTTCAAATTTAATGAGATTTTTTCGAAACTTAGCTCCGAAATATTATCAGTTTTCTTGTTTTTATACTTTAAAAGTTTGTGATAAGTACATTTTTTTTTACGTTGTTAAATTTTTTGAGTAGATTTTATATTATTTTGGCAACCTTATACCTTTTGGCTTACTTGGTCCGAAGCTTACCTCGTTAAAAAAAAATGAAAATAAAAAAAGCTTTATGATTATAACCGTTGTTACGTGAAATAAAGTTTAAGTTGTTGTGCTAACTATTAATTCGTAGAAGCTTTTGTATAAAATGTGAGCTTCTTTCATGAGCTTCGGATGCAATTGCGTCAGTCGTTCATTTTTGTTGCGCTTTTTTTATCAGACCAATATTCACAGGTTTTAACTTGTTTTGATCCAGATTGTAGAATAAAGCTTTAACACGTATAAGTTTTTAGAAAGCTAAAATTATGTAAAATCTCTGAACCATTAATTTAGTGAGTTAACTAAGCTTTTAGACTAACAATTTTAAAAATGTCCAACATTATTTTGACCAAGATCTCTTGTTTAGAACGAACGCTTTTATTTTAGATTGATTAGCTGAAATATGTGCTCGAAATTTTTAAATTAAAACGCTTTCAATTTAATTCGATTTAAGCTTTACTTTTAAAATTAAAAATTATTTTTTAAAGCTTGTAGCACGTTCTAAGTTCCAAGCAATAGGTTTAGCTCAAAATGAATTTTTAAAAATTAAATAGAACTTCTTATTTTGTGAAAGCTTTTGTGAACTTCTTCGTAAAAGTTTAGAAGCCCCCAAAAAGGTTTACCATTTGATTTAATTTAAATTTGGCGAAGATTGACGATACCGGATATATTTTTTTTAAGCTTTTAAGATTAGAATTTGATACTACGAATAAAGCCTAGAAAGCTCTTATACCGCGGTTTAGTACAACCCTCATAAAAGCTTTAAGATAGGTCCAAGCTATTAAACTTCACTTCTTAAGTTTCAGAGTTTGTTATTTTGTTATCCGGCGATTTTCCAGAGCGTTGCTGTGAACCATCTAACAAGCAACAAACTGACAGCAGGCTTTCGTTGTTCTTCTGGTTATTAATTTTGTGGGATCTGATGGTTAGACGTAGTAGATGTCAGATTAAAATTCAAATTGAAGCTTTCTGGCTTATAAAATATTAATTTAATGCTGAATTTATGACATAGGAACATAGGAACATAGGAACATAGGAAGATAGGGAGTGTGATACGACCAATTAAATTATTTAAAATATCACAAGCCCCGCCTATTACTTCCATGCTCTAGTTGAAAAATTTCTTACTTTTGATCAAAGTAGGCTAGTAGGTGGGGCTGGTGACATTTTAAATAATTTGGTTGGTCGTGTCACACTGCCTATCTTCCTATGTTCCTATATCATAAACACAGCATTATAACGCGTGAATTTGTAAAAAAATGCAAGTATAATTTAGTGCCAATGATTTAGTCAGCTAGAGCCTCTATCTAGCTTTTAGGTTAATTGATAAAATCTAGAAAACGTTCAGTTAAATTATTTTATGAAATTTTGCAAATCTGTCATAAATTGTGGATCAATGAATTTTGAAATGAATGAGCTTTTTCAAAATTTTGGCTTCATACTGTTATACTTTTAAAGCTTGTGGTAAGTTTAATTTTCTTTTGTAAGTCTTTAAAACTTTTACAGTTTTTCGAGTAGACCTAGCACTTTTGGATTTACTTGGTCCGAGGCTTACCTCGTCAAACAAGACTATTTTGAAAATAAAAATAAAGCTTTTTAGAGTAAATTAAAAAATGTTGTTACGTAAAATTAAGTTTAATGTTTTGTGGTGTTTACTCGAAATATTTAAATCGTAGGAATTTTGTAAACAAAGACGTAAACTTCTTTCATGAGCTTCGAATCCGCTTGCGACAGTAGAGAAAGCCATTAATTTTTGTGGAGCTTTTTAAGGGTAGGATTTAACTTGGTGTGAAACAAAATGTGAAATACAGCTTTAAGTTTGTAGAAAGCTAAGTTATACAAAAGTTCATAAGGATTAATTTAGTGAGCTAATTAAACTTTTAGACTAACGATTTTAAGAAAAACTAGTTTTAGTTAACAATGTCAAATCTTTTAACGCGGTCTGAATTCTAAGATACCAGTTTAACTTATTTAAATGGGAAAAGCTGTATGTATTAACTTTTTGGAACTTTTTCTTAAAAGCTTAGGAAGCCCTAAAAATGTTTACTAATCATTTGTTTGAATTTAAATTTGGCGAAGATTGACGATACTAGACAACATTTTTTATTTAATTAAGATTGTGAACTTGTTGAGACTATCAATAAAGCCCAGAAAGCTCTAATTAAAATAAATTCATCAAAACATTGCTGATAGGTCGTACAGCTTTGTAAGGAAAACTTTTAAAATTTATTGGTGTGCAAATTTAGTATTTAAGCCTTCAATTTTTACTGCGAAATACTGCAACGCTCATAAAAGCTATAAGAAAGCACCAACCACTTTTTATATTAAATTTTTTGTTTTGTTGATATTTTTAAGTTTAAAAACGGCAAATGCCTTGATGCGGTTTAACTGGTTGCTTTCAAAAATATTTATAAAGCTCTGAAACTTCTAAGTTTGATAAAAGTAAGTTTTATGAAAATGCGTTAATAAAAATGTTTTTAAGCTTTTTTGATTATTACAGGAGCGCCAGACAGTTTTTGTGACAATTCGATTTCTTTCCTAAATTGCTATAAATAAGTTGAGGTCTAGTTGTTTTGTTTTTAGAATTTCACGCTGAAGGTCCAATAAGCTATCAAAAATATCAAACTTTGTTTTAATGTTCGCCCTCAGCTTGCAAGCGGTAATAATTAATCAAAAAAAATTGCGCCGTTCGGTGCTATTCAGCACTTGAGAGCAGTGAATTCTCGTCGAAAAGAGCCAAGACAAATGTTTTGCCTGCATCAGACAGCCTAGTGAGAAAAGTCTAAGATTATATATCATCATTGTTGGGCTAGTGTTGTTAATGAGATGGCATATCCCATGTTATTTCGTTATCAGGCGATCTCTCTTTGCAGTCTGTGCAATCTTTCTCAGTATCTCATAAAATTCATAGTATCGCCTGAAAGTTATGCCAAGTACCTGATTCTTTCGTTTAGTATGATTTTGGGGAAGTAGATAATATTGTGACGTTCGGACATGTTTAGACGCAGTAGAGATCAGGCTGCCTCCTGTGTTGTTAATGCTGTTAAACATTTGTATTCGCTTGCTTTTTCAAAAAACTGCGTTTAGATTTTATCAGGAACTACCCTCTCAGGCTATTTACAAAAGTACTTACGCAAGTCCCGGTTACTTACCATGCCTTATTATGCCAAACTCTTGTCAAGGTAACTACAAGTGATATTGATTATTTGTCCGATTATTTTTAAAAGTTTCAAAGAGTTCGGCTTGATGCTTTGCAACTGTCTTATCCGCGTGAAAGGCAATCTTGTGCTGATCAGTCGCTCTTTGGTGCGGTTAAATGGTTTAAAAGATGCATGGATTCTAGGGAAGACATTAGATATCTCTGTAATATGACCAACCAGTCGACAATTTTTTTTCTGTCTGTTGTTCACTCAGTAGTGGCAACATAAACAATCGTGACGGTTGTCGTGTAATTATTTTAAATTATAATAATAAATATTGTGTGGCCAGACCATAGAAATAACTAAGCAGCAGCTTCGGTGACCCCGACGCGTCCATCATTGGTGACCTCGATGTGATCATCATTGTTGACCTTGCGAATAATGAAGAAAAACCTAACGAAAAAAAGCAGTTTTGAAGGCTATAATTAAAATGCCTGCTTTATATTCCTTAAGCCTTGCAACAAGGTGGTAGAATCTACCAAGTGTTGACCTAAAGTACCAAATATGAACCAATTGGCCTAATATGTACGCTTCCAGAAAAGAGCTTGTTGAGAAATCCAGATTTAATTTACAATCACCCAAGACAAAATGAATATCAATATACAAAAGGCAGTGTCCAGTGTCCATTTCAGCCAAGTCTCGTGATAATTAGTCAAAGGTCGAACAACTCCAAAAAAACTTTAATGATTTCTTCATTCACCTCATCCTAGAGGTAGCCAAAAATGTCAACCCAGTCAAAGTCGTCTTCGCAGCCTCTATCGCAGTCCAAGTCATCATTGCCAGTCAAGTTCAGAAATAGCCCCGGGATACAGCGCCACTATTCGTTAATTGTAAAAACACGAAATTTGGATGGTTGATGAACTAACATTTACCTTTCTTGGGTATTCACCTGCAAATTTACTTTACCGACAAGCATTAAGCATGCCTAGTGAACTATTCCTATATGCCTCGTGATGTATTTCACTGCAAGGATGCTCTGGATTAGAAAATTCAAAAGAAATTCCATTTGAAGCGGCTTGCTGATTAAGAAAATTATTTTTTGGCATTTGCAAATGGAAAACCATACATGATGATCGTTTGAAGCTGGCATACATTTGTATATAGATCTGCCCCTACTTTTTTGGAATGTTTGCTAGCCAAATCTTCTGTATATCTAGCTCTTTCCTAAATGTAAAGCGAAATGTCTGTTTATTTGTACGAAGTAATCTTAAAAACCTTCTGGGTGGGCCACATTATAAACGGCAAAATATGAACGAAATTTGAAAAACCAGGACATTTCGAATTCGTTTAATGGCGACAATCATTCACTTGTTACAAATCGGAAATTTTAGATTCTGATCTACTGATCAGAACTGCTATGAATGAAAATCAAACACAAACTCTCACGCTTCGTTTGCATTTCCATGAGGAGCATTAGTGATATCTGTGATCAGTAATTCTAACCCTAAGACGGGATAAAATCGTAACAGATAAATCACCCATTTTTGTACCGAAACAGATGAAGAGATCAGTGAAATCTCTTTTAAAATGTTTCAAATTCGCTACCTTTGATTTATCATTAGGGTGTGCCGCTAAAAGTTTATTGATGATGAAATTGTTTGGTTAACGTAGATATCAAATTTGAATGAAATTGGTGCATAATTACAGAAGTTCCATTTGGGGCTGGGATGGAATATCTTAAAAAAATCTTGGCCCAAATCCAAGAAATATTACGGAACACTACTAATTATCCTTAGTTCGAAACCATATACATATCAATAATTAGACTTTCAAAAGCCAAATATAATTTTAACATGCATAACAACTCCGGGCCGTTTAACAAGATCCCAGCACCAAATGGAACTCGCACGTTTGACACTGGATTTTAGTGAAATTTTTTATCTGAAATATTTTGTAGATTCTATAATTAGTTCTTTATGTATGATAAATTCAATTAATTTATGGCCTGAAGATTTTTTGTTCGTTTAAATGTTCGGTAAGACAATTTTTTTCATATGAAAACTTTAGCGTAGAACAAGAATTGACAACATAAAGGTCTAACCATCCTCAAGGTTTCTGAAATGATGATTTCCAATAGTCTGGTCTGCAGTTTGTTGAAATCTGAAATATAATTCAAGTCATATCTAGATTCGCCGCTTGAACACAGAAACACACAATTTTTCTGCGCTATACGGATTATTCCTGTAATGCATTTGTATGCACAATCATGTAAGAATAACTCAAGAAAATTTAATATCATTTTCTTACAAACAAAAAAAAAAAAAATTTGTAATCATTTTTAATTAAAAAACAATGTTATAATTTTTTTTTTTTTTTTTTTTTTGAATTGTGTGTTAATTATTATAGTTTTCATTATTTACCCTACACGAGTAAACGTCCGCAGTGGTTATGTAACCATACAGTAAATAATAATAAAACTCTCTGATTAAATAATTTATTTATAAAAACAAAAAAAAAAACTGAAAGTTGAACATCAAAATATTTAGCAGGGTTGTAATTAATCCATTAATTTTAAATAAATTTTTATTTGTTAGTTTGGTGTATCCATATCGAGTATGTACAATATGTACATAATTATGCTACAATTATTATTATTAATTAAGATTTATAAGGGCGATAATTTATTATGTGCATTTTAATAATCTTCTGCATGCAACTTGTTTTTGTTTCTGTAATTGCATACGTCATTATCCATCGATTGGTTTATGGATATATAAGTTTGCATTTTTATAAGCTTCGTACCAGAATTGAAGGGTGATCCAAACATAATCTATTGCGTTACGTAAGTCATCTTCATCCCAATAAATTTGTTACCACAAAACTTCAGCCGTCTCTAATGCTTTCTATTGTTGGTTTATTTGTTAATTAGAAAAGCAGTCAAGTCCGCAGTAGTAATCAAAGTAGTTGCAAATTATTTTATGGCACCGTGACACTGGCCTCTCTAAAACATTATCCCTAATTTTTTTTCCTATATCCATTATACATCTTACATTTTTTTTTTGAAACGTTATAATAAAACGACTTAATTTTAGACCTAGAGAATGGAAGTTACTGTGCCATAAAATTCAATTTAAATTTGAATATTCCTTGAAAGATGTTTCAAGTTGCTTTTTGGTTGGTTTAATCCATTGTGTTAAAATTTAATCGAAGAATGTATTTGATTCTGGATATTTCTTGTAAATTGTAAAATTTTTTTTAAACAAATTTGTAGATGCTTTAACCTTAAATTCTGGAAATTTTATAAATTCTACAAAATCTATAAATTTTTCAAAAAGTTTAATACATCTCATAAATTCACTGAATGCTACCAATTTTTGAAATTCTTTAAATTCCATATTCACGAAAAGTCCTAATCTAATTCTCGTTCAGTTCTATTAAATATAACGCCAAATTTTATAAATTCTGTTCACTGTCTAAATTTTTAAAATTTTCTGGATGCTAATAATTCTGTCGAAATTTTAAATTCCATTAACGTCTATTTTTGAAAATTCGACTGTAACAATAATTATTTTCTTAGAACCACCAGTTTTTATAAATTCTGAAATTTCTTTATAAGTACTGTAATTTCTTAAAATGTTGCGATGCTAATAAACAATTTTATAGATTCTGTAAATTTCGTGAAAGTATAAGTTCCGTAAATTCTATAAATTTTATAAATTCTATTAAGTTGATAAATACTTTAAATTTCAAAATAACTTTAAATCTAGTGAATGAAACAATTTTTTTGAATTAAGAAAAATCCATAAAATCTAGCAACTTTCAATTTAAATTTTAGAAGTTCTATAAGTTTTGTAATTTTTTTAAATCTTTGAAATTTTGCAATTCCACAAATTTTGAAAATTCTGTCTATCCTCTAACAATTTTTTCCTTAGAACTACTAATTATTGTAAATCAATAAAATTATAAAAATTTGTACAAACTAATCTGTAACATTAAATTTGCGAATTCTTTAAAATTCTATTAATTCTGTAAATTATATCAATTCTGTTTTTAAAATACTTAAATTTTATAGTTTTAATAAATTCCGTATATTCTCCTTACAGTTCTAAAAAAAACCTCAATATCCTACAAATTTTGCAATACCTATTCTCTAAATTCTCTAACCATTCAAATTTTGAAACCTGAATAAATTTTGGCAATTTTAAATTTTGAGATCGGTAAATCCTGTAATTTCTTTAAATTTTGTATAAACTCCAAAAAATTAATAAATTCTGTAAATCGTGGAACATTAATTCTGTAAATTTTATAGATTTTGAAAATTTCGCAAATTTTTTTATTTTCTACCTGGTGGATATATACTTTTATTTGTGAAAATTCGATAAACTCTATCAATCCAAACATAAATTCGAAACTCTAATTCGTAAATTTTATAAATCCTGTGAAGGTCAATTTTCGTAACTCTGAAAAATCTGCAGTTTGGGTTTGAAATCCTGCGTAAATTCCTAAAGTAATTTTGAGGAATTCTGTAAGTTCTGTAAAACTCTTCTGAATCAATATATTCTAACAATTCACTATAAATTCTGGAAATTCGGTCGATCTTCTAAATTAAAGAATTTAGTTTGCAAATTCCCTAAATTCTAAATTCATATGATATGGAATAGGTACCAATCTAATTTTCTTAAATTTGATAAGTTTATTTGTAAAAATTTTCTTGAAAAATTTTTAATTCTTTTATTTTCACTAAATTCTGTTGATTTTGTAAAATCTTTAAATTTCCTAACCACTCAAATTTTATAAGTTTCATTCTGAAAATTTCTTTGACTAAATAAATTCCAACCTAAACACTATTTAATAAATTCTAAAAATTATTATTCTTAAATATCCTGTAATTTCTGTAAATTTCGTAAAACTTAAAATTCTGTGAGTTCTATAAATTCTGTAAATTTGGTTTCTGTAAAGTTTGATAAATTTTATGAATTGTGATAGTTAATAAGTTCTAAATTTTTTCAAATTTAATGAAATTCTATAAATTGAGTGAATGCTACCAATTTTCTTAATTCTAAATCCATAATTTTGATAATACCTGCGGAAACTCCTAAAGTATATATTTAAATTTTAGAAATTCTATTAGTTCCGTAAAATTCTCCTAAATCTTTAAAATTTGAAGCCCGAACCAGTCCTGTAAATTCCAATTCTATTAATTATTTCTTTAGAACCACTAACTTCCATAAATCCTTCAGACTGTAAAATTTTTTCCAAAAAAATCGATAAATCCTGGAAATTTAATAAATTCTGTTTATTTCTTAAAATCTTTAAATTCTACAAATTCTGTTAAAAATTCTTATACACTTAATAAATTTACTGAATGCTAGCAATTTTTTTAATTCTAGAAACTCCGTATTAACGAAAAATCCTCTTAATTTTTATAATTATAATAAGTTCTCGAAATTCCGTAAAAACCGTTTCAATTCTGTAAATTCTAACGGTTCGATATATTTTAAAAATAATATTTTTCTTATTAATTTTCTAAATTTTGATGTTAATAATTCTGTAGATTTTATAAATTCCATAAACGTTTCTTTCTGAAATTTTTTTTTAACTTACTGAATCCTAACTCTAACAGTAATAGTTTCCTTGGAACCACCAAATTTTATAAATTCTGAAATTTCTCTATAAATACAGTAATTTTATAAAATTTTGCTATGTTAAATAATTCTATAGATTCTGTAAATTTTGTGGAACTCTACTAAGTTGATAAATATTTTAAATTTTATAAATTCTGTAAGTTCTGTAAACTCTTTTAAATTTAACAATTCTACAAATTTTGAAAATCCTGTCTATTAAATAAACTCGGTTATTCCTATAAAATTCTTTTAATTCTGCAAATTTTATTAATTCTGTAAATTCTAAAAAAAAAGCTTTAATTTTATCAATCCACTGAGTGCTACCAATTTTATAATTTTATTAAATTCTATATTCTAGAAAACTTTCATTTTTAGATAATCTAAACACCCCATATATTTTGCAATACCTAGGATAGGTTCTAAATATAATCAATTCTGTAAATCCTCTAAATTTGTAAAATTTTCTGGATTGTGTACAATTTTTAAATTCTCTAACCATTCAAATTTTATAAGTTTTACTCTGAAGATTCTAGTTTCGAAATAAATTTTGAAAATTTTAAATTGTTAAGATCTGTAAATATTGTCATTTCTTTAATATTTTATAAACTGAAAAAAGTTAATAAATTCTGTAAATCGTGGAATATTAATTCTGTGAATTCTATAGATTTTGAAAATTTTTGCAAATTTTTTGTATTAGGTTGATAAATACTATAATTTTTTTATAATTTTTCATAAATTTTTAAAATAAATTTGAGGAATTTTCTATGTTCTCTAAAATTCTATAAATTCTGAACGTCCTGTTTATCCTCTAAATACTTTAAAGTTTATAAATTCTCTAAATTCTAAATACATATTATGTGGAGCATGTCTAATTTTCTTAAATTTAATAAGTTAAATTGTTAAATTTCAATAAATTTCAATTCTAACATTTTCTTCCACTAAATTTCAAAAATTCCGGATATTTAATAAAACCTTTAAATTCCCTAACCATTGAAATTTCATAAGTTTCATTTTGAAAAGTTCTTTACTGACTAAATTCCAACTTAAAGAATATTTAATTTCTTTAAATTTCGGTAGGTTAAATTCTCTTAGTTTTGTAAATTTCGTGAAATTTAAAATCCTCAGAATTCTAAAAATTCTGTAAGTTTGGTAAATTTTATAAATTATCAACCTAGATAAAAATTATAATTTCTGAAAACTCCATAAATTTGATCAAATATGAAAGTTGATAAGTTCTGTAAGACTATTCTGAATCTTTAAATTCCAACAATTCTATAAACTCTGAATATCTGACATTTTTCCTTAGAGTCACTAAATTATATAAATCCTAATAATTCCTAAAAATCTTTAAATTCTCTAAATTTCATAAAACTATAAATGCTCTAAATTTACCAAATTCCAACGCTGATAATTGCTACATTGTAATTTAGTAAATTCTTAAAATTCTCTCAGACCTATAAAGTTTGTAATTTCTTCAGGTTTAACATTTTTTTTTTATAAATTCTACTAGATTGATAAGTATTAATAAAATCCATCAAGTATAAAATTAAAACTTCTACAATTTTGATATTTTTTCAAATTTCATAAATTCTATTAATTCATTGAATGCTACCAATTTTCTTAATTCTAAATCCAGGTTATGTTCAAAACTGCCTGCGGAAACTCCTAAAATATTTAAATTTAAGAAATTCTATAAGAATTTTTTCCTTAGAACCCATAAATTCTATAAATCCTGTGAATTTTAAAAATTGCAACAAAAAAGCTTAAGAAAATCCACCACTTAACTTTAAATTCTGGGAATTTTATCAACTTTGTTAATTATATAAAATCTTTAAATTCAATTAAATTTCTAAATTTGATAAATTCTACACGTCCTTCAAATTTTATAAATTTTGGAAATATAGTAGGCTCCAAAATATAATAAATTTGAAAAATGTACCCCTGTAATTGTCCAAGTGTATGCTGCCTCATTCTGTAAATTTTTAAAATAAATAAATTTTATAATTTTAGTAAATTCAAAATTCTGTACTCTATAAGATCTCATATATCCTCTAAATTTGTTAAATTTTGTAAATCTTCTAAATTTTTCAAATTTTCTGGATTCTTATATTTCTGTTAATTTTTAAAATTCTCTATCCATTCAAATTTTTTATGATACAGTCTGAAAAATTCTTTAACTGAATAAAATCCAACTTTAACAATTGTTTCCTTGGAAAGACTAAATTTTCTAAATTCTGAAAATTCTCTCAGAATTTCAGTTTCATCAGGTTCAACAATTTTATTAATTTTGAAAATTTTATAAGTATTATTTAATTATCTAATAATAGGTTGATAAAAATTATAAATTCTGAAAACTTCAAAAATTTTATCATATCATTCATGACAAGTTTTCGAATTTTGTTATTTTTTTCTGAAAATTCACAACTTCAGTAAATTCTGCGTAAATTCTTAAAATATTTATATTTAAAAAAATCTAAAATTCTGTAAAACTTTCTGTTTTTATAAAATTTATTCTGAAAAATACTTAAATTTGAATAAATTCCAATTCTAGCAATTTCTTTTCTCAGAACCACTTAATTTTCTAAATCCAATAAATTTTATCTATTTTGACAAGAAAATCTGCAGATAACCTTAAATCCTGGGAATTCTATAAATTCTGTCAATTTTATAAATTTTTTAAATCCTATTAATATTCATTACAATTTTTAAATTCGGCAAATTTTTTTAATTCTAGAAATTGCATTTTTTCCGGAAAATTTTGTAAAGTTTAAAATATTTAAATTTTAATAAATTCTGAGAACGTTTATAAATCTATAAAATATACGTACTGTTTATTTTTTAAATCTCCTAACCATTAAAATTTTTTCAGTATCATCTAACAATTGTTCCTAACCAATTGTTCCTTTTTTAATTATGAAAATTTCACAAATTCACTCATATCTATAAATCTATAAAAACATTCAATAAATTCTGTAAATTTCGCAGAACTTCAGTTTTGGGAATTCTATAAATTCTGTACATTTTACAAATACTCAAAAAATACTACACACCGTGTTTTTGTCTTTCTGCGTTAATTAAATTTGAAATTAGATTGAAGACTGAGTGAACAAAGTGCAGTGTGTGTGATACTGATTAATTATTAGTAATTATTTAAAATTAAATAAAATTAATTATTAATAATTAATTAATAAAATTGTGTGATTGATTTTATTTTGATATATGGAAAGTGATCTGAATAGTAGTTTAGTGAAATTAATAAAGAATTTAAATTCATTTTGATGTTGACATGGGGCAGGAAACTCGTTTTAAAATTTCATAAATGTACTACTCAGTACCGTTTGGCAATTTAATCTCACGCCATATGCGTTTGAATGTAGTAGTGAAATGTGAAATACATAATTATTGATTTTGTATTCATTGCATTGCATAATAATTGAATAAAATTGAGGTTGAATGTATTTTTCGATTGGTGTGTGTATATAAATATTTATTTTTTATATGTTGAAGAATGCAGTTTGTATTTTGGATGTATTGCTTGTTCTATGAATACTCTTATTTATAGAAAGAATTCCCGTTAGTTTTGTGTTTGTACTTAAACGTCGTATTTTGTTTGTATTCAAGTTTATTCGTTTTGTTTACTGTGCAATAGCATCAAGTACGATAATTTTTGTTGTTTATCCTCTTTCTAATTTTTACAATTATTATGTAGTTAATTAAAATTAATATGTGCACAAAATACTCTCAAGTTTGGACGTGGAAATTTTAAAAAATCTATAAAATCTTTAAATTCTATAAATTGTGCAAATTCTACAAATATAATAAATAAGTAAGTACTGATAAATTTTATAAATTCGTGACCAATTTTCATTCTTTAAATTCTATATTTCTGAAAAATCCTGTAAACTTTTAAAGTAATTAAATTTTGTGAAACCCTTACAATTCTAAAAATTCAAACTCTTGCATAAATTTCACAATTTTTAAATTAATTAATTCTGTAAATAATCTAAATTCTTAAAATTTTCTATATGTATGTATATACATTTTCTAAATTACAAAATCATTTAAATTTTGTATGATTCATTCTGTAAATTCCATTTTCTGAAATAGTTTCAACTTTAACAATTGTCAAAGTACTCCAGTAAATTTTATTAATTTTAAAAATTCTCTCAGGTCTATAAATCCTGTAATTTCTTTAAATTATGTTAAGATCCAAAAATTTTGTAAATTTCGTTAAACTTCAAATTCACAATTAATTAATTTTTTTAAATTTTAATGTTTTGAGATAATGAAAATTTAAAAATTGAAGGAATTTTAAGAATTTGTTTCAGATTATCTAGTAATTACCTGAATTTAAAAACGTATATAAATATTATGGAAGAATACTCAGCATCAATATTTGAAGAATCTTGAAATTTAAAGAAATTTATTAAACGTTTTTAAATTCAAGAAATTAATAACTTTTAAAAATTTGAAGTGAATCTGAAGTTCAAATAATTTTACAAATTCTAAGAATAAAAAAAAAATTGCTCGAATAAAGGTAATATAATCACTACCTGTATAGTGAATCCTAGATTAACAGTTAATTATAAAGCCCTCTTATAATCTTTCAAGAAATTAATGCTTCAAAATTTAACGAAATTTTAGAATTTGATTCGAATTCGTTCAAAATTGAATTTTTAAAAATTCAGATCTCTTTGTTTAAACTTGAGAACTTCATAAATTTCCTGAAATTTGATAGAATCTTTTAAATTTTTGTTTTAAGATTTTCAAGAAACTCCTTGCATTTTAAATATTTACAAACTTTGAGAAATTCGGGAATTTTTTAAAATGAATAAGGAATTTGTAAAGTTTTTTTTATTGTTTTAAGAATTTAAAATGTTCAAATGTTAAAATTTTTAAGATTTTGAAAATTTTCTAAAAAAAATCATCAGATTTTACTAAATATGCAAGAGACTTATTAATCTAAACCGGTCTTCCGAACTTTAGGAATTTTAAAACTCTGTCTGTTGTTCCTATAAAATTCTATTAAATCTGCAAATTTTATCAATTCTGTAAATTCTAAAAAAAATCTTTAATTTTATCAATCCACTGAATGCTACCAATTTTCTTATTTATATAAATTCTATATTTCTGAAAATCCTGTAAAGTTTTGTAACACTTAAATTTGATAATTTTATTAAATTCTATATTCTAGAAGACTCTTACATTTCTAAAAAATCTAGGATAGGTTCTAAGTTTCATAAATTCTGTAAATCTTCTAAATGTGTCAAATTTTCTGGATTTTGTACAATTTTTAATTTCTCTAATCATACAAATTTTATAACTTTCATTCTGAAGATTCTAGTGTCGAAATAAATTTTGAAAATTTTAAATTGTTAAGATCTGTAAATCCTGTAATTTCTTTAATTTTTTTTTAAATCTGTAAAAAGGTAATAAATTCTGTAAATCGTGAAACATAAATTCTGTGAATTCTATAGATTTTGAAAGTTTGGCAATTTTTTTCATTATGTGGATAAATACTATAATTTTAGAAAATTTGATAAACTCTATCAATCCATCGATACTCAAAATTCGTAAATTTTATAAATCGTGTGAAAGTATCGTAAATCCTTAAAATAAACTAGAGGAATTTTGTAAATTATGTGAAACTCTTTTGGATCGTTATTTTTTAATAATTCCATAAATTCTGAAGGTCTTGTTTATCCTCTAAATTCTCTAGGATTTATAAATTCTGTAAATTCTAAATACATATTATATGTCAAAATAGTAAAATTTCAATAAATTTCAATGATGGACAATTGATTTCTAAAAATCTACAAAAATAGCGTAGATTTCAAAAATTCTAATGGGTTGGAAAATACTAAAAATACTGCAAATCTTATCAACTTTGTTAATTACAAAACAAATACAACAACTTTGAAACTAATTGGGGTATTCATTATCACAGCCAGATAGGTAATTATTTTCGAAGAGTTGAAATTCGAAACAGATTGCAACTGAAAATGCAAACCTCTTAATAATTTCACCTCTTCTGAATTGTAAGTTTCATTGTAATTCTAAACTCATATTTCATAAATTCTGTAAATCCAGTGAATGCTACCAAATTTCTTAAATCTGAATAATCCATAATTTTGACAAATTCCGCGTAAATTTTAAAAATATTTAAATTCTATAAATTCTGTAAGTATTTTCTAAATCTAAGAAATTTACAATTTTATAAATTCTGAAGATCCTACTACATATCCTCAAAATTCTATAAAATTGACAAATTCTCTAAATTCTATTTGGAATAAATTCCAATGTCAACAATTTCTTCCTTAGAACAACTAAATTTTATAAATCTGCGAAATTTTGAAATTTTTTACAAAAATGTCTGTAGTTTTTTAAGTTTAAATTCTGCTAATTCTATAAAATAGTTAAATTCTAAAATTTATGCCAATTCTGCAAATTTTAATTATTCTTTAAATATTGAATCATTACTAATTTTTTTAATTCTATAAATTCCATATTTCTGAAAAATTCATTTTATAATTGTAGTATTAAGAGAACTTGTGTATTTGTGTTTTCGTAAAACCCATTATAATTCAATAAAATCGAAATCTTCTATAAATTTTGAAATACCTGTGTTCTAAATTTTAAGAATTCTGTAAATTTTTTAAATTATATAACCATTCAAATTCTATAAGTTCATTCTGAAAATTCTGTTATCTGAATAAGTTCCAACTTGTAAAATTGTTTCACTGGGACCGCTTAATTTTATAAATTCTAAAAATTCTCTCAGATCTGCAAATTCTGTAATTTCTTTAAATTTGGTTAGGTTAAAACATTCTATAAATTCTGTATATTTCGTGCAAATTTAAATTCGGGGAATGCTATAAACTTTGTAAGTTTTGAATTTTTTTTAAAATTCAACTAGGTTTATAAAAATTATAAATGTTGGAAATTCCATATTTTTTATCAAATATAATAGTATTCTACATATTTTTTCTTATTCCTGAAAAATTTGTAGTTTTAATAAATCCTGCGTACATTTTTGAAATATTTAAATTTAAGAAATTTTTTAAGTTCTGTGAAGCTATTCTTAATCGTTATAATCCAACAATTTTTTAAATTCTGAGAATCCTATTTATCCTCAAAATTCCAATAACAACGTTTTTTCCTTAGAACCAATACATTTTATAAATTCTGTTAATTCTATAAAACCTTTCAATTCTAATAATTTTGTATTTTTTAAAAATTCCACAAACTATAAATTCTGTAAAAATTACAAATATCATAAATTATAAAAATTCATTAAACTCTACCAATTTTTGTTAATTCTTTAAATTCCATATTTCTGAAATATCCTGTAAATTTTTAAAATACTTAAATTTTATTATAATACATTTTTTAAATTCTGTTAAACTCTTCCAAGTTCTATTGCATAAAATGTAATTATTTAATAAATTTTGAAATATCTATCCTGTACGTTTTAAAAATTCAGTAAATCCTCTAAATCCTTTAAATTTTCTGGATTTTAGTAATACTTACAGTATCTTCATTCAGTTAAGTCTTATCCTGAAAATTATTTTATCTGAATAAATTCCAACTGTAGCAATTATTTCTCAAGAACCAAACAATTTTAAAATTCTTAAAATTTTTTAAGATTTCTAAAAATTCTGCTAGGTTGATAAATTCTGAAAATTCTGTGAATTTTATTATATATAAAAACTTAAAAGATTTCACACTAATTATAAATTCTAAACTGAATAAATTCGCCAGTACCTGCTTAAATCTTAAAATATTTAAATTTTGGAAATCCTATTAGTTTTTAAAAATTTTAAATTTTTAAATTTATCTATAACATACGCCCCTACAGTTTACATAAATTATGTAAACTTAAGAGCTCTATTGTTCTCTTTTTAAACTGTATGTGTTATTCTGAAAAATTATTTTTCATAATATAATTGAATAATTTTTAATTCTAACATTGGTTCCCTTAGAACCACTAATACATCTATCCACACCTTATATTAATTCTTACAGAAAAATCTGTAAAATTCTGGGAATTCTATAAATTTTGATCAATTTTACAATATCTGCAAATTTTTTCCAAGTCTCAAAAATTTTATAAATTCTCTGAGTGCTACCAATTTTCTTAATTCTATATATTCCATTTTTCTGAAAATTCTGTAAATTTTTAAAATTGTTAAATTTTATAATTTCATTAAATTCTGTGAAATTTGAATCGGTCTTTAAAATCTAATTATCTTACAAGTTTTGAAATATGTATATTGTCTCCTCTAAATTCTTTAATTTTTAAAAATTCAGTAAATTCTCTATATTCCCTAACAATTTAAATTTTATAAGTTTTATTCTGAAAATAACTTTATCTGAATAAATTTCAACTGTAACAAAGTATTTCAACAAACTCTTTCATATCTCAAAATTCTATAATAGCTTACCATTTTGAAAATTTAATAGATTCTGTAAATTTTATAGATTCGTTAATTTTTAATTCTAATTTTTGTAAATTTTCCTAATTTTATGTTTCATAATTTACATAAAGCAATAGATAAAGAATAAAGTGTAAATCTTCTAAGTTCTTTATCAAATAATGAAAATAAAGGCACTTTCTCCAGCAAAATTGACGTTATATTAAAATCGACGAAGGAATTAAAATAGATTTTAATGAGTAACATGTTGCTCGATGCTCTTTAGCCCACTGGACACGTCTTTTCTTTCTCATGGGATTGGTGAAAAGTGTACAAATAGTCGAATATTCATTGATCATGGTAAATGTCATTCTCTTCAACAATCAAACAATTTAGGCAGTTAATCTCTTGATGAATCTGCCTTTCCCATTGCTTGCGATACATTAAATGGGAGCAAATAAGACCTTAAATGATGCCTCAAAATGGTGTTTTGAAGTAAACAGTTATTCCCAGAGAAATAATTCATTTTTGCCTAAAAGTCTAAAATTTGGTTGTAAATTTTCGAAATTCCTCAAGCCGTTTAAATTTTACAAAGTTCGCTTAGCTTTTTAAATATTGTAACTTTAAATCCTTAAATTTTATTTTGGTTGATAAATACTTTAAATTTCATAAATTCTATCACATTAATTACAAATTGAAAGTTCTAAATTTTTTGTAATTTTTTTTAGTTCTCCCAGTATACCAAATTACATAAATTCTATAAATTCAGTGAATGATAGCTACTCTTCTAAATCTATAAATTTTAACAATACTATAAATTCCTAAAATCTTTTTTATCCACTAATGATAAGTTTTGTTCTAATAAATCCATATAGTAAAGTGTACTTATTTCATATTCTAACCTTTCCTTCCTGTGGCTTATTTCCATTAATCCTGTTAATTCTATAAAATCTTTAAATTCTTTAAATTTTATAAATTTTCGGTATTCTAATAATTTGGCAAATTTTTAAATTCCTTAAGCATTCAAATTTTACAAATTTCATTCTGAAAATTCCGTTAACTAAATAATTTAAAATTTTGATAATTGTTTCCAATTAAAAATTTAATAAATTCTGATAATTTTCACAGATCACTCAATAATTTTGTAGATCCAGCAAATACTACCAATTAACTTAATTTTGAAAAATTCATAGTTTCAAAATATGTATTCAAATTATAAAAATTCTATAAATTCTGTAAAATTTTTCTAAATCTATGAAATTTACCAATTCTATCGATTCTGATAATCCTATCTAATCTCTATATTCTAAATAAATAAATTATGTAAACTTATTTCAAGCTTCTCTTCTTAAATTTTATGAGTCTTATTGTGAAAAAAATATTGTTCATATAAGTAGTATAATACTTGAATTAACTTTAGTCCTACCAATTTTTTTATTAAAACTATTAAATTCTATAAAATCTTTAAATTCTATTAGTTCTATAAATTTTATAAGTTCTGCAGAACCTTTGAACTTTGTAAATCCTCTAAATAAAATTGTAAAATTCTATAAAATCTAACTACATATTTACAAAATTTTCAAATTTCTGTAAATTGTTCAAATTTTGTTGATTGCAATAATACTGTACATTTTTTTAATCCCGTAACCATTCAAATTTCATATCATACCGAAGTTTCCTATTTCTGAATAAATTTTATAAACTTTAACAATTCACTCAGATCTATAAGTTTATCATAAAATTCAATACATTCTATAAATTTGGTGGAAATTTAATTTTGTGAATTCTGTAAAAATACTGTAAATTTTTAAAATTTTAGTAGATAGGAAAATAGTAAAAATACTGAAAATCCTATCAACTTGTTAATTATAAAACACTTACAATAAGTGTGAAACGTAAATTTATTCTGGAAAATAGCCAGATAGGTAATTATTTACGAAGAGGTGAAATTTGAAACAGATCGAAACTGAAAATTGAATAATTTATTGAGCAGACCATTTTTAATCGTGTTCAGTTGGATTTCTTAACACTTGAAACTTTCCTTTACACATAACTATTTTACTTGATTAATCAAACACCAATTTTTGATGTATAAATTAAATTCCCATACTAATGATTTAATAATTTTGATTTACAAAATATTTTATATAATTTAAATAATTGTTTACCGAATTTGTTCGATTAAACTTAGACTGACTACATTTTTTAAAACATAAATACTAAAAACAAAATTTACAAATTATACAAAAAAACTTTGACAATCACAAAGTATCCCTCATTTTGGCTGACGGTTGTTTAAATTTTCCAACTGCCGATATATAAAATGAAGAAAAAAATTGTTTTACATTTACAAAAGCTTATCGAATAGATAAACCAGCATTTTTAATAAGCAAATTGAATATTTATAGTAGTAGTTTAGCTTCGATTTCATTCAATGTACTTACGTTGGTATTAACGACATTACGATCATGAGAAATTTTTGTAAATTTTGTAAATTTTGTGTCTGTCAAAAGGTAAAATTGTGATTTGTTTACTTAAATTTCTAAATTATTAATGTAAGGCTTAATTTCTAGCAATTATAATTTAAGTTCAATTGGGCTAAATGTAAAGATACAATTTTATTTTACTTTACCTTACTGTATGTGCACTTAATTTCCAACAGTCAGGACTCATTTTTTGACTAGTATATGTATGTTGTTAATCGGACTTCCACCTGGGTTTAAATCTTTTTTAATTTTAAATTATGATACATTTTCACACACCAGGTGGTGTGTAAGGAGTTTATTGGAATCACTGAGCCATCGGCGCAATTTTAAACCACTAATTTACGTCGTTGCTCTTTCGACATCCATAGCAATTCCTGCAAATATAGTCCATTAAATATTTTTGAGTTTTGTAAAACCCTTCAGAATCTATAAATTTGAACAATTCTATAAATTCTGGATATCTAACATTTTTTCCTTAGAAACACTAAATTCAATAAATCCTGATAATCTTTTAGAATTTTCAAATCCTCTAAATTTTAAAAATTCCCTCGATTCTAATAATTTTGTAGATGTTTTAAATTCCCTATCATTTCAAATTTAATGAGCTTCATTCTGTGAAATTTGCTTTAACTGAATAAATTCCAACTGTAACAATTGTTTCCTTCGAACCACTACATTTTGTAAATTCTAAAAATTGTCTCAGATCTTTAATCCTGTAATTTCTTTAAATTCTTTTAGATGCAACAATTTTTATAAATTCTGTATATTTCGTGAAACTTTAAAGCCGTGAATTCTACAATATAAATTCTGCAAAATTTTATAAATTTTATTAATTCTACTAGGCATCAAATTGTGTCAAGTATACAAATTATAACTACCTACCAACAATTTTTGTAATTTTTGTATCAAATTTCATAAATTCTATAAATTTAGTAAACGCTACCAATTTTTTAATTTTAAAAATCTACAGGCTTGCTAAATCTTGGGGAAATTATTAAAACTTTTAAATTTTACAAATTAAATAAGTTCTGCAAAACTCTTCTATTAATTCTAAAAATCTTTTCTATTCTCTAAACTTTATAAATTTTCTAAATTCTAAATATTCATCTTTATTTTTTTTTATAATAATTATTCTGAAAAATCCTTAGAGTTGAATGAATTCCAATTCTAACAATTTCTAAGGAAAGAAAACCACCAAATTCCATAAATTTTATAAATTATTATAAACAAAATCTGTAGATAACTATTCGGGAATTCTATGCAATATTTCACTTCTACAAATTTTACAAACTTTATAAATACTTACTTATAAATCTTATACATTTATTCGATATTTTTGAATATTTCTGTAAAATTTTAAAATACAGTAGATTTCATTTATTGAGACTACGGATATAACAACATGATTCCGGATAAATCGACGAAAGTACTTCCTCAATGATTAAAGTATATTCTATAAATTCTTTAATACATAACAATTCTATAAAATTTGACTTTCCTATACAATTTAAAAATATGATCTATCCTGATTCTAAGAATTTTGTAAATTTTCGAAATTCCTTAAGTCGTTTAAATTTTACAAGTTTAGTTTTTAAAATTTTGTTAAGTGAAAACTATTAACCATTCAAATTTTACAAAATTTCGTTTACTAAATAAATAAAAATTTTGATAATTGTTTCCAATTGAAAATTTAATAAATTCTGACCATTTGACAAATCACTCACAAATTCTGTAGGTCTAGCAAGTACTACCAATTAACTTAATTCTGGAAAATTCATATTTTCCAAATATGTTTTCAAATTTTAAAAATTCTATAAATTTTGTAAAACCTTTCTAAATCTATGAAATCTAACAATCCTATCAATTCAAATTTTATAAGTCATATTGTATATAATTGAATTAACTTCATTCCTACCAATTTTTTCATTAAAACTACTAAATTTTATAAAATCTGAAAACTCTAAAATTTATTTCAAGAATTTTTTTTAAATATTTTAACTTAATTTTGGAAATTCTACAAATTCTGTACATTCTAAAAAATCTTTAAATTCTATTAGTTCTATAAATTTTATAAATTCTACAAAACCTTCGAACTTTGTTAATCCTGTAAATACTACAAACGTTGTTGTATGTTAATTTCTATAAAATTCCTAAAATTCTACAAAATCTAACTATTAACAAAATTTTAAAATTTCTGTAAATTGTTCAAATTTGGTTGATTGTAATAATTCTGTATATTTTGTAAATTCCCTAACCATTTAAATTTCATAAGTTTCATACCGTTCATATCCCATTTCCTCTATCTGAGTAAATTTAATAAAATTTAAAAATTCACTCAGATCTATAAATTTATCAAAAAATTCAATGCATTCTGTAAATTTGGTGGAAATTTAATTTTGTGAATTCAATAAAAATTCTGCAAATTTTATAAATTTCAGCAGGTTGGAAAATACTAAAAATCCTATTAACTCCATTAATTATAAAACAATTACAACAAGTTTGAAACGATTATTTTTTATAATACCCAGATAGATAATTATTTACGATGGGGAGTCGAAACAGATCGACACTGAAATCGCAAAACCTGTAATTCTAAATTCTAAACTCATATTTCATAAATTCTGTAACTTCAGTGAATGCTATCAAATTTCTTAAATCTGAAAAATCCATAATTTTGACAATTTAATCGTAAATTTCAAAATATCTCAATTCTTTAAATTATGTAAAAAATTTTGAAGTCTGAGCAATATAACAACTCTATAAATTCTGAAGATCCTACATATCCTCAAAATTGTACAAAATTGACAAGTTCTATTTGGAATAAATTCCAATTTTAACAGTTTCTACCTTAGAACAACTAAGTTATGTACAGTCTACAGATTTTCAACTTTGAATTCTAATAATTTTATAAAATAGTTGAATTCTATAAATTATGTCTGCAAATACTACAAATTTTATAAATTCTCTAAATATTGTAGCATTTTATAATTTACTACCAATTTTTTATATTTCTGAAAATTTCATTTTATAATTAAA
This sequence comes from Tipula helvola, assembly GCA_963556165.1. Lineage (NCBI taxonomy): Eukaryota > Metazoa > Arthropoda > Insecta > Diptera > Tipulidae > Tipula > Tipula helvola. The sequence goes on along the minus strand of OY744483.1, from coordinate 330,203,867 downwards.
GTATTAAGAAAAGTTGTGTATTTGTGTTTTCGTAAAATCCAATACAACTGTTCTATAAATTTTAAAATATGTACCTGCCTTCTAAATTTTTATTAATTCTGTAAGTCTTCCTAATTCTTCAAATTTTCTGAATTCTAATCAATCTGTAACATTTTTAAATTACATAACCATTTAAATTTTATATGTTTCATTTTGAAAATTCCATTATCTGAATTAGTTCGGCTTGAAAAATTGTTTCATTGAAACCGCTTAATTTTATAAATTCTAAAAATTCTCTCAGATCTGTAAATCCTGTAATTTCTTAAAATTTTGGTTAGGTTAATTGATTTTATAAATTCTGTAAATTTTGTGAAACTTTAAATTCTGGGAGTTCTATAAACTTTGTAGGTTTTAATTTTTTTTTAAATTTAGCTAGGTTGATAAAAACTATAAATTTTGGAAATTCCATAAATTCTATTAAATATACAAGTTTATATGTTCTACAAATTTTCTAAATTTATTTTCTTAATTCTGAAGTACTATGAAGCTATTCTTAATCGTTATAATCTAACAATTTTTTAAATTCTGGGAATTCTATTATAAATTCTATTAATTCTATAAAACTTTTAAATTCTAAAAATTTTGTAATTTTTAAAAATTCTACAATTATTATAAATTCTGTAAATATTACTAATATCATAAATTATAAAAGGTCATTAAATGCTACCAATTTTCTTAATTCTATAAATTCCATATTTATGAATGACCCTGTAAATTTTTAGGATTTATTAAATTTTATTAATTTAATATTTTTTTTTAAATTCTGTTAAACCTTACAAGTTCTATAAAATGTAATTATTTAATAATTTTTGAAATATCTATTCTTTAAATTTTAAAAATTCAGTAAATCCTCTTAATTCCTTTAAATAATTTTGATAATTTTTTGACTTCTGAAAATTCTGCTAGGTAGATAAATACAATAAATTCTGAATATTCTTTGAATTACTTTAAAGATTTTATATTAATTATAAATTATAAATCGAACAAATTCTATAAATCCAGTGAATGTTATCAATTTTTGCAAATTTTTAAAAATTCATAGTTGCGCTAGTCCCTGCTTAAATCTTAAAATATTTAAATTTGGGGAATTCTATAAATTCTTAAAAATCAATTTAAGAATTCTAAGGGTCCCGCTTATCTAAACTATACGTCCTCTAAAGTTTACATAAATTATGTAAACTTAAGAGCTCTATTCTTCTCTTTTTAAATTATATGTATTATTCTGAAAAAATTCTTCTCCATAATATACTTCAATAATTTCTAATTCTAACATTTGTTCTCTTAGAACCACTAAATTTTATAAATTCTTACAGAAAAGTCTGTAGAATTCTAAGAATTTTATAAATTTTATCAATTTTACAAAATCTAAAAATTTTTTCCGAGCCTCAAAAATTTTATAAATTCTCTGAGTGCTACCAATTTTCTAAATTCTATATATTGCGGGAGTGATCCGTTTGCCCAAAACATAAAAAAAATCTTCCCAAGAAACACGTTCCCAAAAATCGTTTCCCCAAAACAAATTTCCCCCAAAAAAAGTTGCTCAAACTAATTAGCCCAAAAGTTGAATATCCAAAATTATAATTTATGTATGTTTGTATAACAAACATAACATAACAAAAAAAATTAAACGGTCAAATTTTACGCGACGTATTCAATCTTCGAATAATTCTGTTTTTTTTTAAATGATTGACTTTAGATTATTGTTTGTTGATCAAGGTATAAGAATATTGTTTGTTGGTCAAGTATGATCAGCTGCATGCTTGTTCACCTGATATGCAGCATAAATATACTCTTTACGCAGTTGCTCAATTAGGATATATGTTTCGACAATGCCAAGCTTCGGCGTTGCTTATGGTTCGCTCTAAACTTTCGTAATTTTGCTCATAAACAGACCAAAAATACGGTGCACAGCGTGCAGGTTTGGTGATTCGTTTGTCGTTTACAACATAATTTCTTCCAAACCAAACAGCAATCTTTCGTGACCGTAGATCGACGTGCTTCAATAATTCATTAAAAATATCTTGAATTTCATCAGGATGGATGAACACCAATGTCCGGATCATTCGGAAATCAAGAGCAACAGCCTCATTTGTACCGCATGTAGTTACGAGTTCTTCTTTCTGTTTGCGGTGCCAGATGATTTGGTCGCGCTGTTAGAAACACAGCCTTGCGAGCAGAGGTGGAAGCTGTCTTCTCAAAATTAGTCAATACAAAATTTGGCTTCAAATTTATGAAATGATTCCAGGCAACTTTTAATACTTCGTTAATCGTTTCGTCGTACCATTTCCGCGACTTTGATGTCATCAAACAAAAAAGCGCCGGTACGTTAACGCCATCAATTTTTGCAAAAATCGTAAATGGTTGACGAAATATGCATGGAGCAACGTCAAATGTTCCATTCATCAGCCAACAATCTGCTTTTTCGAGCATTCGCAATGACTTAATTGTGCCCATAAGTAAGATATAGTCACTGCCAAACCGTTTTTCAACCGCTTATTGTTCTTCGATTTTCAGGAATATTCATATCACGGACTGCAGTTGGCTCTTTAACTAAAGATCATTGAGCTCATTTTATCTTGGATTTTTGTGCCTCTTTGTTAGGTTAATATATCCCAGATATTGTTGGACAGTTGACTATATTGTCCCTAATTATCGCCGCTGGATGTTTGTTTGTAGTGCTGGCGGTTTCTTTTATTTTGCGTACTGGCAAGTCGCTCGCTGTCGTACCACGCACATGTGTTGAAGGGGCCTTAACCCGTGCCTTACATTGGTGTTTGCGACTATCCACACAACCGTAATAAAAACGATTTTGATCCACGGCTTTAACATCAATGTAGCAACTGTATCCTACATGGCATAGCAAATCTTTGCCTTTGTTAGACTTCATAATAATTAAAGCCATTTTATTTTATTTTTTTTGTAAATGGAAAATTTTTTAACTGTCGCACATTTAGGAATCATAAAATTTCAAAAACTTAAAATTCCGACTTCCAAAATTTGAACTGCCCAAAATTCCGAAACTAGAAAAATCTCAAGCTAATCAAATTGCTTATAAAAGCAGCGAGTTTTCAAAATATTTTTAGAGAATTTTCTTCGGTTTTTCCAGAATATGACCCGACTCTTTTCCAGAATATTTCTCGCGCCAGATTTTATTTTTAATAGTCGGGATTTTTTTCGAGATTTTGTGCCGTCAGTATTTGATTGCGTTAGGATTTTATTGAGTCAGCATTTTACTAAGACGCGTATTTGGATCGATATATCGTTCAGTCGGGATTTTGTGAAATGAAATTTTATTACTCCGGATTTTCTGAATCAGGATTAACTACCGTACCCCACTTTCATACTTATTGCATCATCAAACAGATCAACAAAAATTCCAAAATTTTGAATTGGATGTTTCGCGCAAAACATCCAATTCAATATTTTGGGATTTTTGGTGATCTTTATGGCAAACAAATTTTAGGTAAAACATTTTTGGGCAAACGTTTTTGGGGATTTTTTTTGGGGGGCATTCAAACCCAACCAATATATTCCATATTTCTGAAAATTCTGAAAATTTGTAAGGGTCTCTAAAATCTATTCTCTATTTTCGTCACATTTTTTGCATTCTAATAATTTTAGACTATATCTGAGTCTAACAAAATATTTCCGTAAAATTACGGAACAAACTCTTTCAAATCTCAAAATTCTGTAATTTTAAATTCTGTTAAATTCTTGTAATTAACAACAATTTTGAAAATTTAATTAAATTCTGAGAATTCCATAAATCCTACAAATACAAATTTCATAAATTCTGTAAATTTTTCCAATTCTATCTGTTTTCAATTCGTTGTTTAAATAAAGAATAAATTGTAAATCGTATAAGTTCTTTAAATTCCAGAAATTTAAGATTTACATTCAAACTCGAGATGCGCATCTGGTATGATTCGATGCTCTTTAGTTCAAGATGGGTGAGACGTGTACAAATAGTTGAATATTCATTGGTTAAATATCAGACGAAAAATTCTCGGTCCTGTACAGATTCTTAGGAGATAATTTTATTATACATTTTCTTCATTAATCAAACGATAGCAGTTAATCTCTAGATGAATCTGCCTTTCACTTTGGATGCGATATATCAAGTGGGAGTGAATAAGGCCTTGATCCGTTAAACAATTGCGTTTTAATTCGCCATATTCTTCACAAAAAGCACGGCAAACGTTAATTAAATACAGACAGTCGTAAAGTCACGCACATTCCGTTGCGTCTATTGGTACTGAATTATAGTGTGAAAGATGCCGTCATTTCGGAAGCTCCGAGCCTCGTTTGGTTGTAAAAAATTCTGGGTATTTTAAAATTTCTGAAATTGTTCTTCCACGAAGTAGGGAATTTATACATTTGGAAAATTCGAATATTTACAAATATGGAAACTTGATAATTTCGGCATTTAGAATAACTTCAAATAAAAATTTTGGTATTCAGGTAGACATTCAGAATTTCGAAATTTTTAATTTGTAAAGTAGGTATGCTGTTAAGAAAAAATATTAAAATTATTTAGACAATTTCTGGGTTTAGAATTCAAAATTTATCAAGCTAAAACTTCTGATCATATTAGAAAAGTACTGACCAATATCTGAAAATGGTGAACATATCAAATGTTGGGATTGTCGACCTTTTCGTCGTGTCTCCTAAAATTTTTTAATTTGAATGGTTGTTAAAAAGTCTTACTTCGATGGATTTTACTCGTAAATTTGGATTTTTTTAAATTATAGCCAATTTGATTGTATCGGAAGAATCGAAAGAACGAAATAAGATTACGGATCATTTAGTTAAGCGATGATGATCATGTTTTAAATTTCAAAAAAATTAAGTGCCGTCTTATTCCGCTTGGTGTCCAATTTTGAACAATTGATCAATTTGCATATTCACCATTTAAATCTTATTAGCTTGTTAGTTACGTGTTCCTATCCACCATTTTTAATTTAATTTATTTTTAATAAACAAACAGCAGGCAAACGTAAACATATTTGCATTCCCTATACCGTGTACTCTGCTTATCTTCTCCTAATAAAAAATGTTTTTTTCTTCATTTTATCATAAATATTCTTTAAGTATTTATTTATTATTCTTGAAAATAAACAAAACATAAAAACAAAAAAAAATCACAACAGTAATAATAATCTTAATAATGATAATAATAAGAGTAAGAATAAGAAGCGGAATATAATAAACCGAATCCAACCAATCAAACTTAATAATTGCTCCGCCTTTGACCAATCAATTTTTTTACGTTCTTAAGTCTCTTATTAATTTCTGTCTTTTAGTTTTGTTTTGTTGTCGTCTTGTTTGTTTTGTATATTCGAATATATATTGTAGTTAAGACTCCTACACACGATCTTATTAAACTATCATATATAAGATACAGTGCAAGAAAATATTGGTTATCGTGATATTATGTTGTTGCACTGTGCTTTATACATATACGGTTTACAGTTCAATGGCCATGATCGCAGAAATGGGGTGAACAGTTTTTTTTGTGCAATGTCTCGAGATTTTTATTTATTTAGTTTTTGTATTTTAGAATGGTTGAATGCGCGATTAGTTATTGCAATTATTTTTTTTTTTTGGGGTTGTTAGAAAACTATAACATACGGAATATTCATAACGACTCCATGGAAATAGACAAAAATGGAATGGCGGAAATTGTGTTTAGAAAATTTATATATCCGCGTGGTTTTGTATTTTTTTTTTTTTTTTGTCTAAAAAGGGGATGGGAATTTATAAGTTTTTGGATGTGCCCAACTTTAATTTTAATGAGGTATTTGCAAAGAAAAAAAAGCCTAAGGGTTTAGTGTTTTTGGATCGTCCCATTCACATATGACGAAAACTAAATATCTATTGGGGTTAGCTGGACTTTAGAGAAATCCCAGATCAGTATTTAGTGGTTAATTGAGTTTGCTTATACAAGAAATCATCAAAATTGGTTAGGGTACACTGGATGTCCATTAGTCAAACTCGTGGCAAGGCTATGTATACCTACTACTTCTTAAAGATTTCACTAATTCTCAAGACCCATTAACAGAGAACGATAAACTCGGAAAGTGGTAATGTGTTACACAAATAGTTGAATTGAGACTGAACGCTCAATTAATGTGCTTATTAGTTTCAAAGTTTGTTAAATAAATCAAAATTGGCAAACAAATGTTTTGGTTCACAGGAAACTTTGTAGACCGAATTTTTTAATTTCCGCAGTGAGAATTGAACAAATGTCGAAATTAAAAAAATGTTCTCGATTTAAAATCAAGAATTATTGTCCACTTCATAAAGCTTGTAGAAATTTGTTGTCTTCATATCCGTATCTTAAATGGCCAATATCTTCTTAGTTTAAGGTTTTAAAATTTTTAATTCGAACTAAATGCAACATTAGACTTTAATTTAAAAGCTTTTATGACAAAAATGGTAAAGTAACATAAATTATAAAGTTTTAGAAAGCTTTTATCCGTTAGTTGGATTGTAGATCATGAAATTTTTGTAACTTTTTTTTACAAGCTTTTCAAATATTCAAAAGTGCTTTTAAAATTATTTATCAAAGCTCTCCATACAAAACCTGATATTTTCTAAAAGCTTTGTACTGTTGAAGGCACAATTCTGATTTAGTGATTTATAAAGCTTTAAAAATATCAAAAAATTAAAGCAAAAACGCAAACTTTGTGGGCCGAACGAAGCCTATTGATATTCATTTAGATTGAATTTTCTATTAAATATGTAGAAATGATAGGGCTGCCCAAATGCAAGTTGGAATACCAATTGCGGAGTTTTTGATTTCCTTGATTTGATTTTTGAATTCAATCGAATTAACTTTGCAAATTTAGTTCAAGCGACATATTGAAAAATAAGGCACAAACTGTGCAAGGATTTTGTTCAAAAAATGAGACTTGAGAGTTGCAATTTTTATCGGCTTAAATACTAGATGTACGATAATATTAAAATTAAACCAAACAACAATAATATTTACTGATGTATATCTAGTACGTACACGAAAATCGCAACTCTCAAGTTTCATTTTTTGAACAAAATCCTTGCACAGGAAGAAAGATGCTTTAGGCAAAAATTTTGGTTTTAAGTAAATTTTTGGGGGCATAGAATTCAAAAATATTATCTTACCAACCATCTCGTCCCCCACCTTCTCGTATGAAATATTTTTAAAGAGAATAGACAGTCAAGCTGTTCGTTACAGTTTTTGTCTTGTTGTACTCATAGTTGCCTCGATAGAACTAAAAACAAAGCAGGATCTACTGGACTATTAGGTATAGTCGGTTTTTCCGAATTGCAGAATGGCAAGCGCCCAAAAAAACATAAAAATATAAATTTTCATCAAACATCAATACTTCGAGATCCTGGTATGCTCCGTTTTGAGCTTTATTTACTGGACTACAAAGCCAGTAATTATTTCATTTACTATTGGTCTAGTTCTGACTTTGCGTCCTAGAAGAAGACAGAAATATTTTCGTTCATAATAAAAATGTTATTGGTTTTATGCTAATATTGACTCAAATATTTTACTAACAATAAAACATTGCGCTTTGAAAAGTCATTTTCAGAAAGAAAACAGAAAAAAAGGAGATCTCAACTCAATCATCAATCAACTTTTAAATCATCCCTAACCTAACCCCAACTCAAGGCCTAACTCAATCCTCGAAATAAACCCCACATAATTTTTCAACCGAACTTCTCACTCAACGCAAGCTAACTCAATACCAACTCAACTTGGCTCGAATTAAATCTTAACCCAACTTCAAAATGAACGGTCAACTGAATCTCGAAATCAACTCGATTCGAAAGCTAAGTGTGTGTTTGAACTCAATTGAAATCAATTCAATCTAACCCCCACTAAATTCTAAATTAGAACCCTTCACTCAAATCCCATTCAACTTCAAAACAAACCATATTCAACCCTCACTCAACCTCAACCCAATCCTCTACCCACTCCTAAACTCAACCGCTAGCTGAAGCCTCAACTCAACCCGAACTTAACGTTCAGTTGTTTAAATAAACACGGGTTGAAAACTAAATGCGTACATGAACTTAACTCAAAACAACTAAAGCTGATTTCCAATTAAGCCCAAACACAACACCAAATAAATTCCCAACTTAACCGCAGATTTCTACTCAACTTAATCAACCCAACTCCAACTCAACCTCAACTCAGCCCAACTCCAACACCATCTCAACCTTAACTCGAGCTGCAGCTCAGCTCGTAAATCAACCCCAAATTCAGGGCCAGCTCAACTCACAAAAGATTATGGCCTTAAGAACTACATGCCGACATGAATCAAACTAAAACTAACTCTAATTCAACCGTCAATTGGCAACGTCAATTTAGGATTTCTAGGTTCTAAAAAATCAAAAATATATGTGGTAAAATATGTGATTAAAATGACGTATGTGTAGTCAAATTTTGAACAGAAAACCAAAACTAGGCCTTACCTTCAGAGGATTTCAATTCACTCATTAACAAAAAAGTTTCAAGTTTTTGGCTATAAAGTTGGATAAACTAACTCTCCTGGGTTACAAAGTGCTGGAGAGGTACTCCAAAAATGGTTCCACCACTTAAAAACCCACCACTTAACTTTTCCATACACTTAACAATTTTGACTAGTAAGCGTAACTTACTTCAAAAGAACACCGTGATGGTTGAGACTAAAACATTCACGCAATTAAAGCAAGTTTTAAACTAATAAAAGGTAAATTACGCTCATATTTTTGCACAATCAAATTTTAATTCAAACTCAATTTTTAATTTAAGTTGCCATCAAGATTATATTCAATTACAGTTTAGAATTTATATTTTTTTATACATCGTGCTGATACTAAATAATTTTGTTGTTTTATTAAAATCATGTTTCGTATTGCAATTTTGACTAATTGCTATTAAAATTTAGTTTGGAATATCTAATTTACACTTCTCGAATCATTTTAAAATGAAAGCTGAGATAGAACCGTAAATTTTGTATTTTAAATTTTACTCAAAATTATAACTAAATTCCTCAGTCAATTTGTCAATTTTGTTACAATCAAATTTGGAACTTGGCCTATTTGTATTTAAAATGTCACAAAATGGGATATTTTAAATATAAATAGGCTAAGAAAATCTAATTGCAACCAACATTTTGAAATTCAAACTGAACAGAATTTTGCCCTCACTAAATATAAAATATTTCTCAAATTTAGTTCATACAAACTCAACTTTTAAGCTAAAAACTAAATTACCGTAATGTTTTTGCTCAATTTCAAATTACTATTCACATTCAATTTCTACTCAATTTACTCAGATTCCTGCTCAAAATTCTGATACAAATTTAATAAATCGTTTGACCCAAACTATTGTTTTAAATTTTACTCTAACTCACCATTTCTAATAATACTTACATTTTTCTTAAATGCATTGGCAACTAAAGTTGAAGTTGTACTCCAAATTTTTAGATAAATCTTGGTTGGAATTTTCACTTAATTTGTAAATAAAGTATCATCAAATTTCTAGCTTAACTTTAACCAAAATTTTGTATTAATTAAATTTGAAATTCAAACTCAGATTTGAAATATTTTTTAATTAAATTGCATCCGCATTTTTTACCGACCAAACGGTGCAGTGGTTAAAGCGGCGGGACGGGGAGTGTGCGAAATCCATAGACCGATACAACTTTCATGTCAGGACTATAGGCTGGCAAGAAGCAATGCAGTGTGCAGGTGGTTTATACAAAAACGGGTCTATAATCAAATGTCACGCTAAGTTTATTCAAATCCAGATGGAATGATGATTTGATTTTTCAGTCTAATTTTTTGATCCAATTCTATATTCTTTGCTCCATCTAGTTTGCTCTCACATTTTTGTTTTCTAATTTAAAAATCCACTCAGCACATCTATTGTCCAATGTAAATTTATATTTCAAAATTTTGTGAAATCAAAATTCAAATTGTAACTCAATTCCTATATATAATTTCACCAAAGATTTTATTTGGTTTGGAATGCCAAAACCATTTTTTTAAGTTTAAATTCCTAATTCAAATTTCACTCAAAATTTTCGAAACAAAATTTTAAACTAAATTCAAAGGAAATTTTGTTAGTTGTTTAAGATCAAATCTAGCATTGCAACCCAATTCTTACCTAATTACAATTAAAATTATAATTAAATCTAGTTTGAAACACCAAATTTAAACTCAAATTTTTGTTTAAAACCAAGTAGAATTCACGTTCCTATTCAATTTCTAATCTTTGGTTACAAATTTTTGGTTTGAATTTCCAAAAATATTTTTTTACATAAGAATCCTAAGCCTAGTCATTAGCTTTTGCCCAAACGTCACTACGAATATTTCTATGGTCACAGGCATAGCCGCTTAAGTCGACTTGAGGTAACAATTATTTGGAATATTCAACATTTCCTATCTTTATAGTGATATTAGATCACTAAATTTGACCCAAGCGGTAATGCCTTGTGACCAAATGCTGCGGTCGCAAGCCGTAATAGCTTTAATCTGCGTTTAAGTGAAAAATGAATTTAGGTAATATTTAACTTTTTCTACCTCTCTAGTAAAATTATCAAATTTGACTTAAGCTGTTATGCCTTGTGAACACAGCTTTACAAAAACACTGTTATGGTTTTGGTTGGTTTAATTCTAATTTAGGATGAACTTCATAAGAGTAATATAGCAACTAAAGTTTGCGCTTATTTAATCTTATTTTTTCCCCCAATTTAGGTCTAACTTCACTTGCATAATCCAACCCCAACCCAACCGCAAACTCATCATAAAACTCAATCTTCCAGTGGTTTTGGGTCAATTCGTATGGCAAGTACCCGATTCTCTTAAGGTACAGATTCCAAAAGCTTTTCAATTCTCCGCTTTAACTATAGAAACAGTTTGGCAAAAAAAAAATTCCAAATCGGAGAAGCCGTTCTTGAGATACCATGGATACAGATAGACATTCAGTCTGCTTTGTACCTAGTATTCTAGTTTATTATACATATATGCTAGCTTGAGGGTTGAGTTATACGTCTAGTTTGGGGTTGAGTTGGGTTCCATTTTACGGATTGAGTTAGGGTTGAACTGGATTTGTGTTGAGATTGCGTTGAGTAGGAGCCAGCGCTTAAGTTGGACATTTATTTGTGTTGAGGGTTGTGTTGGTAGTTAGCTTTTGAGCTGTTTTGAGTTAAATTTATGTACGAATGTAGTTTTTCGAGTTGCTTTGATTTGAGGAATGAGTTAGGCGTTGAGTTTGGGGTTAAGATAATGTAGAGTTGGTGGTCGAGTTAGAGGTACATTTAGGATTGAGTTGAGTTTACAGACACAAACGATTTTCGGTCCGTTTTAGTTTTGGTTTTGAGTTTTGGGTTGAGTTGAGGATTGCGTTGGGAGTTGAGTTTTGACAGAGTTCAGGTTTTGTGAGTGTCCAGTAGCGGATTTATTTGGAGACAGCTGTGGGTTGAGTTGGAAGTTAGCTTGAGTTGTGTTCAAGTACGCATATATTTTTTGGACCATGTTGATTTAGGTATTGAGAAGCGCTCGTTAGGGATTGAGTGAGAATTATTGAGTGTCATTTGGGGGTTGAAATGAGATTTCAGTCTTAAGTTAGCTTGGCTTGTTCTGAGTTGAGCTCATTTATGCATGTAATTATTCGGACTGTGTTGTTGTTAAGGATTGCGTTGAGGATTGAGGTATCGAGTAGAGTGTTGAGTTGGGGTTGAGCGATTAGGTTCAGTTGGCAATGTATTTGGAGGCTGCAGTGGAGATTAGATTGTTGAGTTCATGTACTCATCTGGTTTTCCAACTGTATTGACTTTTGGTTTTAGTTGAACGTTGAGTTTAGCTTGAGTTGAGTGTTCAATTGAGGTTAAGTTGAAGGTTGAGTTGTGGTTGAGCTATGGTTAAGTTTAGGGTTGGGTTGAGTTGAGGTTGAGTTAGGGTTGAATACGGTTTGAGTTGAGGTTGAGTTGGATTTGGGCGAGTGCTTCGGTTTTAAGGTTTAATTTGGCGTCGAGTTTAGGGTTTAGTGGAAGGCTGGATTGAATTGATATTAATTGAGTTCATACACCCATGTAACTCTCGTATCGAATTGATTTTGGGATTGGGTTGGACGTTAAGTATGGAGTTGAGTAGAGGGTTGAGCTTTGGCTCTACCTAAGTTCAGTTGAAATAGAGTAAACGTTGAGCATTGGGGTTAAGCAAGGGGTTCGGTTGGGGAATTATTTGGGAGTTGATTTGGGGTTACGTTAAGGGTTGATTTGAAGTCGATTTGTAGTTAATTTGGTGATTGAGTTGAAGGTTGGGTTGCGATTGAGTTAGAAGTTGAGTTAAGGGTTTCAATTAAGGAACACTTCATGTCAATGTTTTTAAGTAATTCTGCAGTAAAATGTCAGGTTGTTAAGTAATTTTGCATATTTGCCGTCTGTCAGGGGCCACATCAACTTCCACGTAAATAAATAAAATTTTAACATTCGGTTATACATAGGTTCATCGTCAGCACAGGTCGTGCGTGATCAGAGATGATAAATCTTGTTTGCATCCTCTATATCAGGCGTATCGGTATACCATTTCCTTTGGTCGACCAATTTAAATTGCTTCGGGTCCCTTCTGGATTAGCCCAAATTTTTTTTTTAATGGCTATGAATCAATCGGAACGAAATGTAAACCGGATATAACATTTTTATTGGTTATAAATATTTTACATCGGGAACACCTTACATCAATTATTTTGTTTGTAAATTTGGGAAACTTATAAAATTTTATGAATGAAAATTGTCAATTTATATTTTGTTAATTTGTTAAATTTTTTTCGTTTTTGCAATTTTCCATCGTTCAGACGAAATATGAATACGGCTCCTGAACTAGACCGCAAATATTTTACAATAAGCACTAATTATAAAATCTTGGGCTGGGCTAACTTCACATAATATTAAATATGGCTTTAAATTTTCTAGGGATGCCTTTTTGAGTTTTTTTTCATTTACTGGGATGAAATCCTGCGATAACTTCATATACGTGGGAATGGATCTGATTCATTTCGAAAAGAGATAATTTTCTACCATCAGTGACTAGTCGACTGTTTATCCTGTTTTTTTTTTTTTTTTTTTGTAGATGAAAAAAACCTTCAAAAGGCGAAGAGCGGAGCTACACTCCACCCAACAGTGTGAGACTTGACTCACTAAAAAAATCACCTACATACCACGGGAGACCCAAACCGGAACCGCTTCCGCATTACTTCGGTCTGGCCCGCACTGCTGATATCCCTCGTCCCCCTATTGCCTCCTATGGATCCGCTAAACAACCCTCCTCCCTCTTCCGTAGCAATATCGTCTCTACATAAAAGGCTACTGCCCTCCATGCCTCTTCCGATTGAAACATTACATCCACCACTGTTTCCGGCGTTACCTCCCCCACTAGTGAAGTGAGTAGCCTCCGTTCCATCAAGAATCCATCGCACCAAAAGAAAGTGTGGCATACGTCGTCCCGCGCCTCCGGGCAGTACAAACACTGAGGGGACCTCAGCTTTCCCATCCTGTGGAGGTAGGCCCTGAAGTACCCATGCCCCGTCAAAAACTGGCACAAGAAAAAATTTACCTCACCATGCCCTCTGTTAATCCATGGACGAAGGACCCTGATCAGTTTGGCTGTCCATCGGCCCTTATCCGTCGTCTCCCATCTACGCTGCCACGCCTCCATGGTTTCGACCCTAGCGCTGGTTGCAGCCTCATTCCTCCGTATATCCGCGCTCCGCAGATATATCTCCCGCCGCTCCTGTGCCAACAGGTCGATCGGTATTACTCCGGCAACAGCTAAAGCGGCAACATCGGATTTCGTTCTATAGGCACACGCCATTCTCAGTGCTCCTTTCCTCTGAGTCGATAGCATTCGCGTCCGATACTTCTGATGGGTCATAGCGCCAGCCCAAATCTCTGCCCCATATAAGAGGATCGACTGCACCACTGACATAAGGACCTTTCGCCTACTAGAACGTGGTCCCCCCACATTGGCCATCAGTCTCCCCAAAGGCACAGTAACTACCGCCGCCCGCTCACACACCTTTCGGATGTGCTCCCCATAGCTTAGACGACTGTCCAGTGTGACTCCCAGGTATCTTGCTGCTCCCCTCGTGTGAATCACCTCCGTACCCATCGTCATGGGAATAATAACAGGTATCCTGCTCTTGGTAAGCATGACAATCTCCGTCTTGGGGATTGCCAACTTCAGCTCGTGACCTTCCATCCAGGCGTTTATTCTCCTCATCACTTGGTTGATCCTAAACTGGGCCAGCTCAGCACCTCTAGCCGTTATTGCCACGGCGATGTCGTCCGCATAACCCACCAAGGATACATTGTCCGGTATTTCAAGCAGGAGCAAGCCTTCGTACAGTACGTTCCACAGGTCTGGGCCAAGAATCGAACCCTGTGACACCCCGGCAGTAATCTCTTTTCTTTCAACCCCACTTGCCGTCTCATACAATAACCTCCTGTCCCTCAGGTAGTCATACATCACCCCCCATAGGTAATTCGGAACCTTAAATGACCGCCTCAGCGCCCCTAGTATATCCTCCCATCTCGCTGAGTTAAAGGCGTTCCTAACGTCAGGAGTAACGAGGAACACCAATGGTCTCGTCCGGTGGCTCGCTCTCTCTGCCCGAGCAACCGCGCTGGTTACCTCCATAATGGCATTGATGGATGGGTGACCTTTCCGAAAGCCATGCTGCCTTGGAGAAAACCACCAGCAGCTCTTATGGCTGAGTCCAGCCTTATCTTCAACAGTTTCTCTAACAATTTCCCCATCGTGTCAAGCATAAAAAGAGGCCTATAATTCGACGGAGAGTCAGGAATCCCTCCTTTACCTTTCTCGACCAACGCGAGCCTGGCCACCTTCCAGCGTGCAGGGAATACTCCCGCTACAAGGCAAATATTATATAATTTGAGCAGTAGCTATGGGCAACCCCCGTTCACAACCTTCAATACCTCTCCGGGAATGCCATCGGGTCCTGGGGCCTTCTTGTTTTTTAAGGATGTCACCGCATCAGTCAGCTCCTCCTCCGTGAATACAGGGACAATATTAACCTGCTCTGGAGTATCCTCTTCTGTCCTCAAGGCATGGGTTGGGAACAGTGTATCGACGATGTTTCGCATCACCACTGCATCCATCGAGTTGCATAAGTTCATGGAACCCAGTCTGCCTGTGACCAACTTGTAACCCTTGCGCCACGGATCAACATCCACCTCATGGCAAATATTCTGCCAACATCGAACCTTACTAGCCCGTATGGCAATACTGAGCTCTTTCTTTGCTACCCTATATTGGTCTGATCTGCTTACTGCATCACTCCTATTTTGTGCTCGTTGAGCCCTTCGCCTTAGTTTTAGGGCATTCCTCCTAAGCTCCGCAATTTCGTCCGTCCACCAATAGGCCTGCCGTCTTCCACTCCACTGTTTTCTCCGCGGCATTACTGCGTCGCAGGCTCGCTGGATAAGCTGCACGATTTCATCAACCTTAGCCTCGACATCACTCCTGGTTATATTGCCCTGCAGAATCGGTAGACCATTTCCAAGGTTTGCCTCCAAAAATGCAACCAGTGCTCCTCCCTCCAGCCTACTCGTATTCCAACCACGTGGATCCTGGATTATCGTTCGCTGCGCCGGCCTATCATCGAGCACCATAAAGGTGATGTAATTATGATCACTACCCGTGTGATCACTACCCTCCATCACCCTCCAGTCCACCACCTTAGATGCCAGCCTTGACGACAGTAGTGATATGTCGGGAATGGAATTTCCGAAGCCAGGCCTTCGATATGTCGGAACTGAACCTCTGTTCAATATGATCAGGTCTAGTCTCGATGCCATCAACATCACTAGCTTGCCCCTGGTGTCCTGCTGCGGCATACCTCATTCCAGAGCGCGCGCATTGAAGTCGCCGGCTACCACCAACTCCCCCGCTGTATCTCGAATTGCGTCCTCAAGTTCGTTCAACTTAGAGCGAAACTCCGCGATTGCGTCATTCGGTGAAAAGTATACACTAAAGACCGTCGCGCCTCGACTTCTAACCCAAACATATCCGTTGCCCGCACCGTGATCGACAATGCGAATAAAACGGGCGTCAGCCACCCATATTGCTGCAGTGCCCAGGCGATCTGAAAACCAAGTCATAGGGTTCCTGTCTCGATACTGCTCGCTAACGATCACTATCTGCGCTTCCATCTCACAAACTAGCTGCGTCAATAAATCATCCGCAGCCCTACATCCGTTAATATTTCCTTGCAAAACTCTCATTCTTGAAGGTCTCTCCACTTGTCCCGCAGAGCCTTTCTAAAGGTCGCACATGTGCCTGACCCCTGTACATGATTTACGTTCAGAATTCGACTGTCACCGAAACTCTTTGCACATAGCGAGCACTTCGATTCGAAAATACAAACTATCGCCTTATGCTCTTCGTTACCGCACTTCCAGCAACTACCACTGCGATTGAGTCCCACGCAGTTTCGCCTAATATGTCCGTATCCAAGACATCTATAGCATTTCAGGACCTCCAATCTCTTCCTGACTCTCCCAAAAACCCAACCGATCTTCAACGTTCCCTTTTCCTAATTTGCCGAATTTCCGTTTCCTCGCTATCCGGACATGCATTGGCACGGATGGCTCCCAACACGTCGGCATACGTCTTACCCGGGGCTGGTTTGACTACAACCGCGCTGCTCTTTGTTTTCTCCTTCCGACGTTTCCTTCTTCTCTTTCTCTTCACCCTCTTATTTTGATTCCTAGGTGTTGCGCCCACTTCCGCGGAACCCTCAGCTGCTCCACATGAGATGGAAGGGCGTTTATTGGCCTGCCTGTTCCTTTTATGAACGACCACGGCCCACGCATGATTTTCAATAGTTGGTACATCCATCATGACTTCCCGTTCCGATTCTTCTGCAGAAATGGGCTGATCCATTGCCCGACTCGAGTGTGTGCCCACCGTACTCCGATCCCGCTCCTCGGACTTCCTCTCTACCTTTCTTTGGTCAGTTCGCAAGGATGAAATCATCTCCAGCACCTCCTCCAGTTCCAGCAATCCGTTCTTAATCCCCGTAGCAGTGTTTCTTTGTTTTTGCGTCATTGCATGCATATTTTTTACAATTTCCCTACACCTTCGAAACTCGCCATCCTCCTGCTCTCTCATCTTTCCGATGATCTCTCTCGATTCATTGTTTGAGTCGCCCCCCCCCCCCCTGTACTCCTCAGGTGCTAATCGCTGCCTCTGGGCTCCCTCTTCGCTTGCAGTGCCAGTCTCTATTCTTATCATTGATCCATCGTCTTGTTTTGATGCTGTTGGAGAGGCATCACTCTCATAAAGTTTATTTGCTTGTTTCGACTTACTATCCATTTTTGTTCCCACGAGTAGCACGAGAAATAACGTTCACCTATGACAGAGCTCTGCGTTATCACAGGAAGGCTATGGTTTAAAACCGAATGTCGCCAAATTCGGAGTTCGCATACTAACGACTAAGCACCCCCTTAGCCATGCAGCCATCAGCGTATGCCGTGCCACCTTAGCTTGGGTGTGCCAGTTTTTGGTCCGCCCCGGGTATTTGATTTCCCCGGTACCTGTCATATCTGACAAGCTTTCCCCTGTCCGCCACCCGGGGAGACGCCTGATGGGGAACTAACAAACCCCACACAGTTTACGCTGGATCGCACCAGCCCCAAATCGACCCAACGGCATCCCATCTCTATCAGGTTCTTAGTATCCTGCGAGGCACCTTGATTTTAACCTTTATGAGATTTTCCTTCGGTAGAAGTATGCCATTTTTTCCGCAAAGCTACCGGTTTGTTGCATTACTGATTCACGTTCTCATAATTTCTTAACAGATGCTCATATACAATAACTAAAATATTTATTTTTAATAATAAAAAATAAAAATTTCCATGGAAAATAAAAAATAAATACAACATTGCGACTTGAAAGTCAAGGCATATTCAAGTGTGTTAGATACTATCCTGTTAACCCTACTTATACATAATGTATTTTGTCAGTTGTGATAAACGATAAATTTTGGAAGTGAGATGTTACCCTTTTAATTTTAAAATTAAATCTCCCTTTTCCAGAATATTTTAAAATTTTATCTCGTTTTTCCAGATTAGAAAATTAGGACTTATTTGATGTTTTTTTTCTTTTAGACCTCACTTCATTTACATTGGGAGTTACTTCATGAAGCCATCTAAACTTAATACGATAAAGGCTGAATTTCGACATGGGGCGTTGCTCAATACAAATTTTTTTTGAAACAGTAAAAGTTACGATTACCACCCAATAAACTATATGCAAATACGAGAAGTACAGATCATTTGATCTTAGTCGAATATTCATAATAACCACGAATTTTCCAATCGATCACTGTGCTTGTGATAATGAACCTCTATTTTAACCTATTAATTGGATCATATTAGATAGATTCGGAAGCCCTAGATTATTCCAAATGCCAAAAAAAACAACGAATTCTTATTTTGAATTCACTTTTCATTTCTAATTAGCACAAACACATGTACACGACTATAAATTATAATTAATGGATATTTGTTTTTATAAATAAGCCACTCACATTATTTCTATGATACATACATACATGTAATTATAATTCATGACCTAAAATCAGTGTAATGTAAAATTAATTAAAAAAATTAAAAATTATTACATCGAAATTAAAAAATAAAATTATAAATTATATAATTTTTATATTAATTATCTTCATAATGAGTGCTGTATATTTCACGTACTCGTATATATATTGTCCTTGTCAAATGGAAATTATTTAAGTAATTCCATCCGCGAACTGTGTATGATATACACAGATAAGTGCGCGCGGTGGGTGGGAGATTATTTTGGACTGACATTAAAAATATTTTTTTTTAAATTTAATTTACTTCCGCAGACTATTAAGTACGTATTAATTAAAAGAAGTGGAATAAGAAAACGTTAAATTGTCTATAAGAGTAAAGATGAAAATATTATAACCGCTCACCGTTAACAAAATATCAACAGGGCATGAAATCTTAAATATGCGCGCGCGATTTCATATACTGTATGTGTAGTACGAGTGTGTATACAAAAAACCTTGTGTCAAATTTAAGTTTTTTGTTTTTTACGTTTTTTATTTTTCTTAATTAATAAAAATTAAAAATAATAAAATAATTTATTGTGATTTGCATATGAAGTCTGAATTGAATTATGGGATTTTTCTACTGTATACGCTTTTTAGAAAAGAGAAATATACATTTATAATGTAGATGTTATACTTGTAAGTAAGTATATACCATGGTAGAATGGTCTTGAAAATGGTGCGGATATCCTCAAAAGAAAACAATAGTCTTATATACGTTTACGTGCGATGGGTATTCAGGTTTGAATTAGTACAAAGACGGTCAATAGTACGTTTTTGCAGCACTAAAAGCTCGAAATTTAAAAAGTGTTTAACTATAAACCTAATTTAGTTAAAATGAGTCTTCTATACATGTAAAGTTGGCACACCAAAATAAAGATTTTGTTTCAAATATTAGTGAAATCTTAAAATTGTTAAGGTTCATTGCTTAAATTCTTCATATAACCTTTATATAAGCTTTCAAATAAATTTGTAAAACTATTTTGTGTACAAACCGCCGGTAATAGAACTGAATTTGATACCGAATTTAGTAATTTACATAATATCCAATAAAATAAAATCCACATACAAAAGTAATAAAATTTAAATCATCACTGATATTTTTATTTAATTGCAAGATTTTACAGAGCACCTAAAAATGTATGGATGTTATAACTGGCTATTGGTTTGAGCATGGGCTGAGAAGTTTCATTCATTTGTATGTTTCGATCAATTATTCGTCTGGTTTGCCAAAACTAAAAATATCTCATTGTTTTCATGAATTATTTTCTAAATTAAGCTAATGGTATCCGCATCTCAAAAATGCTAATCACTAACACGAGATATTTTTATTTGCGGCAAAATAAACCAATATCCAGGATTAATGGAATATCAATGATTTACCAGGCCGTACTAGCTTTAGTTTATCAACAGCGATTTTTGAACCGCGGAAGAAGTATTGTATTAACAATTGGACGATTAACTAATTCTTCATTTTCTTCTTTCTTAAAATATAACTTTATGGTTAGATTTAAATCTGCAGACCAGAATCATTCAAGTTTCGCATGCAACAAGACAAGCTACACTGAGAGAAATGATTCGTTGGCATGAGGTTGCGAGAAAATACTTTCCATTGCGATGAACGAATTGTAGTTGCTACAACATAATTTCGGTAGCACCAATTGACTTGAGGTTGGTACAAACAAACTACGGTAGCCACTAATGCACAGATAGTTGCAACAACTTCGTTTCCAAATTTTCAACTCCGTTGATGCTAATTTCCTAGATATTCGTTGTCAGAACCGAATGAGCCTAATAGTTTTTAAAGTATCAACCTCGTTTCAGTTGCCACAAACGTAATTTTGTTACACCAATTAAACGAGGCTTTTGTGACAACTGCGAACAAAACTAACTGACTAATGCTGTTGCGAGAACAATATTGTAGTTCAATGTAATCATATCATTATGTCGTTGTACCAAAATATCAAAGTGGAATTATTTATTTTGGAATTCCGTTGCTACAACTAAATATTATAATCGTATTTAGAATATGTCATGTTTAAATAATACAAAATGAGGAGGGTGTTATATGAGGAGAGGGTAGATTCACTATTTGAAAAAATTACAAAATGATTTGTGGTTATTTTGTAAACAAGAACACCACATGAATAATATAAATTGTTTTATAATGTACGCGATAACTGACACCTAATCAATGGCGGATCGAAAACTGCATATAACAAAAATAGCAAACAATTTGTGTAAATCATAGTATCCTGGAAAACTTTTATTGACATTTACAAGCGATTTTTTGATTCCCCGAACAAACGCAATAGTTTTCTTGCGTTTCAAAAACAATTTTTTTATGACGAATTGTAAAAACATCTAAAGGAATTTCAATGAAACTATGATATACAATTATTGTTTCTCATTTTTTTTATATGTAGTTTTCGATTTATATGAAATTTTATCTTAATCTAGTTGCGATGACCGAATTGGTGTCGGGACAACTAACTTATCGATTAGTCCAAACGAATTGCGTTTGTGGCAAACTCTACCGCAATCATGATAAACGAATTTCATGTTGGCATAAATACACACGCGAATATAATTCGCTAAGTCAGTACGTTCTGCTTACCACTTAATGTATTAAGCGAGAATTGTATTTTTGTAGTTCGGTCGTAGCTACTTGATAAGTAGGTTGTATTTTTGAGTACGAAACCGAACTACCAATATAATTGAACTCAAGTAAAGGAGGGTTCTCATTTTTGAGCGTCGATACATTTATATTGACTCTGTGGTAAAATAAAGGGTGGGGGGAGGATATTTCTACTTTTTTCTTAATAAAACTAATTTGGTTAAATGAACTGGCAACAATCCTATTCGGTTGGAGAAAACAAATGAATGCGGTTGCGTCAACTACTTCTGATTATGTAGTAACCGAAATAGGATTGCACTAACCGTGCAAAAAAAGTTGCTTTAATAACCAAGTCTGTTATTACAATCGATCAGTGATCACGACAACTATAATTTGTAATATTCCTAAACGAATATTCGATTAATTCAACCGAATGATCGATAAGCTCAACCAATGGTCGGTTGTAATACAGTATATTTCGTTCTTCATACAAGCTAATTCCTTTAGGCTAACTAAAAAGGGTTAGTTACAACTTCTTTTTCAGTTCTGATAAACAATAAAAAGAGGTTGTCGTAAAGTTTAATTAAAATGTATACAGGACCGAATAATTCGGTAGGGCAATTGATTCGGTTGTCGCAAACGCTTAGTTCTCTGGGTGTATTAGCAATTGACCATTTATCTTTCAAATTTAGAAGCAAAAATATTAACTTGGGAAACGCCTATCAGTGAAATCGATAGCATCACAATTACAGGCCTCAAAGCCTATCGATAGAGGTTTCGACCATCAACATCTGAGCACAATTGCTTATTTTCGATTTTTGCCTCTAAATTTGTGGTCTTTATTTCATGTGGTTTTCTGTAAATTTAATTTTCTATGAAAAGTGTAGAAATGTTCGAATGATCTATGTAAATGCCCGTTCGAACCGGAACCGTTTTTATTCAAGCATCATATCAGTGTGCTGTATAGTGAAATATGGAAAACGAACCAAGCGTAAAGGCATAATAAAAGATAAATTAACCCGTCTTGCTTATTATATTGATTTAAATGGCGCACAACTAACTTATGATGATTTAAGAATCCGACGTGACAATGTACACAAGTTGTACACCGAGTTTACCGCTACAGAAGGCTGTTTTTCTGATGAATTTGCCATCCGAAAGGATATCATCGATATGCGATCATTCTGAAGCTACACTCATTGATGCAAGTAAACTATGGAGTTCATCAACCAATTAGTCATGATCAACAAACCGATAGCAGCTTAATCATAAATCCATCATTCGACTTCAAGTTATCGTCGTTAACAATGCGCCTACATTCGATGGAGATGTCAACACATCGACACAAAAATTTAATATTTAAAAGTTTGAGTGGATGCTAATTACATTGAGGCAGTCCAGCGTTTAGTAAAACTATGCAACAAGAAATAGCCTATCATTAAACTTCACATTAAGTTGTTCATCGACCAACCAAAAGTTACTAAAGCGTCTGCTACATAACTTGTTTCATTCGAGGTAGTGAGAGGGTAAACAAATCATAAGAATCAGATTTTTGTAATAAATCGCGTCGACGTATTAACCGAAGTCAGATCAACAATCCGAAATCTAAACAGCAAACCGCAACATTGAAAGTTTCATGTCGAGTCAATATCAACTTCATGCATTTTATGTAATCTGGAATGCCATTGACTATATGAAGTGCGTTTTAAACCAATGTCACACTCTGACCGAGGAAAGATTCTTTAAAACAAATAACGGATATCTGTAAACGTTGGCACCATACTCTTGCTCATCTTCCCAGCACGATTTACACTGCCTCTACCAGAGAAAACCATAGGTTAGCATCCTGTGAATCATTGTTTCATTTGCCATATCGGAGTCCTAATGGCGAATAAACTCACCTCACATTTACCTACAAACATTGTGAATTTGTTGCTACCAGACAAAGATGAGTCAACATATTGACCTATGCCGCAAATAAATTCTACAACGAATCTCCAACCGTGGCGGAAGTTCTCAAATCAGATTTGTACGAGGTTGATTCGATTACAGGTGCAAACACACTTATGTTTTAACGTTGCGAAATCAATTGATCGAGATTTTAAGCTCAATGTTATTTAAATTCAGGAAATGGTCAGCTAAGCATCCCTACCTATTGACCGAAATCGAAACCAGCAATTTACAAACAATGAATCGAGAACTTATAACTAATGAAAAAGTAATATCAATACTAGGGCTGTATTACAAACCATCCTATGATATATTTTTAAATTCAGAGTGACCATACCAGACTTTCTCCGGTCATGATACCTAGACCTACTAAGGTCATGTTTCAGCAATTATGGCTTGAGAAGCGTTTTAGGTGCAATCGAGGATTAGAAAATCGAGAGAGGGTTACATTCAGCTGGCGTGCTAGAAATACATGTATTCTCCGACGCACCCAAGGTCATATACTTCTCAATTTCCGAGTAGTGACTACATCAAGAAATATGTGCATCATATTATCAAAGCAAAAATTAAAGTAGCGCCTATAATGACAGTATCCATCTCGAAGCTAGAGCTGGAGTTTGAATTGTAACCAGGGCGAGACAATTTAGTAAAGGTCGTTATCGTGAATAAGCAACGAGCACCTTCGAGAGGCCTATCACAAAGATATCTGTGATCCCTTCGACTGACTCGTACGAGTCAAAGGCGGTGGAATGATTGGCTTCGTTTAGATATAAACAATGATCTTTTGATCTTTTGATGATCATTAAAATACAATTCAATACTTTGAGCGATTTCTATAATATTTATAATTTGTTAAGCTTTTTGATTTGGTACAAAAGAGCTTTCACATAAAAGTAAAATAAGGGTATAGCAGATGTGAAACTTTTGTGTTGCTTAGGGCTCTAACTTTAAGGAGAACATAAAAGTTCAGTCTGGAGGAACTTAACCGTTATATTAAAGTAATTTACACGAGCTTTCTTTAACCCTATTGTAAGGGGCCATCCTTAAAACGATTTCTAATCAAATCGGGAATTTCTTTTTTGTTTATTTCCAATTCAAAATAAACCTTTGTTGTAACTAATTGAAAGTTTAAACTTTTAGAAACTTCAAAAATTTTTGAATGCCTTTATCATTTAGGTCATACAGCTCACATTTTCCATAAGAGTTGAATTAACGTATAAAGCTTTTTTTTTAAATATTTCTGCTAACTATACCATAAATAATGTTTAAGTTAAATCTTTCTGAGATCCGAACTTTGAGAAATTTTACATTTTAAAATCGTAACCGTTATAGATTCAGAGCTTTTAAGCTGCACGTATTGTAACATTAAGCAATATTTACAAAACTTATCCTTTTATAGCAAATTTACTTAAATCGCATATTTTATTAAAATCGGGCTTGTTTAACAGAATGATATAAAACAAAAAAATGTTAACATATTAGCATAAAAGCTACAAGTTTCCCAATTGTTTTGTTTTTGGTTTGTAAATTTAGTAATGAAACCGTTGAAAATCGATGAACAATGAAAAGTTACTACTGGAAAAGCTTATAAAACTTATTACTTATGCTTGTGGCGCTATACTCTAGAAGGCTCTGATGTAACCCATTATTTTTAAAAGCTTTAGTGTTAATTAACTAGTTTTTCAAATGTTTAGTTTACTATATTTAATATGGTTAAAACTTTTTAAAACTGCTACAAATAAAATATAGCAAAAGCTTTGATTAGGTTTAAAAAGCTCTCGTTTACAAAAAATTGAAAAAAACAAATCATTGCTTTCTAATTGTTTAGGAATGATACAATATAATCCAAATGTTTTAAAATACCTTTACTATTATTATTTTATAGAATAAGAGTAGATTTTAAAAGCTTAAATTTTTAACTTAAAACGTTTAAAGTTTTATTTAAAAAAAATAATTAATAGTAGAGACAAAAAGAGCAAATCCAAAAATCTTATGTTATTTCATTTCCAAGCTTTTTAGTTTTAGTAAACAAACAGTTGCCATTTAAAAAGCTCCTTTTGTTAAACGGCGGGTCATGACTTTACTTTAAAATTGCAAATGAAAATCTATACATTTAAAAATGTTTACTAAAATTTCACACGAACTTTATCGAAACGAGCTTTAAACTTGTAAGCTTAAAAGCTTATAAATATTACTATATCAAAATAAAATTTATTGCTTTGAACGAATCTTAATATGTTGGTATACACAATTTAAGTTATCCAACCCGGTTGATTTGGATAAAAAGAGCTTTTCCATAAAAGCTTCATACGTGTATCGTGGAGGAACAGATTTTGTGTTGCTTAGGACTCTACACTTTAAAGGCCTGAAAGCTAAAATTGTGTGAGCTTTGGTTATACAGTTATTTAAACAAGCTTTATTTTAACTCTTCTAAGAATTTTGTTAAGTTTTGATTTATTTTAAATTTAAAATTAATATTTTTTGTAATTGATTCAAAGCATAATCATTAAAAAACAAAATACATTTTGAATGCTTTTATCAGATCACTCACAGCCTATATTTTTCATATGCTGAACGCACATATTGTAATATTAAGCAATATTTACAAAAGTTTTATGATTTTACAGTAAATTTGCTTAAATTGCCCATTTTATTAAAATCAGGCTTTGTTTAACATTTTCGAATGTTCTCAATTTAAATCGAGCTTTCAATTATTTAATTTAAATTAAAACTATAATTTCTATATCAACCTAAATATAGGTTCTAAAAAGTCAAGCTTTCAAAAATTGCACATAAATATGTTGACATCAAAGACTTAGTTTTATGTTGAACTTTTTGGAAGCTTAATTAATTAATTTCATTATTTTAAAAATATGGGGAAAATTAACTTTCAAAATTTGATTTCTTTTCAGCGAATGTATAAGTTTAAATTTAGGAAGCATTAAATATTAGCATAAAAGCTCCAAGTTCCCTAATGGTTTTGCTTATATCTCTTAAAAAATGTGGAACTTTTTGGTTTGAAAATTTAGGAATGCAACCGTTGAAAATGAAAGGCTTCTAAACAATTATTTTTATGCTTATGGCTCTATACTTTACAAGGTTCTAATGTAATGCGTTATTTCTAAAAGCTTTAGTGTTAATTACCTAATTTGTCGGCCAAAACTTTTTACAATTTCTAGAAACAAAATATAGCAGAAGTTTTGGTAAGGTTTGAAAGTTCTCTTTTACAAATAAATTGAATAAAATTAAGTTATATCTTTCTATTTGTTTAGAAATAATATAATCCAAATGTTTTTAAAAGCTTTAAAAACAGACTAGAAAATGCGAATCCAAAAATCTTATAGTTAATCATATTTCATTTTTAAGCTATTAGTTTTAGCAACCAAACAGTTGCTACTTACAAAAAGCTTCTTTTGTTAAACAGGAGATCTTAACTTTACTTTAAGATTGCAAATGCAAATCACTGCAGGTTTCGATTCAAACTGCTTATCAAAATTTCACACCAACTTTATTAAGAAGAGCTTTAAAATTGAAATCTTTAAAGCTCAAAAATGTTACTTCATGAAAATGAAACTTAATGGTTTGAATGAATCTTAATATTTAACTACACATAATTAAAGTTTTCCAAGCTTCTTGATTTAATTAAAAACATATTTTTCATAAAATCTTAATACATGTATCGTGAATATACAGATTTTGTGTTGCTTAGCGCTCTAGTTTTAAGGAGCTAGAAGCTAAAATTGGGTGAGCTTTAGTTATACAGTTATTATTAAGTGATTTATTCACGCTTTGTCCCAACTTTTCGAAGAAATTTAATTTTTATTGTTTTGTTTTAAATTCAAAGTAAATATTTTTTGGAACTAATTCAAACTCTTAGGGTTTAGCTTTAAGAAACAAGATACATTTTAAATGCTTTTACCAATCAGATCACTCACAGGCTGCATTTTCCAAACTATAAATAAAGTTTAAATTGTAACTATCCGTGACCTGAGCTTGGAAAAATTTTATATATGCGGCATTCTTTGTCAAATCGGCCACCCCCTGCACATTTCATTTTTTGAGATAAATAAACTTTTTTGGGCTTAAAATTTTGCTTAGAATGTCTCCTTTTTAATGCCGTATGGCGTTTTTATGGCGTCCTTGGATTTTCAAAATATCGGACCATATCTGCTAAGTAAGTCGTTAATTTTTAATAAAATTGATAAGAAAACGTAATTTTAACTCTGTTAATTTACTCAAAAATGTTTTTGGTGTCATAGATTACACATTTTTTATTATTTTTTTACAATTTCAACATGGCGGATCCAAGATGGCCGCCAACATTTGCAAATTTTTCGACGTTCATAAAGATTGTTAGAAACATGTCCTAGAAGGTTTTCGGGGTCGCTGATAACGAATTTGATGTCAGAATTTTAATATTCAAAATGGCGGACACAAGATGGTGGTCGAATATGGCCGAAAAAAGGCTAATTTTCCGACATTCACAAAAATCAATAAAAACTCGGTGTAGGGGTTTTCGGAGTAGTTGATCATTAATTTAGGGTCAGAATTTGAAAATTTAAGACGGCAGACCCAAGATGGCGGCCATAAATGTCAATTTTTCAACGTTTATGAAAATCTATAAAAACATGATCTATGGGGTTTTCGGGGTCGCTGATCACGAATCTGAGGTCAAAATTTAAAAATTCTTTCAAAAAGTATCAGATTTTTAAATTTTGATCTTAGATTCAAGATCAGCGACCCCGAAACCTCCTAGATCATATTTTTATCGATTTTCATAAACGTTGAAAAATTCACATTTATGGCGGCCATCTTGGGTGCGCCGTCTTGAATTTTCAAATTCTAAACCTCAATTAATGATCAACGGCCGCGAAGACCCATTAGACCAAAATTATTGATTTCTGTAAACTTCGAAAAATTAGCATTTTTTCGGCCAAATTTGACCACCATCTTGTATCCGCCATCTTGAATATTAACATTTTGTCATCAAATTCGTGATCAGCAACCGCGAAAACCTTCTAGGACATGTTTCTAATGATCTTTATGAACGTCGAAAAATTTGCCAATTTTGGCGGCCATCTTGGATCCGCCATCTTAGAATTATAAAAAATTTGTAATCTATGACACCAAAACACTTTTGAGTAAATTAACAGAGTTAAAATTTCGTTTTTTTATCAATTTTATTAAAAACTAGCGACTTACTTAGCAGATATGGTGCGCCATTTTGTAAATTCAAGGACGCCATAAAAACGCCATACGGCATTATTCTAAGCAAAATTTTAAGCCCAAAAATGTTGATTTATCTCAAAAACTGAAATTTGCAGGGGGATGGTCGATTTGGCAGAGAATGCCCCATATATTAAAATTGTCACCAATTGTTACAGATTCAGAGCTTATAAGCTGCACACATTTATTGTAATATTAAGCAATTTGTACACATTTTTTTACTTGTATACCAAATACATTTAAATTGCACATTTTATTAAAATCAGGCCTTTTTTATCATTTTCGAATGCTCTCAATTTAAAGCAAGCTTTTATTTTAATTTAAATTAAAACTACACTTTAGGTTCAAGGAAGTCCACTTTCAAAAAATGTACATAAACATTTTGGCATCAAAGACTTAGCTTTATGTTGAACTTTATGAAAGCTTAATTAGTTAATTATCATGATTTTAAAAATATGAGAAAAATTAACTTTCATATCTTGACTTCCTTTCAGTTTACGTATAAGTTTAAATTAAGGAAGCAATATATATTAGCATAAAAGCTCCAAGTTTACTAATTGTTTTGCTATTGTCTCTTACAATATGTTGAACTTTTTGGTTTGTAAATATAGCAATGAAACCGTTGAAAATGAAAAAGCTTTTAAAAAATTGTTTTTATGCTTATGGTTCTATACTCTAGAAGGTTTTGATGTAATGCATTATTTTTAAAAGCTTTAGTTTTAATTATCTAAGTTTTCAAATGTATAGTTTAATATGTCTAAAACAAGTTCTAATTTTATTTTCGATATCATTGTTCATAGTTTCCCATCAGAAAACGTTTCTACCCAATATGTTCATTCTCACGATCCCTCCGTGATTACTGTGTAGTAAGTCAAAAATACATGTTATCGCTTGGTTTGGGACCACTGATAAAAAAACAAACATCCATCCTGAATACTTAAAGAGTTCCTTAATCTAAAATAATACTCGAGGTTTACTTCACGATTCTTTGACCAACCAAGCATCTCTTATATGAAAGCAAATTTTGTAAGCTTTATGAAAAACTGGTGTCATACCAACCTTCAGACAAATTTCTCCACTAAAATGCCTAATGGTTCCACCCGAATTAGGAAATATGTTGGGAAACCTTTTCATGATATCTTATATATACACCGTATTTTCAGTAAAATTTTAGCTCACTCGATCAATTTCTTGATTATATTTTAATTTAAAAGTAGTCCTCCAGGTTGGGAATAAAATATCCAACCCAGTACAACCCATTTCTGCGGTTCTATAGTAATTAAATCTAACCACTGAACTTTCCCACCACCAATTTCAACTCGCATTCTTCTCTTTCCACAACATTGATTATTTCACCTGTAACAGAAGAAAATCTATGAGATACATTTTCATAATTTAAATTATTAACAATTGTTTTAAACTTATCTAAAGTAACCCTAACCACAGTTGCACAGGCACCGGTGTCCACCTCCATTTGTAAAAGCTGCTCTTCCATTTTGATTGTAATGCATAACGGATTATTGGTTGAGCTGGTAATTGGTTGGCCTCTTCTGGTTTGTTAATTACCGTTTTTATTTTCAACAACCGCTAATTGTTGTAACGGTTCATTCATTTCCCCAGCTTTTTCTAAAGTGAGACCCGTTTCTTTAAGTAAACCGGTCCTTAAATAATTGTCTCTCAAGTTATATCACCTCTCTTTAATCATAAATACAATATTTTGCTATTTGTAATTTATACTATAATTCTTACCATAATACAAACAAAGGTAATTTCATGCATATCAGGATCATACATTTTACATTTAACTTAATGACATTGCGCTAACTTAATATACATAATAAGCGAAAGCTCTGATATGGTTTGAAAAGCTTTCGATTACAAATAAATTTAAAAAAATAAGTCATTGCTTTCTATTTGTTTAGGAATAATATAATCCAAATATTTTAAAACAGCTTTGAGATTATTAATTTATATATAACAAGATTACATTTTAAAAGCTTTAATTTTTAACTTTAAAGTTTTATTTTAAAAAAATGAATTAATAGTATAGACTAAAAAGTGTAAATCCTAAAATCGTATGGTTAATATTAATTCATTAGTAAACAACCATTTGCCATTTAAAAAAAGCTTCTTTTGTTAGAAGGCGGGTCTTAACTTTAGTTTAAAAGTGCAAATGTAAATCCTCAGCAGGTTTCACTTCAAAGCATTTGTGAAAATTTCATACGAATTTTATCAAGAGCTTAAAAGCATTAGCTCATCAAAATAAAACTCAATGCTTTGAAAGAATCTTAATATTTGAAAAAGTTTTCTAAGCCTTGATTAAAGATTCTATCTAAGATTTGATTAAAAAGAGCTTTGGCATAAAAGCTTCTTAAATCTATCGTGGATTTTCGGATTTTTTGTTGCTTAAGGCTCTAGGTTTCAGGGCCTGAAAGCTAAAATTGGGTGAGCTTTAGTTATACAGTTATGGTAAAGTTATTTAAACAAGCAAGCTTTATTTCAACTCTTCTAAGAAATTAAATTTTTTTTGTTTTGATTTATTTTATTTTAATCAGATCACTTACAGGTCACAGCCTATATTTTCCATAAGACTTAAACTAACCCGTAAAGCTTTTTATTTTAATAATTCTGGAAACTAAATTAAAATAATGTTACAACTGTAATTTTCAGTGAACCGATATGGTTATGGATTCAGTGCTTTTAAAAAGCTTCATACATTCATTGTTAAATTATGCAATATTTCAAAAAGTTGTATGCTTCTATGCCAAATTTGCTTAAGTTGCACTTGTTATTAAAGCTAGGCTTGTTTAAAACGCTTGTTGAAAATATGCTTCATATTTAGGTTCAGATTTCGTTCGAACTTGACTTAAAACAATGCACCAAAACATTGTGAAATCAAAGACTTCGCTTTATGTTGTGCTTTTAGGAAGCCTAATTAATTAATTATTATTAGTTTAAGATACGGGAATAATAAACTTTCTTAATTTGACTTCTTTTCAGCAAATGTATAAGTTTAAATTTAGGAAGCATTAAATATTAGCATACAAGCTCCAAGTTTCCCAATTGTTTTGCTTTTATCGATATTAGCAATATTGCTAAATAATATTGTTAAATGACTTTCACGACTTCAAAATGTTTAAGCAGGTCCTAATGGAAATTCTTTTATCGAATTTTGAAACTTTGCGGTGTTCACTGAATATACCGTATATGTTTTGGCTCTAATCTTATTCGAATTTATCTGACTTGAGTAATTAATCAAAGTATCGTGTAAATATGCATAGATATTACCCAAAAATAAATCAGATTGTAGATAATTTGACACGCATTGAGCTAAACAAACTTTTTTTAAAGAAGTCTTGACACAATACTGGAAACAATCAAAAATGTTTTTTTAAATCATACAGAAACTTGTTGTAAAACAATTTCATTATGTGTAAGCGAGCTACATAATGGCAACAATTTTTTGCAAGCACTGTACATACATACATTTATGTAATAAATAACATCAACCTTATTCTGTCTCACAAAATTATAAAAAGAAAATTTAAATATTTTATTTAAAAGAAAATAACAAAAAATACAAACAGCTGGACATATAAACGTAAGAATTCAACTTACGGCCAAAAAACCAAACATTATGCGTTACAATCCTAATTAATATATTTCAGCTTCGGTGAATAATAAAACAGCTCAGCTCTAGTTGTACATAATATTATGTACCCCCCTTTAAATATTTTTTTTTGTGTTGGTTTAGTATGGAATAATAAACATAAATTTTTAATACATTTTATTATTGTAATTAATTTCGGGAATTTCGACTAAAGTGTTTTATATATTGGGCTATCAATCATTTCAACATTTATTTTTAAGTGCGCATAAATACATGTATATACATAAATTTTCACCTGTCCCGTAATATATTAGGTAATTCCGTAAATTTACGTATTTTACATTTTTTTTTACTTATTCTATAATTTGTATCAAACTAGTTTCAATTTATGGGTAATGCCGCACTGAATTACGAAATAATTGTCGTGAACAAGATTGGTGGCAATCACTAATCAATCGAATTTGGATTTAAACCTGTTTAAGATGTTTTACATTAAATCAAACATTTATCAAATTCTGAGCCTAGAAAATCCAAAATCCTCAATTGTGCTGCGATTGCCGTTCTTGATACCTCGAAAAATAGGTTTCGGTACCAGTAATTGATGTGCCAAAGCACAGTTAGATTGCAAGATTATTTCTGTACATTTCATAGAAAATTCGATTTTTACGAAAATCACCTTACTATAGATCATCAAATTCTGAGCCGAGAAAATCCAAAATCCGCAATTGTGCTCCGATTGCGGTTTTTGATACCTCTAAAAATAGGTTTCGGGACCTGTAATTGATGTGCCAAAGCGCAGTTAGATTGCAAGATTATTTCTGTAAATTTCATAGAAAATTCGATTTTTACGAAAATCACCTTACTATAGATCATCAAATTCTGAGCCTAGAAAATCCAAAATCCGCAATTGTGCTCCGATTGCGGTTTTTGACACCTCTAAAAATAGGTTTCGGGACCTGTAATTGATGTGCCAAAGCGCAGTTAGATTACAAGATTATTTCTGTAAATTTCATAGAAAATTCGATTTTTACGGAAATCACCTTACTGTAGATCATCAAATTCTGAGCCTAGAAAATCCAAAATCCGCAATTGTGCTCCGATTGCGGTTTTTGACACCTCTAAAAATAGGTTTCGGGACCTGTAATTGTCGTGCCAAAGCGCAGTTAGACTGCAAGATTATTTCTGTACATTTCATAGAAAATTCGATTTTTACGGAAATCACCTTACTGTAGATCATCAAATTCTGAGCCTAGAAAATCCAAAATCCGCAATTGTGCTCCGATTATGGTTTTCGACACCTCTAAAAATAGGTTTCGGGACCTGTAATTGATGTGCCAAAGCGCAGTTAGATTACAAGATTATTTCTGTACATTTCATAGAAAATTCGATTTTTACGGAAATCACCTTACTATAGATCATCAAATTCTGAGCCTAGAAAATCCAAAATCCGCAATTGTGCTTTCGGGACCTGTGATTGATGTGCCAAAGCGCAGTTAGATTACAAGATTATTTCTGAACATTTCATAGAAAGTTCGATTTTTACGGAAATCACCTTACTATAGATCATCAAATTCTGAGCCTAGAAAATCCAAAATCCGCAATTGTGCTCCGATTGCGGTTTCTGACACCTCTAAAAATAGGTTTCGGGACCTGTAATTGATGTGCCAAAGCGCAGTTAGACTGCAAGATTATTTCTGTACATTTCATAGAAAATTCGATTTTTACGGAAATCACCTTACTATAGATCATCAAATTCTGAGCCTAGAAAATCCAAAATCCGCAATTGTGCTCCGATTGCGGTTTCTGACACCTCTAAAAATAGGTTTCGGGACCTGTAATTGATGTGCCAAAGCGCAGTTAGACTGCAAGATTATTTCTGTACATTTCATAGAAAATTCGATTTTTACGGAAATCACCTTACTATAGATCATCAAATTCTGAGACTAGAAAATCCAAAATCCGCAATTGTGCTCCGATTGCGGTTTTTGATACCTCTAAAAATAGGTTTCGGGACCTGTAATTGTCGTGCCAAAGCGCAGTTAGATTGGAAGATTATTTCTGTACATTTCATAGAAAATTCGATTTTTACGGAAATCACCTTACTATAGATCATCAAATTCTGAGCCTAGAAAATCCAAAATCCGCAATTGTGCTCCGATTGCGGTTTTTGACACCTCTAAAAATAGGTTTCGGGACCTGTAATTGATGTGCCAAAGCGCAGTTAGATTACAAGATTATTTCTGTACATTTCATAGAAAATTCGATTTTTACGGAAATCACCTTACTGTAGATCATCAAATTCTGAGCCTAGAAAATCCAAAATCCGCAATTGTGCTCCGATTGCGGTTTTTGACACCTCTAAAAATAGGTTTCGGGACCTGTAATTGTCGTGCCAAAGCGCAGTTAGACTGCAAGATTATTTCTGTACATTTCATAGAAAATTCGATTTTTACGGAAATCACCTTACTGTAGATCATCAAATTCTGAGCCTAGAAAATCCAAAATCCGCAATTGTGCTCCGATTGCGGTTTTCGACACCTCTAAAAATAGGTTTCGGGACCTGTAATTGATGTGCCAAAGCGCAGTTAGATTACAAGATTATTTCTGTACATTTCATAGAAAATTCGATTTTTACGGAAATCACCTTACTATAGATCATCAAATTCTGAGCCTAGAAAATCCAAAATCCGCAATTGTGCTTTCGGGACCTGTAATTGATGTGCCAAAGCGCAGTTAGATTACAAGATTATTTCTGTACATTTCATAGAAAATTCGATTTTTACGGAAATCACCTTACTATAGATCATCAAATTCTGAGCCTAGAAAATCCAAAATCCGCAATTGTGCTCCGATTGCGATTTTTGACACCTCTAAAAATAGGTTTCGGGACCTGTAATTGATGTGCCAAAGCGCAGTTAGATTACAAGATTATTTCTGTACATTTCATAGAAAATTCGATTTTTACGGAAATCACCTTACTATAGATCATCAAATTCTGAGCCTAGAAAATCCAAAATCCGCAATTGTGCTTTCGGGACCTGTAATTGATGTGCCAAAGCGCAGTTAGATTACAAGATTATTTCTGTACATTTCATAGAAAATTCGATTTTTACGGAAATCACCTTACTGTAGATCATCAAATTCTGAGCCTAGAAAATCCAAAATCCGCAATTGTGCTCCGATTGCGGTTTTTGACACCTCTAAAAATAGGTTTCGGGACCTGTAATTGTCGTGCCAAAGCGCAGTTAGACTGCAAGATTATTTCTGTACATTTCATAGAAAATTCGATTTTTACGGAAATCACCTTACTGTAGATCATCAAATTCTGAGCCTAGAAAATCCAAAATCCGCAATTGTGCTCCGATTGCGGTTTTCGACACCTCTAAAAATAGGTTTCGGGACCTGTAATTGATGTGCCAAAGCGCAGTTAGATTACAAGATTATTTCTGTACATTTCATAGAAAATTCGATTTTTACGGAAATCACCTTACTATAGATCATCAAATTCTGAGCCTAGAAAATCCAAAATCCGCAATTGTGCTTTCGGGACCTGTAATTGATGTGCCAAAGCGCAGTTAGATTACAAGATTATTTCTGTACATTTCATAGAAAATTCGATTTTTACGGAAATCACCTTACTATAGATCATCAAATTCTGAGCCTAGAAAATCCAAAATCCGCAATTGTGCTCCGATTGCGATTTTTGACACCTCTAAAAATAGGTTTCGGGACCTGTAATTGATGTGCCAAAGCGCAGTTAGATTACAAGATTATTTCTGTACATTTCATAGAAAATTCGATTTTTACGGAAATCACCTTACTATAGATCATCAAATTCTGAGCCTAGAAAATCCAAAATCCGCAATTGTGCTTTCGGGACCTGTAATTGATGTGCCAAAGCGCAGTTAGATTACAAGATTATTTCTGTACATTTCATAGAAAATTCGATTTTTACGGAAATCACCTTACTGTAGATCATCAAATTCTGAGCCTAGAAAATCCAAAATCCGCAATTGTGCTCCGATTGCGGTTTTTGACACCTCTAAAAATAGGTTTCGGGACCTGTAATTGATGTGCCAAAGCGCAGTTAGATTACAAGATTATTTCTGTACATTTCATAGAAAATTCGATTTTTACGGAAATCACCTTACTATAGATCATCAAATTCTGAGCCTAGAAAATCCAAAATCCGCAATTGTGCTTTCGGGACCTGTAATTGTCGTGCCAAAGCGCAGTTAGATTGGAAGATTATTTCTGTACATTTCATAGAAAATTCGATTTTTACGAAAATCACCTTACTATAGATCATCAAATTCTGAGCCTAGAAAATCCAAAATCCGCAATTGTGCTCCGATTGCGGTTTCTGATACCTCTAAAAATAGGTTTCGGGACCTGTAATTGATATGCCAAAGCGCAGTTAGATTGGAAGATTATTTCTGTACATTTCATAGAAAATTCGATTTTTACGGAAATCACCTTACTATAGATCATCAAATTCTGAGCCTAGAAAATCCAAAATCCGCAATTGTGCTTCGATTGCGGTTTTTGATACCTCTAAAAATAGGTTTCGGGACTTGTAATTGTCGTGCCAAAACGCAGTTAGATTACAAGATTATTTCTGTACATTTAATAGAAAATTCGATTTTTACGAAAATCACCTTACTATAGATCATCAAATTCTGAGCCTAGAAAATCCAAAATCCGCAATTGTGCTCCGATTGCGGTTTTTGACACCTCTAAAAATAGGTTTCGGGACCTGTAATTGATGTGCCAAAACGCAGTTAGATTACAAGATTATTTCTGTACATTTAATAGAAAATTCGATTTTTACGGAAATCACCTTACTATAGATCATCAAATTCTGAGCCTAGAAAATCCAAAATCCGCAATTGTGCTCCGATTGCGGTTTCTGATACCTCTAAAAATAGGTTTCGGGACCTGTAATTGATGTGCCAAAGCGCAGTTAGATTACAAGATTATTTCTGTACATTTCATAGAAAATTCGATTTTTACGGAAATCACCTTACTGTAGATCATCAAATTCTGAGCCTAGAAAATCCAAAATC
This sequence comes from Tipula helvola, assembly GCA_963556165.1. Lineage (NCBI taxonomy): Eukaryota > Metazoa > Arthropoda > Insecta > Diptera > Tipulidae > Tipula > Tipula helvola. Next base: position 330,166,710 of record OY744483.1, on the reverse strand, counting down.
CGCAATTGTGCTCCGATTGCGGTTTTTGACACCTCTAAAAATAGGTTTCGGGACCTGTAATTGTCGTGCCAAAGCGCAGTTAGACTGCAAGATTATTTCTGTACATTTCATAGAAAATTCGATTTTTACGGAAATCACCTTACTGTAGATCATCAAATTCTGAGCCTAGAAAATCCAAAATCCGCAATTGTGCTCCGATTGCGGTTTTCGACACCTCTAAAAATAGGTTTCGGGACCTGTAATTGATGTGCCAAAGCGCAGTTAGATTACAAGATTATTTCTGTACATTTCATAGAAAATTCGATTTTTACGGAAATCACCTTACTATAGATCATCAAATTCTGAGCCTAGAAAATCCAAAATCCGCAATTGTGCTTTCGGGACCTGTAATTGATGTGCCAAAGCGCAGTTAGATTACAAGATTATTTCTGTACATTTCATAGAAAATTCGATTTTTACGGAAATCACCTTACTATAGATCATCAAATTCTGAGCCTAGAAAATCCAAAATCCGCAATTGTGCTCCGATTGCGATTTTTGACACCTCTAAAAATAGGTTTCGGGACCTGTAATTGATGTGCCAAAGCGCAGTTAGATTACAAGATTATTTCTGTACATTTCATAGAAAATTCGATTTTTACGGAAATCACCTTACTATAGATCATCAAATTCTGAGCCTAGAAAATCCAAAATCCGCAATTGTGCTTTCGGGACCTGTAATTGATGTGCCAAAGCGCAGTTAGATTACAAGATTATTTCTGTACATTTCATAGAAAATTCGATTTTTACGGAAATCACCTTACTATAGATCATCAAATTCTGAGCCTAGAAAATCCAAAATCCGCAATTGTGCTTTCGTGACCTGTAATTGATGTGCCAAAGCGCAGTTAGATTACAAGATTATTTCTGTATATTTCATAGAAAATTCGATTTTTACGAAAATCACCTTACTATTGATCATCAAATTCTGAGCCTAGAAAATCCAAAATCCGCAATTGTGCTCCGATTGCGGTTTCTGATACCTCTAAAAATAGGTTTCGGGACCTGTAATTGTCGTGCCAAAGCGCAGTTAGATTACAAGATTATTTCTGTACATTTCATAGAAAATTCGATTTTTACGGAAATCACCTTACTATAGATCATCAAATTCTGAGCCTAGAAAATCCAAAATCCGCAATTGTGCTCCGATTGCGGTTTTTGACACCTCTAAAAATAGGTTTCGGGACCTGTAATTGATGTGCCAAAGCGCAGTTAGATTACAAGATTATTTCTGTACATTTCATAGAAAATTCGATTTTTACGGAAATCACCTTACTATAGATCATCAAATTCTGAGCCTAGAAAATCCAAAATTCGCAATTGTGCTCCGATTGCGGTTTCTGATACCTCTAAAAATAGGTTTCGGGACCTGTAATTGTCGTGCCAAAGCGCAGTTAGATTGGAAGATTATTTCTGTACATTTCATAGAAAATTCGATTTTTACGGAAATCACCTTACTATAGATCATCAAATTCTGAGCCTAGAAAATCCAAAATCCGCAATTGTGCTTCGATTGCGGTTTTTGATACCTCTAAAAATAGGTTTCGGGACTTGTAATTGTCGTGCCAAAACGCAGTTAGATTGCAAGATTATTTCTGTACATTTAATAGAAAATTCGATTTTTACGAAAATCACCTTACTATAGATCATCAAATTCTGAGCCTAGAAAATCCAAAATCCGCAATTGTGCTCCGATTGCGGTTTTTGATACATCTAAAAATAGGTTTCGGGACCTGTAATTGATGTGCCAAAGCGCAGTTAGATTGCAAGATTATTTCTGTACATTTCATAGAAAATTCGATTTTTACGGAAATCACCTTACTATAGATCATCAAATTCTGAGCCTAGAAAATCCAAAATCGGCAATTGTGCTTTCGGGACCTGTAATTGATGTGCCAAAGCGCAGTTAGATTGCAAGATTATTTCTGTACATTTCATAGAAAATTCGATTTTTACGGAAATCACCTTACTATAGATCATCAAATTCTTAGCCTAGAAAATCCAAAATCCGCAATTGTGCTCCGATTGCGGTTTTTGATACATCTAAAAATAGGTTTCGGGACCTGTAATTGATGTGCCAAAGCGCAGTTAGATTGCAAGATTATTTCTGTACATTTCATAGAAAATTCGATTTTTACGGAAATCACCTTACTATAGATCATCAAATTCTGAGCCTAGAAAATCCAAAATCCGCAATTGTGCTTTCGGGACCGGTAATTGATGTGCCAAAGCGCAGTTAGATTGCAAGATTATTTCTGTACATTTCACAGACAATTCGATTTTTACGAAAATCATCTTACTATAGATCATCAAATTCTGAGCCTAGAAAATCCAAAATTCGCAATTGTGCTCCGATTGCGGTTTTTGATACCTCTAAAAATAGGTTTCGGGACCTGTAATTGTCGTGCCAAAGCGCAGTTAGATTGCAAGATTATTTCTGTACATTTATAGAAAATTCGATTTTTACGGAAATCACCTTACTATAGATCATCAAATTCTGAGCCTAGAATATCCAAAATCCGCAATTGTGCTCCGATTGCGGTTTTTGATACCTCTAAAAATAGGTTTCGGGACCTGTAATTGTCGTGCCAAAGCGCAGTTACACTGCAAGATTATTTCTGTACATTTCATCGAAAATTCGATTTTTACGGAAATCACCTTACTATAGATCATCAAATTCTGAGCCTAGAAAATCCAAAATCCGCAATTGTGCTCCGATTGCGGTTTTTGATACCTCTAAAAATAGGTTTCGGGACCTGTAATTGATGTGCTAAAGCGCAGTTAGATTGCAAGATTATTTCTGTACATTTCATAGAAAATTCGATTTTTACGGAAATCACCTTACTATAGATCATCAAATTCTGAGCCTAGAAAATCGCAATTGTGCTCCGATTGCGGTTTTTGACACCTCTAAAAATAGGTTTCGGGACCTGTAATTGTCGTGCCAAAGCGCAGTTACACTGCAAGATTATTTCTGTACATTTCATAGAAAATTCGATTTTTACGGAAATCACCTTACTTAGATCATCAAATTCTGAGCCTAGAAAATCCAAAATCCGCAATTGTGCTCCGATTGCGGTTTTTGATACCTCTAAAAATAGGTTTCGGGACCTGTAATTGATGTGCCAAAGCGCAGTTAGATTGCAAGATTATTTCTGTACATTTCATAGAAAATTCGATTTTTACGAAAATCACCTTACTATAGATCATCAAATTCTGAGCCTAGAAAATCCAAAATCCGCAATTGTGCTCCGATTGCGGTTTTTGATACCTCTAAAAATAGGTTTCGGGACCTGTAATTGATGTGCCAAAGCGCAGTTAGATTGCAAGATTATTTCTGTACATTTCATAGAAAATTCGATTTTTACGGAAATCACCTTACTATAGATCATCAAATTCTGAGCCTAGAAAATCCAAAATCCGCAATTGTGCTTTCGGGACCTGTAATTGATGTGCCAAAGCGCAGTTAGATTGCAAGATTATTTCTGTAAATTTCATAGAAAATTCGATTTTTACGAAAATCACCTTACTATAGATCATCAAATTCTGAGCCTAGAAAATCCAAAATCCGCAATTGTGCTCCGATTGCGGTTTCTGATACCTCTAAAAATAGGTTTCGGGACCTGTAATTGATGTGCCAAAGCGCAGTTAGATTGCAAGATTATTTCTGTACATTTCATAGAAAATTCGATTTTTACGGAAATCACCTTACTATAGATCATCAAATTCTGAGCCTAGAAAATCCAAAATCCGCAATTGTGCTCCGATTGCGGTTTTTGATACCTCTAAAAATAGGTTTCGGGACCTGTAATTGTCGTGCCAAAGCGCAGTTAGATTGCAAGATTATTTCTGTAAATTTCATAGAAAATTCGATTTTTACGAAAATCACCTTACTTTAGATCATCAAATTCTGAGCCTAGAAAACCCAAAATCCGCAATTTTGCTCCGATTGCGGTTTTTGATACCTCTAAAAATAGGTTTCGGGACCTGTAATTGATGTGCCAAAGCGCAGTTAGATTGCAAGATTATTTCTGTACATTTCATAGAAAATTCGATTTTTACGGAAATCACCTTACTATAGATCATCAAATTCTGAGCCTAGAAAATCCAAAATCCGCAATTGTGCTCCGATTGCGGTTTTTGATACCTCTAAAAATAGGTTTCGGGACCTGTAATTGATGTGCCAAAACGCAGTTACACTGCAAGATTATTTCTGTACATTTCATAGAAAATTCGATTTTTACGGAAATCACCTTACTATAGATCATCAAATTCTGAGCCTAGAAAATCCAAAATCCGCAATTGTGCTTTCGGGACCTGTAATTGATGTGCCAAAGCGCAGTTAGATTGCAAGATTATTTCTGTAAATTTCATAGAAAATTCGATTTTTACGAAAATCACCTTACTTTAGATCATCAAATTCTGAGCCTAGAAAATCCAAAATCCGCAATTGTGCTCCGATTGCGGTTTTTGATACCTCTAAAAATAGGTTTCGGGACCTGTAATTGATGTGCCAAAGCGCAGTTAGATTGCAAGATTATTTCTGTACATTTCATAGAAAATTCGATTTTTACGGAAATCACCTTACTATAGATCATCAAATTCTGAGCCTAGAAAATCCAAAATCCGCAATTGTGCTCCGATTGCGGTTTTTGATACCTCTAAAAATAGGTTTCGGGACCTGTAATTGATGTGCCAAAACGCAGTTACACTGCAAGATTATTTCTGTACATTTCATAGAAAATTCGATTTTTACGGAAATCACCTTACTATAGATCATCAAATTCTGAGCCTAGAAAATCCAAAATCCGCAATTGTGCTTTCGGGACCTGTAATTGATGTGCCAAAGCGCAGTTAGATTGCAAGATTATTTCTGTACATTTCATAGAAAATTCGATTTTTACGGAAATCACCTTACTATAGATCATCAAATTCTGAGCCTAGAAAATCCAAAATCCGCAATTGTGCTCCGATTGCGGTTTTTGATACCTCTAAAAATAGGTTTCGGGACCTATAATTGTCGTGCCAAAGCGCAGTTAGATTGCAAGATTATTTCTGTACATTTCATAGAAAATTCGATTTTTACGAAAATCACCTTACATTAGATCATCAAATTCTGAGCCTAGAAAATCCAAAATCCGCAATTGTGCTCCGATTGCGGTTTCTGATACCTCTAAAAATAGGTTTCGGGACCTGTAATTGTCGTGCCAAAGCGCAGTTAGATTGGAAGATTATTTCTGTACATTTCATAGAAAATTCGATTTTTACGGAAATCACCTTACTATAGATCATCAAATTCTGAGCCTAGAAAATCCAAAATCCGCAATTGTGCTTCGATTGCGGTTTTTGATACCTCTAAAAATAGGTTTCGGGACTTGTAATTGTCGTGCCAAAACGCAGTTAGATTACAAGATTATTTCTGTACATTTAATAGAAAATTCGATTTTTACGAAAATCACCTTACTATAGATCATCAAATTCTGAGCCTAGAAAATCCAAAATCCGCAATTGTGCTCCGATTGCGGTTTTTGACACCTCTAAAAATAGGTTTCGGGACCTGTAATTGATGTGCCAAAACGCAGTTAGATTACAAGATTATTTCTGTACATTTCATAGAAAATTCGATTTTTACGGAAATCACCTTACTATAGATCATCAAATTCTGAGCCTAGAAAATCCAAAATCCGCAATTGTGCTTTCGGGACCTGTAATTGATGTGCCAAAGCGCAGTTAGATTGCAAGATTATTTCTGTACATTTCATAGAAAATTCGATTTTTACGGAAATCACCTTACTATAGATCATCAAATTCTTAGCCTAGAAAATCCAAAATCCGCAATTGTGCTCCGATTGCGGTTTTTGATACATCTAAAAATAGGTTTCGGGACCTGTAATTGATGTGCCAAAGCGCAGTTAGATTGCAAGATTATTTCTGTACATTTCATAGAAAATTCGATTTTTACGGAAATCACCTTACTATAGATCATCAAATTCTGAGCCTAGAAAATCCAAAATCCGCAATTGTGCTTTCGGGACCGGTAATTGATGTGCCAAAGCGCAGTTAGATTGCAAGATTATTTCTGTACATTTCACAGACAATTCGATTTTTACGAAAATCATCTTACTATAGATCATCAAATTCTGAGCCTAGAAAATCCAAAATCCGCAATTGTGCTCCGATTGCGGTTTTTGATACCTCTAAAAATAGGTTTCGGGACCTGTAATTGATGTGCCAAAGCGCAGTTAGATTGCAAGATTATTTCTGTACATTTCATAGAAAATTCGATTTTTACGGAAATCACCTTACTATAGATCATCAAATTCTGAGCCTAGAAAATCCAAAATCCGCAATTGTGCTTTCGGGACCTGTAATTGATGTGCCAAAGCGCAGTTAGATTGCAAGATTATTTCTGTACATTTCACAGACAATTCGATTTTTACGAAAATCATCTTACTATAGATCATCAAATTCTGAGCCTAGAAAATCCAAAATTCGCAATTGTGCTCCGATTGCGGTTTTTGATACCTCTAAAAATAGGTTTCGGGACCTGTAATTGTCGTGCCAAAGCGCAGTTAGATTGCAAGATTATTTCTGTACATTTATAGAAAATTCGATTTTTACGGAAATCACCTTACTATAGATCATCAAATTCTGAGCCTAGAATATCCAAAATCCGCAATTGTGCTCCGATTGCGGTTTTTGATACCTCTAAAAATAGGTTTCGGGACCTGTAATTGGCGTGCCAAAGCGCAGTTACACTGCAAGATTATTTCTGTACATTTCATCGAAAATTCGATTTTTACGGAAATCACCTTACTATAGATCATCAAATTCTGAGCCTAGAAAATCCAAAATCCGCAATTGTGCTCCGATTGCGGTTTTTGATACCTCTAAAAATAGGTTTCGGGACCTGTAATTGATGTGCTAAAGCGCAGTTAGATTGCAAGATTATTTCTGTACATTTCATAGAAAATTCGATTTTTACGGAAATCACCTTACTATATAGATCATCAAATTCTGAGCCTAGAAAATCGCAATTGTGCTCCGATTGCGGTTTTTGACACCTCTAAAAATAGGTTTCGGGACCTGTAATTGTCGTGCCAAAGCGCAGTTACACTGCAAGATTATTTCTGTACATTTCATAGAAAATTCGATTTTTACGGAAATCACCTTACTATAGATCATCAAATTCTGAGCCTAGAAAATCCAAAATCCGCAATTGTGCTCCGATTGCGGTTTTTGATACCTCTAAAAATAGGTTTCGGGACCTGTAATTGATGTGCCAAAGCGCAGTTAGATTGCAAGATTATTTCTGTACATTTCATAGAAAATTCGATTTTTACGAAAATCACCTTACTATAGATCATCAAATTCTGAGCCTAGAAAATCCAAAATCCGCAATTGTGCTCCGATTGCGGTTTTTGATACCTCTAAAAATAGGTTTCGGGACCTGTAATTGATGTGCCAAAGCGCAGTTAGATTGCAAGATTATTTCTGTACATTTCATAGAAAATTCGATTTTTACGGAAATCACCTTACTATAGATCATCAAATTCTGAGCCTAGAAAATCCAAAATCCGCAATTGTGCTTTCGGGACCTGTAATTGATGTGCCAAAGCGCAGTTAGATTGCAAGATTATTTCTGTAAATTTCATAGAAAATTCGATTTTTACGAAAATCACCTTACTATAGATCATCAAATTCTGAGCCTAGAAAATCCAAAATCCGCAATTGTGCTCCGATTGCGGTTTCTTATACCTCTAAAAATAGGTTTCGGGACCTGTAATTGATGTGCCAAAGCGCAGTTAGATTGCAAGATTATTTCTGTACATTTCATAGAAAATTCGATTTTTACGGAAATCACCTTACTATAGATCATCAAATTCTGAGCCTAGAAAATCCAAAATCCGCAATTGTGCTCCGATTGCGGTTTTTGATACCTCTAAAAATATTTTTCGGGACCTGTAATTGTCGTGCCAAAGCGCAGTTAGATTACAAGATTATTTCTGTACATTTCATAGAAAATTCGATTTTTACGGAAATCACCTTACTATAGATCATCAAATTCTGAGCCTAGAAAATCCAAAATCCGCAATTGTGCTTTCGGGACCTGTAATTGATGTGCCAAAGCGCAGTTAGATTGCAAGATTATTTCTGTACATTTCATAGAAAATTCGATTTTTACGGAAATCACCTTACTATAGATCATCAAATTCTGAGCCTAGAAAATCCAAAATCCGCAATTGTGCTCCGATTGCGGTTTTTGACACCTCTAAAAATAGGTTTCGGGACCTGTAATTGTCGTGCCAAAGCGCAGTTAGATTACAAGATTATTTCTGTACATTTCATAGAAAATTCGATTTTTACGGAAATCACCTTACTATAGATCATCAAATTCTGAGCCTAGAAAATCCAAAATCCGCAATTGTGCTCCGATTGCGGTTTTTGACACCTCTAAAAATAGGTTTCGGGACCTGTAATTGATGTGCCAAAGCGCAGTTAGATTACAAGATTATTTCTGTACATTTCATAGAAAATTCGATTTTTACGGAAATCACCTTACTATAGATCATCAAATTCTGAGCCTAGAAAATCCAAAATCCGCAATTGTGCTCCGATTGCGGTTTCTGATACCTCTAAAAATAGGTTTCGGGACCTGTAATTGTCGTGCCAAAGCGCAGTTAGATTGGAAGATTATTTCTGTACATTTCATAGAAAATTCGATTTTTACGGAAATCACCTTACTATAGATCATCAAATTCTGAGCCTAGAAAATCCAAAATCCGCAATTGTGCTCCGATTGCGGTTTTTGACACCTCTAAAAATAGGTTTCGGGACCTGTAATTGATGTGCCAAAACGCAGTTAGATTACAAGATTATTTCTGTACATTTCATAGAAAATTCGATTTTTACGGAAATCACCTTACTATAGATCATCAAATTCTGAGCCTAGAAAATCCAAAATCCGCAATTGTGCTTTCGGGACCTGTAATTGATGTGCCAAAGCGCAGTTAGATTGCAAGATTATTTCTGTACATTTCATAGAAAATTCGATTTTTACGGAAATCACCTTACTATAGATCATCAAATTCTTAGCCTAGAAAATCCAAAATCCGCAATTGTGCTCCGATTGCGGTTTTTGATACATCTAAAAATAGGTTTCGGGACCTGTAATTGATGTGCCAAAGCGCAGTTAGATTGCAAGATTATTTCTGTACATTTCATAGAAAATTCGATTTTTACGGAAATCACCTTACTATAGATCATCAAATTCTGAGCCTAGAAAATCCAAAATCCGCAATTGTGCTTTCGGGACCGGTAATTGATGTGCCAAAGCGCAGTTAGATTGCAAGATTATTTCTGTACATTTCACAGACAATTCGATTTTTACGAAAATCATCTTACTATAGATCATCAAATTCTGAGCCTAGAAAATCCAAAATCCGCAATTGTGCTCCGATTGCGGTTTTTGATACCTCTAAAAATAGGTTTCGGGACCTGTAATTGATGTGCCAAAGCGCAGTTAGATTGCAAGATTATTTCTGTACATTTCATAGAAAATTCGATTTTTACGGAAATCACCTTACTATAGATCATCAAATTCTGAGCCTAGAAAATCCAAAATCCGCAATTGTGCTTTCGGGACCTGTAATTGATGTGCCAAAGCGCAGTTAGATTGCAAGATTATTTCTGTACATTTCACAGACAATTCGATTTTTACGAAAATCATCTTACTATAGATCATCAAATTCTGAGCCTAGAAAATCCAAAATTCGCAATTGTGCTCCGATTGCGGTTTTTGATACCTCTAAAAATAGGTTTCGGGACCTGTAATTGTCGTGCCAAAGCGCAGTTAGATTGCAAGATTATTTCTGTACATTTCATAGAAAATTCGATTTTTACGGAAATCACCTTACTATAGATCATCAAATTCTGAGCCTAGAAAATCCAAAATCCGCAATTGTGCTCCGATTGCGGTTTCTGATACCTCTAAAAATAGGTTTCGGGACCTGTAATTGATGTGCCAAAGCGCAGTTAGATTGCAAGATTATTTCTGTACATTTCATAGAAAATTCGATTTTTACGGAAATCACCTTACTATAGATCATCAAATTCTGAGCCTAGAAAATCCAAAATCCGCAATTGTGCTCCGATTGCGGTTTTTGATACCTCTAAAAATAGGTTTCGGGACCTGTAATTGTCGTGCCAAAGCGCAGTTAGATTGCAAGATTATTTCTGTAAATTTCATAGAAAATTCGATTTTTACGAAAATCACCTTACTTTAGATCATCAAATTCTGAGCCTAGAAAATCCAAAATCCGCAATTGTGCTCCGATTGCGGTTTTTGATACCTCTAAAAATAGGTTTCGGGACCTGTAATTGATGTGCCAAAGCGCAGTTAGATTGCAAGATTATTTCTGTACATTTCATAGAAAATTCGATTTTTACGGAAATCACCTTACTATAGATCATCAAATTCTGAGCCTAGAAAATCCAAAATCCGCAATTGTGCTCCGATTGCGGTTTTTGAACCTCTAAAAATAGGTTTCGGGACCTGTAATTGATGTGCCAAAACGCAGTTACACTGCAAGATTATTTCTGTACATTTCATAGAAAATTCGATTTTTACGGAAATCACCTTACTATAGATCATCAAATTCTGAGCCTAGAAAATCCAAAATCCGCAATTGTGCTTTCGGGACCTGTAATTGATGTGCCAAAGCGCAGTTAGATTGCAAGATTATTTCTGTACATTTCATAGAAAATTCGATTTTTACGGAAATCACCTTACTATAGATCATCAAATTCTGAGCCTAGAAAATCCAAAATCCGCAATTGTGCTTTCGGGACCTGTAATTGATGTGCCAAAGCGCAGTTAGATTGCAAGATTATTTCTGTACATTTCATAGAAAATTCGATTTTTACGGAAATCACCTTACTATAGATCATCAAATTCTGAGCCTAGAAAATCCAAAATCCGCAATTGTGCTCCGATTGCGGTTTTTGATACCTCTAAAAACAGGTTTCGGGACCTGTAATTGATGTGCCAAAGCGCAGTTAGATTGCAAGATTATTTCTGTACATTTCATACAAAATTCGATGTTTACGAAAATCACCTTACTATAGATCATCAAATTCTGAGCCTAGAAAATCCAAAATCCTCAATTGTGCTCCGATTGCGGTTCTTGATACCTCTAAAAATAGGTTTCGGGACCTGTAATTGATGTGCCAAAGCACAGTTAGATTGCAAGATTATTTCTGTACATTTCATAGAAAATTCGATTTTTACGGAAATCACCTTACTATAGATCATCAAATTCTGAGCCTAGAAAATCCAAAATCCGCAATTGTGCTCCGATTGCGGTTTTTGATACCTCTAAAAATAGGTTTCGGGACCAGTAATTGTCGTGCCAAAGCGCAGTTACACTGCAAGATTATTTCTGTACATTTCATAGAAAATTCGATTTTTACGGAAATCACCTTACTATAGATCATCAAATTCTGAGCCTAGAAAATCCAAAATCCGCAATTGTGCTCCGATTGCGGCTTTTGATACCTCTAAAAATAGGTTTCGGGACCTGTAATTGATGTGCCAAAGCGCAGTTAGATTGCAAGATTATTTCTGTACATTTCATAGAAAATTCGATTTTTACGAAAATCACCTTACTATAGATCATCAAATTCTGAGCCTAGAAAATCCAAAATCCGCAATTGTGCTCCGATTGCGGTTTTTGATACCTCTAAAAATAGGTTTCGGGACCTGTAATTGTCGTGCCAAAACGCAGTTAGATTGCAAGATTATTTCTGTACATTTCATAGAAAATTCGATTTTTACGGAAATCACCTTACTATAGATCATCAAATTCTGAGCCTAGAAAATCCAAAAACCGCAATTGTGCTCCGATTGCGGTTTTTGATACCTCTAAAAATAGGTTTCGGGACCTGTAATTGTCGTGCCAAAGCGCAGTAACACTGCAAGATTATTTCTGTACATTTCATAGAAAATTCGATTTTTACGGAAATCACCTTACTATAGATCATCAAATTCTGTGCCTAGAAAATCCAAAATCCGCAATTGTGCTCCGATTGCGGTTTTTGATACCTCTAAAAACAGGTTTCGGGACCTGTAATTGATGTGCCAAAGCGCAGTTAGATTGCAAGATTATTTCTGTACATTTCATAGAAAATTCGATGTTTACGAAAATCACCTTACTATAGATCATCAAATTCTGAGCCTAGAAAATCCAAAATCCTCAATTGTGCTCCGATTGCGGTTCTTGATACCTCGAAAAATAGGTTTCGGGACCTGTAATTAATGTGCCAAAGCACAGTTAGATTGCAAGATTATTTCTGTACATTTCATAGAAAATTCGATTTTTACGGAAATCACCTTACTATAGATCATCAAATTCTGAGCCTAGAAAATCCAAAATCCGCAATTGTGCTCCGATTGCGGTTTTTGATACCTCTAAAAATAGGTTTCGGGACCTGTAATTGTCGTGCCAAAGCGCAGTTACACTGCAAGATTATTTCTGTACATTTCATAGAAAATTCGATTTTTACGAAAATCACCTTACTATAGATCATCAAATTCTGAGCCTAGAAAATCCAAAATCCGCAATTGTGCTCCGATTGCGGTTTTTGATACCTCTAAAAACAGGTTTCGGGACCTGTAATTGATGTGCCAAAGCGCAGTTAGATTGCAAGATTATTTCTGTACATTTCATAGAAAATTCGATGTTTACGAAAATCACCTTACTATAGATCATCAAATTCTGAGCCTAGAAAATCCAAAATCCTCAATTGTGCTCCGATTGCGGTTCTTGATACCTCGAAAAATAGGTTTCGGGACCTGTAATTAATGTGCCAAAGCACAGTTTAGATTGCAAGATTATTTCTGTACATTTCATAGAAAATTCGATTTTTACGAAATCACCTTACTATAGATCATCAATTCTGAGCCTAGAAAATCCAAATCCGATTGTGCTCCGATTGCGGTTTTTTGATACCTCTAAAAGTAGGTTTCGGGACCTGTAATTGTCGTGCAAATCGCAGTTAGATTGCAAGATTATTTCTGTACATTTCATAGAAAATTCGATTTTTACGGAAATCACCTTACTATAGATCATTCAAATTCTGAGCTAGAAAATCAAAACCGCAATTGTGCTCCGATTGCGGTTTTTGATACCTCTAAAATAGGTTACGGGACCTGTAATTGTCGTGCCAAAGCGCAGTAACACTGCAAAGATTATTTCTGTACATTTCATAGAAAATTCGATTTTTACGAAATCACCTTACTATAGATCATCAAATTCTGTGCCTAGAAAATCCAAAATCCGCAATTGTGCTCCGATTGCGGTTTTTGATACCTCTAAAAACAGGTTTCGGGACCTGTAATTGATGTGCCAAAGCGCAGTTAGATTGCAAGATTATTTCTGTACATTTCATAGAAAATTCGATGTTTACGAAAATCACCTTACTATAGATCATCAATTCTGAGCCTAGAAAATCCAAATCCGCAATTGTGCTCCGATTGCGGTTCTTGATACCTCGAAAAATAGGTTTCGGGACCTGTAATTAATGTGCCAAAGCACAGTTAGATTGCAAGATTATTTCTGTACATTTCATAGAAAATTCGATTTTTACGGAAATCACCTTACTAAGATCATCAAATTCTGAGCCTAGAAAATCCAAAATCCGCATTTGTGCTCCGATTGCGGTTTTTGATACCTCTAAAAATAGGTTTCGGGACCTGTAATTGTCGTGCCAAAGCGCAGTTACACTGCAAGATTATTCTGTACATTTCATAGAAATTCGATTTTTACGAAAATCACCTTACTGATCATCAAATTCTGAGCCTAGAAAATCCAAAATCCGCAATTGTGCTCCGATTGCGGTTTTTGATACCTCTAAAAATAGGTTTCGGGACTGTAATTGATGTGCCAAAGCGCAGTTAGATTGCAAGATTATTTTCTGTACATTTCATAGAAAATCGATGTTTACGAAAATCACCTTACTATAGATCATCAAATTCTGAGCCTAGAAAATCCAAAATCCTCAATTGTGCTCCGATTGCGGTTCTTGATACCTCGAAAAATAGGTTTCGGGACCTGTAATTAATGTGCCAAAGCACAGTTAGATTGCA